>CM074444.1:15328550-16528550 GCA_037101425.1 Elopichthys bambusa
AAATCTAATAGGCCTAATCATTCTTTATTGAGTTCTGCCGGCAGAGTATTTCATACTTGCGTCATATTGGCGTATAATTGCTTGCCTGTATCATAAGATGGCATTACCAGAAAATGAGTTGTATTATGTCAAGCTATTCCTTGCAATAGCAAAATGCATTATTCAAGAATGATCTACAGATTGTAGTTAAATGTAATCTACGACCTATTGGTTTGGCAGAGGTTATGTATATGACGTTAGTATGGTTTACAGAGGATCTAATGTATGCATCACTGTGTAAATTGCATAATATAGGTAGAGATTAAACTAAAGTGTGCATGTGCTTTTAGCTCTTCCTTGAAATCATATCTGTGATTCACCACTCATGTGATTACAAAATCCATTTCAGGTTTGTTCTTGGGGGGCGGCTGATCAGTAGGCTATCATTTATCAGACCTAGAAAAAGATCATATCCTGAACATGACTACAATACGCCAAACAGAGGAAGTGTGATACATCCTCAAATTAGGTACTGAAGTGTGGTGAGTCCCTCCAGTAAGTTTTATTATGAATCACTTTATCGGTTATGTGTTCAGTCATTTATTTTGCTTTAATAATAGTTTCTCATGGTAACAATAAATGATGGCAAGTAAAGATAAAACACTATTAAAGGTGCAGGCAAAAAGGCGCATTGACAGTAGTGTAGCAATGTATGAAGTACAGCTCACACTGATGTCACTTTCAATCCAAGCAGCTTTTTGTTGGTCATCAAGGGAAATTCATGTGACCAACACAAACATATTGAAAAATCTGTGGAAATCCTTTGGCAGCAATCAGCGTTTCCAAGTCTGCAGTTTCCCCCTGCAATTGGGGTACTTTTACGCTGTTGCTGCAGGTTGTTTATGAAGTGAGATCCCTTCTCCTGCATTCCTTGTCCAGTCACTGTTATACTGTGTTTGCACTGCCTGTCTGCCTGTTGTGGATTATCATTCAACTTTGCTTTGTGGAACTTTATCTGCCTTTGTCTGTATTTCTGCAAGCATCTTGACAGATGACCGAACCACAAATGGAATGGAACACTAAGTTCATTCAGGTGGCTCAGGAGGGCCACGATAGCCATACATTCACTGCTGGGTGTTTCCATCTTGCCATCACCAGCCCACTCAACGACGAGACCCTAAAAACCCTGTTCTGGATAGGGGCGAACCTTCACAGAACCATCAACCTCCCAGACACCACTGGACTGAATTGGAGGGAAGCCATGCTGAAGTGTCTGGAGAGCATGCGGCCCCCATCACCCTGGAAGTTGAGCCCCTGAGCGAGTCTGACCAGGGGTGTGAGCCTGCGACATCTATGGCCGAGGGAACGGGAACCAAGGACTAGCTGCTGGACACCAGTGTGGAGGAATCGATCCCCACCCAAGCCCACCCTGTATCATCTCTATCTGTTTAAAGATAGCATTATGAATGATATGGACGCTGATTTATTCCTCTCTTTGATTTGTGTGGACCTACTCATCATCATCCTGTCCAGTCTGATGTCACCTCCTTCACAGAGCTCAGCCAGTCCTCCAGCCCTGCCACTGCTAGAAGTTTGCAGCCCTAGCCCTCTAGAGATGCCCTGCCGGGACTTCACGCAACCATATGCAGCACCTGAGCCAGAGGATCCTGCAGCTCCGCCTCCGGTCTCAGTTTCCCTCGCTCCATCTTGGCCCGTCGACCTGTCGACTCCGTCCTGGTTCCTCCCACCTTCGGCTTCTCCAGAGACCCTCATCCTAGTGACTCAACCAGGTTCCTTCGTCCCACTGGCTCCCCCTTGGACAGTCGTTGCTCCACTTATGCCACGGACATATGGGCCCTTCTCCCCTACGGCTGCAGCGGGCTCCTTCCTCCCTTCAGCATTTCCTCTGTCCTCAGCCTCACCGCTGTCGCCCCAGTCCTCAGGTGCTCTGGCTCCACCTGCGATGCTCGTCACTGCAACATCGCCTGGGTCGCCAGCACCAAAGTCACTCAACACTATTGACCCTCCGTCTGCGCCAACAGATCCTGGGCCCTAGTCTCCATTGGTCGTCCCCCAGATGTCGGCTGCCTTCTACATCTTGGCTCCTCTTGCCTTCGTCTCTGCCATGGGCTGTTGGCTCTCGGGAGCTCTGGGTCTGCACCATCGGGACTCCTCCACCGTCTACATCGGGGTCTCGTCATTCCACTATCACCATCCCTGGGTCTCTTCATCCTGCTATCACTATTCCTGGGTCTCATCGTCCCACCATCACCATTCCTGGGTCTCATCATCCCACCATCACCTTTCCTGGATCTATTCGTCCAACCATCACCATCCCTTTGCCACATCCTGCCACCATCCCTTCATCGTTTCGCCATCTCCTCATCCCCCCTCCAGAACCCCCTCCATCCCTCCCATTGTGTCACTTTGTTACAGCCTGAGGTTGAGCCTTGTCAGAGGGGGCGTTATGTCACCATTCTGTTTAGTTTTGTTCTTGGACTTTGTTTGTTTTCATTCATTTCCTTGTTCAGTTTCCCACCACTCATCTAAAAGTACACTGCAGACAATGGACCTTTTTTGCTCACAAAATTTCAGATTTTAAATGGATTTTGCCCTGAAATTTTGCCAAATAATGGTAAATGTGACCGCTACTTAATACTTTGATAATATTATTAATAGTATCAAGATGGTCATAATTAGGCTTTCTAAAGTGCAGCAGTGAATGCAGCTACAGTTTAGCATAGAAAACCCATTTAGACTCTTATTATACTGTCTAGATAAACACACAATTATAGCAAATATTTCTCAAGGTGAAGTCAAATGACATGTGGTTTAAGTATGGTGGACCCCATGGTGCTCATTAACATGCCCTCTGCTGAGAACCTTTCAAGGTTAATCGACAGCTCCTGCAGCCTGTGCTCTGAACACACGCTATTTCCTGGATTGCTCTTCAAATCAGTTGTGCATCCAGGCTGACCCTCTCACAGACCTTACTTCAATTAGCCGCCAAGTGAATCATGGGTCAATCTTCTGCCATTGCCATGGCAACCTGACGTAAAGGATTTGGATTCTCTTGACACTACTGGAGGCTACACCAACATCACTGCTGAGGATGTGCATATCATGTGGGAATGTGTTCAAAAGAAGCTAGAAACTAGAAAAAGAGCACTCCCTCTCAAGTGTCCTCAAGTATTCATCTTCATTAGATGTGGATAAATACACATTGAGCGTCAAACACACAATACCTTGACCCTGACATCAGTTAGGAGCTGCTTCATATAATTTCATCAAATTTGATTGTAGTAACTAACCTGATTCTGAAGGGGAAAAAAATCCTACAGTGGTGGAATTTTGTGGGTTGTTGCCAGGGTGTTGCTATGTGGTTGCTAAAGTGTTCTAAGTGGTTTTTGAAAATGTTGCTGTATGGTTGCTTGGATGTTCTGGGTGGTTACTAAGGTGTTCTAACTGTTTTATGCAGTTGCTGTAGTGTTCTGGGTGGCTAAGATGTTGCTAGGGGATTGCTAAGGAGTTCTGACTGGTTTTTGGCATGTTGATGTGCAGTAGTTCATAAGTTCTGGGTGGTTGCTACAGTGTTCTGAGTGGTTTTTAGTATGTTTCTATGTGGTTGCTACAGTGTTCTGAGTGGTTAATGTATCGCAAGGTGGTTGCTAAGGTGTTCTGAGTGTTTGTTTTTTTTTGTGGTCACTTTGGTGTTCAGGTGAACTGATCATCTCTTTCGCTTTGTTGCAAGATACAGCATGAAATAAACATGAATGAACATCAGAAGGTATGTTGAAAGACACAATACAGCTTACTGAAATCCATGTAATCGCTTAATCAGTGTTTCAACCGTGGAAAGACGTCAATAAAACAGCCTACCTCATTTTTCAGCTAGAAAAATTAACTTAATGAGAAGCATTTTGATAAATATGCACTATATTGCATATTCATAATTTTACGTAACCTGTTCTTCAATATGTTTTTGAATAAATCCGTCACAGCCACCATGTAAATTATAACATAAAAGGTTTATGAGAAAGCAGTCCCTTGTGTTCAGTTCAAAGTAATCCAGGGCACATTCAGGCCCAAAAAACACCTATAAGCAGCACCATGCTTCTTTATCACTTCTGTTAAACACTCAAACCGTGATGTCAAAGCAAGTCTTTGCCATACTCAGAAAAAGGAGGAAATGGATGTATGATCCAGGGGGGAAAACAGCTTTTTAGAGCTTTCAAGAAGGTTTGATTTGAGCACTCAACCCCCTGCCCTCCCTCACTTTCACATCCCTGCTATCACACCTCCGCCTGCACAGCCTTATGGGACGCAGGTTTGACGTCAACGAGTGTCAGCTCAGCCCATAGTCTGCCTCTGCTGCTAAATGGCTGCAGTAATTGATTCAGAAGAGCAGAACAAGCCTCCAGCTAATTGGTCTGTGGCAGCAGCTGCTCCGTTTCTGGTCTCTCCTCAAATCTTCTCCCAGTTCACATCAAACAAACATAGCAACGCACTTTTATAAGCTGTGCAAATATGAGGGGGAGGTTGGCCGTGCATCATCTGATGATTGAAAAGTACTAAACAGCTCTGTTCTGGAAGGTTCTGCAGTGTCTGTTATCAGCTTTTCACTGAGGAGAAGGTGTTTTTTTTTTACTTCAGTGCTCTTGAAAAACTAGAAATGTATTTGCTTAATATTTGTTGATCTTTAATTCATATGAACAAACCAATGAACTGTGCATCTATCTAGTGTTCTTTTGCAAAATAAGTTAAGTTGCAAAATAGTTGCAGAATGGTTAGTGGTACTACTGTACTACTATGATACAACTATGATTTATTTCCACAAAAACCCTTTCCTGGTTAACCAAAAGGCTGAATTTAATGTGGAACTGTGTCTTTCATAAACAACAGACCATTTTAAAGGGTTAATTCACTCAAAAATTAAATTTCTCTCAGTAATTACTCACCCTCATGTTGTTCCAAACCTGTAAGACCTTCGTTCATCTTCAGAACACAAATTAATATATTTTTGGTGAAATCCGAGAGCTTTCTGACCTATAGACAGCAACGTCATAACGAATTTCAAGGCCCAGAAAGGTAATAAAGACATCATTAAAATAGTCCATGTCACTACAGTGGTTCAACCTTAATGTTATGAAGCGATGAGAATACTTTTTTTGTGCCAAACAAAGCAAAAATAATTACTTTATTCAACAATTTTATTCTCTTCCTTGTCAGTCTCCTACGCTGTTCACGTTGTAAACAAGGTGCAGCACTTCCAGGTTCTACGTCAGAATACCAATGGGCTAAATTTTTTACTGTGAAACTGTGAAACAAAAAACAGACCATTTTAAATCTGTACATTGGTGCTGAATGCTCAGGATTTGGTTTACAATGAAGAGGGGTTGTAACAGCAAAGGTTATTCAGAAAAAAGTTTTATTCTTTTAACAAACGGACCACATGATATAGTCAAGCAACTACATCTGTACTCCTTTTTCTGTGACCCTGAGCCACTGTTCTCTTCCTTTGCTTCCTTTCACTCACTGTGCCTACTTGCTTATTAGCGTGCTGGCTATTTTTGAAAAATGACTCACCAACATCATGCTCATTGTGCACCAACAAATGTACAATACTCATCCGTAATACTGAACCTGTCATCCGTGTGCTATTTGAATGGTGATCACCAGCACCGCTCACTCTAAATTGTAACCTGTCACCAACCCACATCTTCAGGCATGAGTCATTCATTCTAAGTTGGTGGTCCATGGTCTAGAAGTTGAGAGAACAGTGATGTCTGAGGTGTGAGGCTAAATGTATTTCCACTGGATGAACATTCATCCAATTAACTGCTGACATCATACCCACCAGGATTGGTTCATCTGCTTGCAGTTAATTATGTTTATGCCAGTTTGGCAAATGTCCTGTGATTTTACTTTTTATTTTCAAGGTCATCAGCATATGTGGTAATTTCACATACACTAAATGAAATCTTAGCTGTGAAAATTGAACTGTAAAATTGCAGAAAATTGCATGTCAGGATTCTCCCATGTATTTTTGGAGCAATACATCAGGGAACTAGACAGCAAAAGGGGATTAATTCAAAGAACAAATGTTCTTTTCCAAGTAATGACTATCCTTTTTCACCAACAGTACAAGAACCACATCTAATCAGACATGATGAAGTAATTTATGCAAATACAGCTTAGCTAAGATGCTGATGTGTCCTCATATACCCAGACAGAACTAAAAATGGAAATATATGAACAGATTTTCATGTAGGTGTAAATGTAATGCCCAGTAAATATAATGTCGGTAATAATTTAATGCACAATACAGAGCCTTTGCTGAAATTCAAGGGGTGCTGGACAAATGTTTTTTTTTTTTTTTTTTTTTTTTAATTAAACGCCAGTCTAAGTTGAGGCAAAATGTCAACATTTTTAGGCAAAATATTTTCTGAATAAATTTGCAAAAACAAAATGTCATTATCCCTGCTCTCCTGTAGTATAAAGAATGTTATATTCTGGTTTTCTCATGTGAAACAGGCACCGACACTATGCACACAGGCTTAAGTATGCATGTACGTCAAGATCATGTTTATCCTTGAGATGAGGGTGTAGGGGGTACAGGCTCAATCTCTTCCTTCCTGGTGGTTCCTAAAAAGCATGGAGTGCATGAAAGAGCTTAGCCTGATGTTATATAAACAACAAGGGCCAAGGGTGGTCTGCACACACCTGGAGGGGCCTGGACCTTTGACGAGAGAGTACAGGAATCATGTTCTAACATTAATAAGCTCAGAGTGGAAAATGTGAGGGAGGCATCTGAGGAGAAAGTATACAGGCGATATGAGGCAGGGCTGGATCAGAGAGAGCCTGATGTGAGCGAGGAATGCTTGACGTCATTCGGAGTGGCCTCCAGCTACTTGATTATTAACAGCTGACAGCCCCCCTCTGCATGCTCTTTAGGGTCATATACCGAACTAAACTGAATTATATTGCCCAGAATGTGGATATTTAATATTATTTCTGTTTTAATATCATTGGAGTGGATGGAAATAATAAAGATTTGTCAAAATAAAGAATTACATATTTTATTTTTACATACAGTAAATAAATAACTCCAATACAAAATATTCGAAAATATTAAATCAACAATACTCTGTTTCCCCCTAGAATTTCCTGGCACCATTTAAAGGGTTAGTGCACCCAAAAAAATTAAATATCTGTCATTAATTACTCACCCACATGTCGTTCCACACCCATAAGACCATTCATCTTCAGAACACAAATCAAGATATTTTTGATGAAATCCGAGAGCTCTCTGATCCCCCATAGAAAGCAATGTAATTGCCACGTTCAAGTACCAGAAAGGTATTAAAGACATCGTTAAAACAGTGCATGTGACTACAGTAGTTCAACCTTAATGTTATGAAGCGACGAGAATACTTTTTGTACGCAAAAACAAAACAAAAATAACGACTTCATTCAACAATTTCTTTTCCTCCCTATCATTCTCCTGTTTACATTGTAGACACAGTGCAGCGCTTCCGGGTTCTACATCAGAATGCAGACTCAGTATTGGCCGACGCTGTTCACGCTGCAGGAGCCGGCCAATACCGCTTCATAACATTAAGGTTGAATCACTGTAGTCACGTAGACTATTTTAACAAAGTCTTTAATACCTTTCTGGCCCTTGATTGTGGAAATTATGTTGCTTTCTAATTCTGTGGGGGATCAGAAACCTCTTGGATTTCATCAAAAATATCTTGATTTGTGTTCTGAAGATGAATGAAGGTCTTACAGGTGTGGAACGACATGAGGGTGAGTAATTAATGACAGAATTTTCATTTTTCATTTTACATATGACTCATGCGCTATATTCCAATTATTATGAATCTTTTCCCGTTAGTGAGATGTTCACTTTCATTGAATAGAAGTGAATTTCAAAGCTGCTACTGTGTATTATTATTATCATTATTATTATTATTTATTTTATTTACTGTCTATGGTATTTAGTTGCTAACAAGTTTCCACAAAAGACAACAACTGGGTTTATTATTCTAATAAACCCATATGAACCCAAGATGAATTAGCCTCTGACTTTAAAATATATTAATTAATATATTTATACTAGATTACAGCATTATAGCCTGTTTTGTTATTTTTATTTTTGTGTCATTTATTTGTTTATTTTTACGTAGGCCTAACAGGACTTTAAATTTGTTGGGTGTTTTCCCTTCAGCCTATGTGTCGGGCGGAAATAAGGCAGCACAGCTTCTCTGCAGTGATCATCCAGGTCTAAAATGGCAGGAGCAGAGGGAGACGATTCGCTTTATCCCATCGCGGTTTTAATCGATGAACTGAGAAATGAAGATGTTCAGGTAGACATCAGTCTAAGATAAGCTATGTTTGACTTATGTGTATTAAAAAAATCGTGTTTTATTAGCATCCTCCATCATTACCCGTAACCGAGGTTCTCATACAGCGATTCATTTACAAAAGAACTCGCTTTTTCTTCTCCTTATGTTTCCTCCCTGTTCTGACTTGTCGTTTTTTCCCCCAGAAAATCATCAAATTGCATTGTGTTTTTGTTTTAGTAATAAAACATAATGTAAGGCAGGCTTGCATTCTTTTTTGTCACTATTAATGTAAATCTGTGCACATCCTTAGTTGCGGTTGAACAGTATTAAGAAGTTGTCCACTATTGCTCTGGCACTGGGTGTGGAGAGAACACGGACTGAACTACTGCCCTTCCTCACTGGTACGAATTCAGTCCATCCATCTGCATTCTCTCTGATTTTGAACCATTGACTCTTTTTAAATATTTTATTTGATTTCTGATACAAATGGACTGCTAAATTGCTTTTGTTTTTTAATCACTGTTCATCAGTATTTTCTTTTTTCTTTTGATGTGGTCTGCTGATTTTTTTCCTAGATTTTTTTTGCTGTATAAATTGTTAAATAAATATTGAAAACCCAATACATTTTTTTTTTTTCAATTTGCAATAATAGTGGTGATGTAAAGGAATGACGGAGGTTTTCTTTTGTATTGTGATGTGCAGATTCTTTCAGTTTCATCGGAAGATCAAGTTGACATTTTAATAAAAAAATTTGTAATTTTTAAAAACAAAATGCAATGCATGAATGAATCGTTCACTATAACTTTATTTTTATAAATTTTTAAAAATTTGTATGAAACATTACATTTCATTTTATACTAAAATATCAGACTGGGTTTTCTCATAGTTCACAAGCAAACTTTTGGTATATTTATTGGGTTTTATGTTTGTTTTTATAAAACTACTCTTACATCCAAAAACATATGTGACCAAGGACCACAAAACCAGTCATAAGGGTCTATGCCTGCCTGACTTATGCCTGCTTTTGTGGTCCAGGGTCACATATGTACAAATAAATATAATTGAAATACATGGGAAGAGAAAATCTAGTAAAATAACTTTTTTTTTAAAAAATTAAAAAAAAAAAAAAATTTTTTTTTTTTAAAAATGTCAATTAGCTAACTGACATCTCTTCATCTGTAGACACCATATATGATGAGGATGAAGTCCTTCTTGCCTTGGCTGAGCAGCTTGGGAGCTTCACTGTACTTGTTGGAGGCCCAGAGTTTGTGCACTGTCTCTTGGTAAGTGATAAGAGGCAAATAATTTGGTAAAATAATGACCAGATCAAATTTTAACCACGTGTTATCTAGATCGAGACACTCCTTTCTGCATTTTTTCATCCTGCACTTTTTCTCCTCAGCCTCCCCTGGAGAGTTTGGCCACAGTGGAGGAAACGGTTGTGCGGGACAAGGCTGTGGAGTCTCTGCGAAAGATCTCTCAGGAACATTCCCCCGTAGACCTAGAGGTGCATTTTGTACCACTTGTGAAGCGTTTGGCCAGCGGGGACTGGTTCACCTCCCGAACATCTGCGTGTGGGCTGTTTAGCGTCTGCTACCCACGTGTGTCTAGTACTGTTAAAGCTGAAATCCGTCAGTAAGTTCAAATGATGCGTTGTTTTTATGACATGAGGCTACTCTTTCAACATCACCTTGATTACTGTGGTCATGTTCAGTATTTATTGATGTCTTAACAGGCACTTCCGCACACTTTGCTCAGACGACACTCCCATGGTGCGTCGTGCCGCCGCCTCTAAGCTAGGCGAGTTTGCAAAGGTTCTGGAGCTGGACTATGTTAAGAGTGACATCATTCCTCTCTTTACAGCACTAGCATCTGATGAGCAGGTACATTGATACACATTTTCAGATTTTTGATATTTACCCCAGGGTGTTATTTACCTTTTATAAAGGACAATTTTTAAAAAAAAATTTTTTTTAAACCTTATCAAATGTATACATCATCTTTCATGTCAAATTCTTACATTTGATCAATAAATTCTATTATAATAAGACACTATAGGGCTGTTACCAATCAAATTAAATAATTTACACTGCAAAATTACAACTGCAATAAATAATGTTATGAGATTAATGTTTTGAATATTCAAATAAGAAATGTTGGGAAAAAATGCAATGATACTTTTAAACATGAAACTAAACTGCCAGTAGGTGGCGGCAAGTCAATTAACGAGTGAGTCATTGAGTCATTCGCTCAACCGATTCGTTTGGGTTATTTAGTAACCGCTGCTGCTTTGAGAATGCGCAATAGTTCTGCTGTGATCTTTGTTTGGAATTATTTTCATTGGTGAAACGAAACAAAAACAGTCAATATTGTGTCTAAAATGTAAGTGAGCAATTCCAGCGTTATGGACGTGATGTTTGCAGTCAAAATTGAACCGTCTGTTTATATATTCATAATCCCTTACTAAAGGAGTCCAGACATTAGAAAAATGTCAGTCTATACAATCGTTTTATACTTTAGATGAGGGAAATATAAATGCGTTACGGATGTGACAAAGAAAGTCACTAAGTTTTAGGTGTCAACATATTTCTTAGGAATTCTGTGAATTGTACTGCGTGAACCAAAAGTAATACTGCCCACCGAATGACGAAGGGTTGGCTCTCCACAGAGCATAAAATAATCATTTTATTTAATTTTTCGTGTTTGATTTATGAGAAAAAAAACAACGTTATGGACGTGACAGTTCTCCATTACCAGGCTTGGTAGACATTAGAAATGTACATTAAAAGGTTACATTAAAAATTTATTCCGTTACGGTTACAAATTACTTCATAAAAAAAGTATTCAGTAACGTAATCCAAGTACTTCTCAATTTCTGCAAGTTTTTAAATGTTACGTTTCATACTTTTGAATGGGTCTCAACAATAAAAATATTTTACCAATCTGATAAATTATCTATTGCAGTATTGTTGTTGTTGTTTAGAGCTTAAAAATATAAAAGTCACATCAGATCATAAACAAACTGAACAAGCTCGGATCAGACATTTGTTTGTTTGTTCTGCTTTAATTTTAATGTTTAGCATTTTGGTTACTTTTAAAACCCATTAAAACTAAGCAATCATGTCTCATTTCCACAACTTGGGAATACACAGCCCTGAATATGTAAAAGACTATTAAGACATCTAGTGGCTACAGTATGGTATTACAGATTATTTTTTAGTCCTTTGATAAAGAAAGTGTTTTCGCAGCTGGAACTTGGAAGGCAGAGTTTGCACTGTACAACCATGTTGTTTGCATGTTCTTCTTTGAAAACAAAATAGCAGCGAAAATTTTCATGAATTGAAAGCGTTTTTCTCCGCAGGCAGCATCGTTTCAACTAGCATCAGTGATTTAGTATGTGTCTGAGGAGATTGTAGACAGGTGTTATTTGCGCATGCACCAGCGGGTGGCTCACGTTAGTCATCACTAGCAACAGAACCAGGAAATACTGTATAATCAGGCAGCGCTTAAAATGTTATGGCAAACTAATCATTTATTTAGTTTTAAATGAAACGATTGTAATCCTGATAGTATCCCCCCTTTTGTCAAAATGTAACTGTTACATGAATTCCGTTACTCTCCAACCCTGTCCGTTACGGACGTGACAGTTCTCCACTACGGATGTGACAGTTCTCCGTTACGGACGTGAGGCGCTGCAGTAATTTATCACGTGCCTTATTAAAGAGCGACATCTATTGTTTGAATTTTGTTATAAAATTGACCGAATGTAAAAGTTGAGACCATTTTTCATATTAAAACTAACAAAGCACAAAGATTATTGCGATTATTGGATATGTTCTGATACGCGGTAAGCCTGAAACTGATCACAGCAATATAAAGAAGCAAGTCATGCATATGATTTAATATGAAATCCTATGCATGACCGTAAGGCTTATTATGGTTGTTCTGAGGAAAGTAGTGAGATGAATTGTCGATCCTAATAAGCATAAACATAGTTTAGCTTTGTATATAAAGTTTCAAGTTATTTGTATTTATAATTGTTATATTACATAAACTTAATCTTTAAAATGTTACGGACGCGACAGCACTGAAGCGTCGTGACCTCTTAATTCTAGCCCTATAAATTCAACAGGCAGTGCTGTTATGACAAAATGAGTGTATTTATTTCTCAGGCATGCCTTTATCTTTCTGCACAATGCTTACTGTTAAAATAAAGTTTACAAAAGGGGGTCTTTGATCTCTTTTTTTTGAAAGCATGAAATATGGTTGGTTGAAAATTTAATTTAAGCATTGTTGCTTACCACATATGTGGTGGATACTTTGCTCCAGTGACTTAATATTAACTACTTGTTTATTGAATTATAAAATCAATGTAACGTTCGCAGTCGTGATAATATTTGTCAGAACAGCTCCCTTGGTCCGTGTTATGTTGCTTAAATCAATCAAAATAAAACCGTAGGGAGAATCAATGAATTAGGAATAATTTACTGCCACTGTGAGAATGTCATGTAAACAATAAAAAAGTAACTGTAGTCTGATTAAGTCTGTTTAAAAACATAACATAATATAAACAAGTACTTCATTTTAGGAATCTAATTATGTAATCCAGATTGCATGTAATCAGTCACTACCCACACACATTTTTTTTCTAATTGTTTACTAAAACATTGAAAAATATTTAAACTTGAAAATAATGACCAAGATACAGGAAAATGTCATTACTTATGTCATTACCTTTTTTTTTTTCTTTTCTTTTTTTTTAACTTGGTTATACCACAGTTGACATTTCTAGAGTCATTAAACTTTTCCTAATTTTATATGCATTTTTCAAAACCAACATGAATATAAAGATTACATTTCCAAGAACTTGGCACAAGTAGACAAGAGATTTTTAAAAGATTGTGTTTTTTTTAAATTTCCCTCCTGTGGGCGTTCTTATTTGTTATTGACCCAAACCTTTACTTTTCTCTGCAGGACTCGGTGCGTCTTTTGGCGGTAGAAGCTGGTGTCAGCATTGCCACTCTCCTGCCACAGGAAGACTTGGAAGCTCTGGTCATGCCCACTTTACGTCAGGCCGCCGAGGACAAGTCCTGGAGGGTGCGCTACATGGTGGCAGACAAGTTCTCAGAAGTGGGTACTTATGAAATGCATATTTGGCCGTTATCCACGTTTCCTCTGAGACTTAGACTAACTGGATGTTTTTCTGTTTGTGTAAAGTTGCAAAAAGCAGTTGGCCCAGAGATCACCAAGAACGATCTGGTCCCAGCGTTCCAGAACTTGTTGAAAGACTGCGAGGCAGAGGTCCGGGCTGCTGCTGCCAACAAGGTGAAAGGTGAGGTGTCCCTCTGCCAGCTTCCCAAAGCCTGATTTCTCTTTGAAAACAGCCACAACATTATTTCATGGCCTGTTTATCTCTGCAGTATTCTGTGAAAATTTGCCTGAAGACAGCAGGGAGACCATCATCATGACTCATATTCTGCCATGCGTCAAGGTACACATTTTAATCTCGCCCACTTGTTTATGAAATTGCGTGTGGCTGAACAGTTATGCTGCACAGTGTCGGCCAAGTTCTCAGAAGGGGGTACCTAGAAAACTCAAGCTTGTTTTCTGATAATGTGATATCATATCTGGGAAGGTGTCCAGGTTGTCTCTGCAAGAGATCTTGCAGCAGGTCTGGTTGTTTTTGTGTTATTTTGGGGTGTTTACATCTCTGTCGTAAACAAGTGGTAATTTAATATTTTAATTTATGACAGAATAATTGCACTAATGTAGCTCATACTTCAAACATTAATGCATATATACAGACTAGGGTTAATGCCCCATTTATACAGATTACCAGAGTTCTCTCATTTATTTGGGTCATCATCAGCAGGTGAGTTAACTTTTTGCAGTCAAATTGTCCATCTTCTCTGAGGTCATGGGCAGCAGGGGTCACTGTTGTTATCCGTTACACCCATTAGTGATCCCATGTCAGCAGTCTGCCTCTAGGTTTACTGTAGCATCAGGCTAGGATTGGGTTTTTATTATTTTTATTTCCTGGTACAGTATATGCCTATGACTGACTGGATTATGGTACTAGAGGGAGTGAAATAGCATTTTATTAATGAAGGAGTTCAGTCAAGTTTTACTGGATTCAGTTTACCAGAATAATTTAACTAAAATGTATTTTACTGCTAAATAGTGGAAATGCAGTGTGTGGATGTATGGAAACACAAAGTCAAATTTAAATATTTGTCCCCTCTCCCTAAACCAATTCACTTAGTAAACACTATTTCAGCCAAGTCTAATCAGATATAACAAATTAAACAGGGTAAAATTTAAATCTGATTTGTTTTAACTTGATTCATTTTGACTTTTTGAATTAATTTGTTTCCCACAATTACTTAAAGGCATTTTTATGTGTGCCATTAGTAGTTAAATACATTTTTGGCAAATACTGCTGTTTATCATGGTTTTAATTAAGCGATAATTAATGGCTGTCTGTGCATTAAACATTTTTAAATGTAAAAAACACAATGCAAAGCAGAGTGCATTCAAATAATTTATACTACTGTGCTGTGGAATGCTCGAATCTGGTTGACGAACGTTCTAAGGTGTGCAATTATTTTCAGGGAAACGCACAACTAAAGTAGTTCTAGCATTACCGCATTACAGTTCCATATCACTTCGCCAAATGATTTCACTTATTTCAAAAGGCCCTTACAGCCTACAACCTCAAAAGAAACAAAACCCACAACGACACAGACCAAGAAGACCAAGTGTCTTGAGGTGTGGAAACTGTAGTTTAAGCGGAATAATTGACTCCAGGCCGTTGAATTCTTAGAAAATATTCCGTCGTCAATTATTCCTTACTTAATGCACAGCTAGCCATGAATTTATCCCGCGTATACCATGGTCATATGCCTGCATAGACAAGTTAAAGCGTGACTGGATGGGTTAAAATGGCGGTTTTTTTACCTAAGCTACTACTCGTTAGATCTAGCATTCTGTCCACTTTAAATCCAACACAGAGATAAAGTAGTGTGGTAAGGTTACATTTATTTAATTGAATCATAACGTTTATTTGAATGAATTAGCTGAGAGAGAGATGCGTGTGTGAATTACCTACGTCTGTGCGGCGTCTCTCTACTAGCAATGATGAATTATTTCAAAAACGGCTCCACCTCTAGACCATGGTAAAGATAAAAATTTTAGATAAATATACAGTTGAACTATGTATTCTGCCAAAAATACTTTGAAACTCTGGTAGTTTAGTAGGGTTGTGTACCGTTCACATTTTTACCGGTACTGGTACCACCACCCCTATTGGTACCTTTTTTTTTTTTTGTTACTTTACTCTGTGTAATAAGAAACATTTATTTCAGTGGAAAAAAATTTCAACAATTTTCTTTTTTTCTTTTTTTTTTTTAATTCTTTTTTTTTTTTTAAGAAATTTTACACACTAGACAAAGTAAACGTATGTGTGCGCTGCATGAGAACGCATTACAGCGGAGAATTAAAATGTCACGAAAGACCGTTTCTCGTGCCGTTCAGCATTGTTCGGACACGTTCTGTGAGTGTGTTTCCTCAGCACAGTAGCACTATGTTTTGCTGGAGTTTGACAAACAACACATGGAAAATATGACTGACAATATTTAGTATGTAACACCATGCGGAGCTCGCAACGCGGATCATAGATCATATACGGACTGGACTAAGCATGTTTCAAGTTTTTATGGGCATATTGCAAATAGTGTTGTCTCACTCTGCATCTAGTTTTGTGAAATGTAACCACGCTTCAGAACGTTTAGCTATTGCCCTGTGTGTTGTGTTTGAACAAGTCGCTGGGGTGAAGTCACATGGTCTCTCTTTCTCTAACGTAGGCGACTTTACTCTCGCGCCCGGATGCGTTCTCAGGTACCGAGATTTGGCAGTGATTGAGTACTCGGTAGTACCAATGTAATTCGGTTGGTGCCCTAAAGATATTAGTCACAACCCTCCACCCCCTTACCAAAAAAAAAAAACCCCCCCCCCGAGAAAAGCTGCTTATACTTTTTTTGAAGGAGATGCCATATAATAATGTATCAAGACTTTAATGTAATAACAATTGTTGCCATGGTATATCTTGTGAATATATTTTTGTGAATTTAATCAATCAATTTGTACAGAGAGCTGAAATGATTCGCCTGTCACATCTATGGCACATATGGTGTAATATAATGCTTGGTCCTTCATTTTTCCATCTGTAGTTATTGTCTTTGATTTGAGACACCAGTCTTATTGTGCCTGGTTCATCTTTCCATGTTATTGTAAAGGGACACATTTTTCTAAACTTTTTGGTTAATATTTTATCAGACCATCCTTGTTTAATCCTTCACTGAAAAACAAATGTATTATTTAAAGGTGCAATATGTAGGATTTCTGTCTGCTAGAGGCCTATTCAAAACAAAGGCGTAGCTTGATGACGGCAAGTTTGAGCGCAGAATTTTGGGACATGTCGTTTTCACCTCAACGGACGGTGCAAAAGAATAAGGATAGGACACGGGAATAAATCATGTTCATGGATGCTAACGTAGTGTACATCCTGTAGTATGAAGTGGAGCAGGACCGAGTGTTGTGGGAGCTGAACGAGGCCGCTGGAGCGATCACGCCTCACGAGCAGCGGAACTTTTATTATGCCACAGTCGCCGGCGCCGCTTCCGCTTTGATTCACCTGCCACATCAATGGCACATATGGTGTAATATAATAATTGGTTGTTAATTTTTCCATTTGTAGTTGTTGTCTAGGATTTGAGATTAAGCAGTCAGTTCAGGACAGGCCTTTTTTTTTTCTTCCTCTCTCTCCCCTTTCCTGATTTGAACTACAAAGAACCGTGAAACAGCCTTTGGTGTGTGCTTACTTGAGCTTCACAAGGCGTTCTTTGCTCATAAGTGGACTGAGAGTCTCATGACCTGATGTTTGATATCTGTTAATAAGCTTATGCAAGCGGATCCTTCCTCGCAGATACAAACAGCTTTCTGCTTACTTTGTCAGCAGATGTGATCTGCAATTAGCCTATCCATACAAGCTGCTCACTGAAACATCAGATCAAAGATAATGCAGGATTTTGGACCCTCTGCAATGTTTTACAAGCAAATAATTGTCCAGGTTTTCAGGCTCAAATGAACCTCACTGTGGTGCTGCCTTTCTTCAAAGACTCCAGAAATGGGGATGGGAATATTTAGGCGCCAAAATGAATCAGTTTAGGGAGTCATGATTTGATTCTAAATCTATTTTAGATGCATTGTTTTTTAGAAATGGCATAGGTGAGCAGTATGATTGGCTCATTGCCACATTGTCTGTAGACATAATTGTTTAATGTTTTAAATGATTTTGACTGTTTTCTGTAGGTTTATTCAAAATTGAATAAATTGTTTATAATAATTAACTTATTAATTAATACTAACAAAATTACTATGTCATTATTATAATGTTATTAATATATTAAATATATTAATTATTGATGTTAATATAATAAGTATCTTGTTTCTATTAACAATAGTATGACTAATAATGAATTATTTATTATTATTAATTAGTATTATTGTAGTTGTTGTATATTAATTTATTTTCCACCCCATCCTACAGTCACCATCTCTCTGATTACAGCTACTTGTAGAATAATAGCTTGATTTCAAAGCCCTCAAGCCTCG
Source organism: Elopichthys bambusa (assembly GCA_037101425.1). Taxonomy (NCBI): domain Eukaryota; kingdom Metazoa; phylum Chordata; class Actinopteri; order Cypriniformes; family Xenocyprididae; genus Elopichthys; species Elopichthys bambusa. Next base: position 15,346,550 of record CM074444.1, read on the forward strand.
TTCTCTTCCCTTAACAGGAGCTGGTGTCTGACACAAACCAGCATGTGAAGTCTGCCCTGGCTTCTGTCATCATGGGTCTCTCTACCATCTTGGGCAAGGACAACACCGTAGAACATCTGTTGCCTCTTTTCCTGGCCCAACTGAAGGACGAGGTAACCCACCTGGAGCTCGGCCCAGTCTTTCATCTGTTTGTCTGTCTTCCTCCTGTGGTTAAAGCTCCTTATGATTGTTCTAGAACCGAGACAACAGATGTTAATTTTCCAGGTCTGATAGGTCACTTTGTGTTGGGCTTAAGAGATGTTTCCTAAATGATCTTCACTAAAGTCCTTGATTGATGTTCCTTTTATTGGGCTCTCGTCCACGACCACTCTCTGAGACGTATTAGCTTTTAGAATGTAGTAATAAACTCTTAGTCTGTTTTTAAATGAAGTTGAACTTTGGCCTCAGCTTTCAGCTTGGCCATGCCAAAACCAAAACCCATCCAAACGCTTTCCTCCTGTGTTTGTGTTCCCTTCTGTTTTATTGGACTCCTCTCGATTGTCAAACACACAATCTGAAAATGTTAAGAGCTGGATTCTGTGAATTCTGTCCTGGAGTGTATTTCCATTGGCCGCTTATCCGTCCGGCTCTGTTTGACTAACAAACTTTGTTGTTTGGATTTTAGTCAGTCATCACCAAAGTGCACTTGCTCAAGCAAGTCATCAAATATTTGGCAGCATGTATGCGTGCGCTGTAACAATATCACATGAGTGTGGCGTCCTCCTGGAGCCTTTTAAGGAAATATAAAAGGAGACCTTTTCCTTTTCAGTAAAATTCATACATAAGACTTTTACTCGTATAATAACAAGAAATTATGAGGACTTTAAAGCCATAAAATTAATGTTGCCTGTGTTTACTTTCTTCAAGACATGTTTAATACACCAGTCTTATTGTGCCTGATTCATCTTTCCATGTTATTGTAAAGGGACACAAATTTTTACTTTTTGATTAATATTTTGTTATCAGACCATCCTTGTTTAATCCTTCCTTGAAAAACAAATGTATTGTTTAAAGGTGCAGTATGTAGGATTTCTGTCCGCTAGAGGCCTATTCAAAACAAAAACGTAGCTTGACGACAGCAAGTTTGAGCGTGGAATCTTGTCATCTCAACGGACGGTGCAAAAGAATAAGGATAGGACTCGGAAAGAAATCATGTTCATGGATTTGATTATTAACGTTACTGTAGTATGAAGCAGAGCAGGACTGAGCGTTGTGGGAGCTGAACGAGGCCGCTGGAGCGATTGCGCAACACGCCTCATGAACATCGGAACTTTTATTATGCCACAGTCGCCGGTGCCGCTTCCGCTTTTCTGGTCATGAGTATGAGGTAACCCAGCTCTGTTTATCATATCAGATACATTTGAGTGTGTTGAAAATGATGTTATAACGTTACTCTGTGCGTTCGCTCGGCGGCTGCTGTGAGATACTTGTTGCACACTGCGGTAAGCTAGATCGATTTTAGAATATCATATTAAATGCTGGATGGCTTGTGTTGATAAATGGCATGCAATTAATTTTAAAACATATTGTATGATAGAGAAAATTCTGTATTACTGTTACTAAAAATAAAGCTGCATCTGATTATGCTATGTTAGCTACTTGTCAAGTGTTTTGGTAAAGCATGGTACTTGCAAAAAATCAAAAATTAGTTTTAAACAATAAGACTAAACATGTTGAGCTATATAACCACAATTAGTTTTGTCTATAAACGTAACCAAACAGTTGTTCCCTTGTCTATTAAAACATGTAAATATTAAAGTGTCTTTGGTGTTTCCATGGTTTCTACTAAATAAAATCGGAAACTGAGGGTAACACAGGTATGACGCAATTGACAGGCGACTCCTCACACGTCCCGGAGCTTTGGTTAAAATAGCAATTTTCTCATGATTTACAAATAGTTGGAAACATTTGGGATATTGTAGGTATTCAAGTGAACAAAATATATAACGCTGGCCTAGTGGTTTTTGGATATTTTACTGCAAAAAATCTTATATTGCACCTTTAAAATGAAATAAATAATTTAATTTAAACCAATTAAACATTAAGTAAATAGATAAAAAATATAGATTTAATATTTAATTAATTTAATTTATCAAGTTATTTAAAGATTAATACATTTATTTTATTTATTAATTGGTTTATTCATAAATAAATATAAAATGGTGTTCTATTTCCCTGTAGTGCCCTGAGGTGCGTCTGAACATCATTTCTAATCTGGACTGTGTGAATGAGGTGATCGGGATCCGGCAGCTCTCTCAGTCTCTGCTGCCAGCTATAGTGGAGCTGGCTGAGGATGCCAAGTGGAGGGTTCGACTGGCCATCATTGAGTACATGCCATTGCTGGCTGGCCAACTGGTAAGTCTGTGCGCTACTCTCACATTGCTAGGAGATCGATTAGTTTTATCTGGACTGAAAACTAGTCTGCTGCCTTCTTTGGACTTAAAAATAAATATTGTCATTTACTTACCCTCATGTTTCAAACCTGTTTAATGTTCTTCATTCTGTTTAAAACTTGTAATCTTTTTTTTATTTTTTTTTAAGAATGTTTATGCAGCTCTTTTCCATACAATGCAAGTGAATGTTTAGCAGATCTCCCAAAAGGATTGAACAAACAAACTGATTTTTATTTTTTTCAGTGAACTATTCCTTTTAACTGCATGAAATGTAACTATTCCAATTTTGTTGCTAGGGAGTGGAGTTTTTCGATGAGAAGTTGAATTCCCTGTGCATGGCATGGCTCATTGATCACGGTAGGTCTTCTGGGTCCTCTTTTTCCAGTGTATGATGATTCCTTTGAGTACTGGAGTAATGTAAAAAGATGCATTGAGTTATTGACAACAATGAACCAAAACGTTTAAACTGTATAAGTTCAAATGTAAGCAAATGCATCTGCTTAAAGATAGCACTGCCAAGACATGAAGCAGTTGCCTCTGCCTCTTTCCTGTCCTACTCCTTCCCCAAAAGGAGAACGAGAAACGCATGTATCTCTAGAAGATTCTGCTCTGCTCTCTTGCCCTCTGTTCATCTTTCTTGCTTTTTCCCCCCCCCCTTCTCTCTTACCTACATGTGTCTTTCTGTCTGTCTGTCTTTCTTTATTAGGGTGCATAGGCACCTATTGTAATCATTGGTGTTCTTCTTCTGCTCTTGAAGTCTATGGCAGCCAATAGAATAGGCTGTGGGAAAGTTATGAAGTTTGGCGCACACTGTTTAAAGTTGCATTTATATTTGTGCTAATAACTTTTGAACCATAAGGGCAAACAGAAACAAGAAACAAAAATGATTTTTTCTTCTGATTCCTTGGCTCAAGATGACTTGGGTGCACATCATGCAAATTTTCCCGCCATTTTGAATTTTCAAAAAACCTACCTTTTTCAAACTCCTCCTAGACCGTTGCTCCAATTTCATGAAAATTGAACCAGATCATCTTCAGGTCATGCCGACAAAAAGTTACGGAATTCAAGTTGATTCGTCAAACTGTTCTTGAATGATGTGTGATCGAATTCGACGAAGAGAATGAATGTGTGGCTATATCTCTGCAACGCCAAACTTGCTGTGTGTTATGACAACCATGACCTGAGGGTACCTGCACAGTTTTGGCAGAGTGCCATTTAGTGGTCTGGAGATATGTTTTTGCTTATTACTTCTGAATGGTTTTTATTACTTCAAATCTGGTCTTGGTTTCGGTGCAGCATGCGGAGTTGAACAATACCCATTGGTTCTCCCATATCAGCCATTTTGGTCGTCGGCCATTTTGAATTTTGTCTGTTGTAATGAAACTGGTCTTAATAGATTCCTTGGGTCATGCTGAGAACATAAATACCAATTTTGCCATAGTTGGCTGAACTTCCTGTCTGCCATTTTGATTTTCTTTAAAAACCTACTTTTTCGAATTCCTCCTAGAACGTTTGTCTGATTTTCACCAAATTCGAGACCGGTAATCTTCAGACCATGCCGGCAAAAAGTTACAAACGCACATACATAAAAGGCGCGCGCGCGCGCACACACACACAGTGTTCGGTGATGTCTTAAGTGAACGAGTTGAGAATTCGGATGTGTATCGGATGTGTGCGTGCATGGGGTCTTACTCTTAAAGTGAAAGCAACCTATAAATTCCTGCTGTTGTCTGTCATGTAAATCGAACAACAAAACACCACTTTAACAATGTTGACTGTATAAATGTATTATAGATGAATCTGTGTCATTTTACGTTTAATCATTACATTTCTGTACACGAAAATGAATACTACAGTTAGACCTTATACTTTATTTGTAACTTTGTTGTATTTATCTATTCTTATAATTAGTGTATAGTATGTTCTTTTTTTCTGTTCACTTGCCTTTAATAATGTATTAGTTAGGCTAGTAGTTTCTAGTGTGGTATTGTAGTAGTTAAAGTGGGCTAAGTAATAAATGCAGTTACCCCCCCACCCCCCTTATTATTATTATTATTATTATTATTATTATATTTATATATATATAATTTTTTTTTTTTTTGTGCTGATCCAAAAAATGACCCGATCCGTGGCTTAGTAACTGTGATATGATCCGAACCATAAGTTTTGTCATCATTGAACCACTACTGACCACATCAGCTCAATTTGGTGTCAGTGCTACGTATTGGTCAAAATAAAGCAATTATGTTCCATTACAAGTGATTGTATTGATGGGCTTTCAACTATTTTGCTTAAAATAGTCTCCAAATGTCTTTACTGATTTTTGCAGTTGGTCTGAAAAGTGACAGTAAAGACTTCATAATTTTATGAAGGTTTTCATAAAAGAATTCTGGGGGGAGAAGCACTAAATCAGCATATGTGACCCTAAAGATTTGAGTAATGGCTGTTGAAAACTCAGCTTTGCCATCACGATATCTAATATCCAGCCTCATAGTGGCGCCACTTCTTTTTTTTTTTCTTTTTTTTTTTTAGAACAGATAAGAATTTTAAACTGCCTGCTGATCTCGTTTTGATTGGCATGTCGGTGGTAATAAATGTTTCAGGTTGATGAGCCTCTTAGTAAATCTTCAATTTAATGGTTGTCAGAATGGTTATGATCTCACTCTGAACCATGCACTGAGTAGATCCAGCTGTTGAGGTGTTTTGCATGGTGATTTTCAGCGAGGACCTTGACCACACACACACGCACAATTACACTCTGACACAGTTGTAGACAAAGGGCCAGATGGGTTACATCACTGGAATGTTCTTGTATATCCTGTGCTGCTGGGCCAGTGCTGTCGTCTTACATAAGAGCTCAGAGCCGAAGCGGCGCTATTATCGGTTCGGTCATGTGTAAATGTGAACTCATTTTTCTGACAAATACACACAGGCACATCTGCAATAGGTACACAGTGTCAAATGGATTGTCTCTTTTTGTGTGTGTGTGTGTGTGTGTGTGTTTTATAATCCCCATTTTAAAGCTTGACCTACTTCATGAGGTGCTCATCACATTTTGGCTGACTTGAAGTTTTTTTCTTTTTCTTTTTTTCTTTCATAAGCTCTGTGAGGACTATGGGTGGGGATTTGTCATGAATTTTAAACTCTAAATAGGATTGTCTCAGGCTTTTGATGAAGGAGGTTATGTCATCGTCAGACTGGTTTGAAAAGAGCCGCCCGTCTGATGTTTAGTAGATTTGTGATGCACAATTTCACAGGATGTTTGTAGATATTTACTCTTCCGAGAATTAAGGTTAAATTGCTTAGATTGTCATCTCTATTGGAGTTATTGTGAAGTCAGGTGGAATGTAATCTTTGGAGGTAAGGCTGGGCACCAAAACAATGTTGATTAACCCCACTTGGGTTCAAATCTCATGCCAGAAATCCGATCAAACAAGCGAGGAAAGCAGCAAAATAGCAAAGTAAATATTACAGAACAAGTACGTAATTCATGCCAAGTCATCTTTGAAGGGGAAAAAACAAGTGAAATGGTGGACCTCTGTTGGATAAAGAGTGTGGTGTAGTTTAGCGGATAAAAATCTAGACTGGTGAATGTAAACGAAGATTGTCTTCAACCTTTAAAGGGACAATCCATAAATCACTGTTGACTTTAAGTGGAAATTTAAGTTGTATATAAAATATAAATTTTCCATACTTTCCTTGTAATTTCTTAATAAAAGTTATTGCTTTTTTTTGTGTGCAGTTAATGTTAACAGGATACTGGTGAATCTTCCTCTGTTTGAAAATGTCCAGTTTTCAATTATAGTTATTCAATCTACAGTGGAAAAAGTCCCATTTTATTTATATGTATGTGTGTTTGCATGTATATACTGTATGTATTTTTAATTCATTTGTTTTTTTTTTTAAATTCCTTATTATTTAATAAAATTGATTTAATTTAATTCATCTATTCATTAACAAACCATTTTACTTTACTAATGTTATTTTATATTGAATTTAAGTACCAACTTATGGAAGCCTGTTTCCGCCACTAAATAAAAAAAATAAAAACTGTAATTGCGACTTTCTCATAATTCTGACTTTTTTTCCCTCACAATTGAGTTATAAAGTCAGAAATGTGAGGGGGAAAAAAGTCGCAATTATTGTTTTTATTTTTTTATTTAGTGGCAAAAATGGCGAAAAGTGGGCATGAGATGTGGTATAGCAATAGTAAGGTGTTTTTTTTTTTTTTTTTTTTTTTTTTTTTTTAAAAAGGATTTTGTTCTTTCCCTTTAATGACTAAATTGTAAGTCGCTATATATGGATAAATGTCTTCATGTTGTATGGCAGTGGACTAATTCTGGCAGCATGGACTGAATTTGTGATTACAAGTATCTAAATGTTGTTTGGCCAACAGCATTGATGTTAGCATGCAAGTTAACAGAAGTATCTTTGCAGTGTATGCCATCCGAGAGGCTGCCACCTGCAACCTAATGAAGCTGGTGGAGAAGTTTGGAGCAGAATGGGCCCAGAACACCATTGTGCCCAAAGTCCTTGGCATGGCCAATGATTCCAACTACCTGCACAGGATGACCACTCTTTTCTGCATCAATGTAAGTATGGATGGTTCCTGCTCCAATTAGTTGGAAGTCATTTCATCAGTACCTGGTGTGGCAAGATGGCAATAACTGGAAGTCTTTTTATTCTTTATTTGGGTCAGGCTCTGTCTGAAGCATGTGGACAGGAAATCACTACCAAGCACATGTTGCCTGTAGTCCTCAAGATGTCCACTGACCAAGTGGCCAATGTGCGCTTCAATGTAGCCAAGAGCTTACAGAAGATCGGACCAGTTCTGGACAGCAGGTTTGTTTAAATAATAGCTGCCTATACCCTATTGTTCTTCATGCTATTAGCAAACATACAGCAATGCTAACAATGATGTATCCCACAGTGCTCTGCAGGCAGAGGTCAAACCAGTCCTGGAGAAACTAGTCACAGACCAAGATATGGATGTGAAGTACTTTGCTCAGGAGGCTTTAAGTGGTACTTATCCCTAAATCTCTTTAACCTTCAAACATTCTTAGAACATGGTTTCATTCTCCCCTATGCTGTTTTTTAATTTATTTATTTTTTGCTCTCTCTGCAGTTCTTGCATTGGCTTGACTGACTTCCTCTCCACATCCAGTGAAAAATTGACAACACAAAACCTGTTGCATTCTATTTATTGTTCTTTTTGAATGATTAAGTATCTTCTGTGTGTTTTGTGTTTACTCTCAAAGATATTGAATGATCATAGGATGGACTTTTGGTCGAGTTTCACCTCTCAAACACTGCTCTCAGCTCAGCTTTGCATGCTTGTACATTTTGCGCATAGCTCTTCTCAGACATCACCTCGTGAGCCATTCCATTGTGATCGTATCGTAATCTGTACATGCCTGCTTCAGCATGCCTTCTGCTTTTCTTAGACTGGAGCTCATCCTGCCAGTAGCAGATGGTGCAAAATGCCTGTTTATTTGCTTTAGTAGATTTGCTAGCGCACAGCACATTGTTTACATGTGTTCCCTCTCCAGAGAGAAAAAAAATCTCGTTCTCACACTGTTTAACTGCAGAGTCCTCTGTGTGCACAGGCCAGATAGTGTTCTGAGCGAATGGTTAGATTGGGGGCTCTCTTGAAATTTGCTTTATGTAAAGATGTCACACTTTTATCATGAGCTTTTTCCATCGAGGGACCATATAATTGAATCATTTGTGCTCTAACACAGGATACACATCTTAAAGGACATCACTCACTTAAGCCTGCATATTTTGCTCATGTTGGTCCTGAATAGCCCCCTTTATAGACTTATAGACTTGTGCCAATGAAATGTCTAGTTATAGTACAATTTGTAATTTTGTATGTTTTTCTATTATCCTTTTTTTTTTTTTTTTTTTTTTGGAGGGCATGTTAAGTGTGGTCATTGAGATGGCATGGAGGAACATTGTCTCTCAGAGTTTATAGACTTAATTGAACAATATTCATTGTTACAAACAACTTTCACATACTGCATTCAGAGGAAACCCTTTGTTCATTCATGGTCAATATCATGAGAACTTGTAGCTCTGTTTTTGTTTAACTCATTTGGGATAATGGTGTACTTTTTGGGAAAAAATAAAGTCATTTGAACTATGTATCTTGCGGTTGTCCTCTTTTGACGCACTCTCACAGACTAATCGTTGCATAATTCTAAGTGAAACTGGTTGTGCGTCACACCTGTTAGATATCGTCTCTAAGAGTTTGTCATCCTATATAATTTTAAAGATTAATGTGGAATCAGGTTTTTGGTCTCCCAATGAACCATTTTCTACAGTTACCTGGCTAGTGATCTTATCGACCGCATTGGATTGCGTGCTTTCGTCACTGAATTTGGCAGGAACTGGTGGTGCTGCACTTCACCTGGAGTATCAGGTGGCTTATTTAACCAGCATTCATTGTTAAAACTCAGTATGTGACTAGATCTTTTTGTGTGTGTGTAAAAGTTGAACCACTTGCATAGAATTAAAAAAGTTAAACTATCCTGTATCATTTGAATTTGGACCATTACAATTTTGAGGGCTTGTGGTCATAGATCAGGCAGACTTTAGCTCAGTGGTTTGCATGGGTACTTAATACCGTCTCATTAACTGAACCCAGTGGCGGCTGATGCTTTAAAAAAAAAAAAAAAAAAAAGATTTGCAGGATGCAGGAATAAGTAGGCTAATTGTTAAATAACAATTTACCAAGTGATGTAATGTATCATTACTGCTTATCTAAAACATGGAAAATTCAGTATTTAAAGCATGCCATAGAGCTGGGCGATACAGCCAAAAAATCACATCTCTATTTTTGGGCTGAATGGTGATGTATAATCTCAGTATTTTGTACATTTTTCTATTTGAACTAAAAAAAAAATCTGTATTTAATTACAAAATAATTATTTCACATCCTGCCCAACATTTTCCTACAAACAATATTCATATTGAAGGCTATGAAAACAAACATGAAATTAACCTTGTAGGCTATATTATGTGCAAAAAAAGGGTGTCAAATTACATCAGGCCTACATTCTAACACTGTAACACTACAATCTAATAACTAAATGTTTTTTAAAGCAGAAGTTAAATTCACTAATCTAAAAATGAAAATAAATAAAAACAAAAGCACAGACTAATTATTAGTCTATTTTGATTATCCTACAATAGTCACTTTACAGTTACTGCTATCATAAAAATACACTTAGTTGTAGGTTCGAAACTCTACATATGGCACATTTATGTTCGCAAACAAAAACAAATACTCAACAACAAATATTTTAGCTACATGTATTTTTAGTCAGAATTACTGCGCTCCGTCTGTTTGGCGCGCATGCACACGGCGGCGCTCGTTCACGGAAGATTGTGCTTCCACTCCTGTCTCCTGGACAGCAAAATGGAAATATTTCCTCGACTTTCTAACATGTACAGATGGAGAAAATGTCTTTGAAATGTAAGTTATGCCCTGAGGAAATTAGTGGATGTCACTTTAGCTTAAAGATTATAAATAGAGACGTTCCCACCAATCGCTGCACAAGTTAAGGTTACGTGTGATGACGAAAGCACGTTAGTGCCAGCCCTCCCGGAACCCACAGAGATCACATTGCAGCGCCTGCAGTTCGAAAAAACCGTTTTTGAATGGAAGTCTATGAGAGCACTCGGGGCAATTCTCGACCAGAGCGAAATCGCCCAAAAAGAGGCGGTACTCCGAAGACAATGACGCTGATTGGACTATAGCCTATATCCAGAGGCAGAACAAACAGCCTAGCAGTGACAGCTAGCATAACACTGTGGTTGAATGTGATTGATAAAATCCGTCTTTCTCACTTTGGTGGTGCGTCGCCCTATTGCCCTAATGAAGAAACCGCCCCTGACTGAACCTAAATGTGGAGACAGTGGACCATTAGTGAGCTGTCTGAACCTCAAATTAATGTCTTCTGCAATTACACTCATAAATGGCCACATGGAATATCCTAGCATGTAAAACAAAACTAAATGTGATGTGGACCTGTTTTGAAGAAAGAGGATGTGTTCAAGGCACACAACTCTGTTGTAGTAAGTCTACTAGTTGGGATGGCTGGGTCATTGTGGCCAATTGTTTTCAGATGTTCCTGCTTTTGTTTGGGCAGGGTTATGCAATGGCAGATGTGCTTGAGATGGCTAATAATTACTTTGTTTAGACATATCAAGCTGAAATTCAAAGAATGATGTTACAGAGATGAGGTCATCTACTTGTTTATAGTGTCCAAAAATATGACACAATTTAAATGCTTCTGATGGTTCTTTGAAAGTACAAATCTTACACTTCTCTCCTCTTACATGTTTTTTGTTTCCCAGGATTCAGTACATGGCCCACTTTTCTTTTCTTTACTTGCATTGATATCAGCATGGTCTCAACTTTCATTACTATGATGATGACATTCAGAAATCTCTCACCACCAGGCCTTGATTTGCAGGGGGATGCGCTTGAGGTGTTGAATGTGTTGAATGCTCTGTTGATCATTTAAACATGTTAATTACACAAAATGTTTAGCGTAGATCAGAACAGTGATTGATTAGCCTATATTTATTTATTTATTGTAGACTTTATTATTAAACAAAGTAAACATTTTGCTGAAATATCCACAACATATCCACCTTATTCCTACGCCCCATGACGCTTTGCGCGAATTATGGGTGTAACTTCCGTTAAGCGGCCTATACGCAATAATGCTGTTTTTTTTTTTTCTTCTTAAATGGGTACAATAAGATGACATTTATTCTACTCACCCTTCAACCATCGAACGTTAAAAGGACATTTAAAAGTGTAAAAGCATCAACGATTCTTTCTACAGAAATAACAAACGGGTATCACTGTAGTATCTGTATTTTGTAACATAGGTTACCTTACCTTAATCAGAAAATTTCATTTACTTCAGCATTGTGGGATACTATTTCAAAGTGATTTCCTTCATTTTGACAGATAATACATTGTATTTACCTGTTAAAACAAACCTGGAAAGAGAGGATTTGAGGAGAAAAATTTTAGATTCTTCATAAATTCCAGTGAATTATTAATGGGAAATATTGTAAATTAAATCGGGAGAACAGACACATGTGCAGTATATATTTTCCATACTATTACAGCGAAATGCAAAAGGGGAAAAAAAGAAAATAATCATGAGGAAAAAAATGCAGCAACTGAAAAGAGCTCTTGCGATATTTTTGTTATAATGTCATGTTAAAATACCAAGCAATACATTATTCTCGTGATATCTGAAGATAAAACATAAAAGAATAACAACAGCTGACCGATAAGATTTATTTGTAGGTCAACCTTGAGATTTGAAATTGTGGATGAGTGGATAATGGTTTATCCATCAATCACATGCGCGTGAAAGTTGTGTTCGTTACTATAGCAACAGTACAATCCAGGTACAGTGTGTTTCAGAATCAAACAATCATTGTAAAAATAACTTTTATGTCATGTCAAGAGAGAAAAAAAAAGATCCATGGCTTTAAGAAAATTACTCTTGATCACAAGATAGAAAAAAAAAAATCCATTGTCTTTTAGGGCTAGCAAACTACAATAACAAACACATATGAGCAATCAGCTATGAATCTCAACAAAGGTGACAAGAATATATTCAGACAAGATCAACTCTGGACATCACAAAAAGCTACTAAAAGACAGAATAAAAACCATAGCAAAAAATAAAAGCAAATAGTTAGAATTAAAGAAAATAGTAGGACAAATCAGCTGCATTATTTATTCATGCTGTGATGCATGCTGGGAGTTTTGTACTAGTGTTCCCAGCATGCACTGCGGCATGACACTTTTGATTGTCACCTTTGTTGAGATTCATGTGCTGATTCTTGATGTCTTTGTGTGTCATCTTAGAATAATTTTTGTGGGTTTTTTTTAATCTTCTGATTGGTTTTGTTCATTCGCGAAATTTCAGTCGGTTTTATTTTGCTATGAGATTTCAGTGATGGTCATTTCGTTCCTTTACAAGATCTCAATAGCAGTCAGTTTTGTTTCTTTAAGACATCTCAATGACTGTCAGTTTTGTTCCTTTACAAGATCTCAATTTCAGTTTTGTTTCATTACGAGATTTCAATGATGGTTGATTTTGGTCTTTTACTAAATCTCAATGACAATCACTTTTGTTCCTTTATGAGATCTCAATGGTTGATGGTTTTGTTTTTTTATCAGATTTCAATGATGGTTGGTTCTGTTCGATTACGAGATCTCAATGACAGGTGGTTTGGTTCAATGACGGATGAATCTGAAACAAATCAAACTGTCGGTTTTGTTTAATTACGAGATTTCAACGATGGTCAGTTTTGTTTTGTTACAAGATTTCAACGGTGGTCGGTTTAATTTCATTACGAGATTAAAATGACCATCGGTTTCATTGTCTGTCAGTCAAATTTTCATTTGTTCAGTTACAAGATCTCAATACGTATGTTTTGTTCTTTTACAAGATTTTAATGACGATCGGTTTTGCTGGGAGATCTCATTGATGGTCGGTTTTCAGTGTCAGTCAGTTTTGTTTTGTTACGAGATTTCAATGATGGTTGATTTTATTGGATTGAAACTGTTAGTTTTGTTTTTTGACAAGACTTCGATGACTGTCTGTTTTGTTCGGTTATGAGATCTCAATGATGGTCGGTTTTGTTCAATTGTGAGATTTCAATGATGGTCGGTTTTGTTCCTTTAGTAGATCTCAATGACTATCAGTTTTGTTTCATTACAAGATTTCAGTGATGGTCGGTTTTGCTCCTTTACAAGATTTCTATGATGGTCATTTCAATGACGTTCAGTTTTCTTCTGTTATGAGATTTCAAAGATTCAAAGTTTTGTTTCGTTACGAGATCTCAATGACAGTCAGTTATGTTCCTTTATGAGATTTCAGTGACGGCCTGTTTTGTTCCATTACGACATTTCAGTGATGGTCGGTTTTGTTTCATTACAAGATTTTAATGATGGTTGGTTTTCAGTGTCGGTTTTATATGGTTACAAGATTTCAATGACACTTTGTTTTTTCCTTTACGAGATTTCAACGATGATCAGCTTTGCTCCATTATGAGGTTGGTTTCTATGATGGTTGGTTTTGTTTGGTTACGAGATCTCAATGATGGTCGGTTTTGTTTCTTTGTTCTTTTACGATATTTTGGTTTTGTTTCGTTACGAGATTTCAATGATGGTCGGTTTTGTTCTTTTAGGAGATCTCAATAGCAGTCAGTTTCATTCCTTCACAAGTTCTCACAGATTATCAGTTTTGTTTCATTACAAGATTTCAATGACGGTCCGTTTTGTTTCTTTACAAGATTTCTATGATGGTCGGTTTTCAATGACGTTCAGTTTTCTTCTGTTACGAAATTTCAAAGACATTTTTTTTTTGTTACGAGATCTCAAAGACAGTCGGTTTTCAATGAGATTTCAATGATGGTAGGTTTTGCTCCTTTATGAGATTCTTTGTCCTTTTACGAGATTTTAAAGACAATCTTGTTTTGTTTTGTTTTGTTACAATATTTCAATGACGGTCTGTTTTGCTGGGTTATGAGATTTAAATGATGGTCGGTTTTGTTCCTCTATGAGATTTCAATAATGACCGTTTTTTCCATTACAAAATTGTCAGTTTCTAATGATGGTCGGTTTTGTTGTGTTATGAGATTTCAATGACGTCTGTTTTATTCAGTTATGAGATCTCAATGATGGTCAGTTTTGTTCCTTTACGAGATTTCAATGACAGTCGGTTTTCATTGTCAGTCAGTTTTGTTCAGTTACGAGATCTCAATTAGGCTTGTCACAATAACTACTTTTTGTTGTGCAATATATTGCCCCAGAAATAATTGCGATATGCGATATTATTGTCATTTTAAGACCATTTTATGCCACTGAATATATAATCATAATATAACAGCATAATAATGCAAGTAGGCCTACACACTTTCAAATGACAATGAACTTAACTCTTAAGAATATTTAGATAGCTACTGGAATTGAAAAAAATAATAATGTTGAATAAATAATGAATAAACCTTTGCTAACAAAAATTGCAAAATAACAAGTAGAAAAAAACACTTGCAAATGCACAAAAGGCACTTATATGGAGATTTTCCATCTACAGGTTTTTCCCTGACCTTATTTTCTCAGTAAAGTAAGGGTGCACGCTATTGTCAGATGTCCACAAGACACAGATTTAGAAGTCGGTTATGGCCTGTTGAGGTATCTGTTTTTCTAGAGGTGTGTTTGAAAAACTTCTTAGCTTGAGCGCCGTGTCATGCACAAGATGCTGCGAAAGATGCGAGTGCAACAGTCAAACAAACACGTTTCCATGGAAAAACGGTGCAGCAGAATGCAAAAACGCGTTCTCTATGAAAACAAACAAGACACTCGCGACTGCCGCGTCCTGTGTGAAACTAGCTGTGAGCGTGCACCTTTTTGCGCTGTCATGTTTATATTTGCACCAGTGGATTGCGGAAACTGAGTGCATTTGCACTTATTCTTTCAAACTGTCTGTAGTTGTCAGGAAAACACTGTAATGATTCGAATGGCGCATTTTTCTGCCTGTCGATGTCAGCTCAGTGTATCAAGGAGCTGAGCCCCGCTTTCGCCTCCGAGAGCAGACGAGCCTCGATCGGCAAAATGTCGGTGACATTTATTTTTGTGTAAACATAATGGGCAATATATTGCGTCACCAAAAATTATTGAGGTCATGTCCATATATCGTGCGGTAAGTCGATATATCGACTATCGCGACAGGCCTAATTTCAATACAGTATGTTTTGTTCTTTTATGAGATTTTAATGAAAGTTGGTTTTGTTCCACAGTTGACGGTTAATTTTATTCGGTTATGAGATTTCAATGATAGTTGGTTTTGTTGGGTTATGGGATTTCAATGACGGTCGGTTTTATTAGGTTATGAGATTTCAATGGTGGTTGGTTTTGCTGAGTTATGAGATTTCAACGACGGTAGGTTTTGTTCCATTAAAAGATCTCAATGATGGTTCGTTATGAGATTTAAATAACAGTCGAGTTTGAAACGATTCAAACTGTTGGTTTTGTTCGATTACAAGATCTTAATGACAGTCTGTTTTGTTCTGTTATGAGATTTCAATGATGGTTGAATTCGAAACAGTTCAAACACTAAAAATAGTAATGATAAAAATAGAGTTCTTCCATGTAAGTTAGAAGAACTAAATAAATTACTATATCATTTGTGATGTGAAACTAACTAACTAACTGCATGGTATGTGATGTAATGTAGGGATTATTTTTGAGCTGAATGGTTTCAGTTCTCCATGTCGTAAACGACACCTAATTAATGTCATTTACATATAAAAGATCACCAGTCAACGTCCAAATCCTTTAATTTAGAATGGTGAGCTGCAAGAATAGCTTAGATTTCCAAAAACCTGTAGTACTCTGACAAGGAAAAGTGCGTACGTCTGCTCAGACCCTGACATGGTGCCAGGCACTTTTCCACGTTTTTATAAATATGAGCGCTGGCGTGGATTTAAGCGTACGCACACTCTAAGATCAAATCTGTGCGTATGCATGCTTTATAAATGAAGCCCTTAATGTCTTCTTTTATCTTTAGTTGATTTCATCTAAGGCTGAGGCTGAAGTCAGTTGTAGTCTCTTTTTTTCTGTTCTCTTTTTTCCTTCAGTGATTTTGCTTGTTATCAGGCTTGTTAATGCTAAGATGATTCTATAAATAATATATAAAGATTTTGTGGCTCAGATAAGGTCCAATTCTGATTTATTTATTTTCTCTTGGCTGACATATGGCATTGAAATGGCCTGCTTGTGGCTCAGATCTGGCAAACAGGAGTGGTCTGCCCAAGTGCCATCATTCCACACTACATATGGCCCAGATCATCATACCACTCATGGCAGATGTGGGCCGGATCTGGGGATTGTCATTTGGAACTCATTTATAGTTATTTTTATTGAAAATATATGCCGATGACCACACCATTCCCCTTGAATTTTTTTTCTTTTCTTTTTTTTTTTTTTTTTTAATTTGACCTCTGCTCACAACCAGCTCTGATACTCTACTTCCATGCTGCATCTATCTAGGCATCAAAAACTGGATGAGCTCTAACTTCCTGAAACTCAACTGTAATCATATTGGACAAATACAAACCATACCATACATACCATTGTCTTAAACTCACAATAACAAAGACCAAACTTCAGCATCAATAGTGCAGCGTCAATAATATACTCTAGGGTTTCTAAATTCCAGCTCTCAAAATCCACTGTCTTGCAGAGTTTAGCCAACCCTGATCAAACATACCTAAACAAGCTTCAGGATTACTGGGAAAATTACAGGCATCCTGCATCACATTATCGGCCTTTTGGCACATTGCTTATTTAAGGACATGTGCAGTGTATCTCTGGTTGCAGTTTTGAGCCTGGTTTTAATTTGATGTTAAATTTTACTTTAATTAGAAGACAAACAATGCAACCGACTTGCAAATGACCAACATTCATTGTCATGGGGACAATAAACTAACCTTAGATTGTTTCCTTGAACCAAACAGAATGAAAGCTACTTTTCATATTTTAATTTTTTTTTTTAAATTAATACAAATTTATAATGCTATATTTTGTGATATATTACCTTTTAAGTAAATGGGGGAAAAAAATCGAATTAATGCTGTTGCAAGAGTGTTTTTATTACAATGGCTGAGAAGACTGCAAATATATCTTTCTCACTTCTGACTGCTGTAATCAATCTCTCTATATTTTCCCCTCTTTTGGAAAGTTGTGGAACTCTATCACAGTTTTTTTATTTTGATATTGGAGCAAATGGAAATACAAAAATTATATTTCCTGTTGTCTCCCATTCACCGCTATAGAAGTTTACCCAATTATGATGACTTCTGCTACTGAGAACCCCGAAATGTGAAAAGGGTCCATTTTCTAGTAATCCGGAAGACCTTCTGATTTCATAGCTTTGTAACATTGGTGCCAACATTTTAAGTGCTAAACTTTTAATTAAGACATATAGTTATCAAAAATATCCATCTTACTTTTCCAAATGTGAGGAAGCAAACTATTGTAGGCATTTCAGATGATGGATTTCAGAATTATAGCCCAATGAGAGACGCATCAGTTGGAAACCACAATGGTTTGAGGGGATTAGAAAACTACACAACATGGTCAGAAACCAATCCTACTCAGTAAGGACTAAGGACTGAGGACTGATTGTTTCATGTTAAATCATTTATTGCAATTGAATTATTGGTGTGTGTGCCTGTGTATACAATTCAACAAATGTATAATATTCTAGCACTTATGCACTCCATAATTTTAAGTATACTTTTTTAACCCTTCTTGGCATGGAGTGTACAAGTTCATGACAAATTGTCACATCTGTCCTGTTTAACTCCTGGATGATGAGCTTCTTAAATGCCCTGATCTTTAATGGGGAGTGTTGCTCAACTCGTCTCTACAGAATCCCCCTCAGGTGCTCAAGAGTGTTAAGACTGAGTGCAATACATGTCCACAGAAGGTTTTTCACCTTGGAAGAATGCATGTCATCATTGTCATGTTGAAAAAATGCCCAACAATGCAGGGAATGAGGAAAGAGTAACATCTTCTGTTTCAAGTTTGTGTATTCCACAGTGGTGTGGGAATTCATGACAGCACTGATAAAGCACAACTCCCTCACACCTTCAGCACTCATACATCCCTATATAAGAGCTTTACTACCACTGAACTTTACTGTGGGAACCAGGCACATCTCACTGTACTCCTCCTCTAGCAACACCATAACATTCTGAATGTTGTTAGATCCAAAATGGTTGACTTGGTCTCATGAAACCAGAGTACAGATTCCCAGAATCTATATTTTGTAAATATGGGCTTTGGAAATGGCTAACTTTATTGTGCTTTGGCTACAGTAGGTAGTTCCAGTGAGAAGAACAACAACCATGCATGTCACTTCTGCAGGCTGCATCTTACTCTGTGAGATAAACAGTCACTCTTTTCATAGCTTTTGCTGGCTCTGAGACACTCGCTTGGTATTTCTCCTGCTCTTTGTCTAGCAAAAAAAATCCCTCATCACTTAATGAAAGCTTAAAATGAAGGCCTGATTTTTTTCAGGGGCCTTGTCACAAGTCCATTGTTTTTGAATTTCTGTGTTACTTTTGCTATATTTTCAGAATAAAAGCAATGATTTGTTAATCCTCTTGTACCACTGTCCTCTTTTGTGCTAAGAAATAAGTCTCCTGACAGTTCTCTCCCAAGTGGTTCCATTGTTGTCAGCATTAAGTCTGAGAATGAATAAGTGGGCTATATAACACTTTTGTCAAGAAATTACTTCTCTTTAAATGTTTTGGTTCAACATACTTACCTATTGATCAAACATTGCCTTAAACTTACACCAGAAAATTTTTATTTCGTTTTATTTAGTAACTTTTAGTAGGGTGTATTCATTTTTGCTACACATTTTATCACCTTGATAAGAAAATCTTATTTTCCTGAATAATTTTGACACGCTTCTTTGGTTTTTGATTAAGTAGACTTGCTGGAACATTATATCTCTAAAGAACCCTAACATGTCTTCTAAGTAATTGGGTAATTGCTGACTTGCAGATGTTTCGGAGGGGGTATATTTATTTATGCTGTGCATTGTATATATAGATACTCTTACAATTCCATTAGATGTTTCTACTACACATTAGCACAATACACTGTGTGCCTGAGGCTTATTTAGTGGTCATTGGATCAGTTGTTTCTGTCCACTTTAGCAGACTAAATTAATTTGTGCCAATCATGATGTTCCTCTGAGGGTAAGATGTCTGATAATAACCACCTAATTATGCTGTAATATGATTCTCTTACCCTATTGAGTAACACAATTCCACCGTAAACCTGGCTGCCATTGCAAGACATGAATAATGAGGATGGTGTATATGCTAAGTTGAGCAGTAACCCAAAACAGATTTTATACCATAGTTTTACACTTGCTCATAATAATGAAAAGAAACCGATTCAACTAAACAGAACTGCAGTGGGCAGACAGCACGTTTTCTAACTGCTGGAAACTCATCCACAAAATGATCTTATTTGAGTTGGGTAAGAGAAATATTTAGTGGTTGTTGATTTCGAGAACAGTGGAAAAACAGTTTCTGTTGTGTAATTTGTGAGCATTCTTGTGTGGTGAGCTGTCTGGAAATCAAGCTCTTGCCTCATCTGTGATCAGAATGAGTGAATGAGAGTGAAAGAGCTAGAGCGTACATGTAAGTGTGAATGAGAACAAGTAAGCTCTGGGTCATGTGAAAATCAGAAGAGGAACCTCCCTTTGAGCAAACTCTTGTGCTCTACTGAACACATTAATTGAAATGTTCTAATAGGGAAACGAAAGTTTGCTGAGCAGAGATGCACATAATTAAAGCCACGACCTGTCCTAGACGCATTCCTACCTGCGTGTTGGACACAAAAACTGCTTTCATTTGTTTCATTGACTGATGTAGTCTGAAGTAGATACTCTAAGTATATGATCTGTAATGTAAACACGGCTCTTTAAAAACTTCCAGGGTGTGTAAGGAGACGTTCACACAATGTTTTTTTGTTTTGCAGTGCGTTGCTTTCCCTTTGTTTTCAATGTGCGCTAACAATTCGTTCTAAAAACGTGACGCTCAAGGTAAACTAGAAGTAGTTTAACTTTTAACTTTCTCTCAACCTTCTGTTTTTCATTGCACTGCTGTTTTTAATGGTAAAAAACTCGGTGCACACGTCATTTAGAGGGGGAGGGAACGTTAACGTTTTGGTTAAAGATTGAAAGGATGCGTAAATTAAATGATGTGCATGGATAAATGTTTAATAATAATGCAATACTGCAAAAAAAAATTTTTTAATTTTGGTTACGTTTAAAAGGCCGTCATGCGCGAGAACCTGCAAAAGACGAGTTTCGAAATGTGCCAATCAGTTTACAGTAGCTGCTGGAATAACTGCGTGAATTGACTATCACATGTAGTGACGTTGACGTTACCTAAGATGGTAACGTCAATAAAGCTGTCTTATCACATTTGAAACGTCAAGAGCCCAGTCGAGGGAGGAACGAGTTTATAGTTTAATTAGCTTTTATATCGGAGTAGGCCTAAGCGACGCATCGAGTAGCCCACAGACCAGAAAGCTGCTCCGATGAAAAACTGACTGGGCCGTCTGAAACTTGCGATTTCTGGCCAGTAAATGTACGTTTTTGACCAACGTTTTCCACTTCTGATGTCATTTCTAGCGAGAAATCACTACTGTAGTAATTAAATATTTGTTTAGTTCTCACCAAAGCTCGGTCTATTTTGCTGTAGATCATTAAACTATTACGCTGAAATCAGTTTCTAGAGGTACCTTCGCGCGCAAACGCTACCTGCAGTCAGTCACGGGCTGTGATGACGCGTTTAAACGGTCATCAGCATCGTAAATCTTTGCAAAGCTTTATATTATATATATATATATATATATACACACAAGGCCTACAAGGCAGCGAGGCACCGGATCAACGATGTAGCCAGTCAAAGACTGTTTTTTATAAATATGAATGTCTGCGTGGATGAAGTTCAAATCTCTGCGTATGTACGTTTTTATAAATGAGGCTGTGTGTTTAAAACCTTCAGATGACATAGCTCATATCTGCGACTCTGCAAGTTTCCGTTCACACAGCAGGCAGGCTTCTTGGAAAATGCTGTTGTGAGTTCAGAAACGTTCCCCATGTGACTAAGGTTATAGAATGCCGTTGTCACTCCGGTAAATAACCGAACTGTGTGTGAATGTAACGGTATTAAGGATCAAATACAGTACTGACAATTGTATTCTGCTGCTGTGCGAATGTGTAAAAGCAGAGCAGTTAAATGCAAAAATACCTGTATGAACAGCCCCAAAGAACGAGTTGTGATAGTCAAAATCTCACCAGAAAAGTAAAAATACCCAAAACGCTTTGTTCAATAAATCTTTTTTAATCTTAACAGCACATTAGCTTATGTGTGGTCAACAACCATGAAGTTAAATGTAGAATTGTAGGATGTCTAAGGAATGGTGTTCGCCAGCAGGTGGTGTGATTATGATATGGCAACACATTCACTAATCTGTTCTTTCTTAACTATTCATAAGAAATATTGCTATTAATACTTTTCAACGGCATATACTGATTGACCAAAAAAAAAAAAAAAAGCACTGTTATGAAGCTGTCCAAGAAGCTCCAAACTCCACACGGTGGGGTTATACAGGAACACTTCTGAGGGGACTTTGGTTTTGTACCTTTGTAAAACCTGGGTCTACATATGTCCTGTCACAATACAAACAGAATCAAACTGGAAAAACAAAGATATTAAAGAATAATTCACCCAAAAATGAAAATCTGTCATTATTTACTCACCCTCATGTCGTTCTAAACCCATACGGACCACATTCTTGATAGTTTTATGGTGCTTTTGCATCCTTTTTGATGCTTGGAAGTGTTTCACCGAAGAAAGTCAGCCATACAAGTTTGGATCGACATGAGGGAGAGTAAATCCAGACGGAATGTTCATTTACTGTCATGAACTGTCCATTTAAGATCTTAACTTAAAAGAATGAAGAAAAAGGCACACAGAACACTATCACATTAAATACAAAATTTGTTGCATTTTGAAAACACTTTCAAAGTTTCTAACCCCTAAGTTACACAAAACAATTGCCAAGTCGCGCTCCCTCTGAATCCTTCTTTGAGAGAGCGCCGGCTCGCAGGGAGCACGTTATTGAAAAGAGATGAATTTTATGTCTCTTATTTGACAAAACTAGCAAAGCAGGTTTACCACATCTGCCGTTTCCTCAGCTACATTAACTTTAGCTTCCTTGACAAAGTGCTCCAGTATATTATCTGCCTTAAAGGTATAGTTCACCCAAAAATGAAAATTCTGTCAACATTTACTCCCCCTCAAGTTGTTCTAAACCTGTATAAATGTCTTTGTTCTGCTATACACAAAGGAATATATTTGGAAGAATGTTTGTAACCAAGCAGATCTCGCCCCCCATTGACTGTCATTGTATTTTTTTTCCTACTATGGTAGTCAATGGGGGGAGAGATCTGCTTGGTTACAAACATTTATCCAAATATCTTCCTTTTGTATACAGCAGAACAAAAAATGTATACCAGTTTGGAACAACTTGGAACAGAAAAAGTAAATTATGACAGAATTTTCATTTCTGAGTGAACTATCCCTTTAATATGTGTTCTGTTACAAAGCCCTGAACCTTGCGATCAATTTGCGTCATGATCGTTCTCTGTAGAGTATCTGATATCTGGGTTTAGTCACAGACTGTCATTTCAAGTAGAACAGATTTACTAAGTGCTGCTAACAAAAACAGTCTCTGTTTTGTCTGTCGTAAATGCAATGAATTGGCCGAACAATCCAGTGTCTTGTGAATAAATGTGAATGCTGATGTGTTCTTTAGTGTTAAGGGGTAAATACCACCAAAATAATAATTGAATTCTCTAAATCATTTAAATTCATGCCGACATCGCCCATGGAGGTGATAATGTCACCTGACATACATGACTCATCCCTTCACAGTGCACCAATTTGAGTGCAGATTCTGAAGAACTGCGACATCAGCAAACAAAATAACACTGTTGCGGTTTGAGGAGAACAGATTGTTATTTTCAGGGCCTTTAGGATGAGCATGAGGAGGGAATCCAGTGAAAAAATAATCAAAATCACAGCTTCGTCTACAAGTATCTGTGGATTTGGACTTGAGCCATTTAGAAGTTAAGAAACATCCGGTGATAGCAGTTTTGGGTGGTGCAGTTCCTACTTATGGCTTCGTGTTTTTTCTTCAGTTCCAAACGAATCAGTATATTGCTTCAATATTGCCATGTGTTTTTAACTAACATTGCACTTAGAGTGTGCACGACTAGTCTTTCGTAATCAAAGTCAGACGCTTTGAGTGATTTTGTTCAGTACAAAACGTGTCAATATTGAGTTGTGCTGTCGAGCAGGCTCTGTATTGCAGATCTAGGCTGTCTTTGTGCTACATATGGAGCGTAGCGAGCAGCTCCTATCCTGCGGTTGGCTTGAAGGCGAGGAGGTGAGCCCCCCGACGCAACTGGCTCGAACGCCACGCCATCCGGCACTCTATTGTGAGAGAGCAGCAGGTGGGACCACTGGAGAACGAGGAGGGAGGTAGGGAGGAGTTTCGTAAAGTATAAAGATTACAGCTCACGTTTGCCACAACCTAAACGTTGAACGTACAAAACTCGATCCGTCCCTGTGACGTCATCTCATCCGTCAATTCATCCATAGTGAGTCAGATATCAAGGTAATACTGGTTATTCGAGTCTTGGCTTAATTCACCAGTACGAAACCGTGCTGGGGGTCCACGGTCTCCATCATTTCGCTGTCCAGAAATGGGTCAGCCAACGCCAGGCCTTCGTACCCAGCAGCGCCGCCCTCTGCGGGTGGAGGCGGCTGCCCGGGATCAAGCGGATAGTCGTATTGCTCCGGATATAGTGCTTCTCCTGTGCTTGGATCGCAGGCTGGGTAGGTGTAGTTGAGGGGTTCGGGCTGTTGGGGCTGCAGCTGAGCGGAGAAGCTTTGTGGTAGAGGCTGCATCTGAGGGTAATGTCCCAAGTAGGGTTCATATGCTAGGGCTTCTGGGTTGGGCTCCATTAGGTGGCTGAGTGGCTGTGTGTGTGCAAACTGAGGTGAGGTCTGAGGGCTCTGCTGCTGCTGATGGGCTGGTGCAATCAAACCCTGTGGCTGAGGTGGGGCTCCGGAGTCCTGGTGGCCCATGGTTGCACAGGGAGCGTAAGGGGCCTCCACAATATGCATCTGGTTAAAGTATGCCTGCATTTGGGATTGTTTCTGCAGATATAGGCGTTTTTGTTGCAGCCTGCATATCAAACAGAAGAAGTTTAATAGACGGATCACTGGTTTGACATCAAGAAAGACCAAAGTAAAGCATAGTACCTGTGTTCCTGCAGCTGCTGCTCCAGACTGCGAGGAGTTTCTTTGCAGAACATCTGGCAACTGCTGGGGCTGTTGGCCATCAGTGTGGCTTTCTGTAAAGAGATACACAACATCAAGGATTGTGAAATGCAGAACTCTGGCAATCTTTCTGCACTGCCATGAACATCTTGAGAAATAGTGTGAATTTTTGGCCTTTTAGCACTTTTATTGATAGAGATAGCAGAAAGAAGACCGGAAATGGAACAAACAGAGTGGATTCGGATTAGATCCCATTCGCTAACTGCTAGCCTCCAAAAGCAGAGAAGTATTAAATCATGAATTTGAACATCTTTGCAAATGTCGAGAAACACTAAAAGATTACTGCAAAACTCACTGACCAAAGGCATTGTGTGTGGCTGCTAGCATGTTTCTATGTGGTTGCGTGTTGGAATATATTTGCTATGGTATTCTGGATGGTTGTTAGCATCTTGCTTTGTTGTTCATCCAGGTAAGATTGTCTGAGTAGTAGCAGTAGTAGTAGTAGTAGTTGTTGTAATAGTAGTAATTATGCTTGTCTTAAAGGGGTCCTTGATTATGATTTTACTTTTAGAACTTTAGTTAGTGTGCAATGTTGCCGTTAGAGTATAAAAAACATCTGCAAAGTTACGATGCTCAAAGTTCAATGCAAAGGGAGCTGGATGATGTTGGCAGAAATAAAGGTGCGTCACCTGTATTCTGTGAGAGAGGTACTGCGGCTCCAGACTCTGTCTCCTTGACAACAGTGCGGGGTGTGTTCCACCTGAGCACAGAGCCATGTCGTGCTGGTGACCTCTTTCCTCCTGCACAAACCATACATACACAGAAAACATGTCAGCGCCTCGCTAGGAGGTCACATCAGTGGCTGTGCACTCAAATGCATGAATTCATTACTTGGTTATGAAAAGGCTGAATAGCTGTCCGCTGACCCAGAGGGATTCTGGGAAAAACATGTCAGTCTGCTCCAGTAGCTGATCCTCCTCACAATGCCACATGCCTCTAATGGAAGATCATTTTCACTGCTCTTTTTCTTCCTACTATATTAGCCCAGCAAAATGAACAACACGAATTTAGATCAGGTTTTTTTTCTTGGACTTCATCTAGACACTGGCGTCTGCCCTGCGCAGTATATCCCTATGAGTTATTCCCATAAGTATTTATTCATTGACTCATACTAAATCTCTGTCTTCGGTGAGCTTGCATTGGAGCAATGGGCACCAGTCACCAGCCTGTTACTCAACAATGGCCGCATTCAGGGGGCTTACCGGATGGACAGTAAACAACTGACAATTGGCTGCTTCTTCTCCAGTCATTACATAAGCGGGCTGTCTGTGTGTCAGTAGGGAGGTTAGAAGGGTAGAAGAGTTCAAGTAATGGCATTCTGGCACTTTTTAACCAAAGGAGCTCACAATGCTTCTTGGAGTAATATATTTCACAAGAATGTCTTAGAACCCTGGTTCACCTCGACCTGGGAATGCTGCAACCATTGCATCAGCATCCCAGCATTAAGGCCCTCTGCCATGACTCTACATGTCAACGTTCACAAATTTTACAAAGAAAAGCTACAGTACTGTGCACAGGTCAAGCTGTCACACCTGTAGTTCAAATATTTCAACTGTGACCTGTTTGCCACCGATTGAATGCAGACAATGATTACTGAAGGTCTCATCATTAAAATTAAAATAACATAGTAAAAAAAAAAAAATATATTATGTGGAAGTAACTGTGTGTGTGTATGTATATAGAGTAACATTTTTATATAAATTTTAGTCTATTTACAAATCTACAGTATATTTACTTTAAATATTTTACAATATAAGATGTATAAAATGTGTTAATAGAGTAAAATGTATATATCATTTATTATTATATTATTTTTTGTTTAAAAACTGACTGTTAATGTAAAAATAATTGTAATCAATAATTTTGTGATACATTTTGACCAGTTTTGAAAACAGAATCAAACTGTAATATCATGTAATTTGGTAACAGTTTAAAAAAAAAAAAAAAAAACCTAATAATAACATAAGTTAATATGTTAATTTAGATTTTGGCGAGATCCATTTAACGTAGGGTATTGTGAGGATTCGTAAACGACAATGGGTGTCGGGATGCAAGAATCAATCGTTTTATCTTGTATAATATGTCATAGTGGATGGCAACCAACGCCGCGTCTGTGATGCTTCACGACCTCATGACAGAAAGACTAGCATGTTTAATTTTTTGGGGGTTTTCCACGACAGGTTCTGTCACATCTGACATTGACCAATAGGAGCTCTGAAGTTCTTCCGTACAATTTCAAACATGCCGAAACGAAAGAGACGATAGCATTGGTGCAATGGAGGAAAGGTTCATGGAGCTATGGCAGTAATCCTGCCTTTATGATGTTTCCTCGAGGGAATACCACGACTGCGTGAAAAAAGATAAACGCTGGTGAACGAAGCCATTGTTTGTTTATGCTCACAACACCCGTCAGTCAATAGTTCCGCCTTCTTGATGACATCACACACGTCGTTAAAGACGGCAAACGATAATTGGTTGGGAAGAAATGTGTAGTCTGACTTTTTTTTTAGGAGTCAAAATCCCATCATCTGACACAGTGACTATAGTAACAGACAAAAATATCATGTAGTCTCAACCCAGCATTAGAGATACTACAAAAACAATCTCAAGCTAGCTCAAATCTGTGGTTTCTAGTAGCTCCCCTGGTGTACTGACCTGTAGTGCAGGGTCCAATAAGTCATGTGGATGTGCCTGAAGGCTCAGCAGCCCCAGGGAAGGGGTTTCTCCAGAGCCCATCTGCTCATACACCTTATTTAGCTCCAGGATACCTTTGGTCCGTGCCAGATTCTGTAGGTGCTGTCTAAAGGCCACCAAGCCTACATGGAGAGAGGAGTAAGATTATGAATAACAGCACTGTTATTTCCAAATGATTTACAGATCATCAGATGATGTTCCACCCCCTGTGTCATCATGAATTCTCACATGGGATTGTCAGAACAGAGGAAGTGACTCTCATTCCCTCACGCCCACACCACCTCGGACTGCTCCGGTGCGGTTCTACCATGTGACCTCTCTTAACATTGCTAATCAGTCTATTTCAGGAGAAGATATGTCCAGGCAGGGCTGCAAATGCTTTATTCATCGTTCAAGTGCACATTAAAATGCCGTTTAGTGGCTCTTGACTCCTCTCCTGCTCAATGGAAGAGGGTAGATGGGTTGAAAAAAAGGATTCTCAGGTTATTTTAGGGCTTCAAGTGATTAAGGGTAATTATTCAGGCCACAGGATGAGAGAACTCAATAGGACAGAGTTGGCCTAATCTTCAAAGCATTCTCTGATTCACTCAATGAATCATCTGATGGGGGGTGGTGCATTTAGAGGAGGAAAACAAGAGAGAAAGGGAGAGTGTGTGAAAATAACAAGAATAAGTGTGAGAGAAAGAAAAGGAAGAGTAGAGAAATATTTTAATCTAAAGCATGTACCACAGTGAGGACATCTGAGACCACTACTAAACATGCAAACTTCTGCATTTTTTTATATTTTTTTGTAATTTTTTATTTATATTATTTTATTTAACAGACATTATATCATCAGCATAAATTGAGTGTCACATGATCCTTCAGATATCATTCTAATATGCTGATTTGAAGTTTTGGGGAAAGTTACTTTTAAAAGTAAAGCATAATTTGTTTTTTAATAACAACAAAAAAGTACTATTTTGGGCAAATGTTAAGGCCCTTTTACACCAAAAGTGAAATGAATAAGCCTCAGGCTGAAGGAAATGCATATTTACTCCTGTACAGTAGAGGGCACAGCTCAAACAAACCTTTCAGCTGTGCTGCTATTCTAGATTAAAGAAGAATAGGATACAGGAGAAGGAAGTTCAACACTTATTTTTAAATCTAATCTAAATATATTTTTGCTTATTAGTATGGTTGAATTGGATCATTGAAGGTCAGCAGCAAAGATATTGGTTAATAAAGTGAGATTAAATACAAAAGTATATTTGTGTAATTTAATATATTTAATTATTACAGGTTTGCATAAAATTCTTAGATTGTATTCACTGTTTTTATTCATTTTGAAGAATACTGAATGTTTTCGTACGAGAAAAAGTAACTTGCGTTACTTATTTGAAAACGTAACTCAGATATTTTGTTGTAAATTGAAAAAGTAATGCGATACTTTACTAGTTACTTGAAAAAAGTAATCCGATTACATAACTCAAGTTACTTGTAATGCGTTACTCCCAACACTGGTGATTTGGTGCTCAAGAAACATTTCTTATCAATGTTGAAAACAGTTGTGCTGCTTAATATTTTTGTTGAGACCATGATCATTTCTTTCAGGATTCTTTGATAAATAGAAAGTTAAAAAAAAAAAAACAACAACAAAAAAAACGTTTGTTTGTTTTTGCAACAATGTAAGTCTTTCCTATCACTTCTGCTTAATTTAATGTCTTTGTTGAATAACTATATTAATTTCATAAAAAACAAAAATCTTATTGTCCCCAAACTTTTGAACAGCAGTATTTATTCTCACTGACATCACAGGATGCTGTTCACCTTGTGTAAGTGAGGTGTCTGACGCCCTGCGCCCCTCGCGGAAGCTGATGGGAGAGCGGTTGTGTGTCTCTCTCCTCTGGGTACTCAGTGCCTGCATGGCGGGGTTAGCGGGCCGAGCGCTGATGAAGGGCGGAGTCATGCGGGTGACGGGTGTGTTGGCCAGGACCACTTCGTTAAGAGAGGGCGCATCCTCCAGCAGACTGAGGTCACTGTGCACAGAGCCCATGTCATACTCTGAGTCCACGCTACCCAGAGAGGGGTTATGACCCATGCTGAACAGTTTACCTGGGTAAAGAGAATGAGATGACACTCATGTATAATCTTAACAGTTTTGAAATAGTAGATTATTATTATTTCATTGTCATTTTTAGCCAAAGTGATTTAAAGTAATACAGGTGGGGTTTGAACCTATAACCTTGTGGTTCTCTGTTAGCCACACCCACCTCCACTGGTTATGACTCCTGGCTGGTTGGTGACCTCAGACAGTGTGTGTCTGCGCTGACCAAAGCGGGCTGTCTGATAGGCGTTGAAGACATGGGCATGATCGTCCTCAGTGTCCAGCTCTTCAGTCTCGATGCCCTCATCTATAGACATCTCCATCATGTTGCTGGGGGACGAGGCGCTGGATTTGCGAACGGCCACAGGGGGCAAGGGGTCCAGCATGCAGCCGTTGACCTGGAAAACAATGTAAAGATCTCTAAATAAAATGTTTGGTTTTTTTGTGGCGAACAGTATTTGAATGATATTACTGTGCTTGAGGAAATTCTCACAGCCATGTTCCAACATCTAAATGGAAAGAAATTTAAAACTGCAGTTCATGAGGTAAATTTTTTTGTTGCAGCTTTATTTTATGAAAAAATAGACAAAACTGTGAGATATAAAGTCACAATTTCTTTATTACTCTGAAGTGGAAGTGTAGTACTGACTTGAGCTTACACTATTATCTTGCTTTTCAGCAAAATTTGAAGTTTGCATAATTAATTATTTTACTTTCCTGTTTATTACTGTGAAGCTTCTTTGAAACCATTTCTATTGTATAAAGTGCTAGGATGTTTCTTTTACTTTGCATGAACTCTCACACTGGCGTTGTAGATAAGACATTTCACCCACATGCCTCCCAGCACTGTATTTCCTAAGAATAAGCTCTAATCTCCCATCAGCCCTAACAAGTTGCCCACAGCCCTGAGGCACATTTCCACTCAGTAACATACACATGTACTTTTACGTGCTTTTCCGAACTGTGCAGGCCGAACTTCATGAACACATTCCCTAATGATTGGGGACTGAATGAGAGTAAACAAAAGCACTGCAGACTCTCCCTTTTTGCCTCTTTTTATTGCTCCCTCTCTTCCACTCCTGAATTTCGTACAAACGAATGAGTGAGCTGAAGAGGAGGGGGTGGAAGTCTGGAATGCAGGGACAGGAAGTGTGTTTTGGCTGAGAGGGCTGTCAGAGCCTCATGCAGACAGAGTACACTGAGAGAGACATGCCATCAAACACACACACACACACACACACACACTCAACCGACATGGATCATCTGGATGAGTTGAGTTTCCTGCAGCGTGCTGGGCCAGGAATGCTGTTATCCCAACACACGGTTAAAGAACAGCCACAGATCCTCTCTTTATTCTTTCTTTTTCTTTTTTTTTTTTGCATTTCAGCCTATCATTGTGCCTGGCCCCTCTGTGTGATCATACAGACTCTGAACAAATTATGTAATCCCAGCCGTCCCCTCCCCACCAGTGGCTGTATACTCTCTGAGATAAAGCTTCAGATTTGATGATCTCAAGCATTTTTTCAATGCTAAAATACTGAAATCTAAATATATTAATATGCAGAGACAACTACAAATAAGCCATATGTAGGTTGATTTCCCCAAAAAGTGTAAACACTATCACTGTTTGACCATCTCAACTAGTCCAACAACAGCAACATTGGCTCAACCTATGTTTGGGCAACAAACCTATCTGTTTGTTCAGCCAATGGCACACAGGGACATGTTTAAGGAAACCTGTGTGGAAACAGACATTATTATTTTTTTTTTTTGTAATCTTTTAACAAAATGTTGAAAACGACTTCTGTTTTTTGCTGATGTCACAAGGTTTTCCCATCCACCCTCCAATCATATGGAGTCATAAAAATTTTATGACCTGATCAATTCTTGATGAAAAATGTAGGCCAGGGTTATTATCATTAACTAAAACTAAAACCATAAAAAACGGTTTTCATTACTTTAAACAAAAATGTTACCTGCAATAAAATAAAATATAAAAAACAAACTTTTTTAATTTCAAGGCAACGATTCTCATTTTCATCTAGTTTAACTTTAAGTAATAATAACTAAAACTGAATAAACTAAAACTAATAAATAAAAATGAATAAAAACTATAAAATAAAAAACAATAAATGCCAACCAATCAACTTCCTACTGAACTTTTGTTTGAACTATGTATTCAAGAAAATGTACAAAATTCCTCTTACTGTAAAACTGTATTCAAAAATGTATACAGGTAACACAGTTACAAGTTTTACAAAAAGAGTAATTTTGTACATTGTTTATCAAACACAATGTTCAAGAGAGGAATTAGCTGATGCAATGTTCAGTATAAAAGCCACAAACGCTCAATAACTCCACATTTCCGAAGATGGTAAAATATCGGAACACACAAAGCCAGACAGTCTGTGGTGTGCAAGTGAATGAGAGTGAAAGAGAGAGAGAAGAACGAGTGGAACGACTAAGCCGGAGCGAATGGACAGCTGTCACGTCCAATGTGTGCCACTGCCAGAGACGTCTACAGTCTGACCCGCTTATGTAAGCCAAACAGCTGTGGACGGCCTCAAGGGGAAACACTCACAGTGTACGTCTCACCTCACCATCAGAGATACATAAAGACAAAAATGACTAAGGCTACTGAAATCCAAAGTAAACCACTTTGACACAAAAGTGAATAAAGTGTGTGAGCGAAAGAAGAGACTTTGAGAGAGCAGAATACTCCTCCTCAAAAAGGCGGGAGAGAGACAGATAAAAAAAATGAAGACAGCATAACTAGGACTCTAGTAAGTGAAGTAGATAGAGTGGCAGAGCTGGCCGGCTCCTGTGCTGTTATTCCTGTTCTGTATGCCAAGCTGGCAGCCAATCTGGCCGTCTGTCAGGATGGTTCTGAACAAAAGGCTCCTCGGGGAGCGGGCGTGATGAGGAGGCCTGAGCAAACAGCCAGGCCCACTGCCTGACCTTGGAAGGACTAACGTTGCTTAACAGCAATGCAGGGAAGGAGTGTAAGAGCACTCAGCGTGCAGCAGTCAGATTCAACTCCGTAACAACAGCTGTTTGTATCAGTGTCTCAACAGCCCTGCAGTATATATTGTTATATACAGTATCTATCTATCTATCCATCTTAAATATTTACTACACTTCAGTGAAAACCCTAGTTAAAAATCAATGCCTAAACAAGCTACAGAGAAACACAAGCTTCCTTATAGGGATAATTCCCCATCTAACCCATTTCTCACGCACTTTGGGAGTCCCAACCTCCTCCTCCATGAGGCTGTGCTCAGTAGCACAGGTGGACTGTGGGAATGTGAAGGAGTCCGCAGAGGCTTGAGGCACAGCTGGGGATCGCAGGAGACGCATGTTCTGAGGCAGAAGGCTCACCTGAGGAGCAGCGCTGCTCGCCTGCAGTGCAGAGAAAAAAATACAGAAACAGTCAACAGCTTGGCCAACATTGTACTTACACTAATGTTAACATTTTCATTTTCAGAGGCACCTTGAAGAGTTTTACCTTGACGACGGTCTGCTCTGCAATCGTACTGGGACGTCTCTGGCGGGCGTCGAGTCGAGGCTCTACTGGGAAACTGCAGCGGTGGGCCTTTAGCCTCTCAACCAGCAAGTAGTAGATAGCAGCAAAATGATTGTAACTCTTATTCTGAAGAGACTGCAGAACATATGGAGAAATGATCAAAAAGTGTCATTAGTTAAGCTTGTATGAACATTCAGGATGCAATTTCATTTCTTAAAATTAGTGTAATTTCTCACCTCTACAGTCTTGTGCTGGTCGATGCCCAGGCTGTGCATCAACCTGAGCACCTGTTCACTGTACTCTCCCACACCAGCCTGCCCCTCTGCAGTCTGCTGATATAATATCGGCCGCTGCACAGGCACCTCCATCACCATCCACTTGTGCTCCTTTATTTGTCCTATAGACAGACGCTTAGAAGGGTCTAACACCAACATCCGCCTGATCAGATGCTCACAGTCTGCATATAAAAGAAGAAGAGAAGAAAAAGATAAACATGACATGTCCCGTACCCAGGAACAAAAATAACATTTGCCAAGAACCAGATCTTGTCGAGTTGATTGGTATCTTTTTTAATAACACACTACACTAGATTGGGGTCAGTAAGATCTTTTTTAAAAGAGATTAATACTATATTAAAGGGTTAGTTCACCCAAAAATGACAATTCTGTCATCAATTACTCACCCTCATGTCGTTCCACATCCGTAAGATCTTCGTTCATCTTCAGAACACAAATTAAGATATTTTTGATGAGATCAGAGGTTTTTTTTTTTAAATCCCCAATAGAAAGCAACATAATTACCGTCATTCAAGGTCCAGAAAGGTAGTAAAGACATTGTTAAAATAATCAACGTGACTACAGTGGTTCAACCACAAAGTAATGAAGCAAAAACAAAAAACAAAAATAATGAGTTTATTCAACAATTTCTTCTCTACCCTGTCAGACTCTGAATGCCGGCTCAGTATTGGCCGACTCCAGCATCACACGCATGCGTCGTGCTGCTCATGTGAACAGGAGTCGGCCAATTCTAAGTCAGCGTTCTGACACAGAACCTGGAAGCACTGCAATGAAAATAGCGTAGGAGAATGACAAAGGAGAGATGAATTTGTTGAATAAAGTCGTTATTTTTGTTGTGTGTTTGCGCACACAAAATATTCTTGTAACTTCACAACATTAAGGTTGAACCACTGCAGTCACGTTGACTATTTTAACAATGTTTTACTAATTGTCTAGACCTTGAATGTGGTAATTTCGTTTCTTTCTATTGAGGGTAAAAAAACCTCTTGGATTTCATCAAAAATATCTTAATTTGTGTTTTAAAGCTGAATGAAGGTCTTACGTCTTACTCTGAAAAATTGTTGCTAATAAGAAATGTTTATTGAGCAGCAAATCAGCATATTTAGTGATTTCTAAAGGATGGAGATGAAGACTGGAGTAATTGCTGCTGAAATTAAGCTTAACCATCACATGAACAAATGTATTCAAATATAAAACATTTTTTAATTTAATTTTAAACTATTTCTTAGTATTACTGTTTTTACTGTATTTTTGATCAAAAAATGCAGGCTTGGTAAGAATAAGAGACTTTTTAATATATTAAAAAAAATATTACTGAACAGTGGTGTATGTTGGAGGGGAAAAAAGTGAGTCTTGGAGGAAGAACTGTTATTTCTGATAACAGTTGAGTAAATTATTATTATGATTGGTCAAGTGTTATCATAATTGTGGGAGCAGTAAGAAAGTTCTGTGCTTGTCTCAGCAGTAAGAACAGCAGCTCTGTACAATCTCAACCTGAAAAGGTCACAGTGTGTTTGCTTCACAGTAAACACTGCTGCATCTGAGACATACACTCAGCAGTGGTGACAGCCTGTACCGTCCACTGCTTAGGACAAGATTTGTGGAACAGCCAGTCTAAAATCTCAGCTGAAGGAGAAAGAGAAAAAAAAAAAAAAAAAAAAAAGGCCCAACAAATGCTGTACTGTCAGACAAACACAAACCTAAATTACAGTATCTCATCTGAAAATGCACAAGGTATTTTGTCTGTCCCTGTGCCCTTGAATATTGACCACGTCTGACTCAGCTGGGCTGAATGAAACTGACGTCACAGGGCTGGCGGTGATGCGGGTGTGCTCAGTTCTCTTGTTGCTGACCTTTTTTTTTTTAAGACTTGTTCATCCTGCCGCATTTACGGTTGCTGGAGAGCCTGCGAGACACTAGAACAAACAGAGGGAGTCGCACGGCTACAGTAACACTCCTTGTGCTAGAACACAGTGGGATGTCCTTCTGCTGGAAACATTCTCCTCCCGACAGCTCCCTCACTTCAGCAGAGGGAATCAGAGAATCTTATTACCATATTCATGTAGAAATTATATGCATAAATACAACTGTGAAGAACTGTTTGCTAACCATCTGAAAATACCTCGATTTTAGGATGAATGGTTCTTCAGATGCAAACTGATCTGAAATTTTTCACTATCATCTTTAGTGACCATACAATTTAAACTAAATTTTTATACTGATATTAATAGATTTTTTTAAGACAAAACTAAAGACAAAATGTATTAATTAAAAATGAAAATTCGTGGTCAAAAAGGATTTAAACAGTGAATATTGAATTGATCTCTTCTTGTGAACTCAACTGTATACGCAATTAAATTACCACACTACCTTGATGTTTATCAAAAAAAAAAAAAGTAGTTAATTCAGCTGGGGATTTTTATGTGGGTGGTAGGAGAAAAACACTGACATTTTGGATTCCCAGTAAATATCGAAAATACCATACGACACCATTTGAAACAATTACCATCGTACAATTTTTAAATTCTAAAATGCTGACTTTTTCTGTCTGAGACATTTTGTAACTGACTTGTATGTTTTAAATCATGGAACACGACCCAACATCTATGAGCTTTGGATTGTACACAGCTGCTGTAGAATCTCTTGTTTCATTTTGGAGTTCATTGATCCTGACTGTTCAAAGCAGCTCATCACCATTTCACCCTTTTCATCATGGTGCACAGTTAGGATGGCGTTTTGGTGTTGGTATGCAGTGCTTTGTTTTTCCCAAACATTAAGGCTTTTATATTTATCCAAAAAAGTTCAACTGTGGCCCACAGAATACTACTCCAGTAGTACTGTCCTCCTTGGTAACCTCTTAAGACCCCAGTATTAGAGGAGGGTCTAATGATGATGAAGAAAGTCTGATGATGTGTGGATAATGCAGCATCAGTGCGGCCTTAATTTATATATATATTTAATTAAATATGTTAAATGAAAATTAAGTTAAACACGTAAGCGCTGCACTGCGTTCACTACGTCAACAACACAGGAGACTGAAAAATCAAAAAATTGTTGAATAAAGTTAAAGTTATCGTTATTTTTGTTTTGTTTTTGTGCTCAAAAAGTATTCTTGTTACTTCATAACATTAAGGTTGAACCGCTGTTGTCACGTTGACTATTTTAAGAAAGTCTTTACTACCTTTCTGGAAGGCACAATGGCGTTGCTGCCTGTGTGTGGTTCAGAAACCCTCGGATTTCATCAAAAATATCTTAATTTGTGTTCCAAAGACGAACAAAGGTCTTACGGGTTAGGGTGAGTACTTAATGACAGACATTTTTGGGTGAGCTCACCCTTTAAGGGGCCGTTCACATATCGCGTCTAAAAACGCGTGGAAAGCACAGTCGCTCCGTTTTCTCCTTCTTTCCAAAGCGCTTGCGCTCCCGTGGCATCTGTCGTTGCTATGCAACCATGAACTGCGCTCTCCACGAGTAGGAAGTTTCAGCAAAGAATAAATTGATTTCTAGCCTTTGCATTAGCTTTATTACTAGATATATTTATGGAGATGAGATATAAAAACCACCCTGTACAGCTATGATCAGCTGTTTGCCGGAGATTTTGTTACAGAAAGGCCGAAGCTGATCGGTTGGTTCTTATCACATGACCTGTGGCGTGCTTGCACCTGGAAAATGCACCACATGTGCGTCGCGACCGCGTCGCGACTGCGTCGCTTCCATTAAGAGCGTGCCTGCCACGCGCTACATTTGAAATAACTGACTTGTGCGCGGAAAAGACGCGATATGTGAACGGCCCCTAAAGGTAGGATAGGCAATTTTGGAGAGGTTAGCAATAGCAAGCTAGCTTTGAAAGCATAAGATTCCACCCTACGCGGAGACATACAAATATATATGTTGACAACACATCCTATAATTGCATTTGGACCGAATGCAACGTTTGGATGAAAATTTTTTTTGGTCCTGGGACTTCCACAGAAGATATATGTACATTTTTTAAATGTTTAGACCACTTCTATTATTGATTTCTATTATTGATGTGAAGAGAGTTTCAACCAGTATGACAAAAAGTGTTTCTGAAAAAAACCAAGCAATTTCATTAATGGCTGACACTTGCCGACACCGGATGTAAGTCATGTCAAAAGCAAATTGAACTCATTATAATACCGACATGTGGACAAATGAGAGAGTTAATAGGAGCGTAAAGGAACATTCGCTTTGACGCGTCCTGTTCGTCTCAGATGGATACCACAGTCACAAACAAGTGGATAATTTATTTTTAATGGCATCCTGGATTGCGTCAGAGGATTGTATGTTTGTTCGGAGCATTTTGTTTTGTAAACAAGGCACAGTGTAATGGAGAGTTCGCAAAGGATCTTTTATTGACAGATAAAGCAGCCAACTCTATTGGTTCTGACAGCAGCTATATTTGCTGAGGCTAGATAAAATATATTAATGCTATACATTATAGATAAGACATATTAATGCTATAATATAATATTATTGATAAAATATATTATAAAGTCAGTACCGAAGACTATTTAACCAGGAAGAATAAAATGATAAAATAAAAAATATTCATACAAAAAAACCTTTTTTAAATTACAGTTTTTAAAATGAAATTCTAAAATGCTTTCTGATGACACCTCACTAAACAGTGTCCTAATTTATAAAAGTAAATATCTTCCTCATTCATACTTTTATTTCACCTCAAAGTATCAAAGGGCAGAGAACTTGTCCTATATGTTCTAGAAGATAATGTCATTACTGTGCAAGTTCCTGAATGTTCCATCTTGTTTTGAGTCCTCATTAAAGCTACCAGAATAATTCTGGAAAAGTACTTTTCCTTCACTGAGAAATAAGCCCAAGTCCCCTGTATAACACACCCGGCTCTCATAATCTTTCCCAATGGTGCGTGTACTGTATTCACCGAGCAGTGTAGTGTGTGTAGCATGTAGTGTGTGGTGCGTGCAAGCACTCTTGGCTGAGAGCAGAATGAGGTGGGGTGAATGCTCCATAGGGGTGAAATCCTGTGTGATGAGAGCATTTGAAAAGGAAATGTAAAGGAAAAGCACACACTGTTCTTCTCATTTGAGAAGTAACACTCCGTTTCACTTGGGAACCCGCAACGACATGAGTTTTGGGCTAACATTCTCAACGTGGCTTAATTGTTTAAATGTCTTGAACAAAGTCAACTGACCCCTACTACCGGCCCCCTCCCCCCCCAATCAGGGGCCATCCTGGCAGGACCGGTAGGTTAACATGTGTTCGCTCTTCCTCGGGTTACTTGATACGTGCTTAATCACAGAGAGCAAAGCTTGTGTAAAATGAACAAATGTGACATTATGACTCTTACGTCAAATGTGGCCAACTGCCCTCCCTCTCTCAGAGTCTGGCATGAACTGGCTCGCTGCCATCAGGATAGTCTGAACCATCTTGCCTCTCACCCTTTGCCCTCTCACTTTACAGTATCTCTATCTTGCCCTCCTTTCTCTCATGATCACAATCCTGCCCTTCACGGCTTGTGTTATTCTGCCTAAAAATGAGTGGAGTAAACATAGACTGCTGTGATATTACTCTGCGTAGGTCACTCACTTTAAAGTGGGTGAGTTAACAACTAGTCAACAAATCAGGTTTAAAGAAACCCTGTATAATTAGATGGGCTTTCTGGGTTACCTGACCCTGATTGGGTGTTTTTCTCTGGGGGCATTTAACTAGTCGGTTAATTTAGCTAACAGGCTCTCAAGATGCATTTTTAAAATACTATTTATTACTAGACACACTATTAAAAAAAAACAATGCTGGAACCAGTGATAAAAAAATACAACAACAAAATTCTGATAAACTTGTCAGTAGGTATGCATGATACCATATCGGTTATTAGTGATATTATAAAATTGATTTATAAATACTCTATTTTAACATTACATTTTACACAACCTTTTGAAAGTTTGTGGTCAATAAGATTTTTTGTTTTGTTTTAAAGAAATTAAAATTTAGACTTCTTTTTTTAAATAAACGCTGTTCTTTCCAACTTTATATTCATCAAGGAATGAAAAATGTATCACATTCCTGAAGAAAAAAAAAAAAAGAAGAAAAAAAAGTATCACAGTTTCCATATTAAGCAGCACCTGTTTTCAGCATTGATAATAATAAGAAATGTTTCTTGAGCACCAAATCAGCATATTATGATTTATGAAGGATCATGTGACACCGAAGACTGGGGTAATGATGCTGAAAATTTACCATTCCATCACAGGAATAAATTATATTTTAAAATATATTAAAAAAGAAAACAGCTATTTTCAAATTGTAATAATACTTTCACAATAAATGCAAATAAATGCAGCCTAGGTGAGCATAAGAGACTTCTTTAAAAAATATTACCGTTCAGAAGTTTGGGTTGGATAAGATTTATTAGTGTAGATTACCTTTGCTGTTGTCTAACGTTCACTTGTAGTCGATCTTTAAAAACACTACAAATTTAATAACACTGTTAAATGTAATTTAGCAAAACTTATTATAATGTTGTGATGCCAAAATTCACTTGTAGCATTTAAAATGTATTGTATATATTCAGTAAAAAAGGCAATTGATTGGTTAATCATCAATAGAATGAAAATAATTTATCGACCAGAATTTTAATATCAGTGCATCCCTACCAGTCAACTTCACTAATAGACTAGTCGGTTACAAGATGACTAGTTTACTATGACTTATTTCAAAGGTATATGTTCCACTTCTAATGTCTCTGAGCAGTTAGAGCCATTCCTCTTTATACAGTCCAGACACACACAAACTGTAGCCAAGCACTTATGGAATGTTTTAATTGACCAGGCTTGAATTTCATGAAAAAACAGCAACTGCCGCCAGAAAACCTCTCCTGGTGGCAGCTTTGTGTACTACGAGAGCGTCTCACCTTCTGTCATGAAGTAAGGGATACGGAAACGGCCCTCCAGAACACGCTGCCGCAGGATGGGGAGAGAGGGGCCATCGAAGGGCAGGGCACCACACACCAGCACGTACAGGACCACCCCCATACTCTGCAGGAACACACACACAGCGTCAGCTCAATGGTGAAAAAACACGATTACAATGTGCAAATGTCCTAAAAAAGAATATTGTGTCATCACTTACTTCCCCTCTTGTCATTCCAAACCTGTATAACTTTCTTTTTTGTGGAACACAAAGGAAGATGTTTAACAGAATGTTTATGCTGCTCTTTTCTCATTGTATGTGAAAATCTCTAATTAAAAAGTCATATGGGTTTGGAACGACTTGAGGGTGAGTAAATTACTTCCAATTTTTGGGTGAACTTTTCCTTTAATGGCAGTAAAAAACAAGCAAGAGAGCTTTCACATGATCTAATCTCTATCTCTCTCAAACGGATCACAGGGTGTTTGGTTTACGCTTTGACGTCAGTCGAGTTTTCAAAGGTTGAATAGGTGGTAACACAAACAACTGTCAGCTGACTCACTAATCATTTACTGTCAAACACACAGCGGTGTGAACCTGCACGGATACACTGGCTAGTCAGATCAGAGTAGAGTGGCATTACCCAGATGTCTAGCTGAGGTCCCTCATACTGCTGTCCCTCAAACACCTCTGGGGCTGCATATGGAGGACTCCCACACCATGTGGCCAGGGGCTTACCCGACTGGAAGAAATTTCCAAAGCCAAAATCTACAAGGATAGAAAGAAAAGAAAGCTTTAGGGGACAACAAACAGGAAGGTTTCATTACAATACTGATTGTACAATCAAGGTTCCCACACCTGTAGTGACCATTAACTTTCCCAGTTAATAGTGACTGCTGTGTTTAAAAAAAAAAAAAAATTAAAAAAAAACTTACTAAAAAGAACTATTTCTAGCTGATTAAATATTTCTAACTTAAAAAATATTGTTAAATATTATTACAAAATATTGAAATATTATTACAATTTAAATTAGATGTTTTCTATTTTAATATATTTTAAAATGTAAATTATTCCTGTGATGGCCATTACTCCAGTTTTCAGTGTCAAAAGAATAGAAAAACAGCATTTATTAAAAAAAAAAAAAAAAATTATATAACCTTTAAAATTCCAGACATTTATATGAATAAAATACATTTATTTATAAAAGAAGTTAGCCAAATAGTTTCATGACTGATTAATGACTGTTAAATGATCTCATTTTACCCACTTTTGGCAAGTGTGGCAAAAAGTGAATAATGGATCCTGTAAGTTTGTGAATCATTTGTCATCAAATTGTCAAGAGTGGATAAATATAATATCCTTCCAACTGCATACTGTAATTTGTGCGAAATCAGTTTAGTGATGAACCAGAGGTGCCTTAAATTACCCACGCCTCTGTCAGTACAGACACGGCAAAAACATCCTTCTCCAATATCCTAAGCCAAAAAACACATTTCCTCCACACATCCTCAAAACTCACAGAATGATGCTTTTGCAGCCCACTTCTTTTTACTTTGATGACTAATATTAGTGTTGTACTCACTGAGAGGCTATTATTAAAAAAATCATTCCCACACAAACTTTGCTGTTAAAGTCTAATTTGCCTGCAGTACTGTCAGACAGCATTTTTATATAGAAAGCTTTTTTTTTTCTTCAATATTTCAGATCCCATGAAATCATGGGATGTTATATATGAGATCATCTAGATGCTAGTGTTCTCCTAAAAATAAAAAATAGATATAAGCATTTAAAATGTAGTCTTCCTCTCCTGAAAAGCAGAGCAAAAATGTTGATGACCCAATCCTGCACTACACAGATTTTTGTCCAATCAAATGCCATCTAGAAGGAGAATATCAGTTTCTCTAATAACGACTGGAAAATAGTGAATCCGGTTCATGGCTGTGATGTAACTAATACCCACTGTCTATTTTATAAATGGGACAAGCCCTTTAAAATGTCTCATCTGAACTTCCTGTTTCAATAGGAATTACATCAACACAGGAAAGAAAGTTGAACTCAAACTATTTCATGGGGTCTTGATGAAAGGAATAAAACATCATTCTGTGACTTTATTTATAAGCCTAACAAGCTGTAACATTGTGTGAATGACCAGAAAAGATCAGACTATATTAGGTCACTCAAAATTTCTAAGTGACCTGACATTATACCAAACTATGTCTATCAGCAAATTTGTATAACATGGTATGCTAACAACATTCAATGAAGCAGCATCTGTAATAACCAGGGCTTAGTGGGTCATGCTGTGCAAACCGTCATCACCACCTCACTCTTGCTTTAATGGACCGGACAAGCTTTACAAAGTGCTCTGAGATTAGATACAATGGCCACCACTGCCAGAAATCTAAGACAGTGGTGTGAGATGGCCAAATATGGCTCTCAGACTAATCTGATACTCCTTGTGTATAACGGTCAAACTTACTTTAAAGTATAGGTCACAGGCCTGTATTCATTCATAATTGTGTGCAACTTGCGAGTTATAAGAAAGGATTTAGTCATTCAGGGTGAAATTATCACTGGGATGTCAAATCATCTGATTTTATTTAAATTCCAATGAGTATTTAGAGTTTATCTAGAATCTGAGCTTTAGGGACCTCATAAAATGAAAATGTGAACCTTAAAGAGAGATAAAAAGCAGCCGTGGTTACATTACAATGTGACTGTGATGTATGAAGCCGGTATGATGAGTCCATATCAGTTGAACTGACCCACTTCATGAGTTGAATACTGAGCAGGAGGAATTGACGTCAATGCTCTAGGCAGTCCAGCGGCAGACATTGCAGGAGTGAGCCTCAACATTCAATACAGGAATCACTCAATCTCATCCGGCCCCAGAGCTTAACTCCTGCAGCTAGGAAAACAGTGGCTAGTGCCATATTTACAGGCAGGCAGAGCTGGTCTTTTTGTTACTTTAAATAAAAGCTTTTATTGAGGTCAATAGCTCTGGCTCTCATAATTTTGTTATGCAGTGGACATGCATAACACACTGTGCATTGGATTTGTGCTGGAGGTTGGTTGAGTAAAGATCTCTGGGGATCCAATGCTAACCAATTTTTATACGGTTTCCCAATCATTACCCAACACCAGGAAGTCTCCCACTCCCACAGGTTTGCTAATTCAACATGGATTAACGGAAAAACAGATGTACACCCTTTTTTTGCTTCATGCCATTTTAATCCGTCATGTAATCACAAAACAAAATCACTTGGAAATGAAATACAAATTGCTCTGTATATCTATACAGTACAGGAAAGGGTCTTCATGGTTAATAGATTAGAGTTTCACAGTGTCTTCTGCTTCATCAAAATTTCTTTTTTTAGTCATGACACAGGCACATAAATGTTTGAAGTGGAACATAAAAGGCTGATGACCTTTCTTTGAGTGACCCAGCTCCAGCCATCTTCTGAGAGGCTGACTGTGCATCAGTGTGAGGGCTAAAGGAAAAAGGACCTTTCACAAAGCCTTGTGGGATACCCCTCTGTGACTGGCCACTGCATTACTTTCTGTGCAAAACATCACAATCTACCATAATGACAGTGAGGTTTTGGCAGAGAGTTGGTTGAGGTGTCAGGAAAACTGACAGTGTTTTGTCTGTGTTTGAATATGTGTGCACATGTGTGCGGGAAGCTCTTCCTTCAATGAGTGCCATGCATGGCTGCGATAGTCAGCGCTTGGCTCACTTTATTGTCAGTAGCCTCTTGATTGCTCAAAAACAAATGAAATTGCAAATGAACCTTGGTCTGCTTATATGGCTCAGCACAAAATGCACCTGTGTCCTCTTGACGCAAGTCATGGCTTTGCCAACTGAGCAGTACCTGAGTCATCATCCTGAGCAGTAAAGCTTTGATTATATAAATTGTCACACCCTATAATCAACTATGACTATCAACTCACAAAAATGTAGGTGAAAAACTTAAGGCATGGAAAACTCTCCTTCCCCCCACAAACTAAACAAACTAAATTAAATATTTTTTATTTGTGCATTATGTATAAAAATAATATAATATATAATAAAATATAATTCATTATAGC
Source organism: Elopichthys bambusa (assembly GCA_037101425.1). Taxonomy (NCBI): domain Eukaryota; kingdom Metazoa; phylum Chordata; class Actinopteri; order Cypriniformes; family Xenocyprididae; genus Elopichthys; species Elopichthys bambusa. Next base: position 15,390,632 of record CM074444.1, read on the forward strand.
CATAAAAAACAGTAAATATATAATATAATATAAAACAATATATTATTAATATTATATTATATTTTAGTGTATATAATAATAATAATAATATAAAATAAAATATTATAATATAATATAATATAATGAATATAATATTCATTATAGTCATAAAAAACAAAATGGGTAAATAATATATTGTTTTATATTATATATTTTAGTGTATAATATAATATAATATAATATAAGAGAACAGTTGTTGTTTTTTTTGTAATATCAGACTAGTAATGTTCCAAAGCCAAAATTTTGTATAGTGTAACTATGAAGGCCTTTACCAGCAATCTTGATGTTCATGTGTCCGTCTAGCAGCAGGTTTTCTGCCTTCAAGTCCCGGTGAACAATGTTACGATTGTGGCAGTACTCAACAGCAGATAGAATTTGCCAGAACTTGCGTCGTGCCTCTGGTTCGCTCAGCCGTCCATGCTTGGCTAGGTAGTCTAAATAAAGAGAAAGTGGGGTTAACTAAACATCACAAAATACACAATCAATTAAACATTCTGCATGGGTACTGTAGTGTAATATGGGTCATAATAAAATGTGACTGGACAAAAAAAAAAAAAAAAAAGCAATAATTTGAAAACCATGACCACATGTTGTACCGGGAAAGGCTCCGGTGGTGTGGTGTGGCTAGTGGCAGAGATTGATGAGCCACAATAAGGAGGCTCTGTGGTGTGTGAGTAGGGTAAACATCCCCCCGGATGGTGTAATCATGTGGTCACCACACCCTAGAGTGCTGGGTCAGCCCCTGGCCCTCGGCCCATGGCCAAACCTACAGTCCTCACACATTCCATTCCATACTCGTCCTGGGATTATACTGAGGTGGGTTGGCAGAGTGACTGTGTGTACATGGCAACATGTTTAAGGCATCATTCTCTGCATAAGTTTACATTTTTTTTTTTTTTTTTTAAACAGACAGTCATTTGTGATTGCAGAATTACCTTGCATAACCTAGCTTAAAGAGTGGAGAAGAGAAGAAAAACATGGGTTACTAAAAAAAAACAAAAAAAACAAAACAAAAGCCACATTGTGTCCACATGTCCTTATTTAAATAAGTCTATTTACTGGATACTTTCGCTGTGTGATGCGTGTATTTAAAAAAAACAAAAAACAAAAAGTACTGTGTGCAAAGAATGCATACTAGTTACTAACCCATCTTATTGTGTATATACAGGGTGCAAATAAATGTATATTAATGGCATATAATATATATATATTATATTTAAATTGTAATATTACTACAATAATGATAAATTTACAGTAATGCCAAATGTAAAATTCATTGAGCGAACCAATTAGATAACAGATGCAACATTCTGAAATTGTGCTCCGTTTTAAAAAAACTTTTTTAGGAGTATGTTGCTAATCAAAAAACACACCTGACATAGGAATTTCTCATATTTGTGTCAACTGGCCGGTGGGAATCTACTTGGAGATAAGATACATACACTCTGCTCTATACCCCTCAACCCGCTGTAATCAACCCTGCTAAAGCACAGACTGTGGACTTTGGCCAACAGAACAAAATATCAGTCTGGTGCTAGCATACCAGGTACATTAAGCTTCTAAAACTTCTCTTCTTAATGTGAGTATGAATAAGATAGACCTGAAAAAGCTTGAACTGGCCAGCTGACCTAATAAAAGTTGCTTCCACTTTATAAGTAGTACAACTGAAGTTCCTCTCCACTGACCCTTGCAAACCAGAGCGGCAGCCACACCACAGTTGCATAGACTGACTAACTGCCTTAAAGAGGCACACAAAGAGGAGAAAAAGCATTTCCTCTTCCCAGCAAGATGCATTATCTGAAGGGCTTGTATATTAGGGGTTTTAAAACATGAACTAGCTGAACCTTGCCCTGGCAGTTTTGTCACATACAGATATGGTATTTTAGGTTTAACACCATCTTTAATTCACTGAAATATAACATGTAAAATATTTTTAATAATAATAAAAAAGAAATATGTTTAATGAAAAACATAGTTTAAAAATAAAATTTAATATTTTATATAGTCTGCACATATATGCATATATATTAAAAATCAAAGAATAACTAAAAAATACCATGACATTTTCTAATTCTTCTTTACTTAGATTACCTTTTATTTTAAGCTTTTCACCATCATTACCTTGCTGTGTGACTTTTTTTTTTTTTTAATATTTAAAGCTGAAGTCCGTAATTTCGGTTTGAAACCTGCAATTGCAGTTGTTTGCGGAATTATCATCTTTATGTGGGTTGTGCATCGGCACGACTCCTCGGCGCGGATGAATCTAATGTTTGCTGTCAGTCACCACATTGGTGTGGATACTGTACTTCAGAATCACAGATTCAACGTCTTGGAAGTATGACCAAAATAAGAATTTTCACTGGAAAATGTAATCTGAACAAGTAAGTAACAAATCTGCCACTTTTGTTCTGACCAACTGAGAAAAAAAAAAGAAGCATACAATAAATCGCGCTGCCAATCGTGATTAAATCTAACGATCGCTTAGCTCATGTCACGTCAAACCGTGCAAATTATTATTATTGTTATACTTTGTTCTCACATTGTTAATGTTAACAACCTCAGCATTGCGTGACTTTGTGTATGTAGTGTGTACTAGCGTTAGGCTACCTGTAGATTTCAATTTCTGTACAGTCTAATCTCTAACATTAATTTGTCATAACATACAATCCGCCATCAAAATTATAAGTTTAATTATTGCAGCTGCTGTGAGAAAAGGCTATAAATGATCCACCATCCTCACATGTGATTTAGCCTACTAGCTGGGACTCGTTCTTTATGTAAACAGACGTGACGTAATGACGCAAAGACGAACGGCGACATGCTCGAATTTCCCATGAAAACCGACCAGTACCACCCGAAATATAAAACATTATTACAAGCTTACTGTTGTAAATCGGGCTAAGGTAAGGAGATAGTTTTGAACACTGGCTGGTTATGTACATGCTCAAAATTTGTTTTTGGATAATTTTTAAAAAACAAAAAAAAAAAAGTTATGGACCACAGCTTTAAACATATCTATATATATTTAAAAAAAGATTTCAAAGAGTCTCTCAATTAATGAAAAAAATAAAATAAAATTACAGAAAAAAAAAAAAAAAAAAATCAAAGACTAATACTTTAACAAATACCACGGTGTTAAATAAAAAATTAATTAATAATATAAAAAAATAATATTGTATTAAAAAACTACTACTACTACTAAAACACACACACACACATACATATATATATATATATATGTACATACACACACAGTACCAAGGTAAATTTTGGTAATTTTCTCTTAGTGGATTCCTGCACACATATTAAAATAAACAAAACTATTTCCAACATACAGAATGCATTTTTTCTGGTCTTGAAACGCACTCTTTCCCAGTGTGTCATAAATGATCTAGACAGGATTCATGAATTTTCCTATACCACCATTACTAATGCTAAAAGCTAAAATTGACAGACTAGGAATAGAGCCTGAGGGTAAACGGCAGGAATCGAGAGGCTGAGGGCAGACATGGGTGTCAAGACTGATCAGCTGACATGTTCAAAAAGAACCTTTTCTCCAGCACTGTATTTTTCTAAAATATGCATGGCCTACATTTCTCCCCTCTTCTTCCAAAATTCAAATCAATGTCCCTTAGCTTTCCCTCTCTCTCCTGCTTTGCCTGTGCGTTCTGCAGCTCCTGCTTATTCGAAGTTGACCCAGTTTCCAGGTCCCTCTAATGCTTCGGCTCTGATCTGCAGTGCTGGTGGAGCAGACAGGCTCTCGTGGTGGGCTTCTGCACTGCTAAGCTCCACCACGGGGGACCAAACCCAGCACTTCACAACACCAAATGCTGCTCTATCTCTCTCCTCTCTCTTTTATCCCTGTGAAGATTTTCTGATGGAAGTGAGTGCCTGTGTTATGTTAGGATATCTTAGGTTTAGTGTGAACTAATCATGTTCTGTTTTGTGTGATGCAAGCACACATCACTTGGTCATAATTTCAAAAAAGTACCTTTCATATTTTGTGATTAACTGAAGACTTTTAGTCTTTATAGGGATGGAACATGCTGTAAATAAGTTGCATAATCATATTGTGCAATCCGAGAATCACAATAGCTGGACAACATGGCCTCTTAGTACTACCAGAGAGTAATTATAGGGTAATCTCAACAAAAAGCATTTCTTATGCTATGTTGACAGATCATTTTATTTGTTTTTTGATTTTTATTATTTGCTTGACCTCGGCAACCTCATTTTAAGTCTCTATGGGAGATTTGGCTGTTATCTCACCCCGTAGCACACTTGGGTGGGAACAAGTAATTTGGTTTGCCCCTGCCACGACATTCCTCTTTATATCTCTTTCAAAACAGAGACGCTGTTGTCACATCCAACACCAGGGTCATGGTATCCACATAAAGTACACCACAACCGCAAGATGGTAAAAGAATCACGTTAAATGTCTGTTTGTTGTCTTATAATAAAACACTCTGCTAGTACAAGCGTGCTGATTTGTGGCTGGACGAGCAGAATTAGCATGACAAATATGTTTACAAAACTCAACAAATACATCCGAAGCAAAAGTGTTTAGCAATTTGTCTATTCACAATGAAAGCAGAAATGCTGCACAATGCAGAACAACAGCCAAACTGAAGATATTTGAATATAATTTTGGACCAATAGGATTTTGCTTTGTGTGGGGCTACTCTACAGGCTATATATTACATATATTTTCCTTAAAATGCATAAAAAAAAAAAAAAGAAAAAAGTTTTTTAAATTAAAAATGCATGGAGAAAAAAACCCTGAATCCTCAAGGTAGGAACAATTTCTTGGTAGCATATCACATTGCCGTGTACTGTGAAACAGACACACTGTTATGTAAGAATAATGTGTGATGATTATGTGAGTTTTCACAGGTGAACAGCAACTGCTGCTACAAAGCCAAAGGGATCGGTCAGTGGAAGTGATGTAGTCTACTCTTAGGCCCCATTTGCACTAGTGCGTTTTTGTTTTAAAACAGCGTTTTAAAATGAAAACGTTCCTCGTCTACACTGGCGTTTCCACACGGCCGAAAACGCATGTCACATGACTGTTCATGCACACTGGGCATGCGTGTACAAGTGTAAACAGTTGCCTCTTGCGCATGCAGTCAGCTGCAGTATTCAAAAAATGCAGAGTTTAACTGGACAATGGCTGCTAAAAATGACAACAAAGCCAGCAAAGATTGCAGTTCAGTCTCCATGTTATTGTTTACACGGTCATCAAGGATACGCAGAGCGAATGTGGGCAGCCACGCCATCGTTTTCAAAAGTCTCCGTTTTGGTCCGTTTACACTGAAACGCAACCCCGGTGTTTTCAAACTAAAACGGGGTCTGCAGCGTCAATAGTCTCCATTCCCAAGGTTCGAAAACGCCGGCGTAGTGTAAACAACGGGCGTAACCATAGCAAAACGTATGCGTTTTAAAACAAAAACGCACTAGTGTAAACGGGGCCTTAGACCACTTTCACTTTCAAGAATCACCAACAAATGATTTTAAATGGATAGTTCAACGAAAATTCTGTGATAATTTACATCCATGTCGTTGCTGATTGTTTTCTTTAAGCAATTTATTTGTTGTTTATTTGCTCTATAACACGCAAACTGGCCTTAAACTAAAAAAAATATATATATCTGTAGCCATTTGAAATTAAAGGCAACCACAGCATTTTAATCACAATCCAAAGAAAGATGCTACACACATGTAGCATGAACAGTTGTTTTTCATTTGAGTTAGATTGTAAAATTTCAAGATTTAAAGCAAAAACAGAATGGTCTGACTCCAGATTTCAGAAATTATACTACATAAGACAGAACCACACAAAACAAACAGCAGATGGACAGAATGAAAATGCAAATCCACTCTCTGACAGTAGGTGGCGCTTATGGAACAGCAGCGGTTTCTTATAAACAATACTTTATAGGGAGGTAAGAGGAAAAGAAAATGTCATCGAAACTTTTCTGAAAACAGTCAGTTCCCTTCAGAGATACATTCATTTAAACCCCCACTCCCAATTCAATATTTATATTTTCCTATATTTTGAGCATCGCGAACAGTGAGCTTGTTGTACCTGGTACAGTATTTGCTCTTCTGACGCACCTGTGTTCTCTTCTTTGCGTCAGTCTTCAGCATGTTCCATGTCTCTGGCCTGTGTTAACGTCCTGTTTACAGACTTAGTAATATTTCCACACAAATGACACTTTGGGAAATAATTGCAATGCAGTTTGTGTGCAAGTCTGGAATAGAGATCGGCCAAAATAAAACTAAAAAATGGTTGCCAGTCATGTGTTTGGTGCAAAAATGGCTAGTTCCAATTTATGGCCGGTTGACCAGTGCATGTACACTACATACAATATCATAAAAGTAAATGTAGAGTGTTCAGCGTAAATGAGTACACCCCCTTTGAAAAGTAACATTTTAAACAATATCTACAAAAACAATTTCTAAAATGTTGATAAGACTTTGTTGACAAGAAGTTTTATATAACATCTGTTTAACTTATAACATGAAAGTAAGGTTAATAATATAACTTAGGGTGATGAGTACACCCCACTTAAAAGTCTCTGGAGCAAAGCTAAATTTTAGACTACAAATGTCTAATTTAACAAGAATTCAACCACAGGCGAGTCTAATTATTCATTACACAGGTGTTCAGCAGACAGTTGACTATAAAAGGGTGTTAAAACCCCTTCCCATTTAATGCTGTCAGCAATGGCACCACATGGAAGAGAAATGTCACAAGACCTGAGAAAGAAAGTTTCTTTACAACAGAGAGGTGAAGGCTACAAGAAGATCAGCAAAGCTTTACTTATCAGTCAGAATACTGTAGCAAAAGTGGTACAAACATTTTAAAAAGGATGGAACTGCAACCATCTCACAGAGACGTCCAGGTCGTCCACGGAAGTTAACACCTCGACAGGAGCGTCTTCTGATGAGAAGGGTTGAAGAAAATCGGTATGCAAGTTCACTGCAGTTATCTAAAGAAGTAGAAAGCCAAACTGGGGTGACTATTTCCCGTGACACAATACGGCGTACACTGCAGAGGAATGGCATGCATGGGTGCCGTCCACGAAAGAAGCCTCTCCTGAAGCCCAGGCACAAAAAAGCCTGCCTAGAGTTTGCCAGGGCCAATGCTGACAAAGATGAAGACTACTGGGAGTCTATACTCTGGAGTGAGGATACCAAGATAAATGTTTTTGGAACTAATGGCTTCAAAACTGTGTGGCGTCACAAAGGTGAGGAATACAAAGAAAAACTGCAACTGTTGGATTTCTGAAGAAGAACAGGGTGAAAGTGATTCACTGTCTCCTGATCTGAACCCAATCGAACACCTATGGGGAATTCTGAAGAGACAAGTTGAGCATCACTCTCCATCCAGCATCCAGTCTCTAAAAGAGGTCATTCTTGAAGAATGGAAAAAGATAGATGTTGCAAAATGTTGCCAAATGTTGCCAACTTGTTCATTCAATGCTTGGTGCTGTCATTAAAAATCATGGAGGCTATACAAAGTACTAGATGTAGCAGTTTTTGTTCTGGGGTGTACTCATTTTTGCATCACCCTAATTTGAGTATAACTGAAAATCGTGTAATCTAGGTTACATTATTAACCTTACTTTCATGTTATAAGTTAAACAGATGTTATGTTATGTTAAACTTAGTCTTGTCAACATTTTGGAAATTGTTTTTGTGTTCATTGAGATATTGTTTAAAATGTTACTTTTCAAAGGGGTTGTACTTTTGCGCTGAGCACTGTATGTAACTCCTGTATTCCAAGTCTTCCAAAGTCCTACAATAGCTTTGTAGGAGGAACAGACCGAAGTTTAAGTGAGTACATTTCTGTCCTAGCTTTCATTGGCATGTTCATGAGAGGAGTAGCAATGTCCGATTCATGAACAAACTGTTCATTTAAAATGATATTTTTGCTATGATAGGGCAGTAGAAGCAGTGACAGGGGAGAGTGGAACAGGATTGGAAAAGGACCATGAGCCACTTCCAACAAGGCTATGTTCTTTTAAATCAGATCTTTTCAAAGATTCGGTTAATCTTGTTCGCAAAATTAGTCTAATTAATTTCAGGTTTAACTCACTGACTCAATGATCTAGAAGCAACAGTTCACAGCTCATTTTGAATAGAAGATTAACAATAAATAATGACCTAAATTTCAGTTCATTTGTCACACAAATGAACATATGACTTCAGATTACTTTGAATATAGTAGTTTTTGTTGGGCTTTTGCATCCTTTTTGAAGCATTAACACTTTAGTACACATTCACTGTGAAAGAAAAGGGTGACCAGTACCTGTACTTTATTTAAAAAAAAAAATCTCCCTTTGTATTCACTGGGGAAAAAAGTCACACAGGCTTTGCATAACAAGAGTACAAGTAAACGATTTGCATGAACTATTCCTTTAATTTTCTTTGACCTTGAACTCGTGTGTCTGACAGAACAGAACTCCAAAGCAACGGAAAGACAGACAGCTGACCCTTCAGAATATGATCATCATCACTGACACATTTGTTGCTTGTGACCATGATGGTTATTCACACAGACTGTGTTTGTCACGCCTGAGCTAATTTCAGCCTGACCTTTGCCACTATCATCTGAAACCAAGATGTTAGACTGAATACACACTTTCTCCATATCAGTGATATGTGGAATTAGGATATTTTGGTGAAATAAGAGGTAGATCTAGAACAAGAGCAACAACACTGTTAAGTAACTGCTTAAGTAACTGCTCAGGTACTGACATTTTTTTGGGGTGGGGGGGGGGGGGGGGGGGGGGGGGTGATGTATTGTACCATTGTAAATGTTTCGTAACACAACATTTTTGTACATACCGTGCAACTCCCAATATGAACAATTTTTTTTTTTTTACCAACCAAGTAACATACAAATTAATTGTAATATTTTGGTCAGTGATGGCTGGTGTGTCATTAATACTAAAAAACACTTACCAAAGATTTCCCCATTCTTGGCGTATTCCGTCACAAGGTACAGCATATTCTTGGTCTCCATGACCTGCGTAAGGATAAAAAAAAATATATAATGCATGTTACAGGTAATATCCTCCATATGTCTTTGACACTGTGGTAGATGGCATACAGAAATCCAAAAAACACATGAACCACAGAGAGGGTGCCAAAAACATTGAGTAATAAAATGACTGCTACATTCAGCTGAAATCTGAAGTATCCCACTGAGTTCACAGTATTATAATGAAACACACATGAATCAGAGTGGGATGCTAGTTTACTCGTAGGCTCGATTCATAGTGCAGTGTTAGAGCCAGCAATGTGTGGGAGGACTCCAGAATTAGCCAAAGCAAACAAAAAGATGAATAGACCTAAATGTAGTGAAGAGAAGCGGCATGTTATAATTCAGAAACATTCAAAGAGTCCCACATAAACACTACCGTCGGCCATTTATATAGTCAGTTAGTTTGGGGTTTACTGATACATCAGCCTCATCTGTACCAAGAGGCTTTTGTGTAAATCAGCCTTATCTGGGCTCAACTTGTAGGGGATTTTCTGCTCTTGCCATTTAAAGGCATTATAGGATTGACTAATAAAATCAGCAACTAGGCCAGAATATGAATCATCTTTTAAACTCCTCAACTAATTCTCCTTTCCAGAAACTTGTTTTGATGGAAGCTGTGATCTCAGAGCTGTTCAGAACACAATGATCACAAAGCACTTCTTAGCTGCCAAATAAGAAAATAACTGGAACTAACTCAAATTATCTCATTCGGATAGTTGATTTTACATTAGTTGGCTGTCAGTTTATGTGATAAACCGCCAGTAGTAATGAGTCACACTGAGTCACGGGATGGGTCACGCTGTTGTCAAAGATAACTGTGAACAAAGTAGGACTATCGATCAATTAGAAATTATATAATATGCCTATTCAAATATATATTGTGTGGATTTAGAGCAGTTTTTTTATTAATTGCACTACATTTAAACATTACCTATTCATCCATTAATAATAATCATAAGATCACAGTATAGAATAACTAAGATAACATAAATGTAGTAAATATTAAGTATTTAGTATTGAGTTTTTAATGCATGAGATATTAAGAGTAATTTTAAATAATTGCACTACATTTACACATTCTATTATATCTTAATAAAAAACATGCATGTATGCATATATACAGAGCCCCGCACATGACATGCAGGAAAAAAAAAAAATAGTAGGCTAAATCGTGTGCACGATTTACTAATTTATTCCTTTAATTTGCTAAATCATGCGCACGATTTATAAATCGATGGAACAAAATAGTAAATCGTGCGCACAATTCAGTAAATCAAGGGAAAGAAATAGTAAATCGCGTGCACGATTTATAAATCAAGGGAACGAATTAGTAAATCGTGTGCACGATTTAGTAAATTAAGGGAACAAATTAGTAAATTGTGTGCACGATTTATAAATCAAGGGAAAGAAATAGTAAATCGTGGGAAAGAAGTAGTAAATCATGTGCACGATTTAGTAAATCGAGAGAAAGAAATAGTAAATTGCGAGCATGATTTATAAATCAAGGGAACATATTAGTAAATTTTGCGCACTATTTACTTTTTTTCCCTGCATGTCATGTGTGGGGCTCTGTACATTTATACTGTAATATAAATGCCATTTAAAAAAAATGTATCACACTAAATTTATGTTAAATTGCCATTGCCAAGTCTCAATACCAAGAAACCTACATGAATGATGCTTGAAGAATTTTAGGATTATAGTGTGCTTGAAATGCATGTGCACTGTATATGCACATTTGTGATCCCATCTGATATGTCCAAAGAAAAACCTCCAATATAATGCTGCAGATGAATAATGTGTGAATAGAGGCAGATAATCACAGTAAATATGGACCATTTGCTGCTGCATTACGTATACGTGAGGGTGGGTGCATGCACGGAGCAGCTGCTTGGTGTTAGGACCCTGAGCCGTGGCAGATGGGGCAGAGGGAAACCGGGGGTTAGAGATGAGATGGCAAGGCCTGCAGAGCTACCCTCTGTTTATGAGGACTGAAAGGAAATGACTAATTGACCCATGCCGTTTGAATGGAGTAACCGTTGGAAATAATGATACACTATGATTACACGGTAAGGGGCTTGGACTGGTGCCGGTACGTTCTATAATAAGGAAGCGCTATTCACATTCCCAAAAACCAAAGTGACCTAAAGTCTTACATAATGCTGCAGTGAAGTCACATTGAGGGAGAAGTTATCTCATCATCTAAGTGTTTGTGTGACTTTGACTCCAGAGTGTGAATGATCTCCTGTTAAAAAACAGGCTTTTTCCAGCTGGACAATTTTAATGTGGTCATGTGAAAGTTTATAGTGAAAAGTAGTTAGCCATTAACTTTGGACAAATGGCTGGTAATCTGGCAAAATATCCTCAGGTAAAATGAGAGAAGTGCATGATATATTGTATAATATATGATATATCATGTTCCTCTTTGGATAAAAGCATCTGCTAAATGCATAAATGTAAATTATGGCATATTTACTTGTACCAGTTTTATGTGTCAATGTCACCCACTGTATATGCATGACCCTGAAAGGCATTTTAAGCAATGAGTTAAAATGCTAAAACGTTAAAAAAGACACATCTGTATATGACTTGGGCTGTTTATGTGTTCCACCTCTGCTATTTAATTGTCGTTCTGTTTACATGCATCTGATGGACATCTTTTTTTTTTGGTTGCACCTCTTGCTGTTTTTTTAAGTATTATGTGTATTCTGTGTGTCTGCATTCTATTCCATTTTGTTGTGCTTTTTAAACAAGCTATTTTGTGAGACATGAATGTTATTTATTAATTAGCTAGCTAGTTAGTTAGTTACATAAATGAACTATAACGTCCTGCACCCACTCGTAAAAAAATATAAAAAATGATATCTAGTGTCTGAATAATTTTTGGTTTGACTGTATAATGTTTTCCACAAAAACGATTTGCATAAAAACAATTATTTTCAACCTTCATTTTCACCCACTGTCGGAAATTATCCAATTTGAAGGGACGGCTCCTTTAAGGTTTGTCAGTTAAACAGCCACTGTTATGATTGGCTAACGTCAATGCATAGGAAACAGCATCAACGGCCACTCGCTACTGCACATGAGTAAGTGTTTTAAAAAAAATTATTTATTTAAAGCAGAGCATTATGAAATCATTTACTTGCTATTTGTGATGCAGCTACTGTCAGATCCAATTCAGTTAACTGCTTTATCATCAACAGAAGTTTCTTTGCAAACTCTCCATTACACTGTGCTTCGTTTAAAAAAAAAAAAAAAACAATCCTCCAACGTGATATGAGTTGCCATTAAAATAAATCATCCACTTGCTCCCGAGGCTGGGAAGCTTCTGAAGTCTGTACAGAGACGCAAACGAGTCGTTTTAAACTGGACGCGTCAAAGCAAACATTCTTTCACTCTTCCATTTGTCCGGTTGTCATCAGACTCGACTGCATGGATTACATCAGAAACTGATGTAAAACTATTTGTTGATGTCTTGCTCTGGAGGAAGTCATATGTAAATGTATTTGGTCATGTGACATCACAAATCCCACAATATCCAAACGAGCCGTTTTTTGGAACTTGAATGTTTTGTTTATAATGAGGAGGATGTTTTAAAATTTAAAACATCCTGCATGTTTCAAAGTTTAAAACATGCAGGATGTTTTAATGGTACAAAGATGTCTTATATGTCAAAAGATCAAGGCAAATTTGATTTCTCATGTCATGAGTCATGACACCTTTAAAATCATTGGTTATTGTACCAGCCACAACAAGCGGTTGATTTTCGGTTATCAGCCCAGAAATTCCACATTTGTGCATCCTTCTTAAAACCTTACTATTATATCAAGCATTTTATTACATTAAGCAGATGCTTTTATCTAAATCAACTTAAAAATTAGAAACACCACGTGCAATTTATCATATAAGAGCCAAAAAAAAAAAAAAAAACTTGCAGCAAATGGCCTGGACAGGCATTACCTGGTACAGTTTAATGATGTGCGGATGGTCCAGCATTTTCATGATCTGTACTTCACGATAAATCTTCTCCAGGTTTACAGCATCTAGCTGGGTCTTGTCAATGATCTTTATAGCCACCTGTTGAATTAAAGGCACAGAGACACACTTTCATTGGTACGGAGCCTAACGCCTCAAGCTACTCAGTGAAATTCATTAGTCTTGCTGCTGTCAGCAGTGCAAGTCGATCCAGTCTTCACACGCCCCAGCACAGATCAAAGGCAGAATACACTTGAGCAAAGCTAATACACACACCTAAGCGTCTGGTTAACGGCTTGACTACTGAAGTAGGCTAATGATCCAAATTATCTTATCATTTTCCCACAGGCTTTTCATCTTTTGCCAGACAAATGGGAGAAGAACAGGAGTAATTTACCATTTCATAACCACTCGTACCTTAATCCTCCTTCTGACTGTATAATAATAATAATAATAATGTTTAGGTAAGTAAACAGAAGCACAGAAACCATAACAGACTCCACAGTTAAAGACTTTGACCTTTGTTTTATATCATTACAGTGATATAAAACATTTTTGTTATGAAGATTTACGGTACTGTGGTGCTTTAGCAAGTTTCCTGCTGTTAGTAAGGAATATTTTTAATGCCAAAGCAAGGCTCAACAATAAGGATTTTTTCTGCTGGTCAGGTCAGATCTCATTTTTGCCCTGCCAACATTTTCATCATCCAAACTGATGACCATTCTAATAATATAGTGAATATAAAGATGAAAAGATGGCAAACGGTGCCAAAAAATAATAATATAATTATAATTTATAAAACTGATGATTTCTTTCACACAATTTCAGAAAGACATCATCTATGTTAGTCAGCTACATAACATTATCTTGGTGTGATCAGAATCAGCAGAATTTGCAAAACAGCGATAAGTATTTCACAGAAATCCAAATGTTTACATTTATATATGTAAATTATTAACAAATGAAAGAAAATGGGAAAGTACTGGAAAAGTGACAGTTCTGTCTACTGGCCTGAAACTCTCTCACACTGACTCCGGGCTAAGATAATGGTAAAACATTACAGCACATCATTTCCTATGAATCAGCTGTCATATGCGAATGTGGTTAGTTATTCTCATTGGCAATAACAGTGATCCAACTGTCCGTTGAATCCATGAACAATGCAGGCAATACTGGCGGTAGACACATGGTACCAGACAGAGCATGTGTATTCTGAAGAGAGCTCAGAGGGAGAACAGAGAAATCACAAAACACAAGAGACTGATGGGAAGCTCTGGGAGCCGAGACAGTGTCATCCCCACAGAAATAAATCCGCCTCAAGGCAGCCATTGCAGAGATGCATCAACTCTGTACAACATAATCCTGTTAAATATCTTAATTCCCTCACATATTGCTCCATTGCTAAACCCTACATCTGCAGACAGCTTGAAAACCACAGAAGCTCTCAGACTAAGCGCAAATTACAGCTTGCAGCTTCTCACCTATAACACCAAAACTTTACTGCAAAGCAACACAGTGGCACAATGTCACCAGAGGTCATGAACTGTGTTTTGTTTTTTAATCATTTGATAAAGACTGCACTCAAAGAGCAAAAACATGTGTAAATAGGAAAAATGTAAAATTATTTTTAAAAATAATAATCATTTTCATGACATTTCCCTGATGTCTGTGACTGTGGTAACTCTGTTATGTATTTGGTGCTCAGCAGGGTTTCTTTGCAAGGAATGTGAGACAAACATCAGCTCAGGTTTTGTGATGAGAAGACATCCATTATCACAAAATCACCCCTTTTGCTTATGCAACCATTACACAAATGCATAACAGCATGGCCCACATTAAAAGGGCACTAAACAAACATAATTTCTTGCTATTGTACACAGCATTTGTTTTTCTTTGACAAATAGTTTCAGACACAATTAAAGCTGACAATGCTTGAATACTCTGCATATTTCCATTGAGGCGTTAGGCTGCTGGACATGCATTTATCAGTGCATGCAAAGCTGCACAAAGGCTTCATCTAATTGTAGTTAACATACTTTGAGCCAGGGTCAGGAAAAAACAAAACTAAAATTCAACTGAAAAGTGACAAAAATGCCCCAGATAAGGTTTCTTTTTAATATTATTAACATGTATATTATGTAGATATAGGTCTGATTATGATTTTTACTTTATAATGAAAAATACTATTTTTAATTAACTAGATTTATTTGAAATATTTTACGTAAATGTTGACAAAATGGTTAAATTTTTTTTTTTTTAGAATAATCAGCCAGATTAAGTTATAAAACATTCCTAAAAATCAATTCCAGGTGGTTCCTTGAGCAAAACCATTCTGATTAACAGGTTGTTTATAACACAAAGATAATAAGTTGTCACAAAACTAGTGTCAACAATCGTGTGCTATTATCAAGCCAGTGTGAGTAAAGCTTTAGAGACTGTAACTTTGTATATCTAGTAGTGTTTTCTGTGCATACACAAGGGTTAGTTAATATATTTAGGTTAGCTCATATATTCTCAACTCACCTCTGTCTTGGTTATACGATGTCTTGCCAGTTTTACAACAGCGAAATTCCCCTTTCCAAGAGTCCGTTCGATATCGTAGAAGCCCACTCGGACAGGACCCCTGAGCACTGGCTTTTGGTGACAGTCAGCCATGACCATGCTGTTAGTGAAACACTAGGGTTTGGGGTGAGAAGATAGAGACCTGCCACTTGAGCCTCAAGATAACGAGGTCGGCAGAGGCTAAAACGTGTAGAAATGCCAGCGTGCCGGCCACGGTGCTCGCTGACGGTCCGCTCGTCTTACCAGAACGAGCAGAGTGTTTAGGAGCGCGGCGAACTGTCACGCCACCTCCTCCAATACAATAGAGCTCTAATATTTCAGCTGTGTTTGCGAGAGTACACGAGTTGACTTGCAGGAGGCATCATGTTCTCTGGTTGACGTGCATTGACGTCAGAACCTATGGGGGTATTTGTACAGGGGGCGGGGCTTCGAAGCACTTCCACACTCCAGTGCCAATTCGTTTCCAAGACGACCAGACCCACCTCTTACGTCAACGGCCAGAGCGTCGCTCTGTTTGCTCGAGCGCTGGCTGTGAAACCCTGCCACCAGCAACTTTGATAAAGTCTCTCGCGTACTTCAGTCGAGGAATGAGAGCCGAGGGGGACGTGCTCGGTATTTGAAGGCAGGGCGCTTTGTTTCTCTGTCTTTATTGTATCATAATATTAAGTATCCTTTAAGTCAGGGGGTTTCAATCTTTTAGGTGCCACTGACCCCCAAATGTGACGATTATCGAGCGAGGGAATTTAAAAAGCGTATATACAGTTTCTTTTTGTATAAAGACCAAATTTATACTGTGATAAAATGTCGAAATAGTTTCTATTTAAATTACAATTTTTCTACTCATTGTAATGTGCAGTAAGACGTATTATTTTTGTATTCACTAGTTTATTTACCTGTTTACTAGCTATTACATCTATTATTTAAAGCTAAATCTTATATATTTTAATCTTATTATTTATCTATTTATTTAATGTTTTTACAGTTTTTCTCTTAACATTTCCACGAACTCCCTTAGTACCCCCCTAAAGAACCCCCACGAACCGGACTTAAGTAATCACATTTTGACACGTGACATCTAGGGTTTGCAACCCAGCCCTGTAGACATCAAAACAGTCGTAGCCTATCACATATTTGCTTAATTACATCATCATCTAAAGCAGATTTTCGTTACAAACATTAAATGTGTCTTCAAAGAATCAGCTGAGTGAGAGCGGTATCGTACTGTAGTGAACATTTTATACAACAGTTCAACAAACAAGTCATTGATATCAAGAGTATGTAAGCATATAAGGCACTACAGACAGCGCATGATTTGTATTGGAAATTTTAAACACCTCCATGACGAGCAACAAATATGTCCTCAAAGCTGCAAGTGATTCAGCCTATCATATGGCGACATCTCCTGGACACATGCTGTACTGCAGCACTAATAAAATACTTCACTGCTCCTGCAGCGCTGCTTCTGAATTCAACAGAATAATCAAGCATTTCTAAAGAATAGGGTCAGACCTTTTGATCAGTGCATTTCCATGAAATTTTTATAGACTGCATAATAAGTCCAAATAACGTGACAGAGTTAATATTATTATTATAAAGGACAGAGACAACACCATCATTTACAATCCAAATACATCAAACCCTCATTACTTTTTTCAAAATTCATACCCAAAAGCAAAATACATATTCAATATATGTTACAATAATCTTTTAGCTAATTCCTTTAATTCTGTTTTATACACAATTGAGCTTACAAAGTGACTACATAGCCTTTAAAAACAAGGGAACAACAGTAGATATCCTTTAGAGAGGCCATTCTCAGAGACATAGAAGGATGTTGTTGAGATGGGCTGAGAGGTCAGCGTACTGTTTTGTGAATTTCCAAAAGGGAAGGTCCTGTTCCAGGATGCCAGCTTCCACAGAGGAAGCTCTCACAAGCCGATGACACCTTTATGCTTCTTTGTATAGTCAGTTATGGGAATCCGAGCTTCACTGTACACCCCTGCATTAGACTCCCACTGGCTTCCCCATCCTTCACACTAGGTCACAGAGTGCACATCAAAGAGAAGGCATACAGACTGGAGATGAGATCAAACATGGTGCCACACTAGTGGGAGAGAGGTCAGTATACTGTACCAGTCAGTATTTACTGTATAGTGTTTTAGTATCCATATATGTCATTGTCCACCCATCCAGCTTCTACTGCTGAGGGGCTCCGGCAGGTCTCGTAAATATCATTAGTGACAAAACCGCACTGTGTGGGGCGGCTCGGAACGTTCTCGTAGTCCTCAAACTGACTGTTTGTGGATGTCACACTAAATGTTCTGTTAATTTCAGAGCTCATGTACTCCAGGTGAGCTCCAGGCTGGTGGAGTTTGTTGGTGCGTTCATGACCATTTTGACTTTTTGGAGCTACTGGACGCACCCACTGTCCTGGCACGGCATAGATTTCATTCTGTTCTTTTCTCCTTCAAAGACACAGTCACAAGGTATATTATATGGCAGGGTGCACAGACAAAGTATAATCAAACTATAAATTGATGAAAATGTTTGCACTGCATTACACACCTCCTTGACATGACTCTGAAACAGAACACCCCCGACACCACCAATATCAACAGCAGCATCACAGGTAGAATGGCTAGGAGGATGTAGTAAATATTAATTGCGTCATCTGAAATAGAAACTAAGAGAAAGGCCATGGTTATTGAATGTAAAAAATATAATTATGAATAAATTATAATAAAAAATTATTATAAGACACACACACACACACACACACACACACATACATATATATATGTATATATATATATATATATATAGCTGTATTACCTGATGACTCTGAGAGTTCAGTTTTTATTCTTTCATTGTCCACTGTAATGGGTGGGTGCTTTGGCACCAGAGTCAGGTCATCAATACCTAAAAACAAGAATGACAGCGAATGATTAATAAGCATTTATGATGTTTGGCCTTAAAGGGATAGTTCACCCTCAAGTTGTTCCAAACCTGCTTGAATTTCTTTTTTCTACTGAACACAAAAGAAGATATTCTGAAGAATGCAACCAAACAGTTAATCCCATTGACTTCCTTTTTTTTTTTTTTTTTTCTCTGTATTATAGAAGTTAATGGGGTCCATCAACTGTTTGGTTACCCATATTCTTCAAAATATCTTCTTTTGTGTTCAGCAGAAGAAAGAAATTCATACAAGTTATGAACAAATTGAGGGTGAGTAAATTATGACAATTTTTATTTTTGGGTGAGCGATCCCTTTAAGATGACTGACCTATTATGATTGTGAGTGAAAGTATAATTCCATTTCCACCACTAGAGGTCATCATAAGCATTATTATCCATACAAAGCTTGTCTTTTAAAATGTCTTTTTAAAGCAAGAATTAAAAACGAAGAACTAAAAATTTAAATTCTTTCATTTTATTTTGTCCTCATTTACACAACCTTATGTCATTTAAAAAAAAACTTATATGATTTTTTTTTCTTCATGAAGCATTAAAAAATATATTATATTTGAGATTTATACATCATCTGAAAGCTGAATAAATGAGCTTTTTTTTTTTTTTGGTTCGTTAGGATAAGACAATATTTGGCCGAGACAACTATTTGAAAATCTGGAATCTGAGGGTGAAAAAAAAAAAAAGTCAAAATATTGAGAAAATTACCTTTAAAGTTGTCCAAATGAAGCACTTAGCAACACATATTACTTACAAAAATAAATTTTTGCTATATTTACGGTAGAAAATTTACAAAATATCTTCATGGAACAAGATCTTTACTTAATATTCTAATGATTTCTGGCATAAAAGAAAAATCGATAATTTTGACCCATACAGTGTATTGTTAGCTGTTGCTACAAATATACCCGTGCGACTTATGCCAGGTTTTGTGGTCCAGGGTCACATTTTAGAACTTAAACTTGTTTATCTCAGTTAGTTGCAGAAGCAACATTTCAAGTACTTCATCTAGTATTTATATTTTGTTTTATCTTAGCTTTATTTCAGTTACTTTTAAAAGTTTTAGTTTTAGTTAATGACAAAAACACTGGTAAAATGATGAGAAAATATTCATTTTTTGAGGTACTATCGCATTAATCTTTAAAAAATGCTAATATCTCACAGCAATTTAGGCACCCTCACTTATATTATTAATAAGTGACATAGAAAATCACCATTATTGTGTCAAAAGTAGCAAATTATAAGTAGCAAAGACACCAGATAAAACATGGATTTGTTTACCTGTATGTGTGGTGATATTTCCTGCTGGAGTGGGGACAGGATGCTTCTCTAAATACACAGGAGTTTACTTTTTAAGTCCTTTTACATAATGTTTACACTAAAGATGCTTGACTGATATTTATTCGCTATTAAATGTGTATTTAATGTGACAGCTAACATTAACATAAGCAAAAGCTTACCTTCTGAGTACTTGCAGATGAAATTATTCTTGGAATTGCAGTTATAGTCAGTCCACTTGAACAGGTTGCGTTTCTTCTGGATAGCAGCAGACGAGGGCCGGTAGAATAACGCCACACACTGATCAAGGCCACAAGAGGGCTCCGTCAACAGCCAGTTCCTAAAAACACAACAGACTCACTGAAAATTGTATAGCACATTTTACTTTCACTTAAATGGAGAGTTTAACAAAAATTTTAAATTCTGTCATCATTTACTCACCTTCATGACTTTGAATACAGAATACAAGTTGCATATAGCAGTGTTATTTTTTAGTATTATTTACTATTAATATTATTATCAATTGTTTGATAGTTTGTGGTTTTGGTAGTTTTAGTTAAAGGGTTAGTTCACCCAAAAACAAAAATTCTGTTATTTATTACTCACCCTCATGATGTTCCACATCCGTAAGACCTTCATTCATCTTCGGAACACAAACTAAGATATTTTTGATAAACTCCGAGGGGTTTATGTCCCTCCATAGAGATCCAACGCCACTACCACTTCAAGAAAGGTAGGAAAGACATCATTAAAGTACTCCATGTGACTCCAGTAAACTCAATTTTATGAAGCGACGCGAGTGCTTTGTTTGTGGAAAAAAAAACATAATTTATCACTTTATTTACAAAATAATATTATCCAAAGCATGTTCATGCAACAATGTCAGCACTTGCGTGAACACAAAACGCATGCGTCGTGATGCTCTCATTAACACTGTTACTGTACAAAGCACTCGCGTCACTACATACAATTAAGTTTAAGCCACTGGAGTCACATGGATTACTTTAAAGATGTCATTCCTACCTTTCTGGACCTTGGAAGTGGTAGCTGTGTCGGATCTCTATGGGGGACAGAAACCTCTCAGAGTTCATCAAAAAGATCTTAATTTGTGTTCCGAAGATGAACGAAGGTCTTACGGATGTGTAACGACACGAGGGTGAGTAATAAATCTCAGAATTTTCATTTTTGGATGAACTAACCCTTTAACAATAACAGCACTGGTATATAGAGCACTTTCATGAGGCTTTTGTGCCCTTTTTTAAGCTTGAAACCTTCAGTCCCCATTTATTGTAATTGCAACCAGAACAATATTCAAAATAGCTCCTTTTGTGAAGAATGACATCAAGATGTCTTTCATTTTCATTTTCAACTCTCTCTAAAAAAAAAAAAAAAAAAGAAAGAAAAAAAACTTTTAGGATGATATTACTGCAAATCTCTTACCTAAATGTGGCCGGACTGTAATCCAGCCAGTAATACTGCGCTGAACAATCAGCATTATATTGTGGGCTCCTTCGTAGCCCAATCCAAAAGTCTCCATCAGTGGCCCAGTGCTCCTGAACAAACTTCTCCACCAGACGCTGCTCATTCTCGGTCTCAATACTGAGCAGCTCCCCATCATCCTCCCTGCATTTCTGTCTGGCTGCCTCAAAGCTGGCTCTGAGCCTGCTGTCCTGGAAGCTTGTGATCTTATAGCAGGGCTTCTCTGTCCCTCTCCGGCATATCCTGTGATCTGCAAATCACATCACAAAAACACTGATGTTACTGTTGAACCTAAAGTACTGTTTTGGAAATATTGTGGGAACCGTTATAGGAAAGTTGGCGCAGGGAATTATGTGAGCAAAGAGAGGAAGAAACCAGGAGAACTTCCACAAACTGTCAGGCGGAAAATCCTCTCAAGCAAAGTCATGTGTGCGACAGCTATCAGCCATATCCTCGCTGACTAAAAAACAGCTGTGACCCAAATTTAAAACCCTTCTTATCCGAAAACTGTACATAAACAAACCATTTTAATAGAAAAAGAAAAGTCACTGAAGCCGTAGTTAAACGTTGTGTTGCATTATCAGATGTTTATATTCGTTACATATGGTTTTGCAAAACGCTTTAGAAATCTTTATTTGAAAAGACTGCGGTCCGTTAATCGAAACTATCGTGTTATTTGACTGCTAGCGTTACATAATGTGCACTCGAACTGGACACTAAGTTTTATTCCAACGCATACAAGAGAGGCATACGTTTGAATATCCTTGTGCATGAACCGACATTTTACATAAATAAGCACAAACTCACCACCGAACGCGCTTGATGCGCAGCTGGGATGGAAACAAACTGCCAAAACAGTTCCGATCAGTTTCATGAACTCCATCTCTACATAGTTTCAAAAGGCGTGCGATTGCCACGACACGACCGTTTCTAGATCCTGGCAAAACGTCCCGCTGTCAGACGAAACAAAGTTTTCTCTCTGACTCAAGAAAGGCTGCTTGAGTCTCTAATGAATGTTCTCGCTAGCAGAAACGGTTGTAGCTGTTTTTGTGCTGACACTAAAATGTAAACAGTGTTCCGAATAATTTTCTTGTTTTTAGCTTTTTTTTTTTATTTTTTTTTTATAAATAAGCTAATAATAAATTAGTGAAATGTAACCTATTCTAAATAGAGTACACAATTTTTAATTTATATTGAATACTTTTTTTGTTTTTACTGTTTCGATGCATTTAGTTCAAACCTTTAAAGTCACCATACAATCAAAATTCATCATTCATATTTTTATGGAATATTAAAGTGTTTATAATAAATTATGTATGCACATCATTATTTTGTTAATTCATGTGTCCTCATAATCTTCAATCGAAATAGCCTAACTTCCCCTCCCTCTTCTCTGATGACGTGTTTACTGGCGTGAGGGCGGGACAACCTGTCACTCACATGAGATCACAGCAATAGCAAACCACAACCATCCAATTAAATCCTGATGGACAAAATCAAGTTCCGCCCTAATTTTTTTCTTGCTCAAGAAACCAATTTACTAGGATACATCACAATAGGGAAGAAAACACTATCGCAACTTAACATTTTTTTTAATAAACATGCAAACAAGAATTATTATTTAAAGTCCCCCTGTAGTCAATAATTTTATCCTTTAAAACTCATCTTTGATCACCAAAATGACATAACTAAAAAAAAATTTCCTGTGAATTTTTTTTCATGCCTTAAAATAGCTTGAATGTAACTCTACACCCTTCCTTCATATAGTATAAGCGGATGAATATGCTAATTAGCCCCGCCTCCACTCACTCAGAGATCCACTCGGTCAACTTACTGAGGTAAATGCTGCACAATGGTTTTGTTTTTTACAACGTCGGACACATAACGGTAATTAAATTGATTAGCCTTTTGCTTGACTAAGTTATCAAACAGCTAATAATGTGTTGCTAATGTTGCATGACTCCCTTGCTTCAGAGCGGTCATATGCTAGGTTTTTTTTTTGTTTGTTTGTTTTTTATCTAAATTGTTTTTAATTTGCTTTGAGTTTTGTATGTTAAATATGTTGCAGGAGATAAATGATAAGTAACCATGTGGCATATGCTTCATCTTTTAGCACATAAGCATCAATCACTGGTGTGTAATCACTGTAGTTTCTAATTCATATAAAATCAGTTCGAAGACATGTGCAGAGGAACCACTTTTGTTTGACTCACAAGCAAACTGACAGAGGAAGTAAGATGACTTTTTATGAGGGTGATTGCCTGTTCTATGCAAGTCAAAGGAGCCCAGTCACTGCTGCTGACCCTGCCAGCTCACAGTCAGACACACACTATCCTCAGGAATAGGAAGCCAGTCAGGAAAGGAAACACAGTTTTTCAACAGCCTGTTTCCTCTTCGTCTTTGTGGTTTGTTTTTTTGTCCTTTTTTATTTCCAGACATTTTCCCCTTGACCTGACAAAGAAAATAAATTCATTATACAGAGCTTAAGCTGGGAAATATAAGCTGTAAAACCTATTCTGGTGTCTGTGGCTGTTACAAGAGGCTCAATTACAACTTGGGTAAAATTCTTGGAAGAGGAAACCTCCTACTGTGTATGTAATCATAAATGCAGTGAAATCTTTGTAGGGTATTATGAACAGACCCTGCAGATGTCATGAGGTTTTGGAGAAGTAAGGGTGAGGCCATCAGGCCAGTGGCACTGCATGTGCAGCTTGTTTGTGCTGATCTCTGGCAGGCTGCCCGGACTCATTACCCCTCCTCACTGAATGTAGTCTGTCATGTCTCTTTTATTAGGCTCAAGACACTTCTTTTGAGAACCACTAACCACTGAATTTATGCTTGACGTTTGTATTGAAAACTTTTGAAAACAGCATGATTGTGAGTGTGTTATTTCTTTAAAGGCAGGGTGGGTGATTTGCTTCAAAGACATTTTTTGTTACGCTGGTTGAAAGTTTCTTCACATCCCGATAGCAATCAATCACTATGTTAAAGGATTAGTTCACTTTCAAATGAAAATTAGCCCAAGCTTTACTCACCCTCAAGCCATCCTAGGTGTATATGACTTTCTTCTTTCTGATGAACACAATCCGAGATATATTAATAAATATCCTGACACATCCGAGCTTTATAATGGCAATAAGCGTTACCAAACGAGTATGAAGCTATGCATATAACTTTCATGCTATGCAGAGTTAGACAGACGTTGGTCACCGAGTACACGACCAAAACAGCAGCCACCTTTTACAGTTTCTCCTGAACCAAAACAACAAACTGCTGCGTTCACGCCATAACTATCGTAATTCGTAAGAAATGGAAGGTGCACCGATGGGAAGGTGGGTTCTTATATTTTCAAAGCTAGCTTGCTATTGCTAGCCTCTCTTGCTTGCAATTACCTACCCTACATTTAATTGCTATATTTACATTATTGAGTGTTTCCTTGTTAAAGGGTTAGTTCACCCAAAAACAAAATTTGTCATTAATTACTGACTGAGTTCACTATGTATGACAACGGTTTAAACTGTTGAATAAAGTCATTATTTTTGTTTTGTTTTTGCGCACAAAAAGTATTCTCACTTCATAACATTAAGGTTGAACCACTGTAGTCACATTGACTATTTTAACTATGTTTCCAACTACCTTTCTGGACATCAAAAGGTGCAATGACGTTGCTGCCTATGTGTGGATCAGATACCCTCGGATTTCATCAAAAATATCTTAATTTGTGTTCTGAAGATGAAGGTCTTACAGGTGTGGAACGACATGAGGGTGAATTAATGACAGAATTTTCATTTTTGAGTGAACTAACCGTTTAATATTGTTCCATTTATATTTATTAAGTTAGTACTGAGTAACTTATATTTTAGATTTACATTTAATGTCAGTTAATTTCATGTCTGTTTTTGCTCCACCACAAAGCCACAGCACAATCCCTGCGCACTGTTCTTAAATGAATCATTTTTAAGTTTCAGTGACTCACTCATAAAGGCTAAATTTGGAATAGTAGAATACTCTTACTAATTCTGCCATTAAAAGATATTGGAGAAACAGGAAGTATGCTATTCTGAATTCGAAAAGGTACTTGTTTCAATATGAATCAGTGTATTTGAATGAATGGATAGAGTGAATGGGCTGCGTCCGAAATCACATACTCTCTTGAGTTGGTACTTATTTTGAATAAGTAATTACTTAATGGCCACTAAAAAAAAAAAAAAAAAAACCATGCTCACGCCCATACTCCAACCTGCAGATAACCCACACTTGGCTAATTTCGCACTTACTTCTGAGACAGAATAATGATTTACTGATCAACAACAAAATAGAGAGAGCTTTAGTGATAACTAAGCAAATATTTAATTACTACAATACTAAATTTCTCGCTAGAAATGGCATCAAAAGTGGAAAAGGTTGGTCAAAAATGTACAAACTGACCACTGTGCAAGTTGTTTAAGGTATGTTTGGCTTGTGTCATCTTGTGTAGCTGCTGCAGCATATTTATTGCACATGCATTTAGAATGGACATTAAAGTTTATCTCACTGAATGCAATGCATTTTCTATAACCTGGATGCAGGAAAGTAGTTATTGCAGCAGTCAGATATGCCTACTTAACAAGTACACTCTTGTAATAACAGAGAAGAGTTTGAGAAGACGCCAGATCCACTGCCACTATTTTCTATTTTGTTCAGTGATCGGACGCTCATTTATTAGTTGGGTTATATTATTCTGTCTGCTTATTTTGTGCTCGAACTATTAGCTATAGCCTAGTAAGATACGGACCTAACGTAAATTATTATTATTAAGATGGCTGTCAATTTCATTGCTCATTTTACTGGCTAAAATGTTGGCGTTGCTGTTTTTCCATTTCGAACCAGCAGGTGGCAGTGTTGTACTAGTCACAATTGTCATTTTTTAAAGCGAATCTTTTTTTCTCTCTCACAATTTCTTACCACGTGATTATTAAAATCATGATGAAAGCAGCAGAACCCTAACAACAGGAAACTAATTTTCAAGCAATGTGATTGTACAGTTGTCTTACAAGGCTTTTGGCCATTAATCATGAATGAGTCATAAATCATGATTTGACAGCAGAGTTCCATTCTTTACAAAATGGTCTTCCCTCACTGTATGTGAATTCCCAGTATATCTTTTTACAGAACGGAACTAAAATGTTCAATTAATCTGATAACCCCACAAAATGACATATGATTAAATTACAATATTATACTCTGTATTGCTGGCACATGAGATAGGACACAACACACAATGACAAATTGTTTGGTTCTCTTTCTGTTCTTCTTCTTATTATTATTTTAAAAATGGAGAATTTTGTGGCTAAAATATTTTTTCTGCAGTTACAGGATCAGAATGTGAAGTTGTGGAAAATTCTTATAGAGATGTTGCCTTGTAGATTTATGAATTATGGTTTATGAATAAAGTAGTCTTGAAGGATTTTGTCAATTCAGTCCTTACCTCACCGTGTAGGCAGTTTGACTTCTTGAACAAGAATGATTCTCATACTTCATACTATGCATTTTAGCTCCTCTCTGAATCATATAATGACGCCTGCAGTCATGAATTAATCAAAACTGTGAATAAAATTGAAAAACACAGGGATCTGTTTTGTCCTAGAAGAACTGAAAATCTGAAAAAGGTGTGACGCATCGAAGCGTAATATGTGAAATATGTTCTCTGACCAAGGGGCTTTTTGGCACAAACAAGTATACGTGCTTCATTTAAAGTTCTTTGTCAGATATCACCATCAGTCAGTCAAAACCGACCCTTTAGCCTTTAGCAGGGGTGTCTTGAGCTAGTCTTGAGCTAGCTGCTCTTAGAATACAATAGATGATGCTTGCATGTGAGCCAGATGAACAAAAGCTATTTTTGGCGTCCTGTGTTTCATACCTTGTGGCAAATTATCACATTTCTCGTATTCATAATGTTTTACTCCCAGGAGATGATGCAACATTTTATGTTTCAAATGATTTATACACAATAGACTCTTAATTTACTTTCTAAGATTCAATACTGTTACAGAAAAATAGGTTCCCAGATGGATAAAATAATAAACAGTTATTTTGAATAAATCATTAAATAAAAAAATAAAAAAAATCCATCTAAATGCAAGAATACTGGAGTGTTTTTGGTTTTTTTTGGCACACATTAAAAGTTTAAAAATATGTTTTTTTCATGTTAATTTACGACAATATAGCGAAAAAAGTCTCACAAAGAGTCTCACAGCAAACCTCTAATAATCTGTATGAGTACACATAAAATCTTTTATTCCCATTGAAACCGACCAATAAAAATGAAAATTCTTTCATCATTTACTCACTCTCAAGTTGTCTTAAACCTGTATATATTTCTTTGTTCTGCTGTGCACAAAGGAAGATATTTGCAAGAATGTTTGTAACCAAGCAGATCTCGCCCCCCATTGACTGCCATAGTATTTTTCCCCTTACTATTGTAGTTCTGCAAAACATCTGCAATCATAAACCTATTAACATCTAAGTATATGTCTTCTATATATTCATAGTCATAATCGCAGCTTCATCAGTATTCATTTATATAGACTTATCTGAAAATCAGAACAGGTGTCTATTGGATATGTGTCAAATCCCACTGTCACTGTATTAAGGGACTGTCATTGTTAACCAAAGCCAGAGGATTCATTTTATAATCTGGGAAGGAACTGTACGGTCATGCAGTAGGAGGGATGAGACAATCCTGCACCTATTGAATCACGCCTGGGGTCTAACGTTATATAAGAAGCATCTCATCCCCTTTCTCAAATAGTGTCCATTCACCTCCCTGGGAGTTAAACAGGTATGGAATACTGTTTCTTTACACTGATATCTACTGCTTTTTCTCCTAAAAAAAAAACAAACAAAAAAAAACACACTTCGTTCTAAATAATTACCTTCATTGTTATTGTGATGTTGGATGACTTTTAAATAGGTGACTTTTTAGTCATGTTCTGCCTTTGTTCCACAGCAGGAATGATGCTGCGCCTTTGCCTATGTGCACTGGCTCTCGTTCTGCAGCCCGTTCACTCGGCCTATAACTGCTCCTCTGTGTATAACAGGGTTCCAGGTGAGTCTGAGACCTTCCAGATGTGAGACAGTCCTCCATTCTCTGCAGTTTGCTTGGCATTAAGACCTCCCTTTTTGTTTAGACAACAATGATCTGGTGGTACACTGTGGTGCAAGCACGATCCTTCTGGAGGTAAACCTGTGCACCGCAGATTGGGCAGGCTTTGACCCCAATGGCCTGGCCCTGAATGGGGAGCGCAATAACGCCCAGTGCAGGGGCACTGTCGACACCACTGTGAACCCACCTGTCATCCGTTACCTGCTGGCAGTCAACCATAGCCAGGAGAACCCATGTAGACAATCTCTGCAGGTGCAAAGAAAAAAATTTTTTTTTTTGATCTTTATGTCTAATCTCTAAGAGCTTGAAAACATATTTTTTCTCCTCTTTTTTAATCACAGTTGTGCTGTGGCAAATACTATATATATATATATAAAATAAAGCTGCACACATACACATTTTTTTTTTTAAAAAGTCAAAGAAATGGTGGAAAATGTGTAAAAAATATATATTTTAAACCATTTTAATAACCTTTTTGCCTAGTGATAAATGGTGATTAAATTATTAAATGATGTTAGAAAATACAAAATAAATAAAAAAATGAATAAGATCATTAAGAAGCTGCATACATACTAATTATACAAAATAGTACGATGTAAAAAATAGAAAATTATAAAATATAAAAACAATTGATAAAATATGTATTATAATTATAAAAAGTATATAGTATAAATAGTACAAAATGTTTTAGATGTATAGCACTTTTAATGAAAAAATGAATAAGGTCATATATGTGTCATAAAATACACATATAGGCTATATTAATTATAAAAAAAAAGTGAAATTACAATGAATAGGTGACAAAAGCTGTGGTACATACTTTACTAATTTTTTAAAAATTGTAAAAAATATAATTTGTTTTTATTGTAATTATAAAATAGTAAAGTATGAAAAAGTATTTTAAAAATTGTAAAAATTAGTAATTAAATTGTTTTAGATATATTTCAATATTGTATAGCGTTTTATTGAAAAAAAAAAAACGAATAAGGTCATAAAAACTACATACATAATAATTAGAAAAAAATAGTGAAATGTACAAAAATATTGTAAGTGTACCAAAAATATATTTTAAAATAAATATTATAATTATAAAAAGTCTAAAAATGTGTGTGTGTGTGTATATATATATATATATATATATATATATATATATAGTTAAATAGTTGAATTCAGATAACTGAATTTTCCTTTGTGCATTTTTAGATTGTGGATGAGGTGCCCAGCTCCTCTGGTCCTTTCAGCATGTTCTCCAGCATTCAGTCGGTCATTATCACAGGATACATTGATACGCCCAGCTCCGCAGAGGGCCTCATCAGTTACTCCACAGACCTCTACTATCACTTCTCTTGCCGTTATCCATTGGAATATCTTATCAACAACACTCAGATCGTAGCGTGAGTATCAAGACCCTCACCCTCCACTGCATACTTCACCAACTGCAGTATGACAACAGGAGGATTGACTTGATTAATATCCTCCATGCAGGTCATCAGTGTCAGTGGCCACCAGTGACAACAATGGAACTTTCATTGACACTCTCAGCATAAGTGTCTTCAATGTGAGTGTAGTTTTTTGTTAAATTCTTTACTCTGAATGAAAAATATGTCACATTTTTTAAGATATTTTTTATTATTTTCATGTCAGAGCACAGATTTTACCATGCCTTTGGTGGTACCGCCTACTGGATTAGAGCTGCGCAGGAAAGTCTATGTTGAAGTAAAGGCTGCCAATCTCACTGGAAAGTAAGAACACGGCAGTTTTCTTTTGGACAGTGAATAGCATGTTTCTTAAAGGTTTTATTGAGGAATGAAATACTATTTTCTGCCTTTCTTTAGTTTTCATTTGTTGCTGGACCACTGTTTTGCAACCCCATCACCTTATAATCAAACCAACAAACAACAGCACAACTTTTTCACAGGGTGAGTTTCTCCTTGTTAAGAATTCATGGTGATACTTTACAATATGATTCCATTTGTTTACATTAGTTAACTAGGCCTACATGTACACGAAACAGAATTTGCTATCATCTTTTCTTCCCTATTGTGACATATCCTAATGAAATGGTTTCTCAAAAAAGAAAAAAGGGCTTTTCACACTGCGCTCAACCCCTGGGTTATCGTCGTTCTAAACACCGCATTTACAACAACCAGTTTATTAACAACACAGCGCACGAGTGTGAATCCCGCGATATCCGCCTTTGATCTCGCAGGTGTCTGATCCACTACGAGAACAGAGAACTGTCCGTCTTGCCTGCACTTTTTTTCCACTTCTCCCTTCACTGCAGCCGCCTACTCTCGGCTGAATTTCAGGCGAGGCTAGGCGCGTCTCAAACAAGCCTAGTGTTACAACTATATGCTTAGCAACAACAACCAATCGCGTGCCTTATATTCACGCGCTTTTGGTAGTCACGGAAACACCGTGCGAACAGTAGTTTCTGCATATGATAGGGAAAAAGTCAAACGGCGATGGAAAACGCGACAATTGGAGTGAAGTAAAGACAGTCATTCTTACCTTCATAGCTCGAAAAGTTCACTCAGAAAAAAACTTGATATTACAGCCAGCAATGTGTAATATGATGATGCGCAATGCTAGAGCCTTTATGCAAAGATACTAGGTGTGTTCGACATTGGCTGCGGCTGGATGTAACCGATCGGCGAGAGTAGTCGCGTGCAGTCGATGAGGAGCTGAAAACGGAGACGTGAAGTCGGACACTTTCTGCTTCCCGTAGTGATGCTCGCGCTGCGTTTGCATACTTTATCACAGCTGAAGCGAAATAAATGCAATATTTGACTAATACACCGATGTTTCAGAGACATTTACATTCAATACTTTATGTACTGCTTACAGCTTCTGTTTTTACAATAAAAAGTTCAATATAAAGCATATACTATATAAAAAACTAATGTAGTGGGGTCTAAGTTTTTTATCAGTTTTATTTTGATAAACAGGACACAATATAACATCGCGACTACATGAAAAGAGCTTTAACTGTTATAAAAATACAGATTTGTGAACATTAGTGGAACTGAAGGCGTGACAATAAACGCAAAACGCGCGTTATCGTTGTCATGCGGTGAATCCAGCCAATCGTGAAACAGCTGTGTCGTCATCAGAGCTCGTGCAGCTCCTCTTGAGAAACTGCGCTGGCAATTTATCTTTCTTCCTTATCTTTTTCTGTTTGCAATTAATGTTTCTTCTTTTTTTTTCTGTATGTTCAGATGACATTGTACATAATGTTGATACATATTGTATACTATATACAAAATTGTATACTATTAATGTCATCCCTGTAATATTCGCAACCATAATATAAAAAAAAAATAATAATGTGAAAAAAAGAGAGAGAGAAACTGCGCTGGCTAAATCAGACGGCTGATCTCGAATCGCTCTCGCGGTACTTTGAAGCCATACGTCACAGTCACATGGCGTCGGCGCTGTCGGTACTTCAAGTCAGCCGCCGATCGGTCTGTGCGGCGCTGCATCAAGATGACCAAGCCTAATAACACAAGACACGTCACTCGTATTGTTTTGAATGGGAGAAAGTGCAAAGCGCAATGTCTCTTCTAAATAAGAGACAATTGCCGATAGACCCTTTTCACATGATGTCACACAACTTCTGTTTGGACTCGAAGCAGTGGATCCTCACTTCCGTCAGCATAGTGGAATACTAGCGCCGCTCGAAAGAAGTGCACCCAGTAGTTGTACATATGCCACAAATGTGGTTAGAGGATGACTGTATAGTCGCCTAATTTCATGTAAATTCCAACCTAGTCTAATGGAAAGACGTACCTGTGGGAACATTTTTGCAAGTCGCAAAATACGTAACAATATGTCCATATCACTGCAGTTTTCAACGGAAATGAACATTAGAGCAAGCACTTTTTACCAATGCTTTTTATGTCACATTTTCTTTTGTTAACACTATCGAGTAGATTTAGGTGTAGTGTCGCTGGTACGTTATTTTGAAACATAATGGAGCATTAGCGCCACTCACCAGACATTTCAAATCAGAACTGCGGTCATACTTTTAAAACCAACGTAATAAAAACGTACCATATTTACGTTAAACTGTTTCGGGAAAAAACTGAACACGCTTTTAGCGCTGCTCAGTGGACATTTTACATTGAAACTGTCACGAAACGTACATGGTGCTATGTAATTTCGTTTTGCAAACATGGTTTCTAATGAGACTGGGCTCGTAAATTCAAGGCGAAGTGTTTGGCAGATCTCAATTGAACTTAACGATCGGTGAGATTTGCTGCTTGAAGTCGGATGAGGAGTTGAATAGGGGGCACTGAAACCATACACTTTCTGCTGCCCGTAGTAACTTGCAAACTTTGCTGTCTTTATTGCAGATGAAGCTGTTTATATGTATTTGTGAAATATACGCACGTTTCCGACATTTACGTGCAGAAAAAAAACTTTTTACTCAGTGCTTGATGTACTACTTATTTCAGTGCCTGTATGTACAATAAAGATCAACATAAGCTTATTCTTTTTAAATATCAAAAAGTCTATTTTTCAGTTTTATTTAGATAAATATGACATACATAAATATAAATAAAAATTGTGTTTAATACTATTTCTACATGAAGACTGTTAATGTTGTAAAAACTGACTCCTGTACATGGCATTTTTGCCATAGTACAAAAAAAAAATATTGTCATCATTCATCTACAAAAATATACAGAGGATTTACAACAGTACTCGTTGTTATATCAGCATTAAATGAATTAAATCAAATGATTTCTCCAGGGAATAATATTAAATGAACACATACTTCCGTTATGTATTTTCAATACACTTCTTACAAATTATACAATCTTAATATATTGCACCAGTTCAGTTTAAACTGGTATGATGTAAAATGATCTAAAATCTTCACACCATTAATTCTTCGGAGTATTATATGTGGATGTGCTACTTTCAGGTGTCCGTAACTGGTAAATAAATCTCACAAGAACAATACTGTTATCATAGCCTACCAATTTCTAAAAATAAAGATTTGTTTTTTAAGACAATATTCTTGTTATTCCAAATAGGCTAACAAATTTGTGTGGAGACACAATCATTGTAATAAAACTCTGACAGCAATTCAAGGACACAACATTGCTGAAGTTTCTGCTCGTGGAAACCCTAAACAAAGCAGTTACAGAAAGGAAATGATAAATAACGTTACCAGAAGAACCTGACTGTGTAAATTCTTGACATAAACAGTTTGCATTTAAAGTTATTTTCCAGAAAAGTCGCCGGCGCGAAGATAAAACGAAACTACAGATCCACTGCTCTGCGAATAGGCGTAAGTTAACTGACATCATTGTGAAAAGGGCCTATTGGTAAAGTCATCGTGTCACTGCAGCGGCCGTTAGAAGCTCCGGTTCCTATAGAAACAGTCAGACACGCGCCTTCGAAACGAGACACAAGGGACATTTAGGACTGCACATGCGCATTAGCTTGATCCAGCCTGAAAAATACAGTTTTTTTTCATGATTCGAGCGTTTGGAAACAAAATTTATGAGACAGTTGTTGTCAGATTTCATTGGTTTATTGGTTCATTCAATTTAATCGAAAGCTTGACAAACAGCTTTGGAGAATTTGATGTTTCCTCATTCAGAGAGATAGGAGCTGCACTTGAATGCCTGAGAAGCATTTCAAAGATGGCCGCTGAGTGAAATTACTTGTCTTAAAGGGACTTTGCTTTATGTAAACAGGTCACGTGCTGTGTGTGTCTGTGCAGTGTGAAACGGTAGCTTATATCCAGGATTAACTGTTAATCCCGGGTATAGTATGAGCAGTGGGAAACGTGAATAAAGATAACCCAGAGATTTAGAGTTTTAGAGTAACCCGGGGTTAACTATTTCAAGTGTGAAAATCCCTAAAATGTACTTGATTTTGTCCATTAGGAATTTGGATGGTTGTTTGCTATTGCTGTAATGTCATGTGAGTGACAGGTTGTCCCGCCCTCACGCCAGGGCAACTACATTAATGTTTCTCTATTGTTTCATCACAGATGCGTTGTAGAGGATCGGACAGCGGTGCTTTATAATGGGTTTTCCAAGTTTTCCCGATTTTCATTCGAAGCCTTCCGCTTTGTGGAGCACCGTGATCAAGAAAAGTCTACTATATACCTGCACTGCATACTGCGACTTTGTGAGCCAAACAAGTGCCAAGAATTACTTAATGTAGGAGTCTTTTACTGTTAGAACAGAATGAATTGAATAGAGAACCACTACTGATAATGTCAGCCAATTAACACTTTATTTTACTTGTGCAGTCTTGCAGCTCTAATAGAACACGACAGCGAAGGGCCCTAGAACCTTACGGATCACAAGCCAAAGAATCTGCCACGGTGTCTGTGGGTCCTCTATACACCACAGCCCTGAGTGAGTCAGTCACGTTCACACATGAATCCAGAATGAGACCGATCTGAGACCCAGCTTGTTGTCAAACATACTGAATTCCAAATGAGAGTCATTTTCTGTCATGCCTAACTAACGTTTCTTTTTGATCCTGTAGAGAATGATGTTCCCACTGCATCAGCCTATGGTATGAGATTCTTTATTTCAATTGAAATATTGCACTTTGATGTGTCTGAAATTCAGATGAAAAGCTAGACAGTAACAGCACAACTTGTTTTCTTTTGTGAATCAGGAGGCAGTGAGCCATTGAACAGGGACAATATGAACGTGGCTGGAGTGGTGGTGGGGGTCATTTTTGCCACCGGCGGTGCTGTGTTGATGGTTATGGCTGGATGGTTTGTGCTGAAGAAGTTTTTCTGGGCCGGTGGTCTGCCTCGGGCTTTCCACTAAGAGATCCATCAACTCGCCATCTGTTTTGCATTGAATGAAGCTTAACTTGATATGCCCGATAAGACGTCTGATCACATCACGGCATCTGCACAAACCAGCAAAGAACCACTTTGCATAATGCTTATTTAGCATATTTTAATCTATTTAGACAGCACTGTGTAGTCCAGTCCCCATGTGCTTGGAAGAAAATACTTAATTCTTCATGTAAATGCAAATACTGCATTGTTTAAAGAGTTTTAGATGTTAATTATCTGAAAG
This sequence comes from Elopichthys bambusa, assembly GCA_037101425.1. Taxonomy (NCBI): domain Eukaryota; kingdom Metazoa; phylum Chordata; class Actinopteri; order Cypriniformes; family Xenocyprididae; genus Elopichthys; species Elopichthys bambusa. The sequence goes on from CM074444.1 coordinate 15,426,195, forward strand.
GTATGTAGGTATTATTGAGAGGAACAAACTGTGGATGTAATCGTTTTGTAATGTTTTGATCACACTTTGCTTCTTATACATGTTGCTTGTATATTTGCCCAGGGGTTTTCAAACTTTTTGAAGGACCCCAAAATATGATTGAAAGAAAATATAAAGGTAGCTATTTTGTCATGTATAAAGACCCGTTTATTTTTCGTCAAAAAATATATTAACCATTATATTATAGACATATATATTATGTTGTTTTCTTAATTAAATAATTGGCTTTTAATTTGACTATTAAAAGCAAATCAATTATTAAAATATTATGTGGAAATATTTGTAAAGTTTTCTACCTACCTACTTTTAGATGTATGAAATTAATAATATATATTTTCAATTAACTTCAGATTTAGCACTTTTTATATTTTGTGTTAAAAATGATTGCATTAAACATACAGTATTTGATACATAAGTTAACTTTGACAGCCCTAAAAAATTTACAGTTTAGACAGATTGTAACAGTTTTCTTCATGTATAATTCCTCAGATTTTCTGCAGACCCCTTTGCGGTCCCAAACCACAGTTTGAAAACCCCTGTATTAGCCAGTGACTTGCTGCTTCCCTGTAATTTAATATGATATAAAAATTGTCTAGATGTGATGTATTTAGAAAGGAACACTTTTATTAGTTGAGGCAATAATCAAATGACAACATATATTCATTTCAAATATATACAAATTGATCTTTTTTATTTACATGCTTTTGTGTGTTTATGAAACAGTACATCCACACATTACACAAAATATCTTTAGTAAAATGAAGAAAGACTTTCTTTTCTGTCCTTCACTTCAATGGATTTCGCTGTACGTCATATAAGATTCTTTTTGAAAACTGTACAAACAACAATATTCTACAAAAGTCACAAGTTACAATGTACAATCCAAACATAAGAGCTGTTATTTACATTACAGTTGTATTTCTGATAGGAATGAAGGTGTGTTGTTTAATTTAGAGTGTGTACGATGTCTTGTAATAGGGCTGTGAGTCTAGTGGAGAAATCCTCCTGTATGGACTCTATGTTTGTCTGATGGAAACCGGATGACTCACCATGACTCTGGTTTTCTTGGAGAGTGATCATCTGTAGGTCTAAGTTAGAAATAAACTGTTGATTCCGAGCTGAGGAATTCTGGCAGAACTGATCCACTTTTGAAGCCATCACATCCCTTGGAGGCTGTGCTGAGGCAAGATGGCCTGCCAAAGCTATCTTCAGTGCTGCCACCTTCCCTTGTACCTCTAAACTGAAGGTACACACTTCCTGTCCCAGCCTGGCAGTGACTTCCTCCCAGAGTTCCTTTCCACTGCTGTCTCTTTCCTCCTCTACTGCCTCAAATGCTTTTGTTTTAAAGTCCTCAAAGGCTGCTGTCCTTTTTTGGTGGCTTTCATCCAAAGCTTGCGTGATCCTCTGCACTGCCTCCTGGTAAAGTGTGGCTTCCTCTGGGTTCAGGTCCTGGAGGTTCAGATTGAGTTTCTCACAGAGCTCCTGAGTATTTGACTGGAGAGCGGTCTGGAGCTGCTTAGTGAAGGGGGCCAGGAACTCCTTGACATTGGCCAGGGTGTGTTTTGGGTGGCTGGGGTAAGGAGAGAGTCTCTCCCTCAGCTCAGCAAGCTCCTGCTTTAGACGAGCCCTCAGCCGCTCAGACTCCATGCTCAGCTTGCGTCTCAGTTCAGCCGCCATGGGGTTGTTAGAGTCCTGGGAGTAAAGGTCACTGCTCACCACGTGGTTCTTCCACATACCACTTCAAAAAAGGATCAGGGGTCAATGACTTACAAGAGCGTGCATGATAAAGAACTCTAGTTTTAAACACAAACTCTTTGCATTCACAATCATTTCATAAGGACATATTCTAGAAAAGTTTCAGTTTAATATTTCAAAGTAAAAAATCTAAATTAAATTAGATTTTACTTTTAAAACATATGAGAGTACACATCTCAATAATTACTTTTTTATATTCATTATTATTATTATTACAACAATATTTTGACTTTATGTCCCCCCAAAAATATTTAATTTCCAATAGTTTGTTTTAATTTTTAATGTCTAAAATAAAATGAATTTTTAATCACAGAAAAGGTGTATTCAAGACACAGCATGTATGAATTTTTATTAAAGGAAAGTAAACAAAATAAACAAGCATCATGTCATTATACTGCTGGTTAATGAACACTGGTCTTAAGAGAGTAAACTTACTTTGAGTCTTTGTCAAATTTTTTCTTGTCTGTGGCCTGATTGTCTCTCTGTAAACCAAATGCTTCTCGGCTGATCTCATCGTTGAGTGGAAATGCTGAAGAGAAGGATGGTTGCATTTAGATCAATGTAAAAAAAATAAAAATTGAATTTGATAATAGAAACTGGAGAGGCAACAAACCTGTTGTGGTAGCAAAGGCCAAAGCCAAAGTAACAAACTGCAGATTCATATTTATTATTTTTACTGATGAAGGTTATTCTCTGTTTGAAAACAGAAACAAGATTTATGTAATTAGATACATTTATTTAAATGTTTTTGACTAACAACATATTAGACAGGACCACTCAAACATCATTAAGTAATTAATCTATGCAAGTGGACATCTGGCTCTTACCTGTTGATGAGAAAATGAGAATTTCTTTTCAGAGTCCATATTTAAAGCAGTCTCTTATCAGAGGTTGTCGTGCTTTTCATCTGTGTCAACACGAACCACGTGGAGGGTCAGTTTGATAACGATAGGCGTTAGGAACCTAAAGGTATTTTGCTGATTGCCTATTCAGAGCTACTCTTTTCCAACAACACAGATTCAGAGTAGCCAGAGTGATGTCACATCAAGGACAACACTGATGTAATTTGCAAGGTCATTGCTATTGGAATATGCTTACTACTAACCAGAGGTGTTTGGACAGCACTTACGTAGTGAACAGGGTTGAAAACATTTTTTATACGTGACTTCTATTTCACTTAAAAAAGTACATTATGATATGGGCTTCATACTGAATGTTGGCAGTGAAGTTCACTCAGTGAACTGAACTGCATGAAATTTGACTCTAGTTGAGTCCTACTTGGCTTTCCCACAGCAATGACATAGAAATAAGTCACAGAGAATGAACCCTCTAGGCCTGTGCTTGCTTCATTATCTCTGGTTCTGCGAACAAAGGTGCTGTTTGTTTTTACTTTACTGAATGGGTCCTCTTAGGTTTGCTTTGAGTCTACATGTCCAAAACTAGTGATAAACAAAGCCAATAATGGGATACTTTGAACATTTGATTATTTCACTTTAGACCTACTTTTTTTTGGCAGCTGCATGTATGAGTATTAGACAAGAACAAACCCTGCACAGGGAATTTTGCCATACAAATGCCATCAGTTTAGTTACTAAACATGCTGTTTTGTTCAGGGTAATGTACTGTTGTTGTGCAAATCTCATAGCATACTACGTCATTGTAACTTGCCCCATTGATTTTACACCAGTGCAGTCTGGGCAATAACATGATTTAACAAGAGATATCATACAATAGTTAAATTCTGGTGACTTTGGCAGCAGCATTTTTACATTTTGTTGACTATTATTGGCATATCAGTTACCACTAATTAACTATATAGCCTACTGTAAAAAAAAAAAAAAAAAAAAAAAATTCCCCCCTAATTTACCTTAAAAAATACTGTACATACATATACGTGTCGTACTATAGTACATATATCTTCTTATCAATGATAGCCTACCACTGCTTATCACTAACCCCAAAACAAACGGAAACTAAACAGGCTTTCTGCAGAACCGGATCTATCCTACTGCACTCATTCACAAATTTAGGGACCATTGGCCTCGAAAAGGAGGTGAACACAGCACCATCTGTTGATCTTAATAAAGACGTTCTTCGTCGCTGACAAAGGACAAGATGCATTTACAGTGTTTGTTTAAACGGATTATTGATAAATATTTAACTTCTTCCAACGCTGTTTTGTTGAATGATTAGAGTCGACTCGAAACGATTCATTCATTAATTCGCGCTTTATAATTTCTAAACAGTGAAGTAGCAGACACACACACACAACACGATGAATGGTAAAATATTAGCCTACTATGTAAAATGTTTCTCAAGCAATCCATTCCAGACAAGGATTTACCACAGTGGTATTTTATGGTGGCTCGAGCACCAGGAAAAAGAGGTTAGCTTTTTACAATTGCGTCACTACTGAATCATAATTTTAAAGACGGACACAGTTGTTATAAGGGTCCAGACCAATTAAAAGAGTTGCAGGACCATTCTCCATGTTTGGAAACACATGCTGTCTTATGGATAACTTGCAATAACAAATTGTGCAATAGGTTGTTTCGTGGAACTGGGTATCAATTACTAAATAATTGTAATTTAATTTATTATAATATATCAGCTAACAGACATTTTGCAAATGCAGCACTAAAACTACCTTGTCATTTGAGTTCATTCTTACATAGGCCTAAAAGTGTGTGAAATGTGAAAATATATTACATAATTTAAGTCACCATATAGTCAAAGTCCACACACACACACACACACACACACACTGCTTAAGCAGCCTAATTCAGGGTCCAAGTTCATTGATTTTGAAGCACTACAAAAAATTCTGAAAAAAATCATGCTTTTTAAAATATTGTTTTTCACTTCAAATTTTAAGACCTGTTTACATAATAATAGATTTGATTCCCTTGCACAGATTGTAACATTATGTATGCTTTAATTCACACTTGTGTAGTAATACAGGGCTCTGGATCTTGCAGATTCAACTTTAACCCAGATATAGCAATTGGTTTACTAGGCTGACCATGGCCTTCTCGCCTACTGGGTGCATCAAAGGAATGAAGCCAAGGGATGTGAAAAACAAGGTTTGTTGTTTTAGTGACCCATTGCTTGTTTGAATAAAGAGTGCCTGGAATGTTCCCTTCTCCTGGCAAAGGATTCGAGAAAGTGCACACTAGTAGAACATTTCTGACTTCAAACTTTTTCCACATAAACCTGTAACTTGTGACTGATTTATTGTTTTTAGATGTTCTAAAAGACATTTAAAGCACAGCCAAAAATTAATCAGTTTCATGGTTTCACTGTGGCCTGTAATCTAAACTGGCAGCATCAGGTTGCATCTTTCTACCTATTGGCATGTGTGATACTTTATCGCAGACGGTTCATGAATCATTCAGCGTGGCAGGGAAAGAGCTTCCTGTATGCCTTCGAGCTGTCTCTGAGCTCTGGACAGCATAATGAAATGATGTGCTCTTTCAGGTTTTGCCTCCGCTGGCCTTCCCTACTTTGCTGGTTCTTCACCCTAAGACTGAGCAATGGATCAAACATTACTCTGAGACTTCCTGAAAGATCTTCCTGCAAACCAGGTAACTTGTATTTTTCTGGGACATGATGAGGTGAAAGTGCATCAAGTGGGTGTCTAGTCCCAGAGGTTATTTATTTATTTCACAAGTTTGTTTGCCCATATAATCTTTAAGCTATTAAGTTTAAATGTATTTGGCTTGCTGTCTGCAGTGGAGGGGCTTGAGGAAGCAACTTCCACTCGAGCTTAGATATACCTCCCCAGTGGCACTACTAATGCTTGGAAGATGAATATGGTACTAAAATACCAAAATTATGTTGGTGGAGTTGGGGAGGTGGAGGGATGCCAAAACAGCTGATGCCGGAGCAAGGTGACCAGCTGCTTATATGCTCCGGCAGTCAATTGAAAGATTAGATGGGTTAATTCCTCCTGAAATTACATTTAGGAACTTCACTTATTTTTATGGAACATCACATTAACTGTCTTAAATTCTTTACTATTATGTTTATAATTTAATAATAATAATAATATTTTACCCTTCTTCTAAACCCAATCTTTCAATGTTAAACTGTGAAAATGTGTTATGACAATTATTTGAAATTATCATGATCAAAAATAGTGAAATAATCATAAACCATTTCAATATTTGTTGTTAAAATTATTATTTTTTTTAAAAAATGAAAAAATGTCCCACCACAGCTTCATTTCCACCAAAAATGGATTTTACCCTAAAAATTGTTCGTAAAAGATAGCTTACTTGTTCACCAAGATGAAATATGAAATGTGAAATATAGATAAAAATATAGAAAAATCAAGGTAAATATCACCATTTCCAACCAGGCCGTGATTTTGTGAAATTATGCAAAAAGTTTACAAACCTTCTAATGGTATGTACTGTCAAGGCTTTTATTGCCCGGAGGAAAATGAGGGTCCAGTTCCCTGTCCCAGAGGAACATTTGGACCAAGTTTCTGGGCCACGACCATAAACGCCTGTATCAGCTGCCCATCACATCACTATGGACCTAGAGAAGGCTTGAGCAGTTGCCTGCCTTGTGGGCCCTGGTCACAACAGCCTCTGCCTGGACAGGACAGCTGTACATGTCTGCGAGAGGGTCAAGTCTTCCAGGTAAGAACTTAGTGCATTGTTTACATAAGTTCTCATGCATTTGTAGCTAATTGCATCCATGTAGAGAAGCAATCTGTAGACCTCTGCTCAGACAGATGCTCATGTTTCAGCCCAGTGGGAGTCTAGTTACCACTCTCACTGACTGCTGAATGATCTTTTCATCAGTTACTACTCACTAGGGAAATGAGTCAGGATTTGTTGTCTCTAACGGCTGACATCTTCCCAATCCTGAATGTAGGCCAGTGATGGACAGTGCCCATGTACTTTGGGATACACACAGAAAGGAGAAGCCTGTGTGTTGAAGGTCTATGAGATCTGCAAGGATGGAAGAGCACGTAACCAGCATGGAGAATGTCTTGACCACAAACAATGGAAGCAGTATTGCTCCCAGCAGGTGAGCATGCACAGAAATATTGGTAATATTGAGAAACCTGTACTACAGTCATGCTGTTTGTTCAGAGATGATGACATACTCAACATTCAGTCACTAGCACTGAAAAATTTATGAATGGTGCATGACGACTCGCTTATTTTGCTTATGAAGGGCATCTGATATTGGATGTTTTCTTAGTGTTGAATGGTTGACCAACAAGTCAGTGGCCTCTAAAGTAAAATACCTTCTTCCATGAACTCTTAGTATGCACATATGGCGCCTCACATGTACCACTGAATGTGACATTTGACTTATCCTTGGACTCTTGCAGCCCAATGACCCCGTTGATCAGTAGTTCATATGTTGTGCCTGCCTGCAGGTGTGTCCATCTCCTGAGCTGTACGAGGGCTACGATGGCTCCTTGGGCCTGTGTGTGTGCAGAGGTCTGTCCAGGCCTGAGCCAGACAGGGTTGAGTGTGTGGGCTGGTGCCGGAACACCCTGAGTCCAGTTCTGCAGCTGATTTGCACTGGAAGCCTTTACCTGCTCTACACAGAGTCTAATAAGCAGGTCAGGCCTGTAGTCCATCTACATCAGTTGTCTCAAACTCAATTCCTGGAGGGCCACACCTGATCCAGCTAATCAAGGTCTTCAACTTCCAAGCAGTGTGAGTTGGAGCTGGTTGGAGCTAAACTGTGCAGAGCTGAGGACCTCCAGAAATTGAGTTTGAGACCACTGATCTACATCGTGATTTAGTGTTAGTAAGAAGGCCCAAAACATGACGACACCTCATAGTAGTGTCTAGTCTTCTTCGGGGTAAAGGCCCATTCACACCAATGACTATAATTATAATGATAAAGATATAGTTCTAAAAATCATTCCTAATATAAAAGACTAGCAGAGTCCATACCACAACTATAACGATAACAGCACAAAGAAACAATATCATTGGAATTGCCATACAGTTGGAATATACATTTTCCAACTGATGTATAATAAAAACATTGGCAGCCATTCAGAATCCATCCTGCTTTAAAAAGCTTGAGCATTTAAAGTGACAGACGACAAAACTGCAGCGCATGCATTAATAAACACAATGATATTGTCTGCTGTTGTGGATGCTAATGTAGTTATTGTTAGTTATCTTTATAGTTATTGTTCTTGGTGTGAACGAGCCTTAACACATTACAAGCAATATGAGAAATAATTTTTCCAAAAGCAAAACTGCATGTTACTTATTAAGTTGTCATCATAATATACGTTTTTTACCAACACATACAATTGAAATGAGAAATATGGGTATATTTAGGGTATATTTAAAGGTGCAATAGGAGATTGTCTACAGACATTTGTTTTTGTCATTTTGGTTGAATGTTTCCTCATATCCTGATAGCAATCACTGTCAATCATTGTTAAATGGTCTAAGATGGCAACCTGTTACGTTCTAACCGGAGCTGTTCACGTCCTTAGACTCGGAATTATGTGTAACTTTGTCAACAGTATCAACACCAGAATGAATCTGCAGCAGTCAAGTACAAGCTCTCTAAGTTGTTTATGTTCATTAGGGCCCAAGCACCGGTGGTGCTCAGTCAATTGTTCTTCTTCTCTGAAATGAATCGCATTTTTGAGGGCCTAAACGTGCTTGAAAACTCATGAAACTTTGCACACGCATCAGAAGTGGTGAAAATTTACGTCAGATATGGGTTTCAAAATTAGGTGTGACAAAATGGCTCGATAGCACCACCTACAAAATTTCAATTAAGCGCCTTTTACGCTACGTTTCACGTACAGGTATGAAATTCGGTAGACATATGTAACAGCCCAATACCTACAAAAAAGTCAGTGAGTGCAAAATTTGTAAACCCAACAGGAAGTGAGATATTTTCTCTGCAAAATTTTTGCAGTTTTTGCCATTTCCAGACGTTATACTTTAACAAACTCCTCCTAGAGCATTAATCAGAAAAATGTCATATTTGATCAGTCTAATCTAAAGGCCTTGGCGACATTAAAGGGGCTATATGTAAGATTTTTACTTTAATAAAGCATAAAATTACCCCAATATGTTTGCAGATATTTAGGAAACATGCTAAGTTCACCTACTTGTTTCTCAGAAAAACAATGCTACAGCCAGACGTTCTACTTTGAAATGTGCGTTCCGTGTCGGAATGTCTGTCTTTGTTTTGGTCTGTGTGAAACCGGTTTATCCAATAGTATTTCGACATCACAGGTTGCCACTTGGCGGAAAACACAGTGTATGGAAACCAGCAAACAAACTGGGTCAGAGAATCACAGATTCTAAAAAGCCTCTGCATCCCTATAAAATGAAGGACAGCATATTAAAACACAGATAAATCAACTCATCAACTTACAGTGTGTAAGTCTCCTCAGCTTTTATTGTCAATTGCGCTTACTCTTGTTGCGTGTCCTCAAGCTGGCCACCTGCCTCTTTAATCGAGGGGGCGTTCGAAAAGACGACCCATACTTCACATGTTTTATTAGAGTCCTGGCCTGAAGACATCTACATGCCAATATTCAGTTACAGTCATAGCGCCACCTGCGGGCAACAGGAAATGCTTTGCACTGTAATTCACTCCCAGAAACACATTTCAGTATGCTACAAAGTACCAAACATGCTAGAAACACGTTAAATCATGCAACACTTGGCTAAGTGCTAATGTATGCGATTAATGCCACGAAACAGGAAGTTGTTGTAACTCAGTCATACAATGTTCGATCTACTCCAAACTTCACATGTTTGATAATAGTCCTGGCCTGAAGACATCTACTTGGCAATATTCAGTAATAGTCAAAGCGCCACCTGCTGACAGCAGGAACTGTGGTGCATCAAAATGACTTTATTTCTCCTCTATCCACTTAAATGAATATCATCCACTGTTCAGTTTTCCTAAGGCCACCGGGTGGCGGTAAGCCCGGGTGCGAGGGCCCTTTCAATTATTTCAATTTAATTATTATTGTAATGTTATGTTTCTTTGAGACATGAGGTAGTTTAATGGCGTCTCTTGTGATGCTTTGCTGAGAGCAGCTGTGTGTGTGTGTGTGTTCATGTGTTTTGGAGGAGGTCTGGCTTTGGATTACAATTTGCAGGGAGGGTAGGATTGTATGCTTTCAATGCTAGCAGGCTAACGTTAGCATTTCCCAGATCACCTACTCACCACTACTAATTCACCCAAAAATGAAAATTCCGTCATCATTTACTCCCCTTCAAGTTTTTCCAAATCTGTATACATTTTTTTGTTCTGCTCTAGGAAGTTATTTGGAAGAATGTTTGTAACCAAGCAGATCTCACCCACCATTGACTACCATAGTAGGAAAAAATGCTAACTTTCATGGTGACTTTAACAATAACAACACTACTATGTCTGGGTATAAACATTCACTTCAAAAGCACTTCAAATAGAAAAAAAAAAAAACTCTCAGTCAGCAGACGGTTTGGAAAAGTAGCACAAAAAGTAACTTAATACATTACTTTTCATAAAAAGTGTGCAGTTCCTGAACAACAAGCAAAAAGTTGATCTATTTTTTTTATTCATTCAAGTATCATAATCCATAAGACGATTAACAGCAAAAAAGAAAGGAGACACAGTATGACTGGATAACTTTAACAAAGTACACAATGTGAGGGACTTGCACAGGACATTGAGAGTGTAATACAGCCCTGTTTATACACAAGTGAGCTTAGCATAAATAGCGGTAAGATAACACTCTGACCTATTTGTCATTAAACTATCCTTGTGTTTTCTTAAAAGGTGAGCATGTCAGGAAGCATGCTGGAGACAGTCCTAAAGCACTGGGACTCCCATGGGAGCTTGGAATGCAATGTGCAGCTCAATTTCTCTAGGCCTGTGTACACAGTGCAGACAGGGGGTGAGTAGCCAGAGACAAGGCCAGGAAGTAGAGAGGGTTTTGTGACCATAGTTTATCAGCAGCCTGCTGTTTGTTTGCCGTTGTGCAGAGACGGGCTTCTTTGGTCTGCTCAATGCTGTCCCCGTGGAGGTCCGGAGGTTGATTCTGGCCCACAGCCAAGAAACCAACAGTCATTTTGAGCCCCTAGATACAGACAGAGGTATCTAATATATATATATATATATATTCCAGACACTCTTAACTATACTCATCCTACTTGATCTAAGTGCAGCCTTTGATACTATTTTCCATGAAGTTCTTTTAGATAGATTATTCTCTATAGGTATCACTGGTGTCCCTCTCACCTGTTTAGGTCTTATCTCTCCGGGCACACTCAATTTGTCCAGCTTAAACATTTCAGATCATATGCTACCACTGGTGTTCCTCAAGGCTCTGTTTTGGGCCCTATTTTATTCATCATTTACTTATTACCTCTTGGTTATATTTTTAGGAAATATGCCATTAGTTTTCATTGCTATGCGGACGACACTCAGCTCTGTTTTTCCTCCAAGCTCCAAGGTTGTCTTCTCTTATTTCTTCCACTCTCTTGGATTGTCTAGAAGAGATTAAATCCTGGTTTTCGCGCAACTGTGTCAAGCTGAATACTAATAAAACAGAGTTTCTTCTTGTTGGCACTAAATCCAATTAGTCAAAATCAAATAGCTTTTCACTCTCCATTGATAATTTTATAATTTCTCCATCTTCTCAGGTTAAGAATCTGGGTGTGTCGTCCTTGATAGTACTTTGTCTTTTGAAACGCATGTGAACAATATTACTCGGTCTGCATATTTCCATCTATGGAACATCAGCCGTCTTTGTCCATTTCTCACACCCAACTCCACAACCATTTTTGTACATGCCCTAGTCACTTCACACATTGATTATTGTAACTCTCTCTCTCTTATTTGGATTACCTTACAAACTCCTTCATAATCTTCAGTTGGTCCAGAACTCAGCTGCCAGTATAATTACTAGAACCTCCTCCACTGAGCATATCTATCCTGTTCTCTATCATTTACATTAAATATCGAGTAGAGTACAAGATTCGGCTTCTTACTTTTAAAGCTCTTCACAATCTTGTTTTGAAAAGTGCCTTTAAATAAAATGTATTATTATTATTATTACTGTATTGGACATCTAATGAGATGTTAGGAATGTTGAATGTTGAATGTTTTGTTAGGAAACATCAAAGACAAAGAGGAAGACTGGGACTCTCACTGGTCCAGTAAATCATCAGCGTTCGTTACATCCAACATGCAACCTGGAGGAGTCTTGAACCCAACAGCATGTCTACGTCCAGGGGATATTTTCCTCTTTACTGTGACCCAACAGCACTACCCTCAGTATGATGTGTAAGTACATGCTGACATGTGATTCATGTGCTGCTCATTCATTTTCACTGTTTCAGGTTGTCACAGAGGGAATCCTGCTTTTCACAGAGACAGCTTGTACAACACTAATGCTGCGTTTGACTGGGGACCCTTCAGATTACTGGCACAGGACCAAGAACTGGCAAGATCTGCCCACTCCCTTTTTTCCATAAGTCTCCATGAGCCTGGGGTGTACGCCTTCAAACTCAGCAGCAACCAACATAGGCACATGGTATTATGATCTGTTTTTATGTTATGACCAATATTCACTAAATATCCAATATTAAAATTCTATACTATTCACTCTAAATAAATTGAAATATAAAATACTAAAACCTGACATCAATTGTTCTAAATGCCACAAGTGGATTTAGTTAGCACAATTTGCTAGGGTTAATTACACACAATTATTTTTACTCTTTAATGAGTGCATAATTTGGCAAATTTTACATAAATAATTTTACATAAATAAAATACAGTAAAAACTGTAATATTGTGAACAATTATTACAAGTTAAAAGAACTGTTTTCTTTGTTAATATATTTTCAAATGTAATTTAATCCTGTGATGTTGAAAGCTGAATTTTCAGCATTATAGTATGCGATACTGAACTGAGTTCTCTTCCACATCTTTTTGCACTTGAACCGACAAATACACACAAAATTATGTCAAAATATTCTCCTAAACACATTTGGTTATGTCTTAAGTGAACGTAAACATTTGACAAAGAAAACGCATAACATTATATTGTATCCGTGCAGCTCTTAAAGTGACAGTAGCCTAAAATTCCTGCTGCAGTCTCTATAATATTAATCAAAAGACAAAGATAAAATTCAGTAACTGTTCTTGACTTTTGTAACAATATTTGTATTGTGTAAAGTGCAGTTATTTTACATTTGAATGCCTGAAAATCTTAAAACACTGTTTATTTCAATCGTATCTTTATTCAGTTGTATTTTTTTGTGCGATTTTCTAATTTGTTTATTTGTTCTTTTTTAATTACTGAGTGTTTACTTGTCTTTAATAATGCTTGAAATGTATATTAGTTAGGCTAGTTGTTTTTGCTATGGTATGTTTAAACCATAGGCCAAAGTTCCTTGTGTTCTTTAGTTCAGCTACAATGAAAATTAAGACTTAGAATAAATGCGTGATATCTAAGTTGTTGTTTTTTTTTTTTTTTTTTTTTTTTACCTTATTGGAATCGAAATGAGTATAATCCATAAGAATCAGAGTTAATAAGCAGAATTGGATTAGAAATCTAAATCATTAAAATTCAAATGATAACCAACCCTAGTTGTAATAAAAAAATGTCTCCATGTCTGTTCATTGGTAGATGTTGTTGTTTCAGTATGTGAGGGTAGTGCCCGCAGGTGGGGAATGTTATGATGCTGGACCTTTCTTCCCATCTGACCCACATCATTTGACTCGCATGGGCATCGCGCAGAGTCGCCAACTATTGCTCCGCCCTGATTGGCTGATGATCGGTGGACTTTTAGTTGGAGCTGTGGTAGTCTTGTGCTTGTGCGTCACAATATTGGTAAGTGATAAGGGAGGCTTTACAAAAACATTCGGGTTAACAAAGCTTGGCTTATTGAAGTGACTGAACACTGTGTCCTCACAGATCCTGTTCAGGGAGTACGGCTGGCCTGAGAAACTGCCAGCTCAGGCCAGGTACCGTGATCTGCAGCTCAGGTACAACATGGATGACTATTCATCAAAGGGCTCCAGGGTGGTGGCTGTGAAAAAAACACACCGAAACCTGCAGGTGGGGTTGACAGAGGATTCGGTGCAGAGAGGTAACCCACTGACATCACACACTACGGACACAAGGGAACCTTTTTTTAGTACTACCAGGGGCTATACATGCCACATTCTCACACAAATAGACCTGTTTAACACAAGATCACCTCTAACCTTGTATATCCAAGGATCCTTGTCCATAATGCCTCATGCACAGCCAATATCATATTATAAATTACAGACTTAACATAATTTAAAAACATTTTACAATAAGGAACTAACAATGAACAGTACTCTAGGTTCATGTTAATTTTTACATTCAGTAAACTAACATTTTTTTATAACATTTTTTTAAATGTTTTGAAAAGAAGTCTCTCATGCTCACCAAGGCTGCATTTATTTGATCAAAACTACAGTATATGTATTAATATTGTGAAATATTATTACAACTTAAAGTAACTGTTTTCTGTTTTTGTTTATTTTAAAATGTCTTCAGTGTCACATGAGCCTTCAGAAATCATGCTAATATGTTGATTTTCTGCTCAAGAAACATTTCTTATTATTATAAATGTTAAAAACAGTTGTGCTGCTTCATATTTTTGTGGAAACCATGATCCATTTTTTTTTCAGGATTCTTTGATTAATAAAAAGTTCAAAAGAACAGCATTTATTTGAAATATATTTTTTTTGTAACACCATAAATGTCTTTACTTTCACTTTTGATCAATATAATGCATCCTTGATTAATACAAATGTTAATTTCTTTTTTAAAAAATCTTACTGACCCCATACTTTTGAACAGTAGTTTAGAACCTCGTTGTAAAATGTTACTCAAACATATATTTGAAATTATTTGAGATTTTCCCCAAGTACAAACAAACAATTTGGCAGCAAGTAATAACACATTTTATATTAATTTCATATTATAAAATATACAATTCTTGTATTTGAAATTTAAAGATAAAAAAAGACATTTGTAATGTATCTAGTGCCTAAAAAACAGAAAAAAAAGGAATTTTTTTATTAATGAAAATCACTTTTTTCCCCCTAGTTCCCAGGTTAGAAAATGAACAAACATGACATATATTGATTTTTGAACTTTATCAAAATGGAAGGGATCCCCCTATACTTCACAATAAAGGAGAAAATAATTACCCTAAGATCTCAAAAGCTATTTTATTTGCTCCAAGTAACATTTGAACATACATTGCCAAGATTCTTTATCAGATGATATCAGGCTACATTTGTGACAGCAGTAGTAAACTGACTCATTTTACCTTCATGTGGTGCAAGTTTTAGGATCTCCCTGCTGTTTTGGCAGAACCATATCTCTGTTTGACAAACACTAAAAGTCCTAGACGGCATCGTACACAGTTACCAAAGATTACTCTTTGCTTTCAAAGCAATGATTGTCAGGAGATTTACTGGGCGTGACACATTTGGCTTTCCTATGGTATTGTATTAGCTCTGTCCAGAGCTAGAATTCCCACAGACTGTGCACGCATTGCCCACAGCGGTGGCTCTGGTGTCAAATGAGTTCTGGGACTATGAAGAGCAAGTGGATCTCGAAGCCTTCAGTTCCAGCACTTTCTACAACATCCTGCTCAAGCACAGCGTGTCTGTCACAGTACGTCTCGGACAGCTCAGAGGAGAGGTGAGACTTCATGGGAACAATAGTCTTAATTCCCACCCCTCAGAGCTTCAAATATCCCCCTCGTAAAGTTCAAACATATTTATAACATATATTGAATAGTGTCACTGAGATGCTCAGTTGTAATTAACAGTCTCTCTTGTTTCACTATTCAGTATGATACCATGTAGGATACAGAAATGAACTGTTACTTCCCTGGGGCGAAGTGTGTGGGTTAAGTTGTAAAATGAGTTGCAAGTATAGCACTCCTTTGTAAGCTTGTTTTATTGAATGAAACGTGCACCCTGTCTAGGTGAAGCAGCTCTACCAGGGGGTGCTGGGGAAGTTGAGAGAGCTCCACCCTGGCTTGAGGATGTTTGGAGGGAAAACTGAAGGTCTGGAAAGACAGGTGGAGCAGGAGATGGTGCGACGAAGAGCGCTGGGCAATCAGCTGACACAGCTACTGGACAGTCAGCTGCAGATCCTGCGGGTGGAGATGAGAGCACAGCAGGCCATGCAGAAGACCTTAAGAGCGCGACTGAGGGAGAGCGCCAGGCTTCTCAGACTGCTGGCTGAGGGTCAGACCTCGCTCTGGGAAAAACACATTAAGCAACAGTATGTCATCAAGAGGCAGATATGTATCTGTCTGTTTTTATCTCTGCTCATGTGGTTCATACATGCTTTTAAGTTTTCAGTAATCATATGATATACCCAATAATTAAAGGATTAGTTCACTTTCAAATGAAAATTAGCCCAAGCTTTACTCCCCCTCAAGCCATCCTAGATGTATATGACTTTCTTCTTTCTGATGAACACAACTGGAGAAATATTAATAAATATCCTGATGTAATTTTCATTTGAAAGTGAACTAATCCTGTAAGTAATCACTCTTAATGGCATACACTACCATTCAAAAGTTTAGGGTCAGTAAGATTTTTTTTTC
Organism: Elopichthys bambusa; assembly: GCA_037101425.1. NCBI lineage: Eukaryota > Metazoa > Chordata > Actinopteri > Cypriniformes > Xenocyprididae > Elopichthys > Elopichthys bambusa. The sequence continues at coordinate 15,442,613 of CM074444.1, forward strand.
TTGAAATTAATAATTAATAATTTATTGAGCAAGAATGTGTTAAATTAATCAAAATTGACAGTAGACATTTATGTTACAAAAGATTTCTGTTTCAAATAAATGTTGTTCTCTTGATCTTTCTACTCAAAAATTTAAAATGCATCACAATTTCCGCAAAATGTTTAACTATTTTCAACATTGATAATAATAAGAAATGTTTCTTAAGCACCAAATCAGCATATTAGAATGATTTCTGAAGGATCACGTGACAAAATCTTACCAACCCCGAACTTTGTACGGTAAGGTATTTATTTTTTATTTTCACATCACTGTGATAAAGTGAAAAATATAAATTATATCACTGGCCTACTTTCACAGTAATCTATTTTACAATTAAATTGTCAGTCTGTCTAGACTTAAGGGCTATTCACTTAAAGTAGGACACATTCATGTATTACTTCTGTCATAACTGTTCAGTCATCTATACATACAGACATCTCAAGACCCCCTTCAAAAAATATTTTAGGGATAAAATTTGGCTTAATCTGTTCAAATTTATGTTAATTTGTCATTTGAATTTGTGTTAATGAAAAGCAGTAGAACTGAATTTGGCAATGGTTTTCTTAGCTAAGTGAACATGTGTAAAAGCAACTGTGCAGTTTCAGTAAAATGGTCTCTTAAAAACAAAAATTTCCCCATAATAAATGGTCCCAGCCCTTTTATCACATTTCCAGATCCATAATCACAAAGCGAGTGAGAAGCTTAAAATTTTGTTCATCCTGCACACATCCTGATTGTCCAGTGACTGCTGTGATGAAATTGGGTCTTTTTTTTTTAATGTGGTGTCTGTATCCAATATATCTTTCACTGAAGAAAGAGAGGACTGGAAACTAGACATTTAGCCTCTGCTCATGTCTATGACCTCAGTGTTGAACTTATGAGGCACTTCAGATAACATAAGCATCAGAGACAGCAGCAAGGTGTCCTTGAATGCATAAACTGCATGACACTGCCAGGCCACCACAAAACCAGTGTCTGCCTGACTTCATGCCTCTGGATGTACTCAGCCTCTGCACAACCCTTCAGTTCCCTCAGTGCCTCCTTCTGATTTCACACTACATATCACATGAACACTTCAAAGCCCAAATTCTCCACTCATCCCAGTGTGTTGGCATTCCCTAACCTTAGTTTTTGCAAAAAATACTATAGTATTATATATATTATACCATGGTAAAACTTATTAGAATGTCAAATATTAGAATGATTTCTGAAGGATCATGTGAGACTGAAGACTGGAGTAATGATGCTGAAACAATACATAAATAAACTGAATTTTAAAATATATTAAAATATAAAAGTTATTTCAAATTGTAAAAATATTTCACAATATTACTGTTTTTGCTGCATTTTGGATCAAATAAATGAACTTCTTTTAAAAACATTAAAAAATCTTGCCGTCCAAAAACTTTCGACGGGTAGTATACGTATATATATATATATATATATATATATATACACACACACAGTATCTCACAAAAGTGAGTACACCCCTCACATTTCAGCAACCATTTTAGTATATCTTCTCAAGGGACAATACTATAGAAATGAAACTTGGATATATTTTAGAGTAGTCAATGTGCTGCTTGTATAGTAGTATAGATTTACTGTCCTCTGAAAATAACAACATACAGCCATTATTGTCAAAATAGCTGGCAACAAAAGTGAGTACACCCTAAGTGATAACAGTTGTATGTTGTTTAACCATGCAAAGCCATGTGTCCTATTCATCATGTTCATGTTTTTGTCTGCTTGACAGGACCATACAAATGTGTGGATCTTGTATTAGAGCAGGGTCATAGAGAGGTTTTCCAAGACGGGTTCCACGCGGAACAGGTAAAAAATTTTGAGACCGTGTGCTGTGCGTCAGGTGCAGAAGCTGGCTTCAAAAAACAGACGCATGAGTGCTGCCAGCATTGCTTTAGAGGTTGCAGAAGCGGAAGGTCAGCTTGTCAGTGCTCAGACCATACGCCGCACACTGCAACAAGTCGGTTTGCATGGCCGTCGTCCCAGAAGGAAGCCTCTTCTGAAGCTGGCTCACAAGAAAGCCTGCAAACAGTTTGCTGAAGACAACCTGTCCAATAGCATGAAATACTGGAACCATGTCCTGTGGTCTGATGAGCTAAGATAAACTTGTTTGGCTCAGATGGTGTCCAGCATATGTGGCGACGCCCTGGTGTGGAGTACCAAGAAAATTGTGCCTTGTCTACAGTCAAGCATGGTGGTGGTAGCATCATGGTCTGGGGCTTCATGAGTGCTGCTGGTACTGGAGAGCTACAGTTCATTGAGGGAACCATGGATTCCAACATGTACTGTGACACACTGAAGCAGAACATGATGCCCTCCCTTCAGAAACTGGGCTGAACGGCATGATAATGACCCCAAACACACCGCCAAGATGACAACTGCCTTGCTGAGGAAGCTGAAGGTGATAGAGTGGCCAAGTATGTCTCCAGACCTGAACCCTATTGAGCACTTGTGGGCATCCTCAAGCGGAAGGTGGAGAAGCGCCATGTGTCTAACTCCGTGATGTCATTATGGAGAAGAGGATCCCAGCAACAACCTGTGCAGTTCTGGTGAATTCCATGCCCAGGAGGATAAAGGCATTGCTAGATAACAATGGTGCTCACACTTTGGACACAGTTTTGACATGTTCACTTAGGGTGTACTCACTTTTGTTGCCAGTTATTTAGACAATAATGGATGTATGTTGAGTTATTTTTAGAGGACAGTAAATCTGTACTGCTATAGAAGCAGCACATTGACTACTCTAAAGTATATCCAATTTTCATTTCTATAGTATTGTCCCTTGAGATCATATAATAAAATGGTTGCTGACATGTGAGGGGTGTACTCACTTTTGTGAGATACTATATATAAAAGATTTCCATTTTAAATAAATGCGTCATCAATCAATTATTCCTGAAAATATGTTTGACGGTTCCACAAAAATAATATGTAGCACAACTGTTTTCAACATTAATAATAATAAAAAATGTTTTTTTTAAAGCACCAAATCAGCATATTAGAATGATTTCTGAAAGAGCATGTGCTGAAAATTCAGATTTTTAAAATATATAAAAATAGAAAGTTATTTTAAATTGCATGCATATTTCCCAATAAAGGTAGCCTTTGTTAGCATAAAAGACTTACTGACCGCAAACTTTTGAATGATAGAATAGCTATGTTTGTATTTCGGTGTGTATTTTAAACACCTTAATACAATATTTTAAATGTAATACTTATATTACTTCCTTACAATTTTTCTTCATCATTTTCTCTTCGGTATATGTTGTGCATTGCAGTGTTCTGGAGCGAGTAGCTGTGCTTGCTGATGAGATGACAGAGATGGTATCAGTGGAGAGCCAGAGGCAGGGAGCCTGGGTTGTGCTCAAAGAAGGCACTGGAGCACAGCTATTATGCCCTGCTACTGGATCAGTCCTCAGTAGGGAAGACGTCATTGGTGAGAACTTTTAAAAACATTTGTGTGAGAATTTACAGATATTAACCATGTAATTCAGACCTAATGTTATTATTGTATACTGTGAGAATGTTTTCAGTCAGTGACTGTGCAATCACGCCCCCTAGTGGAATTTTAACAGAAAATATTCTTATAAAAATAAGATCTTAAAGTGCAGCTACATCACTAGGTGGAGCTATTTTACAACATAGCACATGTTTTGCTGGTCAAATCCTGACAAATATCCTCTGAGGCTCAGCTTGGCATGTATGTGGCATGACTGATTGATTAAAGTCTGCGGAAACACAGAAAGATTGCACTCTTTTTCCCCTCCACAGCTCCTGACGGATCTGTTAGGGCTTGTGATGCTGTTCATGTAGACCCCATCACAGGCCTCATTCAACCCAACTCTAATGCCCATATGTTACTGGCCAGTGGGCACAGCATGCCAGTGCCCCCAGACTTCTTCCTGCACCCCCAGACTGGCAAACTACTGCCTGTGGCGGGAAATGTGGGCTTTGACCCTGCTTCCTCCACCCTTGTCTTTATAGCTGATGCTTGTGTGGGTGAGTCACTTACAAAGGGTTAGTTCACCCAAAAATGAAAATTATCACACGATTTACTCACCCTCAAGCCATCCTAGGTATATATGACTGTCTTCTTTCGGATGAACACAAAGTTATATTCAAAAATATACTGGCTCTTTCAAGATTTATAGTGGTAGTGAATGGGGGGCTTGATTTTGAAGCCCAAAAATATTCATCCATCCATCATAGAAGTATTCCATACAGCCCCAGGGGGTTAATAAAGGCCATATGAAGTGAAGCGATGGGCTTTTGCAAGAAAATATCTATATTTAAAACTTTATAAACTAAAATAACTAGCTTCTAGCAGACGGACGTACTTGCGCCACAAGAGTAACCCCTGACGTTTAAACCCCTGATGTTTAAACATATAGGGCTGTGCAACAAACTCATGCTCCTCTTCTATTATATCGAAATCTTCTGACATTTCTCGATAAAATTTCTCATTTTAGACTTCTATGTATATTTTATATAATATGGATATTTTTCTTTCTAAAACCCATTGCTTCACTTCAGAAGGCCTTTATAACCCCCTGGTTTGGATTACTTTTATGGTGGATGGATGCATTTTTTTTTTTGGGCTTCAAAATTGCACAATTTCCAATTGTGTTCGTGTGAAAGAAGATAGTCACATACATCTAGGATGGCTTGAAGATGAGTAAATCATGGGATAATTCTCATTTTTGGGTGAATATCGCTTTAATATGCTAGTTAGTATGTTTAAATGAATATTCTGTATTCAGTATACGTTAATCTCAGTCAGCAGCACTTGATTAAAATTCAAATTCAGAGGCATTTATAATGGTTTTCTCTTCTTAGGTGAGGTGGGAAAATGGGAATCACCTCTGCTGCCTTTCATTCCGTACCCTCCTTCCCGCCATGCTGAAATCCATGCTGCTTCCAAACTACGGGGGCTTCGTTCAGGCCAAAGGCTGGTGCTCGGAGGACCCATGTGTGACTATGACACTGGTGTTTTGGTGCCTATTCTAGCAGTCACCATCCATCCACAAACAGGACTGGTTTATCCTTTGGGTGGCGTGCACACGTGTCCCATCTCGCGTCTGCGGCTGCCCATTCAGATTGGCTCTCCCATGCTGGACCCACGTACAGGCAACCTGGTGCTCATCACAGGGATCAGTCTTGATCCCCATACAGGTCTGTTTTCTGAACGTTGAAAAGATCTCAGCACGCTAAAACAGCCTGATTGATGATTGTGTCTGCTTAGGGGCTGTACTTCCAGTTGGGGGGCTCCTCCTGGGCGAGTCCTTCATCGAGCCCTTGAGCGGCCGGATGGTGCGGGTTGGTGGAGGCAGCGTGCGAGGAGGGAAGGTGGTACCTCATGCTGGGGGTTTCCAGGCTCTGCTGGACAGCCAGGCTCTGGGCACCTGCCTGCGGGTGGTGGAGCTCCTGCAAGGTTGCAGTGAGGAGTGGAGCTCAGCAGCTGCAGATCTACAAGGTGACCTGGATAGACTCTCGGCAGCAACATCTGAGCTGGAGCAGGCCTGGAAAAGCAGCCAACACTGTATGTTGCAGCTGCTGAGTCGTCTGGAAGCTGTACAGGAACAGGCCAGGGGTGTGGCCGAGAATGGTGGTAGTGTGGGTGGGTAGGAGCTGTTTACTGCAAAAGATCTGTATGCTTCAAGATCTGTATACTAATATAAAGATTAGGTCAATGCAAAAATTACTACAGTTATTGATACTTTGGTAAATCTTTATCTTTTACCCTCCACTCAGCCCTGCCTTAAAAACATTACTGACCAGTTGTAGATTACCAACTGTTGTCTGCCATTTTCATAGAGGTTTCCCTTTAGAGTTTATGAATGATCTGTGTATTTGGGTAGTGTTAAAACACAATTTAGTGGAAATTATCCAAAGATATTATGTCAACATTAACTAAAGAGTTCACAGTAACAAGGGAACATTAGGTTCTTTATTTATACTAATGTAATCTGTTCAAATGAGGCTTTTTTCTTATCATTTGACTGATGTGTGGATGAAAGTGTTTTCCTCCATTCTGATTTGCAGTCTTTGGAGTTATTGCATAACATTTCTTTAAAGAAAAATGGCAACTAAAAATACTTTGCAAAAGTCACAATGTATTCCAGTCTATATAATAATAATATCCAATTGATATTTACCACTCTATGAGCAAATTTTACTGAAAAACATACTGTTGTGTAGAGGTTAGCAGCAGTAACCAAGAGGGCGGAGCTTAGTGAAGGGTAATTGAATATGGGATCTCATTCAAACAGTGCAAGAGCTTTCAGAATGCTTGTCTGTTTGATTATTTTTAAATCTTTTATGATTACTGTAGTGTTTAATAACTAGGTTATGCAAAGAAGTGTTATTAATATTATGAGATACACTACCATTCAAAAGTCTCCTATTCTCACCAAGGCTGAAATTATTTGATCAAAAATACAGTAAAAAAAAAAACAGTTTTCTATTTTGATATACTTTAAAATGTAATTTATAACCTGATGGAAAATCTGAACCTTTTATTTAAACTTTTTATTATTTTTGCATTTTATATATATATATATATATATATATATATATATTTATAAAATAAAGTTTTTATTTGTTTGCTTGACATTTACAGTAATCTGATTAAAGCAGAAATTTTACTGCATTTTTTCCTTCTGGTTGCTTCTGCTCTTTTAGGGGAGATCAAGCTGCCTGGCATTGAGCTCTCCTTGCCAGCTCTACCCGGGTTGGAGTATCCTGACCCCGGAGGCTCGGGTTTGAATGTCCCAGTTCTCGGAGCTCAGTTGGACTGGGTGTCAGGCTGCATGGTGCCCCTGGCAGGAACCATGGAGGATGCAGATGGTAAAGGTAATGTAGGTTACTAGGAATGTCCAAATCCTGTTACATTAATCTCTAGGTGCTAACCTATCACTACTCTCAGGGCTGGTTCCCATACGTTTTGGAGCACAAACGGTGGACCCAGTGACAGGGGTGCTGGATCCAGTTGTGGGGGCAAATCTGGATGTTTGGAAGCGGACTGTGGTTCCTGTAACTGTGTCTCAAATTCTGACTTTAGGAGAAAACCCAGACAGTGTCATGGTGAGTGAAGTTAAACTAAATCACAGCTGCATAAAAGCTCATTTGGCTTGGGGGGTGTTTATATGTTTGCAAAATGTGTTTGTTTGCCCCAGGTGGAAACCCTCCAGAAGGAGAGCAGCGTAAGGGGCAATTACTGGCGTGAGCAGACACTGAAGGAAGAAGAGATGGTGGGAGATTTTGACAGAGCCGTTAAACACACTCTATCTACTTCTGTACACGAGTCTGAATGTGTGAGTTGACTCCTCAGAGATGGCACTGCACTCTGTGGCCTATTTAAAATGCAAGTCTTTTGACCAAGTGTCTGTTTATATTTCTGTGAGTGTCAGTGTGATAGGAAGCGTTTCCACCATCCTTGCATCCTGAATGAGATTCTGTGCATGTTCGTGTGTGTGCGAAACAGATAAACTGGATGGACACAGACAGGCAGCTAAGGGAGACTGCCGCTGAGATTCAGGAAAGCGCTCAGTGTGAGGCCCAGAGAAAAGCTCTCCAGAACTCACAGTTATCTCTGCTCCTACCAGCCCATGTGTTACATGCTCTCACAGGAGGTCAGTCCTCACGCTCATACTCCCACTGAGAGGGCAAACAGTCATGCTTTAAAGATTCAAAACATAGCAGTCATTATCATTGTGTACACTACCATTTAAAAGTTTGGGTGCTATGCTCACCAAGGCTGTATTTATTTGATGAAAAATACAGTAAAACAGTAATACTGTGAAATACATACAATTTAAAATAACTAATTTTCTATTTTATTTTATTTCTGTGATGGCCAAAGCTGAATGTTCAGCAGCCGTTACTCCAGTTTTCAGTGTCACATGATCCTTCAGAAATTATTCTAATATGCGGATTTGCTGCTCAATATTATTATCAATGTTGAAAACAGTTATGCTTATTTCTTTTTTTGTGGAAATTGTGATAATTGTTTTCAAGTTTTGATGAATAGTTGAAAAGAACAGCTTTTATTTGAAATAGAAATCTTTATAAAATATTATAAATGTCTTTACTGTCACTTTGGATCAATTTAATACATCCTTGCTAAACGAAGTTCTTTCAAAAAAATAAATCAATCTTAATGACCCCAAACATTTGAATGGTAGTGTATAATATAGAGACAAGTAACAGACTGCTTTTGGCAACTTACTTAAAATCTGTGTTAAAGAGATTCACTCATCAATGACAGTTCTGTTTTCATTAACTCACCTTCATGTTGCCCTAATATGTAGGTCTTGCTTATCTGGAACAAAAAATGTGATAATTGTAAGAATCTTTACACAGGTCTTTTCCATACAATGACAGTTCATAGTGACTATGGCTGCTCAAATGCAAAAATATGACAAAATATCCATAAAAGTAGTCTAAACTTCCTGTGCACTATATTCCAAGTCCTCTGAAGTCATACAATAAAGTAGATTTGCGTGAGGAACAGACAGGTTTTTGTCATTATTCACTGATAATTTTCCCCTCCGTTAAGCGGTTAACTCAAGAATTAAATCATTAAACTAGTGAGTCGAGCTCCAATTTATGAGCAAATCAATCTAATTTGTTCATCAGTTGTGAAAAAATCATTCAGTCTGATTTGTGAACAAGGATCAGTTCAAAATAATGATTCCTTCACTTATTTGGTTCTTGAGTTCAGCCCACTGATTCATTGATCCGTTTGCAGCGGTTCTCGAGTGAATGACTCACCAGAAGAGAAAATTATCAGTGAGTAACATAACTTTTAGAATGTTCCTCATATAAAGCTATCATAGGACTTCAGAAGACTTGGAATATGGAGTCATCTGGACCACTTTTATAGTGCTGTCACTTTTGGAGCTTAAAGGGTTAGTTCACCCAAAAATGAAAATTATGTCATTAATTACTAAAGACCTTCGTTCATCTTTGGAACACAAATTAAGATATTTTTGATAAAATCCGATGGCTCAGTGAGGCCTGCATCGCCAGCAATAACACTCCCTTTAATATTATAAAGCGACTAGAATACTTTTTGTGCGCCAAAAATAACAAAATAGCGACTTTATTCAACAATATCTAGTGATGGCCGATTTCAAAACACTGCTTCATGAAGCTTCGAAGCTTTACAAATCATTTGATTCGAATCAGTGGTTCAGAGCGCCAAAATCACATGATTTCAGTAAACGAGGCTTCATTACATCATAAGTGTTTTGAATCTTCAATAGTTCACGTGACTTTGGCAGTTAAATTAACCCTTTAACCATGATCAAATCAAATGTAACTATTTTACGATGTGATTCATATGTACGATTTTTACTAAAACAGTAAGTGAAAAAACATATTGCCCTCAATTTTGTTTCATAAAACAGCTTCAGGGTTTTGAACAACATGATGGTGAGTTAATAATGACAAAGGTTTCATCTCTGTGTGAACTCTTCCTTTAAGGAGACGAGGAGGAGTGGGAGCAGCAGTGTTACTGGCACACAGGGCTTAAGGCCGTGCTGAACCGAGTGAGTGTGTCCATGGAGAGATTGCAGACAGACCGGGATCAGCTATCAGAACAGGAAACGCAGCATCTGGTCAGCTTCACTTTGAAACACTCACCCACAGACAGAAACGTACAAACCTGCTGAGCTCATTATTACGCTCTTTAAACAGTTGAATGAGCAGATCAATACATTGGAAGCTTAATATCCATCACGTGACTATTGGTGTGATTGCCAATATTCTGGCTTTGCACTGTCCATTTTCCAGTTTAATGGAGTGTGCTCTAGGATAAATAACACAGTGTCTTGTGATTATCACAGGATGAGGAGCAGGAACTTTGGGAGCAATTAATGCAGAGACAAGCAGAGCTGGACGCTGTGCTTTCGTCTCTCCACTGTGCTCGTCTGGTCTGCCAGCTGCGTGCTGACACCGCGCAGGTAACACGTGCCGGAGGCTAGATGTGCAATGCATGCTCGTGGCACTGACCGATAATTGTATAGCGATGTCCTTGGTTTACCTTAGAGCTTTTTTGTGTATATTTGGGACAATGCTTTAGAAGACTTTCTTTTCCCTTGACAGTCTACTAAATTGATTCTCTTCCTCTAGTCTTTGGTGTCTGGCACATTTTGGTATAAAGATTTTGGTGTGCTGAAGCCTAAGGGTATCAGAAACCCTCTAAAAGTAATAGCCATGACTCAGCAGAAAATCCTTCCTCGGCTTGAACGACTTATTCAGCTGTTGGAGGAAAGCAAAGCACTTGGCCAGTCGACCAGCATACAGCGGCAACAGAGCTCTGGTACAATATCCTCATTTATTCCTTATTATAGAAACGTTAATAATGTTTTTGTCTTAGTTGCGAAATCTATCTCAAAAGGGAAGCAGGCGTTTGGCCGGGAAAGTGCTTCCAGGGCATGGACCGAATCGGCATCTGTTGTGAAAGGTATATTTGAATGCACAGGGAATATATATCGATAGATTCTAGTTGTCAAGTCTGTAGAATTTCACTGCTGTGTTTGTGTCTCCTGCTTCGCCAGGTGTCTCGACTCAGTCCTTTAAAGATCAAATAAAGACTCCGTCTTCGAGTGAACAGAATGCCACGGTGCCCTCTCTTCCTCTGTCAGACCCATCTTCCACTCAGAAAAGCCAGGAAAAAACACATCTAAACTACAGCCAGGGTGAGGCTTTCTTATGTCAGAGATGTTAAAGGCATCCTCATTTCAGATCACGACATGATGTTCTCTCTTGTTCCATTCAGATGTCCAGTCTCTCCAGGAACCTGGTCTGTCCGTTTATATCAGTATCCCAAAGCTAGCAGGTCAGAGTTTTAGTGGAGCACTTTGAGTGAAACCAATATGTGTTCTTTATCCTTGAAGGTCACATTTCCACAACAGGAGAACAGTGAAGCAAAAACATGAGTTGTTACATTGCTTTAGCACATGACCCAAATAGATATTGAGGCTATTTAAACGTGTTTGCTAAGGCAGGCAACACAATTTCTATACTTAAGGTTTAAACCATACTTAGTTAAAGGGTTAGTTCACCCAAAAATGAAAATTCTGTCATTAATTACTCACCCTCATGTCGTTCCAAACTTTCGTTCATCTTCAGAACACAAATGAAGATCTTTTTGATGAAATCAAAAGCTTTTTGTCCCTCCATTAACAGCCTACGCAATTGCAATTTTGACGCTTCAAAAAGTTCATAAAGAGATCTTAAAACTAATCCATATGAATTGAGTGGTTTAGTCCAAAGTTTTCTGAAGTGACTCGATCGCTTTTTATGATGAACAGATTTAATTTAGGCTTTAATTCACATATAAACATTGATCAGTGAACATAAACAAAAGCTCAAAAGAACCGGAATGACGCCCAAGAACAAACCTCTTCCGGAAGCTCAAACATGCTGCATAACCAATGAGGTTCATTCTCTTGTGTTACGCAGCACGTTCGTATGGAAGGATATTTCGGACAATTTGCAATTGCGTTTTACATATGTGGATGCATAAACCGTGACATAATCCAAATACAATTGCAAATCTTGCATTACCTTTTGCGTTTTCGCTGTCGCAAACACACTGACTGCCAAATTTAGAAATGGAAAAGCAAAGTCCATTTGCAACTGTATTTCCCATGTCTTACGAGTTATGAGCCTGTCATATTTAAATAGTAATCTGAATTACCACGTCTGTTTTTTTGCTTTCTTTGCGTCGCGTATGTAGTCTGCCAAAACTCAAATGTAATCGCAATTCATTTAGCATTTGAATTTCCGATGCCTTACACGGAAACCTGTCAATCAGCGTCAGAGGTGGGACTATACTATGGGCGTGTTCGTATGGTAAGTGACGTCCACTCACAGTCGACTGTCAAGAGGGTAATACAATTCGCCTACTTATACTACGCCCTAAAAGTATGTACATACTTTTGAGTGTGTAGCAAAAGAGTAGACAAGCTTTGGGACATACTATCACGTCATACAATTGCGTCTTTGCTCTCTGTCGCATCCTGTCACCGTAAATTGGCCTGTCAATCATCTTACATCCTTTACATTTCATTTAGCTAATTTTCTACGGTATCAGAAAGAAATGCAGTACCACGTTGATATGCAGTCGCGGGTCTTTCATGTGGAGACTCTCCTCATTTTAATGCATAATGATGCATTTAAAAGTTAATGGACAATCGGATCTTTATAAAAGTCAACATTGGTATTGCAGATGAAATATAACACGGATAACGTTAAATAAATATTTTCTATCAGGTTGAACTGATTATTAGTCACTCAAACCTCTCAACGCATATCCACCATGTTTTGTAGTTTTTTTTTGTTTTTTTTTTAACACTTTTTACTCGTGTTTGTAGTTCTGAACTGAATCCTCATCCAAAGCGCAATGGGTTGTGGGCAATATTAGCCTTTATAGTGTGCACGGATCCACACTTCGAAAATCTACCGGAAATAGTAGACCATCCGGGGACTTTTGGCATACTCTTTTCAACATACTATGCTTTGGGACACACTTATTTTAATCTCACATACTATTTAGGATGGATAGTATGGACATTGGGATGCAGGGCAAATGGCATGCCGATGTGTACTCTATACAAAGTTGTATATCGTAAATGTCATCTCTGTACTGTCATAATAATAATAATAATAATAAAGAAATGTCATGCCGAATGCTTTGAACAATGTAGGTAATCGGTGAAATTGTGGAGGAACTTACGATGCTCTCGCAGCAAGGACTGGAGGATCTGAGCCAACCATACGTAGAAGACTAGAACAGCATGGATTAAGGTACAAACAATTTTCATAAAAGTGTGCTTTATGGAAAAAAAAGAAAGTACGTTGTATGAATGGTTCGCTCAGATCCTCCAAGCAGGCGCGCAAGCTGGACACATGAGCAACCACATAACATAGTACTCAATCATCTCTAGTGGTCTGTCCATCAAAGGACATCCTGGTCCTTTAGTTGTTTTGTCCCTCACAAAAAGCCTGTCAGCCACTTCACTCAGGTTGGCGAAGACAACATTACTGATGCTGCTGTTCATCAAGGCGACAAACTCATTTAACCTGTCTTACTTCTGAGTAAGAGGAAATCTGTAGAGTATGAACTGTCGTCAACTTGCTGCGAGAGCATCATAAGTTCCTCCACAATTTAACTGATTACCTTTATTGTTCATCAGGTTTATAAATAAGTACACAAAAACATACAACCCTATTAACGACAACTCTCATTAAGTACTCACCCTCATGTCGTTCCAAACCCGTAAGAGCTTAGTTCATCTTTGGGAACACAAATAAAGATCTTATTGATGAAATCTGAGGGTATCTGAACCACACATAGGCAGCAACGTCATTCAACCTGTTAAAATAGTCCACGTGACTACAGTGGTTTAACCTTAAAAACCATCAAACCTTGTTATGAAGTAACAAGAATACTTTTTGTGTGCACAAACAGAACAAAAATTAAAAAAAAATTATCTTCCCTTTCAGCCTCCTATGCAATTAACATAGTAAATGCAGTGTAGTGCTTCCGTGTTCTACATCAGAACGCCGACTCATTATTGGACAGCTCCTGTGTCAGCATCACACATACGTCATCCTGCTCACGTGAACAGCATCGGCCAATATGAGTCTGTGTTTTGATGTAGAACATGGAAGCGCTGCACTGCGTCTTTGTTTTGTTTTTGCGCCCAAAAAATATTCTCGTCGCTCTATAACATTAAGGTTGAACCACTGTAGTCACATGTACTATTTTAACAATGTCTTTACTACCTTTCTGGGCCTTGAAAAGTGCTATGATGTTGCTGCTTATGTGTGGTTCAGATACCTCTCGGATTTCATGTGATCACACCTTTACAATTTTTGATATTGTAAAATATGATACTGAAATACATTCAGAACAAGTTAGCAACCACTTAGCAATTTAGCAACAAAAAGTATCTTAAATAATTTTTTTTGCAGAACAAGATTGGTCCAGACTAGTAGCGCTATCTCCTCTCTTCCAGCTGATGAAGGAAGTGGAGCAGCAGCTCAGGGATAGTGCCAGAGATAGAGGCATGCTGAAGATCCAGCCCTCAGGTCAGGCTCTAATTATCACCACTGAAACGTGCAAGCTGAACTCATCAGAACTGCAAAGTAATTAGTATAGCAACAGATGACTTAAAGCCATGAGAACCATCAAGTACATGTCAGAGGAAATATAACTTGAACTTTATTTTTAGCAGCAAGGTTCAAGGGACATGACAATGTAATTAATTAACAACTTTATTTTTTGTTAAAGTTTGCAAAGAGGCAGAGTGATCAAAGTGCGACATATTAAATGGTGTGTGTTGGTACATGCATTCAGGTGCAGGCCGGTCGTTCATGGATTTCATGGATGCTCAGTGGGAGTGCGAGGGGGAGCTGATTCTAGTGAGCTCTGAAACACTCAACCCACGAGAGCTTCTGCTTTACCAGCATGGACAGTTTCTCCTCCAGCACCTTCACTTACATAAAATGGTCTGGATCTGTCTGTTTTTTTTCTCACTTGCTTTTATGTGTGTTTCTCATAGTCTATGTTGAGCAGGGGTGTAAATTTCATCTGACAGTTGGGGGGGACAATAAACATAAAATTTCTCAAGAGCAATTTATGAAAGGGACACAAATAATACATCCAAAATTTTACTTATAAGGATATATGTAATGTTACACAGAAGAAAACCTTAGTACTATTATTAGTGTACCATGGAGACTGTGCTATTATGCTCAGTGTTTCTCAAAAAACTGACTAAATTGACCAAAATATTCTTCAAAACCATTTATTTATTGGAATAATTTTGAAGTTGTTTAAAACCAAGTCACCAAAATACGATGAATACACATTGAGCAAAACCCAACACAACAGTAAATCTATAAGCCTTATTACAGTTCACACATATGCTTATCACAATGTTAGTTGTAGTTGGTGTGGGTGACTTACTATCCAACAAGCTAGGTAACATTATAATCGCTAACATAGCGGTGGAATCCACTCCTCGACTCCATTTACTTCACATCAAAACAGGGTCATAAATAAGGCAAGATGGCAGTCCTTACACACTTAATTAGTTTATCTTTCCCCAACGCGAAGCCTTAAAATTCCCTCATTTAAACAACACACGTTTAGCAAGACTGTCCAAATTAGTAAAATTTAGCGATGACTTGATGAGTATCAATGTTGCTACATAGCTAATTGCAGATAAAAGAGAAAAGTCACAAAACACATCTGTGGTCGAATATTATGTCTGAATTAAATAAACGAGAAAGAAGGGATTCTTTAATGAATTAATCTCATTATAATGGCGCTAAATACACATGATCATTGTCTTAAAAGTGCTTGGACAGGAGAGTTAAAGATAATAAAATTAATACAATACATACAAAAATGCATACAATAATGTACACTTATTGATGTGTTTATTGTTGATGTGAGTTTTTTTTTATTTTTTTTTTTTTTAAATTATTATGTATGGTTAGTTTAATGATTGTGAAAATCATTCTATATTTATTGCATTATAAGCTACCATCAATACTAAAGCTGGCACGGAGATATGTATAATTACAAACTAAAGTCACTATGACTGTTATCTATTTCTTAAGTATGCTACATGTAGGATAAATGTATGAGACAAAGTTTCTGCGACAGCTCTCTAACGCGATTTGTCAGTGTCCGAATTGCTCGCTTCATTTCGTTCACTCCTTACTTTATATAGGCTATGGGTTCCAGAATCAGTAAACAAGTGAGCGATTTCGGACACAGCAACAGAGTCGATTCCTATGCTGGAGTCGACCCTGACTCTGGGGCTATTCAGAGTCGAGGAATCGACTCTTTTGGAGTCAACTCCCCATCACTATGTAGAAGCGTATTGTGAGAGATATCAAGTGACCGAGTGTATTACCTGCATTCAGATTTAGCATTTTTCCTTCAGGTCAGCTATGTTCATAATTAAAAAATCCGTTTGAATGTCCGCTGCGATATTGTCCTCATTTAATGGGTTTTCCCGTGCCCTGCTGACACTGACAGCACTAGTAGAAGCATTTGTCATTTGCGTCTTGTTCCGTGTTCACAACAAGTTTCAATATGAAAGTCTTTGCGACTGCGAGTGACTCATAAAGACGATATTTGCCGCCATCTAATGGCGTAATAAATGTATCTTCTGTTGCTGTTCACGGTCAGTGACTTTTTTTTTTTTCCAGCGGAAGGAAGGCTTTTAATTATTTTACTTCATGAAAGGTGCATTGATACATATTTTTTGGCTTTAATATTTGTATTGTGTAGTAACTGTTTTATAAAAGCAATAAGCCCCGTGAAGCCGTGATTTACAGTGAATTTGTAACAGCTAATTTACATTACTCTTTCAGCAGTTGTATTAAAATACACTCTCGCAGCAGTGTTAACAATTTTTTTTGTAATTTAATGCCAAGATAACAGAGTCATAAATGTACCTTTACATTTTTTAAAGATGGAAAAAAAAAAAAAAAAAAAAAAAAAAAGACTGGCTAGATTTACGACGTTAATAACTGTGGAAATTATTAAATGATATAGTGTATAAATGATAGTTTTTTAATGTTTTTGAATGAAGTCTCTCATGCTCACCAAGGCTCAGAAATAAATAAAAACAGTAATATTGTGAAATATTATTACAATTTAAAAGAACTATTTTCTAATTGAATATATTTTAAAGTTTTTACATTTAAAATGTATTCCTGTGTTGGCAAAGCTGAATTTTCAGCAGCCATTACTCCAGTCTTCAGTGTCACATGATCCTTCAGAAATAATTTTAATATGCTTACATTTCTTTTTGTTATCAACGCTGAAAATTGTTGTTATTGCTTAATATTTTTGTGGAAACAGTGATCCCCCCCCCCCCCCCAATGTAAAATGTCTTTACTTTTACTTTTTGTCAAACTTTTGTCAAATTGTAAGTGCAGTGGTTTTATGCAAAGAGCCTTACGTTTATTCACAGCTTTGATTTCTTCATTCTAGATACCAGCAGTAACACTTCAACTGGCTTCTAGTCTTCCTTTCAATGACTACAATAACAATGCTTTCCGCAACTCTTTCTATTATCAGGTATTTCTAAATTTATGCATGTACATATTGAACCAGTGAAATATAGAACATATGGAAAGTTATTAACAATTTATCACACTTTGAGAAGTGATAATTAGCACCACTTTTCCTGTGATATAATTGGTTTCACAGCTAGTTCGGTTGCAGTAAGGTTAAATGCCCTCATTTGTCAGTCACCGGGTGAGGGATAATTAATTAATGTTATACAAACCCCTGTACACTTAGCACTCCCTATGTCTTCAGGAGGGAGAGAGGACTCTGTTTGTTCGCAGTCAGAGGTTGCAGTCGGTGGGCGGCCTCTCTCTGCTGCTCATGCACTGTGCTGCACACATTTCCACCGGTCAGATGAGGACAGACTCTGCTCCTGCCTTCCAAAGGGCCTTCTTTAAGGTGCCATATACAACCGCTCCATACTAGCACAGCTTGAACGAGACAAGAAGGAATGTTCTAACAGAGTCTTTATTAATGACCTCATGTCCTGTCTCCATTTACAGGCTTTACAGGTGGGCCTAAGTGAGCTGTTCCACGCCAGACTGGGACAAACTGATAGTCCAGGCGATGAGAGGACGAAATATTTGGCGTCAGACGCAGCTCTCGATGGTCTTCTGCTGGAAAGAGTGCAGAAGCCAAATCCTGGAATTTTCTCAGAGGATGTAAGTTTGATTTATTTCACCATAATCGCCCCTTACGTTCTCAGTAGCTGTTGCCAAGTAATTCACAGGGATGTAGCAGATGCTGTAGGATCAGATTGATGTGGCAGAAGTAATATTTGTTGGAGTGTGAGATTTCGGATGTGTGCTGTTTTCTGGGCAGGAGGTTTTGGGGCATCTGCGCAAATACAGAGAGGCTTCAGTGTACCGTGAGGTCGAGAGTCTCCTGAAAGAGTCTCCTAAGAGCCTGGAGATCAACCACCTCAACACCGACCTGTCAGTCAGCGACGGCCCAGACAGCCAAGATGCCGCTCCTACATGAACTGACATTTTAACTTTGAATAGCGCTGCCTTTCTGACAGTGATGAATCCAGCTTTCAAAGGCGTGTTATATACTGCAAGACACAGCCCAACAGCCCTTGGACCAGCTTAAAGCGCCTAGTTATGTTTCAGTTTCATTGAGTGGTGACCCAACACAGCTATCAACTACTTTCTTACAAAATCAAATATTGAAATGGTTAAAATTACCATAAACTGCATAGACCCAAGAAGTGAAACTCTATTTAATGCGGTTTTAATATAGATTTTGAGGATAAGGGCAAGTTACACAATTTGACAATGTTGGAATCTGCCTAATTTGACTAGCTTCTACCAAATGACACAAATTTGCACCAAAATACTGTACAGTTTGATTGGACGCTCAAACTTTGATGATAACCAGGGTGCAATTTGTTGAAAATTGGGAGGGTAATATTTGAATGAGAATATCATGACATTTTTATAAAGAAATATAGACAATGTAGAAATAAAATATAATTCACATAAATTCATATAAAATAAAGAGTAAAAATACAGGAAATAATTGTTTAATCTGAATTTACTAAACTAAATGAATTCAATAAATAATAAACTTTATATTTATAATATATCTATAATTATAATAAATTAGTTTCAATAGCAAATGAAAAAAACATTAACATTTTTCCAAGCCTTTCCAAAAGATAGAGAGAGAGAGAGAAAGATGTCAAATTTACGTTACTCTCTCAGCTGTGTAAAATACACTCTCGCAGCAGTGTTAACTTTTTTTTGTAATTTAATGCCAAGATGAAAATGAAAAAAAAAAAAAAAAACTGGCTAGATTTACGACATTAATAACTGTGGAAATGATGTGAAAAGGGTCCATGCACAATTATATGATTTTTTCCCCATTCAAAACAGACCTGCGAGCAATTTTAGGGTCATGACCTACAAGATGAGATCAGTATTAAATTATGACTAAAACAAAAAGAAAGATAAGCATATGCAGAATATATAGTGAAATAATGTCCTAAGCTTTGAGTTTAAAATAGATTTAACGATGCAAAATGCTCAGGGCAGAATTATAATGATGAAATTTTAAAGCAGCAACCCATAAACTATTTCTGTCTTGTTCGGTTTACTATAAAAAACTACAAAACAGTCCATCAGCACTTCTTTGGTGTCTCAGAATGCAACTTTCACAATCTTGTTTACCAAATACTTATATGTATTTATGCCATTGTAGGCCTACTCATGTTTTGTCTTGCACTGGCTTGTTTGATTGCATTTCATTTATTTATAGTGGTGTTTTTCTGCTATCCACATTTGAGACAGCTGCTATTATGTGCCTGAATGTCCCTCTAGGGATCAATAAAGTATGTTTTTCTGGAATAACAACAAGAAATAGAATGGAACAATAAAACATTTTTTTACTGTGTAAGTATGCCTGTTTTTGGATTACATCTCAGTCGTTGTTCATATTCATGAATACGTGGAGCACCTCCATCTGCCCTAAACCTTAAAACAAAGTAAAGCTTTGTATTCATCTTTATACATTTCAACATTAATTCAAAGTTATGTTTTTTTGACAGAATGAGTATGTGGTTGTCATTGTACAAGGAAGGGTGATGCTTTCACACAGTAACGCAGGCTACTGTCACTAAACATTCGATGTAACAAAATAAAATAAGTTGAAATTGATATCAGATCGTCAAAAAGGATGTATTTTGACCGTGTGATGTAGTTACAGTTATCTACCAGCAGGAGTATATTTTGCACAATGGCTGCTTTTGCTATGGTTACGGATACACTTCCATAAACAAACCTGCTTCACTTCTCTTCACTAAATTCCTTTTGTTTTTTGAACTCGTTTTCAAGCATGACTTTGCAAGATAGCGACGACCTCGAAAGGTTTTTGAGGAATGCTGACCAGATAAGTAAGTGCTGTTTGTTTACAACCCCATTTTCACTGATATAGGTACGCTTCCGTTATAAGGGACGTATTTATACAACGTCGCGTCGAATCATTGGACTCTCAGTAATGTGGAATTAGAAATAACTTGACGCACATATTTTCTTGAACCATTAAGTAAATGTAGTTGTTTTTCATTATTTTTATTTTTTGTTGATATCTGAGTGCAGATGAGTTGGTAAAAGAGTTCAATTCCAGCGATGTGTCGTGCCAGGAGAAAGCACTTGCGAAGGCAGATCAATTCATCTCATCTTTGGAGCAGGTGGAACCATGTAAAACCAAAATCAATAAGACGGTTATAAACAAAAATCCTTCATTTGAAAATGGGCCCCTGGTACAGTATTTACAGTCTATTAAAAATGTAATACAATATAATGTGAATAAAAACACTTTATTGCATTTTAAATACATAGTGTTCATGATTATCAATAATATTTCAAAGAGATTAAGTGACTATAACATTTTATATTATTTGTTATACAGTTACACTGCTTTTTCCCCGCTTCTTTTCAGAACATTCAGTATGAATCAAATCAAAATCCAGGTAGGTTTGTGTATTGGAGTCTCTTATTCTGGGTTCAGCAGTTGACAAGACTTCTCTGTCTCTGTATTGAATAATTTGGTTTCAGGTATAAAACTTGAATGTCTGCCCTTGACGTCTTTTAAATGATTCATAAATCAATACAAACTTGCTCGCCTTCATCTTCACTTCTTGTCTTTTTATTATAAATCTTGCAACAGTACCCTTCGATTCGTCAGAAAATTTCTTCAGGACATTAGAAAAAGATGCCGAAGAAAGAAGTCAGAGAAGGAAGATGAAAGAGGAAAAAGCCAACGGTGTGTACACTGAAGCCTGAGAACGAAATGGGCAGTTTTTGGGCAGTTTTGCCTTGTCAGTTTGCAGCGTCTAGATTTCCTTTGTCCTCGTTTGACCTGCAGTGTTAAGGGAGCAGGGGAATGAGGCTTTCACTCAAGGTGACTACGAAACGGCTGTCAGGCTTTATACTGAAGGCTTGGAGCAGCTGCGTGACATGCAGGCTCTCTACACAAACAGAGCTCAGGTACTTCTACATTTCAGAGCGAGTTCTTCTACAATAAAAATAAGATGAGCCATATCATAACTGATATTCCTGTGAGACTTCTCCTCTTGTGATTTTATTGTCTCATACATTCATGTATTATGTAGGCCTTTATCAAGTTGAAGAGATATAAGGAGGCCATAAATGACTGTGAGTGGGCTCTGAGGGTGAGTAAATCAGTGGGAAAGAGGTCAGAGAAGTGACCCCTCATTTTTCAGTGTCAGCCGAAGCAGAGTTTCTCTTCCTACCTTGTCTGGTGAGAACAGCAGGCTCCATAGAGCGGCTTCTATTGAACTGGATAGTTGCTCAGCATTAGAAAATTGGGTTGAAGTTCCTTCTGAGTTGTGCTGAATAGTCTTTACTTCTGGAAAACTTTTAGAAAGATAAGAGCTCGCTAGCTTTATTTAAATATTCTTTTAAAGATCTAATATTTTTTATCCTTTTAATAAAGGAAAATCCAACATATTAAGTATGGGGTAAGTGACAAATAAGTGTCTAGGACAAATCACTCATGTGTCATACAGTGTTTTTTTTTATTTTTTTTTTTTATTTATTTGTTTATTTTTATGCCTTTTTCAGCAAAAGTGTGTGCGCACATCTTAACCTTATAATTATTGAAGAGTCATTTAAAAATGATTTAAAAATAAAATGTATTCAAAATTCTTGTGTTTTTCAGAGAATCACACCTTGTCACAGTAATAAAGATCTAGAGGGGCTGATATAATTTCTATAATTTATAATTAAAAAAAATTTTTTTTCTAAGAAATAACAATAAAAGATTAAACTTAGGTAAGGTTTTCTTTTCACATGTTTCACCCCTTTAAAGAGGATGAATTTTTATGCCCCCTAAAAGATATTAAAATGAGTTTTAATTGAGAAATTAAAAACATGTTCATTATAGAACAGTGTATTCTATGGAAGCTTGTTTCCGCCACTAAATAAAAAAAAATTAAAAAGGTAATTGTGACTTTGGAGAAAACAAAAATAGAATTGTGAGATTTGAACTCGCAATTGCGAGTTATAAAGTCAGAATTGCGTGTTATAAAGTCAAAATTGCGAAATATAAATTCGCAATTGTGACTTTTTCTTGCAATGGTGAGTTTTTATCACGCAATTCTGACTATATCTCACAATTCTGACTTTTTTCAGAATTGTGAGTTTATATCTTGCAATTCTGACTTTATAACTCCCAACTGCATGTTATAAAGTCAAAATTGCGAGATTAAAAGTCGCAATTACCTTTTTTTCTTTTTTTATTTAGTGGTGGAAACAAGCTTAGATAGTATTCACTTCTGAATTGTATTTATTTTTATTTATTTTTTGATAAAATAATAATATAGGACAGAAAATATCACCTTACTGACTCTAGTTTGCATCTTCTGTTGTTTTCAAGTGGCTAATGAATATATAAACCTTTCATTCACAGTGCAATGAGAAGTGTATTAAAGCGTATATACACATGGGAAAATCTCACCTAGCACTCAAGGATTTCCCACAGGTAAGTATTGCTCAGTAGAAGTCCTTCTGTCCTTTTGAGTCTAAAGCTGGATTACACTTATATTCCTCACCTTATTTAACACAATCTCCTTTTATCCTGCTGTTTTTGCTTCACTTTCAGTCCAGGATTTGCTATCGAAAGATTTTGGAGATAGAGCCACAGCGGGAAACCATGGTCAAAGGTATGATCCAAAAATGCTGTGAAGATCTGAGGCAAGACAAGGTCAATATTTTAGACTTTAGATCCATGCTTTGGCCTAGCATTGTTATTAGTTAGCTTTTTGCATCTGTCTAAATATGTACTTTCAAGCATCTCTCAGCAGTACCAAAATAAACTGAGTTCACTTATAGTTTTTATACGCGTTCCCTGTTTCTCCCCCAGAATATTTTCTTGTAGAAAGCCTCACATGCTTACACCAGCTGTTTTTAGACGATTAGTTGCTCATTTACATTCATTTTGAACTTTTCCAGAGGAATAATGACATTATAGATTTTAATTCTATGCATTTTAATACAGTATTTCCACATGAATTTGCAAAAAAAGAAGTATGTTCATGGAGCAGTCACATTACATTTATATTGCAATAGCTTATCTGAGACAAGTGCATTTGGAAGAGAAGGTGGCTCTCCAGGAAAAGGAAGCTTGGGAAGAGCTACAAGCGGGAACAGAACAGGCCACGGCAGTACTAGAGCTGCTGAAGAAGCTCGACAGACCCAATGAGATCAATCTTTACTACTGTGGTGGATTGGAGCTGCTCTCACAGGCTATTAAAGACTGTAAGTTCACATGATTAATTCAGTCAGATGCTGCTGTTGTTTCTTGTTTATTATTTAATTGTCACTGAACACCAGCAGTTTTTTTGGTAGGATGAACAAATGTTTTACGACAGTGTTGAACCTCAGATTTGTGTGAAATATGCCTTCGGTTTACCCAGTGTTGTTCCAGCACCCAGGGCGGTATTTCTTGCACTTCAGATCGATACAGAGAGGAGAGTAGTGAGGAATTTTTTGCAGAGGGCTCATTGATTCTGCTCTGTGGTTCATTTGCAGTTCATGATGAGGAAACTAATCCTCCTGATCAGCCACAGAGGACAGACACAGTCCTATCACAAGCACAGGCGCAAGCCTTTTAGATATTGTTAGTGAACGCGTGCATTACCTTTCAATTTTTGTCTGCTCGGTTCTGATCTTGAGTCAATATACAGGCATAACATTATGACCACCTTTCTAATATTGTGTTGGTCCCCCTTTTGCTGCCAAAACAGCCCTGACTCCTCGAGGCATGGACTCCTCTAGACCCCTGAAGGTGTGCTGTCGTATCTAACACCAAGATGTTAGCAGCAGATCCTTTAAGTCCTGTAAGTTGCGAGGTGGGGCCTCCATGGATCTGACTTGTTTGTTCAGCACATCCCACAGATGCTCGATTGGATTGAGATTTGGGGAATTTGGAGGCCAAGTCAACACCTCAAACTCGTTGTTGGGCTCCTCAAACCATTCCTGAACCATTTTTGCTTTGTGGCAGGGCGCATTATCCTCCTGAAAGAGACCACAGCCACCAGGGCATACCGTTTCCATGAAAGGGTGTACATGGTCTGCAACAATGCTTAGGTAGGTGGTACAAGGTTTCCCAGCAGAACATTCCCCAAAGCATCACACTGCCTTCTTCCCATAGTGCATCGTGGTGCCATGTGTTCCCCAGGTAAGCGACGCACATGCACCTGTGATGTAAAAGAAAACGTGATTCATCAGACCAGGCCACCTTCTTCCAGTGCTCCGTGGTCCAGTTCTGATGCTCACGTGCCGACTGTTGGCACTTTCGGCGGTGGACACGGGTCAGCATGGGCACCCTGACTGGTCTGTGGCTATGCAGCCCCATACGCAACAAACTGCGATGCACTGTGTATTCTGACACCTTTCTATCAGAACCAGCATTAACTTCTAGAGCAATTTGAGCTACAGTAGCTCGTCTGTTGTGCATCAATGAGCCTTGGCCGCCCATGACCCTGTCGCCGGTTCACCACTGTTCCTTCCTTGGACCACTTTTGATAGATACTGACCACTGCAGACCAGGAACACCCCACAGAGCTGTAGTTTTGGAGATGCTCTGACGCAGTCATCTCGCCATCACAATTTGGCCCTTGTCAAACTCGCTCAAATCCTTACGCTTGCCCATTTTTCCTGCTTTTAACAAATCAACTTTGAGGACAAAATCATCACTTGCTGCCTAATATATATCCCACCCACTAACAGGTGCTGTGATGAAGAGATAATCAGTGTTAATGTTTGTGTTATACTTCAAATTAAGTTACCTTATTTTTTTTATTTTTGTTTTTTTTACCTTTATTTATATAGCGTTTTTTACAATGCAGATTGTGTCAAAGCAGCTTTACAGTGATAACTGGTATATAATTTTGGCTGCACAGCGGCTCTTAAAGAAAATGGTGTCAATGCAAATGCAAAGATGCAGATGCAAAGCACTGTTAAATATCAAATGTCAAGTGTCCTCAACTAAGCAGGCCAAAGGCGACAGCGGCAAGGAACCCAAACTCCATCAGGTGACATCAGGTGGCAAATAGGTGTTAAAAAGGAGAAAAAAATAAAATAAAAAATGTTACCTTATCAAGGTAACATTATAAAAACTATATGCTAAATCGAACATTTAACTTTGAATTTGACTTCCTACTTTATATTCTGCAGTCCTTTCCAACAGAAAACCTCTCTTTAAAGCTATTTAAAGTGTCAGAAGTATTCTGCAAAGGTAAAATATGGGCCTATGCATTGTGAAGCATAATCTTGAAAGCTCTGCAAAACTGAAAGCTTTGTGCCAGTGTTTTGTACAGGTGGGATAACTGAATGGCTCTTTGTGAACTAATTTCTAGTATTTCCGCAGAATGAACACTGCTTTTGTGTAGATAAGGCAGTGCTCTCTTATTCTTGATGAGCTTTTGTTTATTCTCCTTGTACGCTCTTTTGCCCTTGAACAAAGCATATTGTGTGTCTGAGGCTGGCTACTGTGATTTAGTGTTGATATATGGCTCTCACTACACACCTACTAACACTGACCTTATCTGGTGTCCCTCACAGGTACTGGGCAGACATTATTCAGATTAAACAATGGCTTCAGTATCATTAATGGCAATAACATTGTAAGAAGGTAAGGTTGCTAAAGAAGTGAACCTGACAGTTTGTGGTCAGAATGTACTTTCAACATTTGAAAATGGCTGTGTAATGGTCTCTAGAAGTTGTATTTAAATTAATTGAATTTGAGGCTTTGTGCATAGTAGTTACTGTAGTATTATAAAGTGTGTATGCATAATCCAGTGTGTATGATTTATTGCTTCTTCATCATTTATCAAGCAGCTTTTTCTCCCCATATCGGTTGTCTTGTCCAAACCAAATGTGCTATTAAAATTAATTGACTAATTTAAATACATTTAAACCACAGATGTGTAATCTGGCTCTGCTGTGTAATCATGTCTTGTGTTGGAATTTACCTTTCCACAGCAGAACGAAATTGAAAGGGTTTATCTATGTTTGACAATGATTGATTGGTTTGTTTGCGAGATTCGGTGTGTTTGTTTCATACAGTTTGCACACATGTGGTCTCTAATCTATAAAACATGTTTGTTTAAAGGGATAGTTCAGCCAAACATGAAAATTCTGCCATTATTTCATCAGTGTCATGTCGTTCCCAGTGTTGGAAGTAATCAGATTACTTTTTCAAGTAACAAGAAAAGTAAAAATTACTTTTAAATTTACAACAAAATATATGGGTTACATTTTCATATAAGCAATGCAAGTTACTTGTTTTCCCATTTATTTATTAACACCTCTCCTGTCCCCATGTTAAGAGAAATCGGAAGTGAGGAGCAGAGGCGTTGTGTATGATATTGTATGATGCTTATTGTAGTCCTAGACTAAATGTGAGAAGGCATTTATTAATCTCACTACCACAAAAACAGATTCTTTATTTTACAAAATGAATAAAAACAGTGAAATGAAGGCTAAACTAAGAATTTAAAGTAACGCAACACATTACTTAAAAAAAAAAAAAAAAGCAACGCAGTTA
The DNA here is from genome assembly GCA_037101425.1 of Elopichthys bambusa. NCBI lineage: Eukaryota > Metazoa > Chordata > Actinopteri > Cypriniformes > Xenocyprididae > Elopichthys > Elopichthys bambusa. The sequence continues at coordinate 15,469,356 of CM074444.1, forward strand.
GTTAGTGAGCAGCTATAGTGGAGGATTAGTGTCCATGTGACTGATGAGTGGGGGAAAAATATAACAAAGGAAACACGACTGAAGACAAACAAACTAAGGGTACGTTTACATGACAATGATATGCTTAAAACGGAGAAGTTTTTCTTTTTAGTTTTCCGCGTACAGAGGACACCATTGTCAAAACGATCCCTATTCACACAGATCCGCAAAAACAACAAAAACAAAGCTGTATTTTACTGTCAGGCCATTAGATGAACATGTTGTGCATGACGTCATCGTTTTCACAGATTTGCGTTTTTGTTGTTTACACGTAGACTGTTTTAAAAAACGTGCACTTTGAAACCTGTTTTCAAAAGTTTGCATTTTCAGGCACACAAAACGCCATTGTCGTGTAAATGAATGGCAAAAACGCATAAAAAGTTTTACGTTTTTAGTTGAAAACGGTGTCATGTAAATAGCCCCTAAAAGTTTATTAAGGTGACACTGACTGAACATGAACATGACAACTGGTCGTTCCAAACCTGTACCCTTTATATACTATTAAAGTACTTATTAATATTTTAAATGATTAATGTCTTAAATATTTTCAGTTTTCATTTCATTTCAGTTTTAGTAAATTTGTTATGTGCTTTTGCCAGTTTTATTAGGTTTTTAATATTTCTATTTAGCTTTCATTTTTAATTTGAGTTTTAGTACTTTAACTTAAAGCAACATTTCTACTTTTCATTTAATATTTGTAAGTGTAAGTTTTTCATCTAATATTTGTTTTATTTCATTACATCTTTATTTCAATTAACAAAAACTATTTTTAATATTTTTAGTTTTAGTTAACAATAACAACAATGACCCGTACGACTATTTCTTACATGGAACACAATTTTCGAAGAATGTTGTTCTTTTCCATGCATTTACAGTGAAAGAGGACATCCATTCAAAATGGATGCAAAGCAAAAAATGTTGTTTTTGGGTGAACTATCCCTTTAACTCCATTTGGTCTACAGTGCATGACTGAAGTGTGTTTACTGTTTAATAGTTTTTCCCTTTCTGTATTTAGCTGTCTTTCACAGAATTCAGAAGATCCGTATACAGTGGATCTATGCATGTCCGTAGTCAAACTATGGAGGACAGTTTGCACTGGAAACGGTAAGATGAAATGCATCACGTGAGCATACGAATCTTGTTCAAAGACCTTGAAAATTAAAGATGCTATTGCTGAGGAAAAAATATCAATCCCATTTGCACATTTCTTGTTTATCCTTTTAAACTCTCTCTGGAAAACTTAAAATGTATCGACAACACTTGTTCTGGTTCTGCTCCCCGCCTTCTTTTAAAGTAATGAGGATTCGTGAAATTGTCTTAATTCAAGTCAATATCAGTTTATCCTGTTCTTGCCTGCTAGCAGTGAAATGGTTATTGCCTCCCACATTAAAAGTCTCTTTACTAAGTACTTTGTGCCCTTCAGGTGTAATCTCATTAACTGGTCACTTACATTTGCGTTTGTCTTTATTAAACCCTCTCCATAATTGTGTTCCTTCCAGAGCAGAACCAACAGCTGTTGATGGAGTGTCCCGTTACTAGACAATACATGGTCCAGCTGTTGGCATCACCAATATGTGAAATACAGAAGGAAAGCCTGGAATTGCTCAGCTTGTACTCACAAACGCAGCACGGAAGGGACATGCTCATCGGCAACCTTAATTTATGCCAGTACGTACAGTATTTTTGGTGTCATATTGAATGCATTGCATCGCAGTTTACAAAATGATGTGCCATGAATTGATTACTTACAACATAACACATATGAGGTTAAATGAGCCATTTAGATAGGACTAATTATGTGAAACAAAATGGATTGGCATCCCACACTGCTAAAAAATACTGTCATGGTTTAGATAATTTTAGATGAGGGGTAAAGATAAAAATACATACTCAGAACATAATTAATAAGTAATAAATCACATATCATTAATTACTCAGCATTTAGGCGATACTTTAAAAACGCTCCATGTTTATACTGATACATTTTTTATCTCGTAAAAGTAATGTTTTTTCCTTTTATGTACTGTTAGAATAATTGCTATTAATATTAATTGAATATTTAAACAGTATAATTAATTCATTATATCAAAAAGTGCATGGTAAAATATATGTATTGCTTTTACAATATTTACTAGTAATTTTTTTATTCCACTTTGATGTAAATTTCATCTTAACCTTCTGCGTTTTCTACAAACTAGAGCAGGAGATAGATTTAAGAGTGGTGTTCCTACAATATCTGTGATTCATCTCATTAGCTAGCATGCAGAAGACCTCCTACTGTTTATAGCATGTTTTATTAAAGTCCTTTTAATGAGCCCATAATGAATTCGTTCTGTCTCCTGTAGAATGGCAGAGAACCTGATGAGCTGTGTTTGCCGTGATACGAGCTCCACGTCGGCGCTGACAGTTTTGAAGAACTTGGCTGCAGAAAATAAGTATGCACAATCAATATAGTTGCTCTTACCATATGAATGCCCACGAGAGAGACAACGAAACTGACCTTTTTTTCCGAAATCTTGGGCACAGCCCACCTGAGAGTCTAGTAGATTCCCATACATCATAGTTGCTTGCACGTATTAAATCAAGACACATTCAAATTCATTCAGCTCAACAGCCCAGGTCCCTTGAGAACGCAAAGTGAACACATTTAAGACAAAACAATCCATCACATTCACAAATCCCTCCATTTATCTCTGTGAGAGAGATCAGCTTTTCGCCGTTTCTAGTCATTCACCACCTTACAGATAGAGAATGGTGCTCCCGGTGACCAGAAGATGGAATTAAGCAGCCACTTCATGCACAAAAGGAAAAGAAAATGGCGTAACAGTTTGATGGATAGTCAATGAAAAGTGTTCAGTGAATTCAAGCCGCTCTCTTGTTTCTAGATAAGGCTAGTTAGCCATATTGGTCTTGTCTTGTATTGTACGTGGGGCGTCACCAACATGAGATTTGAAACCATAGATCTGCTTGGATCAGCGCCCACCACATTATAACGCATTTTTATCTTTTGCCCCCAAGGCTCTTTGCGCATTACAGCGAGAGGGTTATCTGAGGATTTTAGTCTGTTGAGCTTTATTCTTGTTAAGTAGCTCATTTCTTTATTTAATAATTTTGTTGTTGTTTATCTTTTTCAGATTTAAGATTCAGTCAAGGGAGAATTTCACAGCAGTTTTTGCCCTTCCTCTTGAACATCTGCTGGTGATGTATTATGAAACATTGTTCATAATCATCCTCTTAATAATTAAAATATTCTAAATCATAATATCATATTCTAATACTTTATTGTTTGATTTATCAGACATTTTGGCACAGGATTGTACATTGCTGCCATTATAACTAGAAGACACATGGATATATACCTTTATAGCACTGATAACATACAGTCACATAATTACTAAAGAAACCTTTTCTTATTGATCAAAGACTCTTAATGCATCTTAGCATTGAAATGTCTTCCGTCTGACTATATTATGCTATCCAAAACTCTCTTTCTGAAGGTTTGACTCCACATGCTAAGAAGTCTATTTAGTTTTGATCTAAGCTGTACCAAGATATTATTTTACCAAACTGCAGTCTTCTGGCAGCAAAAGAACACAAATCTTCAGAAAAAGCAAATATGCTGCTGCACTTCAGTGTAGCATAGATTACAGTCCATGTAGACATCCAGTTACTGATATGATTAGAATTAGTAATTGTCATATGAATACTAGTATGATGAGAGCTGTGTCTTGTGTCTTATTATAAAGTTAGAATGTGTACTTATCCTGTTACACAGAAAAACTTTCTTCTTTCTTACCTGTATTAATAATTATAATTCATAATCTTTAAATGTGTGTCCTACTAATGACATAATTAGCTTTTAGGTAATTAATTTACAATACCGTTCAAAAGATTGGAGTCTGTAAGATTTTTAAAAATATTTTTGAAAGAAGTCTCTTCTGCTCACCAAAGCTGCATTTATTTGATAAAAAAATACAGTAAAACAGTAAAATTGGGAAATATTATTTATTACTATTTAAAATAACAGTTTTCTGTTTTAATGTATTTTAAAATGTAATTTATTCCTGTGATGGCAAAGCTGAATTTTCAGCAGTCATTACTCCAGTCTTCAATGTCACATGATCCTTAAAGGATTAGTTCAAGCTTTACTCACCGTCAAGCCATCCTAGGTGTATATGACTTTCTTCTTTTTGATGAACACAATCAGAGATATTTTAATAAATATTCTGACGCATCTGAGCGATACTAATGAGTATGAGCTGAAGACAGTGCTTCCATCCATCATAAATGTACTCCACATGGCTCCAGGGGGTTAATAATAAGGCCTTCTGAAGTGAAGCGATGCGTTTGTGTAAAACAAAATCCATATTTAACAAGTTATGAAGTAAAATATCTAGCTGCTGCCAGACCGCCTTCTGTATTCAACTTACCAAAAAAGTGTAAAACTCTCACAGTTCAAAAAGCTTACGCTACATCCTACGCCTTCCCTATTCAACTTACAGAAAAAGCTAAACTGACAGTTCCATTTTTTTCCGTAATTTGAATACGGAATGCAGTCTGGCCGAAGCTAGATATTTTACTTCATAACTTGTTAAATATGGATTTTTTTACACAAATGCATCGCTTCACTTCAGAAGGCCTTTATTAACCCTCTGGAGCTGTGTGGAGTACGTTTATGATGGATGGATGTGGATGGAGACACTTTCTTCAGCTCATACTCATTGGTATCGCTCACTGCCATCATAAAGCTTGGATGCGTCAGGATATTTATTAATATATCTCTGATTGTGTTCATCAGAAAGAAGAAAGTCATATACACCTAGGATGGCTTGAGGGTGAGTAAAGCTTGGGCTAATTTTCATGTGAAAGTGAACTAATCCTTTAATAAATCATTTTTAAATGCTGATTTCCCCAAGAATCATTTCTTTACTGTCAATGTTGATTTATTTGCATCTTTCCTGAATACAAATATATATATTTTTTTCTTTTCTTTCTTTCTTTTTTTTTTTCCAAAAAATTAGTCTAATATCATGACAGCTGACCACAAGATCCTGGCTTCTGTGATTTCTGCGATTGGGAGCATGGCTCTGGATGATGTCATCAATAAAAAGCTGGCAGGACGTGAAGAATTTTGGAAATGCTCTCTTCAAGCAATGGTAAGTTTGGAGATGATAACCCTTTTACATCACAACCAAGCTCCCAAATACTCTGTCCTTGAACATTGCTGAATTATGTATGACGCCTTGCACTGTGAATTTTGATTCTAAGAGTTTGTTTCTAAGCTCTTTTTGCTATCTTGTTGCATGAGCTGTTGAAACAGCCATTTCCCACAGACGCTAAAACTGCGAAAGGACGTGAATTCAATTTCCGGCACTGTCAAGATAAAGCTCTGTTTTGGTTGCAGGAGCGGTGCGTCACCTGTGAATATAGAAGTGTCCTCTATCCCCTCCTGGGTTTGATGATCAACTTAGCCTCAAATCCCTCTCAAGTTGTCCAGGTAAAGCAGGAAGTGTAATATGCCAGGCTGTGGGCCAGCCCTCATCCAACACATCAAGCACTTTTGTAGCCAAAAGATTTGCAGAATGTTCTGCTAGTGCCTTTCCTCTCCATATGTTGCAATCATGTCTGAAACAGCAAAGGAAAATTGGAGAGAATGCTTTTTTGGCTCTCTTTTGACACACAGAAGCACGCTGTTCTGGCCAGCAGCAGGTGCTTGGACCTGCTGAGCAATTCCTCTGGAGGCGTCATCACAGTGAGTTGAATTCGTTTTACCAAGGCCAAAGCGAGCTTTAACCCACACCCTGATGATGGGAGCCGCCAGAACATTTGAACTGTAGATTTCTGCACATTAATTATTAAAATGTTCATTCTGCAGGATGTGGGTTGTGGAACCCTGGGTATTCGCCTCTCTAGAGCATCCCTACAAAACATTTACACATATGGATTCTACAAGATCAAAAATGGAAGTTTAAATATATGGATGTCCTTAGATACCTAACATCCCCAAGAGAAGAATTTTGCATGCACTGAAGCATTTACATAGTGATTACCGAAGCAGCCTCAGGCCTTAGCTTGGGGACTATTTTTTCTGTCTGTGTAAATCGGATTCCAGGTTGTTTGCTTGGGTTTTGCTAATCCTTTTGAAATGTTCTATGTTTCCTAATGATGGGAGTTGTGGTATCAAACATGTTGTTTTGTCTTTGACTTCAGAGAGCTGCAGGTTTGCTGAGCGTTCTCCTCCCTATGTCTTCTGATGCCACTCGGGAAGTTGTACGGAATGGAATAGTGAAGAAGTTGCTGAAGATTCTGAAGGTAGAGACATTGGAGATGGTAGAGATTATACTCCTTGCATTAAATTGGCAATCTAAATATTTTACATTTAAATTTAAACAAATCTCTACTGAAAAGATCTTCTGTCTCTGTTGTTCTATCTATCTATCTGACTGTCTATCTGTCTGTCTGTCTGTTTCTATCTATCTGTCTGTATGTCTATTGATCTATCTGTCTGTCTGTCTGTCTGTTGATCTATCTATCTATCTATCTGTGTAGTCCTGTCTATCATTCTATCTCGCTCTATCTATGTCTATCTACATGTGACAAACAACAAATAATGTGTGATTTTTGAACAGTATTTTTTATTTATTGAAATTAATTTTAATTACATAGCATACTATTACATTTAATTACATACTAATATTATGCATTATTATGCATTGTAAATGACTTTACTAGTAAAAATTCATATAATGAATAATATACTTGTCAAATAATGTTCTTAGTCTTTTCTTCCTGTGGGGGAGACTACAATGAATAATTTACTATGAATTAAATGGAAATAAAATTAAATACAATTTATCGTGTAACCAAAATACCAATGATGCCCAGAAGAAAAAAAAACTTAGCGTGTGACTTTTAATTATAAACAAGCCCGAAATACACCTGGACTCTTATTTTGAAATGTCTACACAATTGCGGGCTGATCCTTCAGATTCTTACAACCATCTAAAACATATTATATAAAGGCCATAAAGTAGACATTGTCATAATTTATCAACTTGAGTTCATTAGTAATCGCTTGGCATAAATCTGCTTTTCATTGATTGAGAATCACTTTGAAGCAGTCTGAAGTGCTGTTGCGCGAGCCTGTAGAATGCGCAACAGCACCGTCTTGTGACTTTGCAACATGCAGCGCTCTTTGTGAAATATCCCCCTGTCACTGCAGCGTACGTGGGAATGTCAGCGGGAGTAAAGTAAACAGTTCGGATACAAAAGTACAAAAGTAGTAGAGGATAAAAATAATAAAAGCATAAATGTGTCTCCAAATATATTTGGGCGGCCGTTAATATACCTGGGCAGCCAACTCAAGTAAAGTCTGTGTGGGAAGCACTGGAATGGGGAGCAGGTGTGTTAAATTTGGTGTTATCGCTCTCACTCTCTCCTACTGGTCACTGGAAGTTCAGCATGGCACCTCATGGCAAAGAACTCTCTGAGGATCTAAAAAAAAAATTGTTGCTCTACATAAAGATGGCGTAGGCTATAAGAAGATTGCCAAGACCCTGAAACTGAGCTGCAGCACGGTGGCCAAGACCATACAGCGGTTTAACAGGACAGGTTCCACTCAGAACAGGCCTCGCCATGGTCGACCAAAGAAGTTGAGTGCACATGCTCAGCGTCATATCCAGAGGTTGTGTTCGGGAAATAGACATATGAGTGCTGCCAGCATTCAGAGGTTGAAGGGGTGGGGGGTCAGCCTGTCAGTGCTCAGACCATACGCTGCACACTGCATCAAATTGGTCTGCATGGCTGTCGTCCCAGAAGGAAGCCTCTTCTAAAGATGATGCACAAGAAAGCCTGCAAACAAGCAGGCTGAAGACAAGCAGACTAAGGACATGGATTACTGGAACCATGTCCTGTGGTCTGATGAGACCAAGATAAACTTATTTGGTTCAGATGGTGTCAAGCGTGTGTGGCGGCAACCAGGTGAGGAGTACAAAGACAAGTGTGTCTTGCCTACAGTCAAGCATGGTGGTGGGAGTGTCATGGTCTGGGGCTGCATGAGTGCTGCCGGCACTGGGGAGCTACAGTTCATTGAGGGAACCATGAATGCCAACATGTACTGTGACATACTGAAGCAGAGCATGATCCCCTCCCTTCGGAGACTGAGCCGCAGGGCATGATAACAACCCTAAACACACCTCCAAGATGACCACTGCCTTGCTAAAGAATGTCTCCAGACCTAAACTCCATTGAGCATCTGTGGGGCATCCTCAAACGGGAGGTGGAGGAGCGCAAGGTCTCTAGCATCCACCAGCTCTGTGATGTCTTCATGGAGGAGTGAAAGAGGACTCCAGTGGCAACCTGTGAAGCTCTGGTGAGCTCCATGCCCAAGAGGGTTAAGGCAGTGCTGGAAAATAATGGTGGCCACACAAAATATTGACACTTTGGGCCCAATTTGGACATTTTCACTTAGGGGTGTACTCACTTTTGTGGCCAGCGGTTTAGACATTAATGGCTGTGTGTTGAGTTATTTTGAGGGGACAGCAAATTTACACTGTTATACAAGCTGTACACTCATTACTTTACATTGTAGCAAAGTGTCATTTCTTCAGTGTTGTCACATGAAAAGATATAATAAAAATGTGAAGGGGTGTACTCACTTCTGTGAGATACTGTATCTATCAGGGGTGCGTTTCCCAAAGCGAACTATGGTCGCAAGTTCCTTCGTTACCAATAGAGTTCAGTGGGACTTACGACCATAGTTCACCAACGATGCTTTCGGGAAACGCACCTCTGGCTGTCTGTGTTTTTGTCTGTTGTTCTGTCTGTCAATCAACAGAAAAAGGCAACAACATATCATCATTAATATCGACAGAAGTTTTTGGAGTTAAGATGCAATTTTCCTCTCCAAAGACCTATATTTACAGATGGATCCAAAGCAGATAATTGTGTATCGGCAGCAGCAATAATTTGAGATCAATGTCATGGCACGAGAATCCCAGGACAAAGGTCTATCTTTACAGCTGAAGCTTGTGCTTTACTACTGGCTTTGGAAAATATAGAAAATGGACAAGAACGAAATTTCTTAATCTTCACAGACTCAATCTTGCCTTCAGGCACTGGAATCTGTAAAGACTAATCATCCCATAATTATAAATATATTAGCTAAAGTAGATCTTTTACACAAGAAAAATTTCAGTATCTTTCCAGGTCATATTGGTTTATCTGGTAACGAGAAAGCAGACATCACTGCAAAGGAGGCTCTCAAGAATATTGTGTGTCAAATTCCACCCTCTGATCTCAGACCAGTAATAAACTCCTATATTAATAACCTGTGGCAGATGGAATGGGATAAATGCAAAGGAAATAAGTTACACAATATAAGTCCTAATACAAGAAGAATGTTTTTTACTAATTTCAAATCTAGGTATGATCAAGTTGTTTTTACTAGATGCCGTTTAGGTCATACAAGACTTACACATGGTTATTTATTCAAAAGTGAAGAACCACCATAATGCCTTCCATGTCAAACTACAATGACTATTAAACATATTTTACTGGATTGCAATGTTTTTAATGTAAATAGACAAGGGTTTTATTCAGAGATTTGTTTAACTGATGTATTCTATCTGTCCGTTGTTCTGTCTATCATTCTGTCTTGCTCTATCTATCTGTCTGTCTGTCTGTCTATTTATCTATCTATCTATCTATCTTTATAAAGAGTTTAACTTTGCTGGCTGCCTCAGTTTCACATTCTTGTATTCTGGTGACCAGCTGTATTGTTTTTCTTCTTCTTCTTAAAGCACAGTAGTGCAATTGCAATTGTAGAGATTTAACTGAAATTTGTGTGTCTGTCCGGTCAGGTAGGAGGAGAGATGAGCTCCAGATACTCCATTAAAGCCTTGACAGTCTGTACTGCCTCAATCCCACAGGCTTGTGAGGAGCTGGTTAAGCTTGACAAACGTGAGTTCTGAGGGCCAGGGAGGCAGAGGATTGGATTCAATAAGATGTTTTAAGCTCTGTGGCCTTATGGTGACTTTGTGTGCTACACACATTTATTCATTCAGGGCTGCACACTTTGAGAAAACTCCTGGGCAGCATTGACGAGTTGGTGGTGGGGAACGCAGCTTTGTGTATGGGCCATTGCTTAGAAGTGGACGGAGCTGCCTGTGGCCTCCTGGGCACAGACTGTGTCCCATTGCTGCTACGCAACAGCGCCGGAGACGCCAAAAGAGCAGCCGTCCGACAGAACGCAGCCATCACCCTTGGGAAGCTGTGCAAAATAGAACCCAGGTATAATTAATTCTGACTTGCCTTTTGCAGTCAGCTGCATTATATTGATTAACATTCATGCTAATGTACTTATATACACAGTGATACTCTGGGATACATGAAGGTGAAAAGATAATGCCTCCTCATAATTAACTTCAACAAGATGATGAACTGTCTGAATGCATAATGAATTAAAAAATGTCAGGTCTACAGTTTATGGCCATAAGCAAGGCATCCTAATTGATGTGTTTGCTTGTTGCATTTGACATTAGTTTATATTCTCGTCTCATTTTATGGCTGTTAAAGAGCAATTTTACAGATGTGAGAGTTTCTTTAAATATTTACCGATTGCACCTTTGTGCTTTTATTGACATAAAGAACTATCAAGTTTTTTCCCTTCATCTTTAATTTATGAAGGGTTCACAAGATCAGGCCTGAGAGAAGTGGCTCTGTTAGTTAAGTGTTTTTGAGGCATCTTATTCTCCCAGTCAGCATCTAACAAGTACAATCCAACAAAGAGGAGTCGGAATCTTATGGCATTCAACTTTGATGAGCTTTCAACTTCTCAGAGGTAACGCTCCTCCGAGCATGAGTCTTTACAGTTAGATTTCAAACCTTTGAGATCAGAGTACAGCCTAAAAAAAGACATTTTAGACAGAAAACAGTGGAGGGTACAGACACTGCCAAAAATATTACACATAACCGATGAAACTGCTTTATATGCAGAGCAAACTGGCTGACGTTTTCATGCTTGTTTGCATTTCATATTCTTAGCTCTGGTTTTATATTTGGTTGTTCAGAATACATTGTGTGGTCAAAGTGAGAAAGAACCTAATTCTGTTGGTTTGATAAATCTTTGTTTTAATTTTTTTTCAGGCACATGGAGAAACTCAGGGAACTTCATGGTTTAGAAATCCTTCATTCCTGTGTGAGATTGATCACGTGAGCCACTACCCACATTCGGTTCCTCAATAAATGATCCCATAACTCAGGACACGCTTGCAAACACACACACACAGATGAATGCTGTCCTTTGGTTCACAGCTTAAGATGCTCATCTTAAGTGAGGCCACAAATTACTGTCATGCCTTAAGGCCTATCTTGATTATGCAGCTGTTTCCTGTGTTCATTTTAATTAGAGAGAATTCACACTGACATGTGACTCTGTTATCTGCTGTTGTAGAGAACATGTTGCCCCGGGACGATATTCGAAACGTTTCAATTTCCTTTCATCCCAAATGACTTACTTGGGAAGTGTGTTGCCTTGATTACATTTTGCTCCCTGTTTGTTGATAAATGGATTAATGGTAGCTTTCATGTGTTAAATAAAAAGAATAAAAACTGCATTTGAAGATTATTATGGTTAAAGCCTGCTCATCTTTGCAGACTTGATAGCTTTAGCAAGCATTTGATGATGTAATGAGAAAATAGTAAAATTGTTACAATTCAAATGGGTTTAGCAGAAGTGAGGCTGACAGTGTAATCCAGGGTTTGGGAAAAGATTTCACAAACAGACTGCAATATGGAGCATTAACACTTCAGGTTTGTCCCAGAGCATATTTTGGATTTAGTTTCAGGTGGTGCACCACTATCCTTAAATATGCTGTAAGCTAATTTTTGTAGTTTTGCTAACTTCTGTTAAACTTAAAGGGGTAGTTCACCAAAAAATGCTGTCATCAAATCTGTATGACTTTCTTTCATCTGTGGAACAAAAAAGAAGATATTTTGAGAATGTCTCTGGTATTTTGGGCCCAAAACTGTTCAGTTACCAGCATTCTTGAAAATATCTTTTTATACAATTTTGGAAAAATGTGTGTGAATAAATTATGACACAATTTTCGTTCCCTTTAATGTAAGCACCCAAGTTTTGGATGATTAGCCAACTTTGATGTCAGCTGACTACTGACAAAATAGTTTTTTGCAGACCTATCACTAATTACTAATCTCTTTTTATATATATATATATATATATATATATATATATATATATATATATATATAATAGTATGGTATTTAGTATTTTAATAATAGCATATTCCCAGTTCCCAGTTTTATTTTGGAGGGCTCTTAAAAGTGTGACCTTGGATCCCATTTCATTGGCAGAAACAGCTTTGTTTATGGAAAATCTGTTCTGTGCCTATATGACCAAGTCTGATATGAAATCAAACATTTTACCTTTCTTTTTGTTTTCAGTTAGCCTTTTGATTAGCAAGCCAACAGCATTCCCTTTCCAGGCTCTTTTGATCAGCTAGAACAAGATATGGTAATTACATTAAACATTTTGGCATTCCACCCAGCTACCAAGCGGGATGGGATTCTGTTATATCATATTTTTACATTTCTATTTATTTATTTAGAAGACACTTTTATTGAAAGCAACTTACAAATGAGTAAGACATTTGAAGAGTCAGCAGGATACATTTAAGTGCTCAGAGAAGAGATGAGTTTTTAGACATATATTAAAGACATAACTAACCCCTTTCATAACTAAACCTTTCAGCAAGTGAACATTGGAGCAGACTGGGGTAAATTTCTACCTGTCTCTAGTTCTTGGCAAACATATTTATATTATTGACCAAGAGTGGATTAGACTATTTAATATTTCTGCCAGAGGAAATGTGTAAACTCATCTGAAAATGAACTGAAACAACTACAGGTTCTTTGATATAACTCTTTACACCAGTGTTTCCCAATTAGGGGAAATGTTGGAACTACTGGTCTACACTGTATTTGAATCTGTTTAATAATGGATGACTCGGATACTACCTTATCATAGCAGCTCATGCAAGCCGAGGCGCGCGTGAAAAATTATACACAGTCAAACACGATGAGGATGATGAGGGATTCTACTGACGCAGAAATCCGTTTCATTTTCTCAGCTTGCTTGTGTTCACGTGTCAGTAATCTAATCTACTTATAAATGACAAGAGAGGAAGGTAAAGCTCACAGTAGGCTTCTTAGAGTGTTGTGAGCTCTGTTGGGACAGTAACCTGTGTAGTGCATCTCAATATAGTTTCATTATGATGTTATATATGTGTAGCTTAAAAGAAACCAAGAGAGAAGATTAAGTATGGGGATTAATTTCATATTTTTCATTTTTGGACTCACAGGTATGTACACTAAGCTTTTCCTCAATAACTGCTGGAGCACATACTGTAAATGCTGTGATCAGCACAGTAAATGTCAAGTTAGAGACATGATTTATTAACAATATTATAGTTTATAAACAGTTGCAGTTTACAAACTATAAAATTAACTCATTTTTATATAATTGTATATATATATATATATATATATTATATTACACAGTTATAAGTTATCATTTTTATAATTTATAATTAAAAATAAAAATTCATAAAAATATTTTTAAAATAATTCTAAATTATGTAACTTATAATTTTATATATAGTAATTTTAGTTGCTATTTTTATACATTAAAAATATATAATTAAAATTGAGACTTACACATTACACCCACCAATTAAGTATAAAAATAAATAATTTTCCTTAATATATTTACACTATTGATTAGATACAAGGTAAACATTTCAATTCAATACCATGTTATGACCCGTTCTTTGCAATCCTGTGCTTCTAAATTTTCTGTCCAGTGGTAACAACTATTCAGAGATCGTATAATTTCTTAAAACGTATAACACATAATTGTCTGATAAACTGCACTGAATTATTCATGAGAGAGGGCAAGTGCTGCAACTCACATGTTTTTACTGTTACGGAGCAATCCTTATGCATGCAATAATTTTAACTGTATCTATACATTTTTTGTGTGTGTATTCAGTCGTAAAATTTTAATGCCTCTCGAACTGTTTACACTATAGATATTTATGTGCATTTTATGAGCCATCTCACAAGCAAAATTGCAACTCTGCTTTTTTTCAGTAAGTGCTAAGGAGGAGGACCTGCAAGGCTTTCAGTCCCTGCAAACCGAGAGCGCAACCTTCATAATAACTATGCCATCAGAAGAGCAAAACAGCTCCAGTGACAATGGTGGAAAAGTTTCCACCGAAAGCCCTCCTCGCCTGACTGTGGCTGTAATCAGTTCTCCAGGGACAGATTTGTTCCATACACTACATGAGAGGCAGCACTCAAGTACAGTAAATGCAACCACAACCAGTGATAAAGATGCAATTACCTCAAATGGACCAAGCTTTGTCTTAGCTTATGGTACAGGTTCACATTCCACGGGTAAGGATGGCACTGCAGCGAAGCCTTTTCAGTCTGAAGGAGACCACTCATTGATCTCCAATGATGAGGGAAGGCTTCATCCCTCAGCTGAGGCTGAATTTGAGTCAATGATGAATGACACCATGATGCCTGCTGCTCATCTGTCCGGAGGCAGGGAAAAGATCTCAGCTTCACTGGAAAGCAAGAATCAAAGAGTCTTGGAGTCTATTACTCCTTCGCCTGCAAATGACATTCCCATGGTATCAGCCTCTGATCCAGCAGTAATTGATAACCTTGGGGAGTCAAACAAGAGTGTGGAAAGACAGGGCAAAAACAAGAATGAAAATTGGACTCTGGAGTCATTTAGAGCTGATAACCCTCTGAATCATACTGAAGAGGCTTCTTTGAATAAGAATCATTCGACCATTATGCATTTTACAGCTTTGCAGGGTTTAGGTCTTTTAACCTCTGAGCTCAGTCAAAACCCCAAAAATGGATCTGAGCCTGAGCCAAAAGAACAGAAGAATCTGCTTTCACCAAGTTCACTGATCCTTGATACTCCATTACAAGTTAAATCAACCAGTCAAGTAATAGTTAATAAAATGACAGAAAGCAGCAAAAATCCCAGCACCAATGGACCAAAACCCTTTGGGGTGTCACTAAAGAACCCAGACTCAATGTTTTTATTCTCTGCTTCAAAGCTGACCCCTACAAAGATTTCAGACGCAACCACACTGAATTATTTTTCAAACATGGTAACAGCTGCTGGCAAAATGCACGTGACAAAACAATTTGTCTCCTCGCGGTTGATATGTGACTCCATGCATAGAATTGTCTCAGCGAGGGACGCACTAGAAAGCAAATCGATTTTTTACACTAAATCAAGTAAAGAGCGTCAAATTAAACCAACGCTCCAAACCTCAGTAAACAGTTTCGTTCATCGCCTGAATAAAAGTGACCTTTCTTTGGTTACTCAAAACTCTTCTCTTCTCAAAACATCAGATATTTGTACCAAAGAAGCCAGAACATCAAATATATCAGTGACAGAGAAACATAACAAAATGGATCATTTTCCAGTTCGGCTGAATGAATTGATAGCCTTTAGTACTGCCTCATTTACCAACACTGAGGAAGCAACTATAGCAAATAAGCAAATGTTCATGAAACAGACTCAAAGTTCACTTGCCGCTCTCCGAACCCTTTTACCTCAAGAAGACACTTCAAAAAACCTTGATCAATTTGATGAATTATCTACAGCGTTGCCTCTTCTACCTCTGACAAAGCTTAAAAATGTGTTTCATGTCTTCAAAGTGAATGATCATCAGCCTCTAAATAATTTCCCCTCAGAGAGATTAAAGCCTTTTGTATCTGCTCAAACTCATGAATCGATTCCAATCGATTTTACATCTGCAACTGTGAAGAGATTCACAAATATGGAAAACGTCACTAAATTCGACTCTACTAACCAAAGCCAACAGTATGGAGTGTCACAAAAAGTCTCATACATCACTTCTGAGAGGCCAAACGTAAACTCAAGCAGATTAACGGGACACGAAACGGCAACCACAATCAACAAAAGCATGTCACATTTTAGGGTCCCACTTACTAGCAGCAGCATACCCACAACAAAGACCTTCATTACAACAACTATGTTTTTAAAACCCTGGGTGTCTTTTGCCAACAACGCTCGTGCAATTCCACAAAAAAAATCCTTTCTGCTACCAACACCTTTCAGTAAGTCACAAAATACTGTGACAACAACAGACTCCAAAGTTTTCTCAAAACTTTTGTCCATCTCCAAGAAAAATAATAGCGAGTACGTCTTTTTAAATCACTCATTGACAACTGGAAAGATTGGTTTGCCGTTAGACGACAAACAACAAGATCTTAAAAACCCAAGAGGGACTGTGATGCTGTTTTTTGGCAGCTACACAGTTAGCAGTATCCCATCAGTCCAGCGGCTCATTGAAGCTCACCCTAGAGAGGTATTTCTCACAGAAGCACCGCAAACACAATCTGTACTTCAGATTGAGTCATACTTAAAAAAGAGAGATGACATGGTTAAACCAACAACTCTGAAACACCATGATCAGAACAGTGCTTCAGTTGTAGGCATGAATCAAACCTCGTTGACTCCAATTCCACACAAGATTGTTTTAAACCCAGTTCACACATCTGTTTCCCCCGTTGTTCACTTGAATACAGAGTTTAAACCACAACTGACCCTCTCTGCTTCACCTTCAGTGTCAATTGGGCCTGCAATAGTGCAAAAAAGTGGACAAGACAACCACAAAAATTCACTTTTATCACATCATATGTTTGTAAATTTATCAGATGTTAAGGAGCATCCTCAGAACATGACATCCAGCCAAATTTCTGGCATCAGTAGGCACACAACAGCTGCAGCACGACCAGAAGGGGCCCTGAACACGTCAGCCCTTGAATCATCCAATGGAACAACTTTTCCTTTGTTTCTTTTTCAAATGCAGAATGTGTTGCATAAAGAGCATTTGACCTTAACTGAAGACCACACCGATTTTTTCTCAACAGTAAATCAGCAGTCAAACTTTCCAGCTGACGAAATGTCCAGTTTAGGCGCAACAGATGACGTACAAAAACACCTTGGGCGGACTGCGCTGTCTGCTGTTACTGGGGAGAAGTTTGCTTCTCTTGTCCACGCAGATTTGAGTTTCTCAAGTACAGAGAAACAATTGCTCCCCATTGGTTCATTACCGTCCAGGGGAGGGAGTGAAGATATTTCACATGCCACCACTCCATTTGCTGAAAGTGACTATGCGAGATCTACTGATTTTGTGTCAGACCTGCCAGTAATAAACAGGAAGAGGAGGGTTACATCATCTGATTCTCTCATTGGGTAATGACTTGGGTAAATCACTTTTAATGTGGAACAGAACATTTTTTTAGCATTTGTGCTGTGCTAGATCAGTAAGCTGATAGATAGACAGACAGACCACCAGTGGGCCGCTTGGCGCGCTTTTTATTTATTGCCTTTTTTTCATATCATATATTTTATAATAGTAATTATCATAAATTAGGTATCATTCGAAAGCTTACGAACTCAAAATTCAGCCTGTAAAAACCATTTTAAAATCGGATGTTGCGTTACCATGGAAACAGTACTTTAATTTCTTTTAGCGAGCTCCTCCCCTAGTGGGTGGTGTCAGGTTTCATATTAAAAAAAATTTTTTTAGCTACTTTATAGTCAAAACCTTTTCTAATCTTGACAAAACACATTGTCGGAAAGGTCTGAGTCTCACGGTTCCATATTTGCCAACTGTTTGCACTCAAACGGACAAATACACACAAAAATATGTCAAAATATCCTCTTAAATACAGTCGGTTACATCTAAGTGAACATAAAACTTTGTGATAGAGGTGATATTTAGACAGAAATTTATCAATTTGTAACAGGAGAATGCATTAAAAAAAATTCAATAGAATGTCTGTGACACCCAGTGGCTATTTTTGGTACAGCGTCCTAAACAATATCTCATAGGGGCTTCAATTTTTGTGAAATCAACTTCAAATTTGGAAGACAACTTAGTTAGACATATGGCTTTCATTCGATAGCTGTTCTAGAGTAAAATATATTTGATAAAATATAAATTTTATATAACACTAAATTTGTTTAGTATAGTACATTTGATTTACAGTTAATTTAAACTTCCATAACTTTTTCATACTTTAATTTTTTCAAGTGCTTTCACTTCAGCAATAATGCTGCTGAGTGTCTTCTTTAAAACTTTTTAAATGTTCTTTAAAAAAAAGTGCCTTTTTTTACATTTTGGTGTCCTACTTGGATCATTTATCATCTATTATCTGGTGGACTTTTTAAAACTGGAAAAATAACCCCAAACTAATTTTTTTATTTTGTTTGTTTTTGTTTTGTTTGTTTGTTTGTTTAGAAAATTGCAATAGTTTATTTTTTATTTTTTTAATGTACTTTATTTTAATTTTCCAAAGAAGAATGGCTGCTGTTGTTGTGAATGGAACGGTACTTTACTAAATAAACTTAGTACAGATGCAATCTATAGAGATGCCAGCATGATGATAAACTGTAGTCAGCATGATTAATTTTCACTGCACTCAATTGGATTTTGACCGTCTGATTGTCTTCTTCCAGTCTGGCGCAAATCTCAGATGATATCTGCGGGACTGGCAACTACACAGCAGAGATGAGTCTGAACTTGGAGAGAGATATCATGCCCGGAGATCTCATCCCTGCCCTAGGAAACCTGCATGTCGTCATCAGCCTCAAAACAAATAACAGCCAGGTGAACCTAGAGATAAAATCCTGCTGCCTCTCGCCCACCGGCAGACTTGATGAATTTAACACCACCTGCTGCATTTTTTCCAGGTAATGTGCTCCTCTCAGGTTATTTTAGATTAAATCACATGGTGCCCTTGAACCAGGCCACATTTCACATTATGGTACCAAATCAGCTATGTGGTCCGAGCATGGCTGGATTATACGGATCCCATCTCCCTCGTTTTTATGTGAAGGTTTAATACATCAGCATTAGTTCCTGTTTATATGACTCAGCTACGTTGTAACTGGTCACCTTATCACAGGGGAACAGCATTATAATGATTGGCTAAGAAACATTCCCTCAAACTGTTTAACTTGAGAAAGCTATAAATATCCTGGGAGAAGAATGTGCCTATATCAAGCTGAAAGTTGTGTGGTTAGAGCAGTTCAGTAAACTGCTGATGTCTGTTTCCCTGTTGGTGTGTGAAGTATTAACTTTCTGTGAGTGTCTTGGCTCTGTTGCCAATAGCACACTTCCACTAATATCCAGAGACAGCACAGTGTGTACTTTCAGTAGATTCATGTACTAAATCTTTTATTAAAAACAACTATCTATGAGGTAAATTCTTTCAAAATTCTATATTTTAGAAGTACAGTATTGTGCTTTTGTTTAGCAAAATTGTCTCTCATTTAGGGGAGACATGGGAGGTATAAACAATAAAATGGATAAGAAAATAATGTATAGTACATATAAAACATAAAAGTGTGTAAACCACTCATTTTTGTAAATTACTCTGGGGAACATCAACAACAGCTGGTAAAGGTTCAGAGGGAGGCAGCTGGTGCTTCCCATTTTGCATACCTCTGCATTACAGTATATGCTGTTTATAGTACCAGTTATGTGAGGGGAGGCGGTGCCTCGACATCATTATGATTGGCTGATCGGCACTAGGGATGGGTATTGAGAGCAGGTTCCATTTAAGAACCTTTGATTCGATAAGAAATGCGATTCTGCTTATCGGTTCCTGTGTGCGCGGTTTAATGTGATTATAAACCATTCAAGCGCAAAGAAGACTCGCACGCTGTTTTCTGTGCTCTGCACACATCCAAAGTGTGCTCACAGAAAAAGTGATTTTAATGTGATTATAAACCATTCAAGCGCAAAAAAGACTTGCACGCTGTTTTCTGTGCTCTGCACTCATCCAAAGCGCTGCCTCTCATACTGTATACTGAACTGAGTTCTCTTCTGTGTCTTTTTGCACTCAAAACGGACAAATACACACAAAAATATGTCAAAATATCCTCATAAATACAGTCGGTTACATCTAAGTGAACGTAAAACAGTTGACAAAGAAAACGTATATGTAACAGTGTATTGGATCTGTGTAGCTCTTAAAGTGACAGCAGCCTAATATTCCTGCTGCCGACTCTATAATAACATTAATCAAATGACAAAGAGAAAATTCACTTGCTGGTCTTGACTGAATAACTTCTGTAACTATATTTGTAATGTATATTTTATTTTATTATAAGTGCAGTGTTATTTCACATTTGATTATAGTTTCTGTACCTGAATACCTGAAAATCTTATAACTCTATTTATTTCAGTCGTATCTTTGTTCAGTTGTATTTATTTGTGCGATTGTGCTATACATCGGATGTTGATTAGATGGAGGCAAAAAGCTTTAAGTCGATTGTCAGAAAGGGGTGGGGTTTATGAGGACCATATGATCAGAGAATGATTGGAGAAGTCTGGCATACATCACCAGAGAGAAGTCTGTCATTTCACTGCAAGATCCAGTTATGACATTCTGATTTTGAACTATTTTGAATGAATCATCAGTAAGATGAGAATCAGAACATAGAACTATCTGCATACAGCACTCCATCCATAGGATTTAATTGTCATGCTTTTTAGTTCAAGAAATTTCACCTCTATTTGCATCACTTGTCAAGTTCATTATTTTAGTAATGTGCGTGCTATCAAAGATAATGCGTCTGTTTGATTTGTACTCCCTCAGGCTGCCTATAGAGCCTCACGGCATTAGACTGCTTCCCAGCGTCCTGTCAAAGAGGGCTAGCTTCACCATCAGTCTCTTCCAGATGATCAATTACTCCACCGCTTACCTGCACTGTGACCTGAGTGTGTGCTTGAGGAACCATTCTGAGTGCGAGGGGGTGAGTCTCAACCCGGCCTCACAGATGAAAACTTGGGGATCATTTATCACTGTTGAAGAGGTCTCAATATTTCTCCTGAAAGATTTTCTACTTTTCATTACTCTCCCTCTTTTGATGACAGCATCTGCAGTTTCTAAATAAATGATCTTCCGCGGCTTGTTACTCTGTCACTGTAAGACAGAAAGTGAAGCGGTCGGCAGTTCGTAGGCTAACAGAATAACTCGCCGAGTCTGTAAACAAGTTTAAAGTATGCAGAAGTTCAGGGATTTTATTTCTGTGCAGTATAATGGCTTGATTTCAGGATGATGACATTATTGGTTATTCATTTCTCATCTCAGCAGTGTGAGCAGCATCGAAATTCACATCTCAGAGAGGAATCAAGGGCCATCTTCAGCAGCACAGGAAACCGCATTTCTTTCGGCCCTGTTTTGAAAGGAGCAGACAATTCATCAGCCTCTGAAACAGCAGGTAACTTATTACCAAGTTGTTCTGGTGGGGTAATAATACTAACTAATGGAAAGATATTTCAGCCGAACTGTCGGTCTGATTTGGTTTGTCAATGCCGTACAGATGACACTGAAGCCATGGTGGTGATTATCAGCTCAGTGGCCTGCTGTTTGCTGGCGTGTTTGGCTCTCTTGCTTGTCTGGATTGGGAACAGACGTTGTCTGCAGAGGTCTGCCTACTGCTGGTCCAGGGGCCTTTGTGAATGCTAACAAAACGGCGCTCACTGCAATTCAGCCAACCAGACTAAAATCTGCATCGAGCACTCAATCATTATCTGACAGTTTTTTTGCTCATCATTGCTCATCATTATGTTTAGTTGCTGCACTGGGAAACTAATGAAACTATTAACATTGATAAAAGTGACCCAAAGTGCTCTTGAATAATCATTTATACTGCATTATAGTGCCAAGCTTTGAGTATTACGATAGAGATTTTAAAAATACAAGCCAACCATTTCAATGTGAATACTTATACTGAGTAAATATTGTCAGCACACAGCTATTTAAAGGGATAATTCACATAATTCACCCTCATGTTGTTTCAGATCCTACCTTCCTTCTGTATTAAAGTGCAGTCACATTAACCTTTGTTCGGCAAATTTTTTTTCAGACGAAATCCAGTAATTTCAGTAGGAATCCATGTGAATGGGAATTACGTTTGATGGCAAAAGATTTCCCCACACAAATTTCGCAATGGGTTCAAGTTGCTCACGCAGGTTGTCCAAGTGAATGCTGATTGGTGTGAAAGAGACTTCATACATCACTACACTATTGAACAATAGACAATGGACCTTTTTTGCCTATGAAATTTTACCGCATCTTTACACAAAAGATTTTTTGAAGAATGTTTATGAAAGTCTGTCAAGTCCTAAACTAGACTGGACCCCATTGACTTTCATTGTATGAATAAAAAACAGACATTTCTCAAAATGTGACCCGTGCTGGCAGAATGAGTTGCAATGAGCAAATTTTCAAAAATTAGTTATTGTTATTCTCATGTTCTCTATTAAAAAACCTTCAAAATTATGTATGATTTGTTGGAAAAAATGACTGAGCTACACATGTTTGAAGTCAATAGAGTCAGCAAAGTCAATTTTGAGAAAAATCGAGTTAAAGTTTTCTCAAGGTTCCAAAACAAAATCACATAGCAACCATACCTTAAAATCCCTGGTGATACCACCAAATTTGGCACAAACCAAGTCAAAACCCATATCTATAGGAAATATATATATATATATATATATATATTCAACTTTTTTTTTTTTTAAATTTTGATTAACATTAATGAAACAGACAGCCTATATATTAAGACCTACTGTACCACACGTAGCCTATCTAATATAATGTCTAATATAATCAGATGTTTTTCCCCAACAGTTAACTAAACGTTCACTTCAGACATAACAGATCATGTTTGTGTGAATACTCGCCAAGACAGATTTTTTTGAAATACTGTAATTCTGTGTATATGTGTCGGGATCGCGCTCTGAGGCGTCATTGTGCCCGCGCTTCGGATCTGTCAGTCAGCGCAAGTAGGATCATTTTGTTTACATCAGCATGAGTGTGAAAATCACATTTCATTGGTTCAGACTCATCCCATCGAGAATTCGCTATGAATATTCACAAAGTTGAAATGCTGCGCTTTGAAACGGTACCAAACTTGTGCTGAGAGGAAGCGCCAGTCATCCAGAAGCGAGAAGAGAAAAACTGCATTTTTCATGGTCAAAAGAAAAGGTACTCCTCAGAAAACGTACAAATAAATATATTTTTTGATGTTTAATTGCTGTTTGGAGCAATGGGATCACTAGACGAGGGCTTACAGTTTTTCTCGATTGCTTAAACACATTTCTTGAAACTATGCCTCATATTCTCAAAACAGTAAACACAAATCCGTAACGTCTCACCCAATTCCCCAAACATCCTGTTTTCAGGTCAAAATGAAGCTCTACACTCAAAACCATTCACTCTTGCTGAAAAACTAAACTTTGCCATCAGACATCACACACAAGCCCTCAAAAACACACACAATACAACATAGTCTTACACACTAGTGAGATAAATTCAAAACAATACTACAAAAATCAAAAATTAAAACCAGTAATAAGTTATGCTGCTTGTGGTTTTCCCCTTCAAGGAACTTTTCACATGATGAACACACGTGTATACATTTGCACATTTTTTATTCCTTAATGTACTGTACAGTATAATACACCAAACAACAAGAAAAAAATTCTGCCCCAGCCTCACATGTTTGGTCTGGGACAGGCCAGAGAATCTCGTCAACATCACAGGCTGTACTGGCCCTATCCAGGCAGCAGGGGGGAAATCCTCTTGCATGCCTGATCCACCCCTGGCACACATCAACTAAAATATTACTGTAACTGTAACACATACTTTTTACAAAATGGAAGCAGACAGAAACTCTATCTGTATGTAAGGCAATTTGATGCATGTGTTGTAACGGAGTATAGCTCTCAAAAGTTACAGTAGAGTACACTGAGGTACACCTACCTGTTTTCCTCTCTTAAGGTTCTTGTCATCGAGGCGACGGTGAAGAAACTTAAGTTTGGCTGAACTCATTGCCCAGCCTCCCTCATAGTCATACCATGGGCAAGGACATGGTCAACTAGTGGCACGAATTTCATCTGAGACTCCTTGTCTCCTTGCCACTCATCCTCTTCCTCCACTCCTTACTGCTCTTCCTCCTCCTCCTCTCTGGTGTCCTCAAACTTTTCAGTCACGTCTCTCTGGATCCATTGTTCCAAAACTGAATGAACTGACTCGGGCTCTTTTATCTATCTATTGAGGGTTCTGATTGGTGTGTGATAAATTTTGACTCTTAGTGTTTCCACGTGGGTAACTGTGTGCTAACTGAGTTTAAGCTATGCTAACTTGAGTGAACAATATTGAACGCCTGTGCTTTCTAAATGACAACATGATGTAGGCAATGAGAAATGAAGGGATTTGTGTGTAAAGTTCTGCGGTGACAGTTCAACAAATCTGATTCATGTGTGGAATAGTGTTTATAGTTTAGGGAAGTGGGTGTGCTTTTTGATAAATGGTGTTATGGTTTTGAAATTTTAGTTCAAAAGCCTGGTTATAGTGTTTTTGTGAAAACCTCAATTTTGACTAAAATTGACATTTTTCACTTGTTTTGCTTGTAGCTCGAAATTAGCCTGTGCGCATTCTGACTCATTTTCCCAGCACACGTCACAAATATCTTTGTGTGTGTGTGTGTGTGTGTTCTGCAGAAAAAAGGGCTTGAATGACATGAGGGTGAGTAAATGATGACAGATTTTCATTTTTAGTGAACTGTCCCTCTAACCCTCTGTTGGGTTGTTTATTCTACCACTGTCTACTTTCTTAGCTGTACTTTCTTGTACATTTACCATTCTTTAATGCAGGATGTCAAAGATATAAATGAATGTATTCTCTTTATGTATCACTACTCCAGTGCGCAAAAAAGTTAGACATGTTGTTCAGCTGCTTACTAGGTTTCACATTGTGTGTTTTCCTCTCAAATAATCGCCGTTGGATGAAAAAAGAAGCAATTAAGTAGTAACAAGCAGACATTGCCTTTGAGATACATCTCTATGTAAATCCCACCGCCAGGCTGGGACAACCTAGGGGCAAAGCAGATTTACTGTCTTGAAGATCACTTAATAAAAGACGTAATGGCTTCTTGTAATCGAAAGTGCAATCAAAATGGGCCCAACGGGAAATGAAGCGAATATGTCACAGAATTAGAAAGAAACAAGCTTCAATATTAAATCTTTGAAAGTGCAGAAATAGACCGTTAGGAACACTTGTGGTTGCTTGTTGCGTAATTACTCCCTCTATAATTAAGGTAATTAGCTTATTGATTGCATTATCTTAAGTGGTAAAAGGTCATTTACAACAGTTTCAATTGCTTTGCACACTGAAAGACATCATTTCAATGTAGAACATTATTGCACGTTTTGACTGTGAATCTGGTTCTTGCATCAATATATACTCAAGCAGAAAATCAACAGTTCCTGTATTTGTGCTGAAACATGGTGGCTGGCTCTTTGTGCACCTCTTAAAGGATGAAGTGTCTCTTCGGGTGCCTGACAAAGCCTGAGTCGCAGCAGCTGCATGTCAAGTCTCTCCTTCAGAGCCTTGCAAGAACGCTAAAGAGGCATGGCATCGTCACCTCGGTTCAAAACTGCTGCTCGCTGCTTAATTGTTAATTACTGTTATTAGTATTATTACATTATATTTGAAAGCCTGTTATTGAAAGTTAATTTGCATCACACTTTGACTTAGAATGACATTCACTTCACAGGTTTTTGCTAATGTGCCAAGAAATGCAACAGGTAGTACTTAAGAGACCGATGAACAATGGGAAAACTTCCAGAGAACAATAGTAATTATAATGAAAATGCTCTTTATAAATTGTGTTGTGTGTGTTGATAAAACAATGTCAAGCTCTAAGATAGATCATAAAACCCTTCAATTAAATATTTAGCATCAAATATCTTTGAATGTGTTGCTGAATTATATGAAATAAAATGCAACTGCTTCCCTAACAACAAACAACAAATGTGCACACATGCCTTATGAGGCAATCCCTACTGGTGTGTAAAAACATGAAGCTGGTATATCCAGTTATCAAGTGTCCCACACAAATCTCTCAACCTCACCTGTGTAACTCATTCTAAACTGGCTTTGTAGCATTTCTATTCAAATATTCAGTGCTCCTCCCACCAAAACCAGCAGATCTTTTTGTTTAATATGCCTTTCCTTGACCTGGTTTTTATGTGACAAGAAGAAATGTTGAAGGGCAGAGTCTTTATTTCCTGAGCCTGGAAAACAAAATGACAGCAGCTAATTCCAGTGTAAAGGATTCTTTCAGAGATGGCAGCCTGGAGAGATTTACTTATTTTAAAAAAGATGACTTTGAAAATGACTGGGAGAAAGTGGCTGAGCGCAAGTTTGGTCGAGTCTATAAGGTGAAGCTTAAAGTCTTGCGGGAAACGTGTGCCCTAAAGACCACAACCAATGATGATTACAGGTATGGTAACGCATGAAAGTAGTAGAAGATATACTGTTAATTGTAGTTGTAAGTAGTTGGCAGTTGATACAATAGAAGTAGTATAAACTGATACTAAATGTAAATATGTATATATTATACTGTTATATATATTGTCTGTAGTTTTGTAGCTCTCATTGTGTTTGTATTTTGTATTATTATTATCTACATTTATATAAAATGTTTGTATATACTATATATATTATTTTATGACCAATTATTTTAAATCTTCATGACCCAATAGGAACATGATAGAGATGTCCAAAAATGGAAGAATGAAGTTCAATTATTTAATCTCCCTTTATGGAATAAGCAAAGATCCACCTGCTTTAGTAATGGAATATATGAGAAAGGGATCCTTGGATAACCTTCTCAGCAGTCATTTCTTAATGTGGCCCAAGAAATTCCAAATGATCCATGAGATGACGATGGGCATGAATTTTCTGCACAGCATGAAACCGCCCATCCTTCATTTAAACTTGAAACCAGCTAACATCCTTCTTGATGATCATCTTCACATGAAGGTGAGTCAGATACTATTTCACTTGTTTTCAAATGCTTCTGAATTAATTTCTGATAAAAGGAGACTAGTGGTTAGTGGTTTTGCCAACTTTGTAGCTTTTATTATCCTTGGTTAATGTTACTTTCTACATATATGCAATATGCTAGGTTAAAATATACAACCTCATAGTGTTGTTGCAGTTTCAGGCAATATTTTCTGTTTAAAGATTTCAGATTTTGGCCTCATTAAATGGGAGGAGTTCTCTAGTAAGACTGAGTTTATTGAACACCTGACAGCTCGAGGGAACATAAACTATGTGCCTCCAGAAACATTTACCCAGAATCCTGAACCTCCCGGAACGAAGTATGATGTTTTCAGGTGAGAGTGTATAACTTAAAGAACATTACAGAATGTGCATAAATTGACAATTTAACAGTGAGTTATGATATGCCATGAAATAATCATATAACCATTCTCACTTTGCAGCATTTCTATTATTATATGGGAAATTCTCACTCAACAGCGCCCATATCAAGGTATATATTACTCTTAATTTTGGAACTTTCCACAGATTTTTACACAAATTGTAATGTTGCAATTTGTCATTCAACCCAAGGGGAAAAAAGATCAAACAAATTAACTCCATCAATAAAAACTTTAATTTATGGAAAATATATGTTAATAACCACAAACTAATATTTGGTCTCAAACTAGTCAGTTCCTGCTAATTGGCCGCTTCTTGTAAGCTAATTTGCAACTGTTACCCACTGAATTTTAATTAAATTTTTGGAAGCATCCTCCATTTTGGTAGTGTTGATAACAGGATTGCAAAAAAAAAAAAAACAACCACAACAAAAAAAAAACATTATATTAAATGAATTAAAAACAAAACAGCTCATATAATATTTATTTTGACCACCTGAGGTTGATAGTCAACAGTTCTGAAACACATTTCACCCACTAAGAGATTTTCAGGCCCATTTTGTACTGAATTTGTGAAAAAGTGCCTTTTACACTGTGTTTGTTATGAGAGTGCTTGAAGCGCAGGTTGTGTTTGTATTGTTAAACTCATTATTTGGAGTTTGTTTAGTACAAAAATAACTCTCCAAGCAATTTGTTCTATTCTTCTTGTCACAGGTCTGTCTATGACAGAAATATTAATCAAAGTGTCATCTGGCAAAAGGCCTGGTGTAGAGAAGATCCCTGAAGACAAGCCCCCTGAGTGCGAG
The DNA here is from genome assembly GCA_037101425.1 of Elopichthys bambusa. Lineage (NCBI taxonomy): Eukaryota > Metazoa > Chordata > Actinopteri > Cypriniformes > Xenocyprididae > Elopichthys > Elopichthys bambusa. Next base: position 15,497,587 of record CM074444.1, read on the forward strand.
GACATGATCGGCATCATGCAGCAGTGCTGGCACCAAGACTGCAGCCAGCGACCTGCTTTCTGTGGTAACAAACCTCATTTTTGTTCTTGTTTCTGTTTAATGAAGACTATAATAGTGCTTGATTACATACAGACAAAATGCATTTCTCAAGTCTCAGTAGACGCTTGCTCGGTTGTCTCACTGGTCTTGTTCCTTCTGAAATAACAATGAGCAATGAACCAATATTGTTGCATTTATCAACCTCCTAGTTCCTCTGCGATTTGTATCTTCATAAGGTCACCTTCAGCAAAAGGTCTAATTGAATTAGTGATCATGATAATGAATTCAATGTTTGTGTTCAAGCATTAGTTTAATAAGCCTCTGCTAATTTTCTTTGCAGTGTTGTATTGTATAATGAGCTGAATATGATTAATCTTGTACATCAGATTACTAAAATTTCAGTGTGAATAGCACAGTTATATCCCTTGTACTACGATGTTATCTCACATTATACACTACCAATTAAGATGCTCCTCCATAAGAGTAGCTAAAAGGCTGTCAATCATTGGCTGGCCATTTGCACATTTTTATTCACTAGTGTGTGGAAAGCCCTGAAACAAACACAAGAGCAAAAATGTTCCAAAGTGACATTCAGCTGCATCATCTCCATTTTCTGCAGAGATCGTTCGGTTAACTGAAGTTCTCAGTGAAGTCCTGAAAATCCCAGACACGATTTCAGGGGGTGAGATAAGAAAGCGTCTGCCTGAACAGGTATGGAACGTAAGTGACTCCTCCAGCGCATGTTTAGACCACACCATCAGCTTATAAGGTGTTAGCATAAGTAATCTGCGGGGGTTGGTAGAATTTTAAGGAATGATTTTAACACTGTAAAATATTCATATACAAATCTTTTTATACCAAACTGTCTATGTTTTCAAACTAAAGCAATAATTTGTCTTTTTAAATGTCATAAACACTTTAGTCTGACTGAAGTCAAACAGACCTAATGCGACTGCAGCTTGGTTTTCGTCCAGCATTTATACAAGTTAAACGAACTACAGTTCTGTCATGAGAACTCTGAGTGTTTGGAATGGTAATGGATGACAATGTTGATATGTTTGGTCTTGGCGGAATAGAACTGCTACGCTGCTGCAGAGCAAGTACGGGACTTGCTACTGCCAATACATACACGACACGCTGCTGTGAGCAAGTAAGATATGCTGCTGCTTTACAACATGGCGTACATGAATTACCTGTAGCAGATCTATACAGGTGGAGCTGGGGAAGGTGGAGGGTTTCTGAAGCGCGCTTCACTGCTAAGGCAAATGCTACCTGTATATTTGAAGGTTGAGCATGCAAGCTCATTGGCTTCTGATACAGCAGGACCCAATCAGCTGTGTCCAATAGATAATGATGTGATTATGAGCAGGTTGAGTTAAAGGACCTATTAGCCTGCACCATCTAGAGTTTCATGACAGAACTTTGTATTTGGCGTCAGTGTTGTCTGCTTGCTCCAAACATCAGCAATGATGCACAATCCATTCTTTATGTATTTAGACATAAAGATTATCTTACCTCATTATAACCTGCAACGACGACCTGCATTCTCTGATAACAAACATCAGTTTTGTTTTTGTTTCTGTTCAATGAAGACTACAGTAGTGCTTGATTATAAGCGCTTTAGTCTGACTTGAAATCGTACCTGTCTGGGTTGAACTAACAAACCTAGATAATGTGATAGCAGCTTAGTTTCGTCAAGCATTAATACACTCTAATCGTACTTCAGTTGGCCTTAGTGTTGTGTATGTTTTCAATCATTTCTGCTTTTTAGAGATAAAGACTATAGCTCATGTGCGCAAAAGAAAACACTGTAGTTCGATTTTAACTGCGCATGTATACATACTGCCATGTCGAACAGCTCAACAAAAACTGCACAAAAACAAACTTTTTGAAATCCATGACAATAACTTTGAGGGGTGTAATGGTACACAAACATGATGGTTCGGTATGTACATCGGTATTGAAGTCACGGTTGGCTACGGGTTTAGTACAGCAGGGGGGAGAAAACTAAACAAAATTGCTTCTTTTTTATTAAACAATGGTTTATTGAACAAATTGTGTGTGTGTCTTTAAATAAATTCTATTATAATTAAAATTTTCTTAGAGATAAAAAAAATAAAATAAAATGCTAAACTATATACAGGGAGCCCTTTCTTGCACATTACTATAATATTAAAGGTTACAATTATCAACAGAGCCCAAACTATTAACTACTAACTTCTAAATCTAATTATAAAATTATTTTTCAAATCATTTACACAGTTAATGTCATAACTTGTTTTCATGACAAATTTATTTGAACATACAGAAGAATTAATACATTACTAACAGGTTGAGTAAAATATAATATACAAGTTAATATAATTCACATATTTAGCGAGAGAGTTTATGCAGAGTTGGTGCATGCACCAAACTGTGATATCCATACCGTGACAGTTTGGGATGAATACATGTACCGTTACAATTTTACTGTTATAACTTTATATTTTTGCAATTTCTGATGTCAACAAAATTGTTGTTAGTCACACGAGATTTAACATTAATTCAATTTTGCTATGTTTCCATTAGCTAAAGAAAGCAGCTGACTCTTCAGGCAAGTATTTTGTTCTCACATTCAGTGTCTGTACAAACCTAACAAATTCTTATGTATATAAAACTGTCCACCATCCTATTTTTTCCCTATTTATTATAGATGATTCCAGCATTCACTCTCTCCTTGTAAGAAAAGACTTTGAGAGCTTTAAGAATGTTCTGCGAAAAGAACATGTATCGATGCTCTTCAAAGACAACAATACTCTCCTTCATCACGCCGTGGCAAGCGGGGACAGAGAAAGCGTGCAGAAGGTCCTGGATCTGGGAGCCTCGGTAAACTGCCAGAGTGTAAAAGGCTACACCCCACTCATCGTTGCGGTTCTGCGCAAGTTTTATGACATCTGCAGCTTGCTGACAGGGCGTGGGGCTGACGTCAACCTCTGCGATGGCGACCAGTGGACCGCGTTGCATTTTGCCGTACAGACTGGCGATGACAGAGCCACTCGCCTTTTGTTAGACAATAAGGCGAGAGCCGATGCCAAAGAGAAGGACGGCTGGACGCCTTTGCATCTAGCTGCTCAGAATGGCCACGAGAACATTGTGAGAATCTTGCTGCCACGTCTGGAGGCTGTGGATGAGCAGGAGCACCAGTCTGGCCGTACGCCACTTCACGTGGCTTGCATTTATGGCCATGTAGACATCACCAAGCTCTTGCTCAAAAAGGGAGCTGATGTCAACAAACAAGATAACCTTCAGTCCACTTCCCTACACTTGGCGGCAGATGAGGGGCACTTCAGGGTGGTCCGTTTGCTGGTTAATAGTGGGGCTGATCTAAACACAGTTGATGAGCAAAGCTACAGTCCCCTTCATTTTGCCGCTCTGAAGGGTTACACGGGTATCTGCAGACTACTATTGGGTAAAGGACTCGACCCCAACATCAGAACCTATCAGAATTGGACAGCCATGCACCTGGCATCCTTGAAAGGCCATCCGGAGACTATCCTTGTGTTGGAAGAGCACCATGGCTCAGTCAACGTCCAAGGAAAAGACGGCTGGACGCCTCTGCACCTTGCCTGCCATCATGGGCAGGAGGAGGTGGTGACGGTGCTGCTAACAGCAGGTGCCGACCCTAACCTGGCTGAGGATAACGGCTGGACGCCCCTCCACTTAGCCTGTAATAGTAGCTGCTTTCCTAGTGTGCTGCAGCTGATATCCCATCAAGCCAATGTGAACGCACAGAATAACAGCCAGTCCACTCCATTGCATTTAGCCGTCCAGCTCAGCAACATCCCCATCATCAAAGCCCTGCTGATGAATAATGCACAGCGGGGTATAAAGGACTCGAAAGGATGTACCGCCTTAACCTTGGCTCAACGGTGCAAAAATACAGAAGCTGTGGAGCTACTGGAAAGCTAACACACACTGGTTGAGACTCTGGCAGAGAGCGAGCCGTGTTTGGTGACAGATAACTCCACCATTAGAGGGAATCCAGCATTGATTTCTGCTATCGATTTCCTTCCTGCTGCAAAGCCTTTTCTTATAAACACTCTTGCTGTTGTTTTTGATTTAGATTCCTAGAATTTAACGCCTTTGTTTGGGTTAAGAGCTCAGGTGTGTTCTCGGAATGGAAGTGTTATGAATGAAGGATTTTGTAACTAGCAGTGTGTAATGAAAGTCAACATAAAATAATAATGGCCGTCAGTTTATTTATAGTGAATAATTCATCAGAGCATGTTATTTCTAAGACATCAGTTGTTTGTTTGTTGTAATATTTAATCAAAATGTAATAACTTGCTCCGTTTTTTAAACTACTTTCCTTGTCTGTTGATGACACTCAAGTTTGTACAGGCTATTGAATAATGTTAAAGGGATAGTTCTGTCATCATATACTCTACCTTGTGTTGTTCCAAACCTGCAAGACTTACTTTCTTCTGCGGAACACAAAAGAGGATATTTTGAAGAATGTTGGTAATCAAACGGTTTTAGTTACCACTGACTTTCATTGTACGGAAAGGGAAAAAAAACAACAACACTGAGACAGTTCTTAAAATATCTTCTCTTATGTTCAACAGAAGAACGAAAATCATACATAAATGTAACAACATGAGGGAGAGAAATTATTGAGTGAACTATCCCTTTAACTAAGTAGCCAGATTGCAATATCTTTATCAAACTCACATTCAGTCTGGCTCCATTCTGGTGTGTAATGCCCACATTTTTCCACAATCTAATCTATTAGCACACATTTTTTTGTACTGAATATCCCATTCAACTTTAAAATGCATCATATTAGAGGAGTAAAAGAAGTTGTAAATTTATGTAGGCTTTAGCACAGTAAAAAAAAAACATGTGTGGTATTTAACATGATTCAATACATTCATGCTTGTATGAATTCCAACAATGTCAAACATACAAATGTGTGCAGTAATGTTAAAGGTGAAAATCATAACCATTTGTGGCATTCAAATGGCATGTTACATTCACAGACAAAAGCAAAAAAACCTGTTTGACAACATGCTTATCACTTCCCAGCAGGCTTCTGCTCACGTTTGACAGCTTTGTCCTAAATAAAAAGGGCAAAAAAAAAACAAAAAAAACCTTTCTATGTCATTATACTGGTACAGTCAAACCAAAAATGATTCAGACATTTTTGATATCTTTACTAGTGGGTGCAGGACACTATGGTTCAGGATAGCAAAATAAAATAAACTGTGACATATTATACCCAAAAATTCTTCATACAGTGGAGTACCAGTAAAATGTATAAAAATTTGGAACCAAAAATTATTCAGACACTTTGACCTGACCGTGTTTTGCTTAAGTGTTATCTGACATAATTAAGTTTTTTTTTTCTGACACAGTTTAACTCGTCATATTTTATTACCATTTTTTTTAAACTATAGTGAATAAACTGTAATAATGAATGAAATGTTCAAGTTGTCTGAATACATTTTTGTTTAAATGTATATATATTGAACTGAACTGAAAATACAGTAGTATACTGAACTGATGGTATGCTGGACATCATTACATAATGCATATTTAACTGGTGTCAACTTATGACTGAAACGCACCAGTTTTGTATTTCACAAACTGTACTTTAGACATAAGATAAAGTTTGAATTATGTTAATTTCAGTAATTTTACATACTCTTTTGTGACACAGAGAAAGTTGTAATGAGGTTTCAGAGCTTTTGAAACAAGCATCAGAATATCAGAATCGCTTTTTTTTTTTTTTTTAGCAAGGTTCTGACTTTTCCTCAAGTGAATATGTTAATAAAACATCAATGCTTTGTGAAGGAATCAGAACACAGCCCGTCACAGACTGTGGTTTGCTCTTCAGCCTCTCCACTGTAATGTACATGACATTTTAAATATCTCATTAAAGTCTGCATAATAACAAATGCTTTGAGACGTCTACAGTGTGGATTGATGCAACCCTCATTGATATGCAGTAATGTGAAAATAAACGATTTTTTACGTAACAGCATGTTCTCAGGCGTTTTTCTCCTGCAGAGAGATTTTACATGGGATTAAAAAGTTTTGAAAATGGATGGATGAGATCATTTCCAGTCATGTACAGAATCTAATTCCAAGTGAGCAAAATTCTGTAATAATCATTTACAAATAATTGTGCTCAGTATTGTGTGTGCTCATATGTTTACACAGTAAAACAAAGGCAGATTAAGAGAGGGCTTCCTACTGTGTGATTTACACTTATATATCCTTATATCCAGATATCCTCAATTTAATGTAATTAATTAGTTGTTAGTGTTTGGATCTTAAGAAGAATTTGTGCTGAGAGATTTTACTTCAAAGCTTCAAAACATCCTTTGGCACAAAATATTCCCTGATGTGGACTATTGCTAATGCACCAAAGATCATCATATGCGGATAAGGTTTAAATCTCCACAGCAAATGTAATAAAAATGAATTTAAACACAAGACTGCACATTCAAAGAAATTTACTGAACAATACAGTACCATCTTAAAGAGAAGATTTCTAGTGAAGTGTGACCAATTATTGCTCTATCTGACTTTCATTTCATTACTTTTGGGTCCTTCAGGCAAGCACATAGATAGCTCTACTAATGAGTGGTTAAGTTTTACCCAGCATGCACCGAACCCTCTTCCAGAGAATGACACCATGGTCTCACTGTCAACACATTATCTGTTGCCATAATTGTTGCTCAGACCATTAAAAATTATTTTGTTTACATTATAATTGCTATAATAAGAGAACTCCACTGTGTGCCATTTTCCACCCCATGAATTATAGTTTTGTGGCTTTCAGTCCATGTATGTTATTTTGAGTTCATCTATGTTCTAATGTACTCCTAAAAGTTGACAAAATAGCATATAAATATTCTATATTTCAATTATACAGTCTTTCTCTTCCAGGCAAACAAGACTAAAAAAACTGATGACTGTACTACACATTTTTGTCCAATCAAATGCTATCTAGAATGACAATGCCCCTCCCCAATTACCACCTGCAACTAAGGCGTCAAGGTTTAACTGAATAGCATAGCCCAGTGAGCTCTCGCTGGAGCTTTGAAAATGTACCACTTACCTGAAGAAAACAAGAGTACCATAGCGATAAGAAAAGGGAAAACAGACTACTGAGTAAACTGAAAGTAACTGAATTGTTTGCTCTTCATGAAATGTAATGTTTAAGTTATTTACTATTATTCATTTAATAAGCATTAACTGAATATGTCAAACTCCTACAATTGTTAAAAAAAAGATAAGCTTACAAAAGACTTTCAAAGGAGTCATCTGGCTGGGGAAATGTAGGTAAGAAATTACCATTATATTTATTATTTTATGAACACCATTAAATTCAGTGCCAAAGGAAATTATATATACACTTGTTTCATATTTTATTAACAATCCTTTTTGTTGCCAAGAACCTTTAGAGGCAATTCAGAACATTTTATAGATCCTAAGAGATCCAAAAGAAGACTTTTGCTTCTACCTAAGACCATGTATCATCCAAAAAACCTCTGAATCACCTTTTTAGGAGTGTATAAACAACGGTGCTGACGCATTCACAAATGTTGTTGTAGTCTGAAATGATGGTTTACAGATTATTGTTGATTGAAACTGGCTTTGTAAAGGCCTGGAAATGTAAGAATTTCTGCATATGATTCATAATTCTTTGATGTGCGTCAGACTGAACCGTGACAAGACTCCTGTACAAGACCTTAATCGCTCAATCTCTTATCTTGGTTGAAGGTCAGACAGTTGTTACTTCCTGATGTATAAAACACCAAGGAGTTTCCTTTAATCAGCCATCACTGATCTGGTCACATGCTGCACAAAATAATGGAAAATACTCCGCCCCTCCCCCAGGTCTGATATCAGTTCATTAAATGTAACTCAGTCTGAACTGGTTTACTTGCATCTGTCTGAGTGTATACAAATATGACTTTCTTGTTGGTAGAATTTCTCTAAATCTAGAAATTCTTCCATTCAGGTCTGTCCATCAGCTGCTCGTATTTGCCAGAATCAAATCAATGATTTTGACATTTATCGCAGTCAGAGGGCTGGCTTACTGTCAGAAGTGTCATGGCCAAACATATTTGCTCTCTCTGATGTGTATTTCAAATCCAACTTCTATAAAAATGTTTAAAAAGAAATATTTTTCTAAACCACCCATTCACATGGACAGTCGCCATACTTTCTGCAGACTGTTTGCCTTAAGCTGAATATTTTTTCTTTTGCCCACCCTCATTATGAGTGGAATCTCTATAACTCTTCTTTAGAGCACAAGAGCTATCATCAAACATCAAACTACAGAAATAATCACTAACTATCAGGTGTAATTTTAGTGTAGTCATAACTGTTTAATGTAATGTAACGTCATTTTGAGTTGTTTTAATCCAGAACAGGTGGGAACTGACTTTTATCTATTCCAAAACATTTTTGAGAACATTTAACAAGCAACAGACATCTAACAAATACATCTAACAAATCTTTCATAAAGATTTTCAAAATACTTTTTTGGGTCTTGGTCCATTTAATATGAAACTAGTAGGCCTAGTAGTAAAGTGGAAGAGATGAGGATCCGTGAGCATCTCAATCTGTCACACACCACATTAAAGAGCGTCAAAACGACATTTGTTGTTTGAATTTTCCAATAAAACTGACACGATTTGAATGCTGTGACGTTTTATTAAAAATAACAAAACACAATGCCGTCGAAAATGGCTCGCTGCGACCGACTAAAAATTATCACATTTTTGAGCGCACATTTTTTTCCTTTAATACCTCATTGGCTGATGCATTATCATCCTGCAAATGCCAACCCAATAACTCTATATGTTACAATTTAAAAGTAAATGCACATTATTTTTAAGGGGGGGGGGGGGGGGGGGGGGGGTCATCTTCCCTCATCCAGAGGTGGGTAACGAAGTACATTTACATTTACTTCGTTACATTTACTTGTTTGTACTTAAATTTGTACTTATTTGTACTTTAACTTGAGTACATTTCTAATGAAAAATCTATGCTTTTACTTCGCTACGCTGGGCGACGTTCTCTCGTTACTTTTTACTATTTCAATGCAATACTGTACATGTTAAGAAATGCGTAGTTATGAACAATGAACATGAACATGAACAATGCCCCATTCACAAATGAATCACTCTTTCGATTCGATTCTGTTCAAAGACTTGATCAAACAAGTTGGCAAAGCTGTCTAAATTGGTGTACGAATCAGTTTGAATGATTTGTTCAGTTCTCTGCACGCACTGAATCGTTTGAAGCGGCAGTGGACCTACAGTCAAGTAAAAGCAAATCTGCAAATGCATCCTATTGTTTGCCAGCGATGAAGATCTTTATTAGATGAACTGCGTATGCTGTCTGTGAACAATTCCACAGGTATCGATTTCAATTCGATTACAGCCAATAGCCGACATTTTACAACCAAACAGAATATTATGCCACGATAACAAAGTATGAAGCATTTCTTTACCGTTTTTTTTTTTTTTTTTTTTTTTTTTTGGACATATATCTTAATACATTAAATAAGCTACCATTGTATGAAATAAACACCCGCCGTCCCGCGGTAATTTAGGTAACCGTGGCGGCCAGGGCCGGCGCAAGCTCAACTGCCGCTCTAGGCAAAACCCCGTCGTGCCGCCCCTACTTCACACTCACAAGGGTGCTTTCACATGAGCACTTTTGGTGCGCCCGCGAACCGTACCCGAGTCCGCTTAAAAAGGGTGGTCTGGGGTGCGGTTCAAGTGAACTTCGGTACGGTTCGCTTCTTATATGAAAACAAATTGCGGACGTGAACCGCTATTAATGTCGTATTATTTGATAAAAATGTGTGTTTGTGTGTGTGTGTTTCACTCACTTTCCCGACGAGCGTGACTGACCTGCTCTAAGCAGAGAGCTGTAGTGTAGCCCATCTCATTTCTGCTCGCCTTCAGCGTTCTACATTCGCGGCAGATAGACACAAGTGCCGTGAACCAACGATTCAAAAACAAAAATATAAAAGTGAGGAGAGCAACGTTATGCATTTTGCCGCCTTCTCCTGCACCGTCGTTACTAGGCAACGGAGTAAACAGCTGCTGGTTTGATGACGCAAACGAACCGTAGGTCGGACCCAAATAATATAATATGAACAAAGTCCAGTTGGGGCAGGGGGAGGAGGGAGCAATCGAACTCGGGTTCGGTCCAGGCAATAGAACCAAGTGTATAAGCACCCTTAAACTCGATCTTTGAGATGCATGTAAAAGAATGAGGTTTTGTTAATTGATTTATTAATAAACTTGCACTAAAGTAAAAGCATGTATGTTTTCGGATTTCTTTCTTTCTTTCTTTTTCCTTCACTCTGCAACGTAAAAAAAAAAAAAAAAAAAAAAAATCAGCACATAACCACTAACTGTAATTATATAGTAAGAATATCTCCTTGAAGATTCGGGAGAATTCATGGTAGGCCGCTGATAAATTGGGCCGGCAGTAGCCTACTTCGATATAAAGCAGCAGTTTACGGGATGCGCAAAGCACAAGCTCATTTTCAATAAGAGAGACACGAAAGCCGCAAATCGGTGGTAGTTCTGATAGTGGCGAAGCGACGGTGTGCACGCGGTTCTCACGCTCAAAATCCCGTCACTTGCGCGTGCACAGCTCTTCGTTATAAATAGAAGTTATAAATATATAGCATATATAAATATTACGTACACAAAAAGGTGAACTACGTGACCTCTCCTCCGCTTTCTCTCTCACACACACATAGGCGGAGGGCGAACTAACTCCAAGGTAAGGCTAAGGAGAGTGCTTCCCGTTTAAAAACACATACATTTCCTTGTAATAGTTCCAGTTTCCGTGTCGTCGCACAACATACATAGCCCAGCATAAACTCTCCTGACAAACCATTGTTAAAGCATCTAAGTACGTTCACAAACCACTGCTAATTTCAACAGAAAATGTATAATGGTTTTAGCATGGCAGAAAGCGCGCAAAGAGCGCTCCCTCAATATCACTAAAAAGTTGTCATATTAGGTAACTTTATCGCGATCTCAGAAAGTTCTCTTATAATAAATGAAGCTGTCGGCACAATGAATCTCTTATTTACATAATGTCTAAAATTAGTTTTATTATTATGAGAGGATTTGTGAGCGTGCAAACTCATAGTCCAAACTCATAGTTTTGGTAATTTGTAGAATGAAGGAATGGTAATTTAGATTTAGAATAACTAATCTGGTGATAACTTTTTGATATAAGTGAAATAATTTCGAAGACGAAATTTTATTTTTTATTTTTTAATTAAATTAAAAACGAAATTCCTCTCTTTTTTGCCGCCTTCACTGTGCTGCCGCCCCAGGCGCCTATAGGCGACCTGTTCGTCTTGAAAATGAACGCCTTTGCGTAAACACAGTTAACCAGTTTACACGCGCCTGCTGAAATATACATTGAAATACATTTTGGAGAACAGACGGAAGAAGATCCGTCAATGTGCATTTGATCATTGTCTGTGTTCAGATGTTTAGAGGTTAGCGCGAGCACATGTAAAGAGTTTTCTCTCTTTCTTTCAAATGTAGCTGTATACGTTATACAAAGCAAAGGACATGCAACAATCTAGTAACGAGCTACTTGAGTAGTTTTTTCATTGGATACTTTTTTACTCTTACTCAAGTAACTATTAAGATTATTACTTTCACTTTTACTTTGAGTAAATATTTCTATATGTACTTGTACTTTTACTTGAGTACAGTTTTTGGATACTCTACCCACCTCTGCCCCCATCTTACCCTACTGAAGTAATTACATGTAACCTACTTTCCTGGTTAAGTAGAAATGTGTTTACTTAGAAAATGAATGTCGATCAAAATTCCCTTCAAGGCTATACTTTGAGCCGAACGGATAGGAGAGCCTCGGTTCAATGCTATTTCCTCAAATAATTACATAATTGTGTGGATAAATGACTTCTATTTGCAATTCCTGACAGCATTGCCCTGTTAAATGAATCAGCGCTGTGTGGTTTGACTGGGTGGGGTGTGTGGCGTATGGTCCAGTGGGCAGCAGGAGCACTCTTATTAACACATCAGAAAAACAAACACAGCACCTGCCTGTGGCTCAGCTGGTCCAGCTTAATTCTCTTTAGTTGGGCTCATAGGAGGGGGTGGGGGTGGGGGGTAACCGTGCCAAGCAAGTGATTATAGCTGCAGCGCTTTGGGAGCCCTCACACACCCTTCCTCCTTTTCTCTCTCTCTCTCTCTTTCTCTCTACTTGCCTTCAGAACACATTCTGAGCCCAACATTTACAGATCAAAGATTTAAGTCCAAAAGATGACTAGACTATGTGTTGAAGAGACACATGTTGTACATACTTGAATTAGTAAAGTGAATGACTTCATTTGAAATTGTCAGCTGTTACAGCTTCGAATAGCTTCAAATGATTCTTAATTGTTTTCCTTCCTTCCTTACTTTCTGTCATCTGTCACATCTTCAAAATGACTTAATTTTCTATCCACGTGACCCCTTTCCTGTTAAGTGCCGACAGCAATCAAGGCCTGTTGAACAGCGTGTCTAACGACGAAACCTGTCTTTGCATTTGTTCATTGACTCACAAGAAAAGTAGACCTGATTGCAGGGTATCAAAGAGCAATTTAGTTAATTAGAAACTGTCCAGATTCATGACATTTCTTACATGGAATGTCGCAGTTTCCATCCAGGAATATTTATTGCAATTTACCAAGGTGAAGCTATTTTTAAGAGGTAATTTAGTCAGCTAATGAGGCTTGAAGAATTTTAAGTTCTTAATCAGTTTCTATTGAAAAGCCAAGCATGGAGTTTACTTTGCTCAAGTGTCTCTCATTTGTCAGAGCCAAATCATTATTCACAGACTTCATATACAGCACGTCCACATCTATCCGAATTTGTGATTGGAATGCATGCAAGTGGTGAAAAATGTTCTTAGCAGATTTTATTTAGAAATGTGAAATGGATGACTAGTGCCCTACACATCCCCATCATTGAGGGTCAAGCACCACAGATTTAATCTCATCTTAAGGCCTTCAATGCATGTCTATACGGATGACCCTGGGAGTTCTGACAGTGATTTGTTTTTCACAATCAATGCTGGATGATGATTTATAACATGTCCCTGTACCTTACACACTGATATTTTTAACACATTTATTTTAGTGTTTTTGATTTTTCCCAGGAAAAAAAAAAAAAAAACGGAAAAAATAAAATAAGAATAGATAATAATAAAAAATAAAATAACCTATAACAAAACAACAAACATCTGAGGGACAGACGACACTGAAATTTTGTGATACATTTATTGTTATATGTTAGGATTACACTTAATTCAAAAGATATTAGTATATAATTAGATTAGAATTATTTTTTGTAACTAAAGAATATTTAAGATTTTACAAGAATTTAAAGGTTATATCCTCTGCTGGTAGATGCTGTAACTGCACCATAATGTTTCTCTATTGACGGCCATTCAGAAGGTTTTGTGGAGGCTTTAAAAAGAATGCATTGGATATTTTTATCCTTCTGCTGCGTTTTGACGTCACGGCTCAGGGTGGTTGTGGGCCAGCTTTGGACTTTAACATTGTTTCCATTTTTAATTATATATTGATTCTAAAAAAAAAAAAATACACTACTTTTTGTGTACTTTTGCTAAGTTTGTGTAACCCTACGTTTAGCAGTGTAGTGGTGTGTGCATAGCCAACAAAATGCAGTGTGTTGATCATCAGCTGTGTCCACAGATGGTTGCCATGGGGCTAATGTCATTGTGTTGTCCACAGAACATGCATTCATATCAAACGTTCTGTGCCACATCATTTGAGTCAACCCTGAGGCTAGAGAAGAACTTCGTTTTGTCTCCAGTGTTCTTTTACTCCATAAAATTCACAGGAAAGTCTATATCCAGAGTTCTCACAAGGTTTACAATGATGAACAATCAAAGACTTTGATATCGGATAGCTACAGTGGCCGCGAGAGCTTGACACGCTGCAAGAAAACCTGCAAATAGAAAAAATACCAGCAAATTAAGAAAAAAAATCTTCATCGGTGTGCTGCAAATACTCACAACGCAACCAAATACAGAAACGCGCTGCAAAAACTCACAACTGTGGCAGCACGGAAAAATTGATAAGTTTTTTTATGCTGCGTGGCCGGATGGAGGAGGGAAATAAATTATCCGGAAGCAGGAAATGTGTATATAAGGGGTGGGGTGGGGAGAAGCAGGTTAGACATCCGCCTAGTTGGTGAGACGGATATCGCTGCTGTGTTTGGGCCAGGCTGGATCGCTAAAGCGGACGCGAGTTGCCGGGGCGATCACTGGAGTGCGGCTTGTTGCACCTTTGGACGCTGGCTGCAGAGCGAAGTAGTCATTTTGGCTGACGAGTGCGAGTGAGCTGTCTAGGTGAATTCCTGTTTTACTACAGCCCTTAAACAACTTCATCCGATAAAAACATTTCCCCCCTGCCATTATCGGCCAGAGCTCAGCGCTCATCTCCCATACGCACACACACACACACCGTTTCGCCTCACGCAAATATAATCAAACAATCACGCACGCAAATTCACAAGACATTTTCTGATTATGATGTTTTGTTTGATTTAATGCAAACATTTTCTCTCGCTCTTGTTGAGCAATTTAGTGTTGAATGTTTGTTTGTTTGATTCCTTCCTTGTTGACTGGTGAGAATATAATTGTGAAACTAAACTTGAACTTGCTTTGAACTTTCCTTTCTTGTTAATTTGGTGAAAATACAACTGTGAAACTGAACTTTCTTTGTGTGGGACTCTGATTTATGTTTGTAATTGGTGGTTTATAGAACTATCCTGGGAAAAGGAAAAAACTGTACTTGTATTATTTTATAAGATAGAGCTTGTCTGGCGCCCGAACTACGTAAAGACTGCTGATTTAAATTTCAATTGGGCCCGCCACCTATGCACAACGCAACCAAATACAGAAACGCACTACAAATACTCACAATGCACCCAAATACAGAAATACAACAGAACCAAATACAGAAACGCACTACAAATACTCACAACACAACCAAATACAGAAACGCTCTGCAAATTCTCAACGCAAACAAATACAGAAATGTGCAGCACGCAACCAAATACAGAAACGCACTGCAAATACTCACAACGCAGAAACGCTTTGCAAATACAACGCAACCAAATACAGAAATGCGCTGCACGCAACCAAATACAGAAACGCACTGCAAATACTCACAATGCACCCAAATACAGAAATACTTACAACGCAGCCAAATACAGAAACGCACTACAAATACTCACAACGCAACCAAATACAGAAATGTGCTGTAAATACTCTCAACATAACCAAATACAGAAACGCTCTGCAAATACTCCCAACGCAACCAAATACAGAAATGTGCTGCACGCAACCAAATAAGAAACACTACAAATACTCACAACACAACCAAATACAGAAACGCTCTGCAAATACTCACAACGCAAACAAATACAGAAATGTGCTGCACGCAACCAAATACAGAATTGCGCTGCACGCAACCAAATACAGAAATGCATTGCAAATACTCACAATGCACCCAAATACAGAAATACTCACAACGCAACCAAATACAGAAAAGCACTGCAAATACTCACCACGCACATACGATCAGGATGATAAACAACAACAACAAAAAACTCCCCTTTCAGGTCATCGACAACGCCACTGATGAGTAGACATTGAACAATAAGCATATCCCAGCCAGGTTGGTCACTTGTTGGGGTTCCCTTGAAACCTTTCCGTTGTAGTCTGTGATATTGTGCATTGAGTTTTGTGCTATTTGCAGCACATTTCTGTATTTGGATGTGTTGTGAGTATTTGCAGCATATGTTGTCAAACCGATGAAGATGTTTCCTTCATTTGTTGGTGTTTTTTCTATTTGCGTGTTTTCTTCAGTTGCAGCGCTATGAGCTCTCTTGGCCACCATAGATAGCAGATATTGTAGCTTTATATCACTAAAACATCTGTCAAGATACAGTAATCCGGCAGTGCACAATTACTTTATTCATAAGCCTATATCATTGTGCGACATACATCTCATGAGAACATGCATTACATTGCAACGGCAGGCCCATCACATTCAAGGTGTGTCATATAAAGCATGAAAAACTATGTATATAAACATAATAAATAGTAAAAAGGAACCTTAAATTAAATTTACACTCTTTGCTGACACTTTTGGCTGATGCTCTCGTCCTCTGTACACACAAACCAATCCCCAGGGACTGCATGCATTTCATCCTTATTCTCCCATTTCACTCTGTCAGTATTATCTTCACTTCCACAAGGCCAAAAAAGGAACTGAAATGGTTAATGCTTCCATCAGGAAGGTTGACAAACAACGGTCAAGGTTATTTTGTTTGAAAAATCTCAGCATTTTACTGAAATTATATTTATTCTCTCTCCTTTTTTAAAATGTTAAATCCACTTTGCTGTAGGCGTGGCACAAATGCTTTGATATTTGTACAGAAATTACAGTTTGACTTTGCTGAATGTATTAAGGTTTCTGCCTGCTGTTAGTTGCTGAGAGAACATCTAACAAACACATTATAAATGTGGGACATAACATTGCAGACATGACTGACATAAATAAGCTTTTCAACAGAAAAAATTACAACCTCCATGCAATGCATGGCCTATTGGTTACTACAAAGCATCTGTTTGTATCACAATACTGCATGTACTACCATGCTTTAGAATTTCCACCTACTGTAGATGCATTTAGGTTTTGAGCAAAATAATCAAAAATAATACTGACAAACAGATAAGCAAAGGCATTGCTTGAATTAGTATTCCAAACAAGCATTTTTGTCTGTGCTGAAGATAACTGCTTAAAGCCCCATCTCCCCCAGGGTTTTTATTTGCATTTTTCTTTTCTTTTTTGGGCGATATGATCTTGGAACAAAATCATTATTTATAATACAGACAATTTATATACATTCCTTTAGTGTTAATCTCAGTAAAATGCAAGAGATGTAGTCCCCACGCCATAGTCCACATGGGATCTGATTTTGGATTCTTTAAATAAAGTTTTACAGTGTGTCCACTGCAGATGAGGTATTATTTCCATCCCTTCTGCTCCATTGAAGTGAGTTCTCTCTCAACAGTGTAGAATCTTAATGAAAGCTTTGCGAAACTCAATGTTGAAAGTG
Organism: Elopichthys bambusa; assembly: GCA_037101425.1. NCBI lineage: Eukaryota > Metazoa > Chordata > Actinopteri > Cypriniformes > Xenocyprididae > Elopichthys > Elopichthys bambusa. The sequence goes on from CM074444.1 coordinate 15,514,833, forward strand.
GTGTATATGATGGGATTTACTGCACTGTTCACATAGCCCAACCATGTAAAGGCAGTGTAGAGTTCAGGAGGAACTTGCCAGTAAGTGTTCACAATGTGTGTGATGAAGAATGGCAGCCAGCAGATGATAAATACACCTGAAAATAAGCAGACAAAGATGTTAAAGAAAATATTTGGGTGGGCAATGTTAAGAAACACTGCTTCAGAGTTGAAAACATATATAAACTGTTTCATTCAGGGGTTTTGCAGAGGCATGTTTTTAATTTCATGTAATATTGTGTAGCTCACTAAAACAAACAGAAGATGAAATGCCACTTTGTACTGAACATACAATAAAACAAACAGTATTATTATAACACTGAAGTGTGTAATTTTTGCTCAATTATTTTTGCATGACCAACAAAACTGCAAAAATTAAAACGGAACACTTCATCTGTTCGCTATTGGCTAGACAATCAGATATTACAACCCCCAGGGTCACACTATTGGCTAAGCCAGTGTTGCTGTTGTCAGGCTGGTTGTGATTACAAAGTCTCTTTAAGGCAAGTCATTTCACTTTGCGGCATCTTTGAAACACCTCTCAGGCAGCTATTTCAGTCATGCAAGTACAGCACCCATCTCTTTGAATGGGGAAACATTAAATTTCATATTTGAAATCAACATTGAAATCTGACAACATCTTTCTCATAAATTTTGTTTATGTTCACATAGCATTAAAAAAGCTGTGCAGTCCTAAGTGTGCATCTCAGAACAGACTGTTTTATAGCAACCAGAGCTTCTAATGGCAGCTGCTGTGACGCGATGACCAATCGCGGTTTGTTATTTTATTTAGAAGGTGGGACTTATTCCGCCATATTGCGAGTTGCACTTTCTCCCATTCGTAAGTAATATAAGTGTACCTTCTTTCTATATCTAAAGCCTTTAGTGATGATCAAATAAACAGCAATGTTTTCAAAGTGTCACAAAGCCACATTGTTTACACTTTATGAGCAAATCAACCAATAAATGTTTTAAAGGGGACCTATTATGCAAGATTCAATATTGTTTTTTTAACATAATTATGTGTCCACAGTGTGTGTGTATTGTGGTAAAAATCCATCCACTCCATTTGTTATTTTTCCCTACTATATAGTATACAGCAAAAGAGTAGTATGTTCAAATACATAGTATTCAAAAAACAGTAGGCGCAAAGTCTCCAGATAACCTACTACTTCCGGCGAGATTCTGAAATGCACATTCGATGGACACTTTACTATCCTGTTAGGCCACATAAGGGGATTTATGAATAGAAGTGAAGCAATGCAACTAAAGCTGGTAGGTCATGTGACAGTAACAACATGGTGGATGTAGTACGTATCAATTTCATTCATACTACCCATATTCATACTATATAGATAGAGCATACTTTTTTTTTAATGGTCTTAAAGTAAATTCAAATGTAGTATCTATATCAGACAGTACGTAATTTCAGATGCAGCGAGTCTCTCAAAATGAGCCATTCAGGAAAGTACTCCAATGTGATGTCGCATTGAAACAGGCCCCGCCACGACTGGCGACGGAATCTGTCCAATTAGCTTAGCTCCTCCCCTGAGTGAGCTGTACACAGTCCTCCATGTTTATCTCCTCGCCAGAACATTTAACAGCAGCATTCAAGTAAGAAATGTATTCTTATTAAAGCTACTAAAGTTATTGAATCAAGAGGCAGTAAGTAATTTTCTGTTTTTCTTTTGTTGTTTGATTCATATTAAAAGCATATACAGGCAGCAGTAGGTACTGTATATTAAGCTGCTGTCACTTTAATACACAGATTAAATATACACATGGGATTTCTTTCCCTGCTGTTTGCGTTCACAGACATAACCGACAGTGTTTGTGAACCTTGTGTTTTTGACAGTTTAAGCGCAATATTAATACGTAAAGGAGAACTCTGACATCCAGCTTTCTGTGCGCATGCTTTAGATGTGTGCGCTCAGAAAACCATATATCAGAAGTTTAAACTGATATGGCTTTAAAACGCATGCAAATAATAAACTTTCATGATGGTGAAGAACTGCAATGTCACGAGAGCGTGACCGTGATAGAGATGATAATCAAAACTGTTTTGTTAGTTTTTGGCAGAATATTTGAGGCACAAGCTGTAAAGGCACAGCACTTTTCTGAATAGGGGGGTGGGGAGCAGCAGCTCATTTGCATTTAAAGACACATGAGAATGTTTTGCTTCTACTCAAAAATTGCCATTTACAACATGTTATAATAAATTATCTGTGGGGTATTTTGAGCTGAAACTCTACAGACACATTCTGGGGACACCTGAGACTTGTATTACATCTTGTAAAAAGGGGCATAATAGGTCCCCTTTAAAGTATTTTAACATCAAATAACATCACACACTTACCAAGGACAATAGCTAACATCTGAGTGGCCTTCTTCTCCTTCTGCTGGGAGATTTTGCGTTTGTTAAGAGTTTTGACTGATGTCTGTGTTTTGCCAGTGGGGGAGACCTGGATCTCAAATGCTTTGGCCCCTTTTGTGATATTGCTGGTGTTGCCATTTCTTTCAGGTTTGACACCTGCTTCAGGCGATGGGGGTGACATGTCAGTCTCTCTTACATTAGAGTTAACCAGCCTGCTGTGTTGTTGACCTGCACCAGACTGATCCTGCTTCCTCTGTCTCGGAGGGTTTAAGTTTGTGATCTCATCCATTTGAATGTCGTCCCCATTGTTTACCACCTCCTTTATGAAGATCTAACAAAAAAGAGGTAAAAAATAAGTCATTTTGTCTAAGTGCATAGCTGAAGTGCACAAGATCAAGCCTTGATATAAAAAGCAAAGAATCCACTATGACTAACGGTTTACTCTATCAAACCGTTAATTTCAGAACACCTTGTTTATTGTTTCAGTCAATATAACTTCATATAAAGTAAACTGTTGGTGCAGAGATTAACATTTAATATTTGCTGACACATTGTCAATTCTCAAATGTCATCTGTCCTCAATACTCATGGTGGATACGACAAACAGCAGCTCAAAAATCCTGTGAATGATATTTTGAAAGCAAGAATAAAATTAGCTGTACCACATTTTTGTTGTTCACAGGAAAATTCCCGCTGGACTTGACGATTACAGTGCACAGTTTCACATCATCAGGGTGTGTGCATTTCTGAAACACACATAGGAGAAACACCAGACTGTTTTGACAGATTTAGACCAGAAAGGAATTAGTTGTCCTGCCCCAGGTTCGGTTTAAATTTATTTGCAATTATAAAAATCGGAGGAACATTCAACTGCAAAGTTGGCAATTCCATTCGGTTACAGTGATATTTTTTTTGCAAATGCCAGCTTATAGATCATGTTTATAGGTAATGCTCTAGGAAAAGTTTCCTAATCCTTTAACATTTTAAATTACCTGCTCTGCAGGATTGCTAAAGCTTTGCTTTCTCAGTACACAAAGCATACGTTTTGGATGCAGATAATCTAAAGATCATTTCAGATCTAAATCCAAAAGTTAAGCATTTAACAAAAAAACAAGACACTTGCTATATAGAAGGATAAGGATGAGTTTTGCACTTCAAAATGTAAGCATTCCTGAAAAAAACATGTTGATCTAAAGCCTGTTTTCACATCAGAATGCTTTGGAGGAGACACAGCAGTGACAAACCACTGATAGGAGATGCGATGTTTACTTATGCCGTCAGGACACAGTATGAGAACTCCCTAAACACAAATGTCTCTCAATAATGCACTGATGCCCTTGAAGAAGCTCAGGCTGGGTAGATAAGCTATCAGTTTCTTTGAATAATGCTATATTGAATTTATTCTGCTACGGTATGCACTCCATGGAGAAGCCTGGTTGTCGCTGCTCTATGTAAAACAATGCAAAGACTAACAATGTATTACAGTATAATAACATTTATATGAAGCAGCGGCCATTTCCTGCATTGATTTGCTGTATGTTGGGAGAATCAATACAAGCAAAAAAAGGAAAAGGTCATTCTATACATGCTATGATCACAGATGCACATATGTACTACTATTCATTACTATCCAACTGCTCATTACTGATATACTGCTAATAGGAATTACAGTGCTGATGAATTACTATAAAAATTCATTGACACTGCAGTTTTTAACAATCCCAATTCACTAATCTATAATGGAGTGCCAAGTAAGTAGAAACTTTCATAACTCGTCATCAAACAGCTGCTCTCACCTTTAAAGTTGAGCTCATATCCGCGTCTGTAACAGGGCATGTGCGTTTAGTATTGACACGTTTCCGTCTCTTTTGCAGTACCACGTAGATCTGCACATATACTAGCAGTGTTATTATGAAAGGAACGTAGAAGGATACGATGGAGGAGTACACTACAAAGGCAGGGTTTGCGATCACACACAGAGCATCATCATGGGTGACTGTAACAGAAAATACAATGAAAATTAGCTAGTTACAAAGATGCCAACATTGTCACTTTATTTAGTTTTATCTATCTATCCATCATTACTCAAAAAACTGTTTTTCAAATGATCAGTACATTTGTTTTAACACATTATGTATATGTGTGTGTGTGTATATATATATGTAATATATACAGTATAAATGTATTGATCATTTGAAATTGTCATTGAAAAAATCATTTAAAAAAAATAAATAAATAAATAAAAAAAAAATATATATATATATGATGATAGCTAGCACAGATGACTGGATCAATTGCCCTTAACACACTGCCACTCGCTAGACGTTCTCTCTATGATATCATGTCCTCTTTAATGACTTTGATTTGGGGGATATAACGCCCAACTTCCCAGTATCTTGCAGTGTGATTTGTTCATGCCCACGAGTACCCGACCCCCATCCTCCAACTACGAGCAGTCAAGCAGAAGAATGCTGATTACATTACTTCCTCTAATGTAACTTTCAAATGAAGTGGTGACCTAACTTATTTTAGCTGCCCCTAACACCAGTGTGCATGCAAGATAATGACTCTAATACTCTCTAAATTCATCTTGCAGGTACAAGCTGTTACATTGTACTATAATAGATTATATTATTATAAAATTATATATTTTAATAATACAAGGGGATCCACTTACACAGAGTTTATCATATTCCTTATGGTTATTAATTCACATGTAGAATACTGTATATAAAATGCTGCAAAATGGACAGTAGCGCACAGTACGGCAGAATTAAACTTACAGATATAAAACAGTATATTGGCTTCTAAGTCCTCTTTTTATAATGTCTATTCAGTTCTTTATTCATCTGCCACAGTAATTTAATGTCTTTATCTTCATTTGAAGGCATTTCTCAGCAGATACATGAAATTAATTACAGTATATTATGATTAATTGGATTACACTACCGTTTAAAAATTTGGGGAGATTAAGATTATTTTAATGTTCTCTTATGCTCACCGAGGCTGCATTTTTGATCCAATAAATACAGTATAAACAGTAATGTTGTGAAATATTAGTACAGTTTAAATGTATTTAAATTACAATTTAATTTTAAATGTAATCTATTCCTGTAATGTCAAAGCTTTAGTCTTCAGTATCATTATTATCAATGTTGAAAACAGTTGTGCTGACTGATCTGTATAATATATATGTAGATAATCTATATAGATCAGTGGTCGTGCTGCTTAATATTTGTGTGGAAAGTGATACATTTTTTCAGGATTCTTTGATGAATAGAAAGTTCAAAAGAACAGCATTATATTATAAAAATGTCTTATAATAATAATAATAATTATTATTTTTAATGCATCCTTTGATGGCTCAGTGGGTAGTGCTGTTGCCTCTCAGCAAGAAGGTACCTTTGAGCCTTTCTGTGTGGAGTTTGCATGTTCCCCCCATGTCAGCGTGGGTTTCCTCCGGGTACTCCGGTTTCCCCCACAGTGCAAAGACATGCAGGTTAGGTGAATTGGAGAGTCAAAATTGCCTATGTATGATTGTGTGTGTGAGAGAGCCCTGTGATGGACTGTCCATCTGTCCAGGGTACTTTCCCCTGCCTCTGGCCTAAGAAACTGGGATAGGCTCCAGCCCTATGACCATAGAAGGTCGTATAAGGATCAATGAAATGAATAAATGCATCCTTACAGAATAAAAGTATTAATTTCTTTTAAAAAAAAACAACAACTTTTGAATGGTGATGGACTCAGTAAAGTGAAGTCGAGGTAAAGGAAATATTTTTTCCCCATTTTTACCAGTATTATTGAGTCCAAACAGCAGTGGACATGATATAGCAAAAGACAGAATCCAGACGACAGAAATCATGACTGTGACCCTCCTCTTGGAGCTGTAGCGTGTGTTGTACAGCATAGGCATGGCTACAGCTGTGTACCTGTGGGAGATACCAAAAAAAAATGGATTCATTGTTGTTTTAAATGGCTTATACGACTTGTTTCATATTCTTACATGTCTCTTGACATGATTTTCCTAATATATCTTTAATCATGTGACCTGTACTGTATATCACTACATATTGGTGCTTCCCATGTCCTCTGTAATCCCTGATTACTTACTGTATAAATAGAGATGTTCAGTATGAACCACTGTTGATCTAACAAGTATTCCTTACTATTCTGAGCTCATGTAAATGACCATGTACAATGAAGTTGTCGTTGTCTGTCTATATATAACAGCACCAAATCAGGTGTGTAATAGCTGAGTTGGTCCCTCTTTTGAGCTGAGCAACCAAATTATGTCTTGGTCAGCATTAGACGACTCTTATAATGGCAGTGCACCTACCTGTCGATACTGATGGCACATAGATTGAGTATGCTTGCTGTACACATCATCACGTCCAGGGTGACAAAGATGTCACAATGGATTGTGCTGAACCGCCACTCTCCCACCACCTAGGAGGACAGACATGGATAACTAGATGCTCTGCTTATTTATAGAACGATACATCTGAATGCATTGCAAACCCACACTGTTCACCTGTAAATGTGTAATACTTAGTTACTTGCCAGAAGTACTGCATATTACTAATATCTTTATATTATAAATATCCATGGTAACACCACAACCCCTTGCTTTTCTCATCTGAAAGTCGATTTGCAATAGCTTTAGCCACTATAATAATGTTTAAAGCAATAAAATATTGTCATTTTCTCTGGTTTACTCGATAAAACTGGCAATGAGAAGCAATATAGCACAGGTCAGCCTCATCTAGTTTGCTTCTACTGAGTTGGCTGACAGAGTCTCCTCTGATTAATGTGTGTCCTCAGGCAAGCCGAGGGACTCGGGAAGCTCTTGATGGTCTTAGGTCCCTGCCTCTGGAGTTTGCATCGCTGTCATTGATTAAAGAATTATTTGACACCTCTAATGAAAGCTGCTGTGAGTTGCCGGAATCAGTTCATCACCATATCTCTAAACTCAGATGAAATGAGCCTCACAGCTATCATTCTCAGACATCGCTAGTGATCAAAACATGTCCTTGCACTAATAGAGGGCTGTGCACAGAAAGAGTTGTGTGGCATTCAGAAATGAACTGAGAATGCATTTTAATTCCAATTTAATTCTAGAATTTAAGGAGAAAAGTTTTAAATAGAGTATAAAGTATTCAGCATACAGCATCCCCGTGACCCTACAAACGACAAGTGGTTTGAGAATGGATGGATGGAAATGTATTCAACTGCTATATTTACAAACTGATGTCAGAATGTCAGATGTACATTTTTCTTTTAGAATGTCTGCCAGTTACCTCATTATACCAGTAGGTGGTGACATGACTGTTTTTATCAGTGAGTCATTGAATCAATTCAAATGATTAATTAAACACCACTGATTCTTTCAGGAATGAAGCACCATTAAAGGGTTAGTTCACCCAAAAATGAAAATTCTGTCATTAATTACTCACCCTCGTGTCATTTTACACCCGTAAGACCTTCGTTCATCTTCAGAACACAAATTAAGATATTTTTGAGAAAATCCGATGGCTCAGTGAGGCCTGCATTGACAGCAAGATAATTAACACTTTCAGACACCCAGAAAGGTACTAAAGACGTATTTAAAACAGTTCATGTGACTACAGTGGTTCAACCTTAATGTTATGAAGCGACGAGAATACTTTTTGTGCGCCAAAAAACAAAATAACGACTTTATTCAACAATATCTAGTGATGGGCGATTTCAAAACACTGCTTCATCTTCATGAAGCTTTGAAGCTTTACGAATCTTTTGTTTCTAATAAGTGGTTTGGAGAGTGTATCGAACTGCCAAAATCATGCCCCCCAGTGGTGAACCATTGAAAGTTCGAAACACTTATGTAATGAAGCCTCGTTTACTGAAATCAAGTGACTTTGGCAGTTTGATACATGTTCCAAACCACTGATTCGAAACAAAAGATTTGTAAAGCTTCATGAAGAAGTGTTTTGAAATCGCCCATCACTAGATTTTGTTGATTAAAGTCGTTGTTTTTAGCGCACAAAATGTATTCTTGTCACTTCATAACATTAAGGTTGAACCACTGTAGTCACATGAACTGTTTTAAATATGTCTTTAGTAACTTTCTGGGCATTTAAAATTATTTTGTTGTCAATGGAGGCCTCACTGAGCCATCTGATTTTATCAAAAATATCTTAATTTGTGTTCCGAAGATGATCGAAGAAGGTCTTACAGGTGTAGAACGACATGAGGCTGAGTAATTAATGACCAAATTTTCATTTTTGGGTGAACTAACCCTTTAATGAGATTCACAACAGTTCATTCAGCTTTTGCTTTGTTTAAAAAAAAATTTTTTTTGAGGAAAAATAGACAAAATAACCTGCAATTTTGTAAGTTACTCAATATTAATGTGATGTTTATATAATCAGTAGATTAAACTTTTGGACATTATGGCACTATGTCTAATCAGTTAAATTGTTTAATGAAAATCCTCTGTTGTCTGATTGTGTTGAATTGCAAATCAGTAAATTCCTTCCGCCATTACTATTCAAATTCTAATTCAGCATAAAGTGGGGCATATTAATGAACTTAAAAGCAGGACATTTCATAAATTGCACTTGGCCCAACCCTTAGTTCAATTGGTCATTTCTTGCTAGCATAATTAAGTTATTTTTCATGACACATTTCATCATGTTTTGACAAGTTATTTACGAAAAACATCTTTTGGAATGATCTGTCCTAATAATAATATTGAGGACTTTCATATAGCAACGCACCAACAGCAATTTTAACTTAGCCAACAATCAGACTCCATTTCAACCATCTTACAGTAGCACTCCTTAATGTTCTGTTCACACATATAAATGATTTAAACTAAATAAAATATGACCTTCATTTATTGGCTGAGAATGCAGTTACTCAGTGCTGCCCTTTAGGAGATAAACAACACATCACAAGATATCAAAAGGCTAATTTTATACAGGGAGTTATAATAATGCTGTAAATTGGATGTGCCGCATATGAAGTGTCACTTTTGACCCACTGTTCAGAGCTCAGTTTAAAATCACACAATCATCCCGCTTGCATTAATCTCCGTAGAACACGAGTCAAGATTATGATCTGAATATACATTTCAACCTATGGATTTTGCTTGCAATCTGATAGCTTTGCTAATTTGCATGGCTCAATGACATACACAAGGGAGGCTTCTCTTGGTTGAAAATAACTACTAACCCGTGGCTAGGATCAGACTTCTAGAATTAGACATGTGCTAGTGGCTACTGCAAATTGATTGGCTAGAATGAGGTTTAAGACACGCGCCTGCAGCTCCTCTTAGTTCATTCTTGCCCACATTGACTTTAATGAGTTATGAAGAAGATGGTGAAAGAAATTACAATCTAATCAGTTGAGAATAATGTAATAATCTGTCCTTGAATTATTATAAACAACTAATGGTTTATGGTTGAAATTATTTTGGCATCCCCAACGAAAGGATCTGATCACTCTGAAACCTACCTCCAGGTAAACCACCCATGGCATTACAAGTGTGGCAACTAGCAGATCAGCCACAGCCAGGCTGACTATCAGGTAGTTGGTGGTGGTCTGCAGGGCTTTCTCCCTAGAGACGGCCATACACACCAGCACATTACCGAAGACAATGACGAAAATGAGCAGCGTGAGAAGCATGGCGTAATAATTGTACTGGTGCCGCCCCCCTTCCTCCGTGGCATTGAAGTCCCGGGATCCATTTTCAAAGAAGCTTTCATTATAAGCATACTCCGTGAAGACTTCCATCAGATGGTTGAAGCCAAGACGAGACCCTAGAACCAAAGATGAGACATTTTATTAAAAAAAATATATATATATTTTTTTTTAAAGTCTTATGGTTTGCATCCTGTGGCGTGTCTTATTACATCAACCAGACTGCACAGCGTGTCCCACAAAGTTTTGGTATGAAAAATCAATTTCTTATTGGAACACCTGAGCAGAAGTTTTCACTAGAAAGCTCAGGGCTGTGGCCTTGCAGTGCGTGGTACACGGTGTAAAGTCTATTCTTTATTTATGGGTGATAGTTCGCTCAGCTGCCCTGGAAAGCCTATGTTTGAACTCAAGATGTGACTTGACTAACTAGGACAGAAGTCTCCTCCCTCCCTACTGTTTCCCTTAAACAATGTCCAAGAATACATACAGAAACATAAGCAGCATCAGCTCAATAATAAGTGGACACGGGGAGGTGTGAGCGTTTCATAAAATATCACAACAAAAGTGCTTGTAGTATATACTGTCTCTGCAAATTGATAAAAAAAGGAAAACGCACAGTGAGCAGTTGTTTTTCGTTCCATATTTAGCAGTTTTTGCAGAATTTGTGTGGGCTCAGCACGAAATGTATTATAGCCTATAACGAGGAAATGGATGGAGTTCATTTGCATTTCATGACGAATGAACCTATTGTGGCCATCTTAATGATATCAAACTCAGAACAAAGGTCTGCTTGTCTTCTTAAGTTATTTTGTAATTATAGCTTTGAGATTGAAGGGACAAGGTACAGCTTAGGTTAAGCTTTTTTCCATTTTTTTCATGCAATGAAAGTCAATGGGGTCCAAAACAACACTCTTTTTTTTCTCAAAATATCTTTTGTGATCCACAGATGAAAGAAAATCATACAGGTTTGGAACGTCATACTAGAAATTACAGATTTTTCATTTTTGGGTGGACTATATTCATCATATCAAAGTTTTATAAGTGCCTGGCTATGTATCAAAATGTAGCAAATTCTATTTGAACACATCACACTGGTCTATTCGCACTGCCTTGACTCATGTTACATAAATCAGAAAGATATGTAAGGGAAAAGACAGAGGCAAGAACGCTTGAACCATTCCGCACCCTGAATGTAACATCACTCAGGGTCTCAGCAGCGCCTTGTCGGCAATTGTGCATGTAAATTAACAAATGTTAGAAGGCAAAACTGTAATAGCAATATGTCATCACTTAAACCGTTCAATATGATAGTAAAAAATGCATTTTGCTGAAATCCATTCAAAAACACCACAATCACAGATGTAACCCACTCTTGTGTAAAGAGACCACCCCTTATTGGTTTTCCACATAATTGCCTCTTTAGCCTTCTCAATGTCAGTTTTGATCATGAAAGCTGTCTCGGAGTTGACACTCCCTGCAGAGGAAGAAATATGCATCACTGCTCAACTAAATTATGTTTTTAATTCTTTCTTATATCAACCATTGGACTTTCATAATAATGTGCGGTTGTGTTTTTGTTTGTTGGGTTTGTAATGGTATTTTGAATCAGAAAAATTCAGGATGTGAATTTATCTTTAGATTAACAACTGAATCAGAGAGAGAAAGCATCAGACCATGCAGCTATTTTGTTTCTGTTTATTAGGAAAAACAATGTACAGGAAGAACTACTATATATGTGTTTAGATTAAAATTTTAAACATTTGATACTGTGTACTCTGTACTCTGTCTATCTATCAATATTCTACTCTCTCTCTCTCTCTCTCTCTCATATATATATATATATATATATATATATATATATATATATATATATATATATATATATATATATATTATAGTATATACTGCATACTAGTTTTATTGTGATTATAAAATTAGACGTTTGATTACTTTCACACAATTGCATACATAGTGCACTTTGTAGTGTTTAAGTAGTTAAACAGTAGACAGTAGTTAAAGATATTTAATATAATTGTTCCAGACACAAAAACTAATATTATTAAACGATTCTAAGCTCAGAGTAATTGAAAACAAGTGACAATGTCTATATTCGACCTATTTTCTCTCCCTTACCCTCTTATTCCCTCCCTCTCTCTCTCTTTCGCGCTCTGTGACAAACACCCGCACACACATCATAGTACACACAGATAAATTACAGCAATTTTGTCACTTTGAAAAGCGGGTGAATTAATTGGAGAAGATAATAAGCCGATTTTACACATACTCGTCTAAAACAAAGGCTTGTTTTTCCACACGCTGTGAAGTAAAGTTTGTCTGAAAGTGTCAGCATAAGCAAATATATGTTAATTAGCTGCTCAACTGTGCTTCCTAATTATTCATGAGCAGAAATAACTAGTTCGCAACCGAGAGAAGATGCCGTGCTGTACCTTCAAACCGCAGCTTTTATCCAAAGAGCGGATGTATTCCGTTTCTTATATTTTAAATCCACTTTTCTCCATCGGATACACTTGTCCATCCGAGCGACTGTAACTGTATTTCTCTTCTGTCTCAATTACAGCTCCACGGGTGGATACAACCACTGTAAACCGGCGAACACGAACACTACTTCCACGGGAAATGTTCATTGTGGTGATTAAAAGAAGTTGAACATCATGTAAATATGCTTTTCCTTGTTTTATGGAGGTGTTAAACTGCATTTAGCAGGAGCAACCCATATCCGTTTGAGAGTCCAAGCTGAGTGTGAGCAGTGCGCGTGTGAGCGCAGCATCTGAGCGCGCGCTTTACGCACGCGGTAACCTTCAGCATCCACTGAGGGACAATCTCAGTCCCTCCAACAGAGATTGAGAAGGTTGGAAAACGAGGCGGGGCTGTTACATAAACACCAGTGAGAATAAAATACATGCCTTGCATTCTTTAATCATAATCTTTTTTCTTTTCAAAACCTTCTAACTGATTTTATAGTACTGATCTTCTTTCTTTCTTTCATTCAAGAAATTAATAATTAATTCATCTTCAAACTGTAAACTATCTATTAGTATATAGTTACTTATATATTTTATATTTGGTTTTAATTTGGTGATGAGAGATGGCAATTAAATTTATCTATTTTTTTCTTTTTCATCTCCAACCTGGAGATCCAAAATATTAATATTTACACCTGGGCAAAAAAAAAAAAAAAAAAAGAGGCCCAAGCCAAAAATGGCAAAATATTTAGTAGTTTTAACCATTTTAATCACAAATCACTGGTCAGGAAATTAGCAAGAACTGTACAAATACTGTAGATAAAATAACTTTCACAGAATAGCCTTCTCCTTTCTTTTCTTTAAATGTTTATGTGTGGGTAAACTTGCAGACATCTTTTTACAGGAAGAAGAGTCAGTGTTGTTCCATTCACTGTTGATGGCTTCAAACAGTTCATGAGAATTATTTAAATGTCTCCCAGTTAGTTTGAGTTCAATGTGAGACCAAATATTCACTATAAGGTTCAAATCTGGACTCTGACCAGGCCAAAACATGAGCCTGATGGAGCCTGATTGTTCTCAAACCACTTCCTGGTTGTATTTGCAATTTGGGCAGCAGCATTATCTTGTTGAAAAACAACATCAGATCATTCCTCTGCTTAAGCAAGCCATTCTGCAATATTCTTATAATACTCCAAAGCATTAAATGACTTTTCACAGTGAAGTAGCTCACCAATATTTAAGCAGCTAAAGGGCTCCCCACACAATGACACCTCTTTCTCTATGCTACACTGTGGTAGAGATGCGTTTATTATTTCATTTTTTGAAGACCCCACTCTGGAGCATCACTATGCAACTCATGTTCATTTATAATTCATTATTCCATACACAACATCCCATATTCTGCCAAAAACTTCATTGTCTTTGATGTTTTTCTGAGACATTGCTTTTTAAGTACAATTTGCTTACATTTTGCTAATTTCCTGACCAATAATTTGTGGTTATGAAGAAGACAAAAGCTTAGTGTTTAGCCATTTTGGGCTTGGCCTTTTCTTTCTTTTCTTTTTTGGCCAGGAATGTATATCAATAAATGTCTTTTCATCTCTTAAAATTCACCACAAAATCAAAATGGTCAATTCTTTTGTGTATATGTATGTGTGTGTGTGTGTGTGTGTATTATATATATATATATATATATATATATATATATATATATAAAATTATAATTTTTTGATAATTGAGCGCGGAATCTTGGGAGTTGTCGTCTTCACCTCACAGCCGGTGGAAAAGAATCGGGATAGGACTCGGACGGAAATCATGTTTATGGATGAGATAATTAACGTTACTGTAGCATGAAACAGAGCAGGGCGAGTGCTGTTGGAGCTGAACAAGGCCGCGGGAGAGACGAGCGCAACACACGCCTCGCGAGCAGCGGAACTTTTATTATGCCACAGTCACCACTTTAGCTTCTTCCAGTCAAGCCTATGAGGTAACAGCGCTGTTTATCATATTAGATAAATTTGAGTGTGTTGAAAATGATGTTATGACGTTACCCTGTGCGTTTGCTCGGCGGCTGCTGTGAGACACTTGTTGCACACTGTAATAAGCTAGATCGATTTTTAGAATATCATTATTAAATGCTGGGTGGCTTGTGTTGATAAATGGCATGCAATTAATTTTAAAACATATTGTATGAGACAAAATGCTGAATTACTGTTACTAAAAATAAAGCTGCATCTGATTATACTATGTTAGCCACTTGACAAAGTAGTGTTTTTCTCTGAGGCATGGTGCTCTTGCAAAATCAAGAAAACTAAATTAAAACAATAAGACTAAACCTGTTGAGCTATATAACAATAATTAGTTTTCTGTCTATAAATGTATCCAAACAGTTGTTCCCTTGTCTAATAAAACATGTCATATATTAAAGTGTCTTTGGTGTTTCCATGGTTTCTACAAAATAAAAGTAGAAATCGGGGGTAATGCAGGTATGACGTCACTGACAGGCGACGCACAGATACGGTCCATGTCCTGGTTAAAATTGCTTATTTCTCTGGATTTAAACATTCTTGGAAACATCTGGGAGAATCACACAAGTCAATATTTAATCCAATAATCCAATGAAAATGGATATTTAATCCAAAAATCTTACATATTGTGCCTTTGATGTGCCCTTGTAATATTTCATCAAAACATTAACTTACCCTTTTAACAACATCACTCTGATGCCGTGGACTGGGCAATAAATCCTTCTTTCCAGCAGCCTGCCACTCATGAAATCACAGCAATTATGAAACGACCACAATTCAACAATCATGCCGACTTTATGCTCAATCCCCTGACTACAAACCCTTGTTACTGTAGGTGACAATTTTTCTAAAACTATTATATGGCTCAGCCAGATATGAGCAAGCATCACTGGTACCCAAAGAAGATTATTTGTGCTCCTTGTCTTGGGGGGAAGGATTGAATTCAATCCCCTCAAATGGTCTTCAAGACTCTGGACACAAAACACAAGCCCACACGTCCCCCTACAGCAACAGAACGCTGCTTTGAGGACTGGATCTGAGTACACAGACTTTAGACATAGTGGGTGTTGAGTTCACAGAAAAATGGATTTGGTGCCATGTGTGGTCTCAACCATGTGTGCTTGGGCTGTGAGACTATAAGGCCAATGGAATGAAACCATGGCGAGGTTATAAGTGCAAATACTGTGTGCAAGACTGATACAGCTTTAGCAACAACAAATATATACATTAATGAATGGAGATGGATTTATAATCACGATTTCAGATTTGAAGCACGTCATATATGTGCACTACATTGCCAGAGCCTCACTAGCCAGAGGATAGGCTATTTCTCTCCTTAGAGAATGATGATAAGATGTGGGTGAATTTAAAAAATGCTGTTGCCTTAGAAACTGGTGAAAACAAATGCCCTTCAGTTTTTTTATATTTCTCAGAAATCAACACACCAAAACGAAAATTCTGTCATAATTTACTCAACTTTTTTTGTATGGTCAAAAACAGTATTTATCAAATATATCTCCTTTTGGATTCTGCAGAAGAAAGTAAATAACATGTAGGTGAGCAAATGATGACAGAATGGTCTTTTTTTTGGGTGAACTATCCCTTTAAGCACAATCCATATATATATATATATATATGTAGTGGAACACAGTTCAACCAGCACTGTGGTTACAGTATGTTTTTATACCAAGGCCCTATATCTTAAACTATTCAGAAGTGGCTTACAGCTCTCAAGTTGAAAAGTTCAGGGCACAAATAGCCTGGTGGAAAATGTAGTAGTCAGCATTCATTTGGCTCTGAAAGTCAAACGTGAAAGGGACTTCTGGTCTCTGCTGTCGGCATGCACTTTCCTTCCAACAAGGTGATTCAGACTAACAATCTGTCAGTTATTCAAGTAAACAGAGTAGGTATGAAAGAAAAGCCTTCTTTTGATTGACTTACTTGGAACTCTATGCATAAATTTATGTTGTAAATGAAAGGGCGTTTGTCATAAGGGCATAAGCTTGTGTACGAATTAAAGGAATAGTTCACTGAAAAATGTGGAGAATACTGTCAACATGTACTTACCCTGTCGTTTTAAACTTATTTTAAGTTATATGGACTACTTTCCTGGTACTGTTATGGTACTTTTGTGTGTGTGTTTTTTTTAAGCTAGCCCCTCATCCCAATCCATTTTCAATTTATGCAATAGAGCAGCTCAGATATACTTCAAAATATCTTCTTTTGTGTTCTAAAGAAGAAAGTAAGTAATACAGGTTTAGAACAAAATAAGGGCAACTATCTCTTTAAATCAAGTCAAGTCATCTTCATTAAAATAGCGCTTTTTACAATACAGATTGTTTCAAAGCAGCTTCACAGTGATAATAGGAAAATTAATGGACAGAGATTATTTTGGCTTTACAGCAGCTCAAGGAAAAAGTTATTACCGAGCCAAAGTAAGTTTTTGATTGAATCACTTCCGTTGTAAAAATCATTAATTATTAACTTAGGGGCCGCTAAAAATACAACTTTTTAACTGAAAACAGAAGACTTTTAATGCGTTCTTGCCGTTCATTTACGTGTTTTGTCTATCTGTATGTGCGTTTGAATGTGTATGCGCACAGACGCTTAATCTTTTTTACTAAGTGACATTGCCAAATTACTTGTCTGGCCCGCATAATACAGAATTATTAATCGTTTCCACGGATCCATGCAAACTGGAATCATTTTGATAATGTTTTATCTATACATAGGGAAAGGAAAGGGAAGGAGGCCTTCGCAGGGGATAGTTTAGTTGACACTTCAGGGCTGCGTTGTCATCATGTCTAGGTCGTCGGATCTGGCAGGCTGCGGTAAACCTCGGGAGAGAGACTAATATTAGCGTAGATGCCATTCTTCTTATGATGTAGTGAGTACATCATGTGTTATGGGAAGTGTTTCCGGTTCCGGCTGACCTAATTTATGTAGCCTAACAATTTACATGATTTGAATTATAGAAGTAGATAATGTGTTATGTGTATGCCAGGTTAAAGAGATGTGTTTTTAGTCTAGATTTAAATCGACAGAATGTGTCTGCTTCCCGAACAATGCTAGGAAGACTGTTCTAAAGTTTAGGTGCTAAAAAGGAAAAGGATCTACTGCCTGCAGTTGATTTTGATATTCTAGTATTATCAACTGGCCATAATTTTGAGATCGCAATAGACGTGAAGGATTATAATGCGTTAAGAGCTCGCACAAGTACTGGGGAGCTAAACCATTTAGTGCTTTGTCAGTAATTAGCAAGATTTTAAAATTTATACAATGTTTAATAGGGAGCCAATGCAGTGTTGACAGAACCGGAGCAATATGGTCATACTTCCTGGTTCTAGTAAGAACTCTAGCTGCTGTGTTTTGGACTAGCTGGAGTCATGAATGCATTAAGTAACTTTTCCGCATTTGTAATTAAGAGCATATGTCGTAATTTAGATATATTTTTAAGATGGAAGAATGCGGTTTTACAGATGCTAGAAATGTGACTTTCAAATGAAAGATTGGTATTGGTATGAGGTATTAAATCCTTATTAACAGCTGTTATTGGATGACAGTTCATACACACAACAGAAATGATTAGATAATACAATTTACCTGCCATAAACTGCCAAGAATTCATTGGATCATGATTTTTTTTTTTTTTTGCTGTATATATATATAAGAAAAGTCACCTGGATGTGCAGAGCTCCATCACAAATGTAACAGGGTAATTTTTAAAGGTCAGCTTGTTTAAAAACTTTACAATGGATTGTTTTGGGGACTTAGATCTGAAAATGCCATTCCACAATGATGATAAATCGCCATGCTCAACACAAAGTTGTGAAACTTTCAAACACTAAAGTCCTTTAAAGTATGTGAGAGACGGTCTTACATTACCCAAACGACTTGCTGCATCCCCCAGGAGAATACAGTACAGTCTGATCAGGCACATTTCCCTCACTTTAAAGGCTGTATCATAACAATGAAACTTCTCTATTTAAATATCTGACCCTGGGTTCCAGCAAATCGTGGGAGAGAGAGCCACATTATAACCCAACTCAGAATGGGTGGCCTCTATTAACTTCTGCTGATGAGTAGACTTATATAGAATGCAAAACAAATCACATCGACTTCCATAGCAGCTGCTATGATTTGGGATTGTAAACTCTATGTCGACCTATTTACAGCCAGCGGGCGCTATGAAAAGACTCCTTTAATACGCAGACTTGTGTTGATTCTGTATGTTCTGGAAGATGAAAAGCTCAGAGAAGGGAGTCTAGCTGCATGAGGCTAAAGTTCTCAGGGAACAGATGGTAGAAAAAGTTCTGACTCGGTGGATGCGAAGACTTGACAATGGCACATGCAGAACTTGAGAGCCATCTGTCTGGCAGGTTGATGCAATGAGCTTTTGGCCAAGACATCTTTGTAAAAGGTGCACTGAAGCATGATTGCTTTTCCTGTCTTTGAGAAAACTCTCCATCCAGTTTATCTTTGAATGGAACTTTAAAGCACCATTATCCGGTTCAGTCAACTCTGTGCCTTACATCATCACACCAGCAAAAGCACTTCAAACAAATCTAATTGATTACATATTCATAAATTTAAATATTTCCTTTTATCAGTTTGTTTTGAAAATTTACCAAAGCATTAACAAAGAGCTCCATACAATTTCAGCATTTAATCCCCCTCCACACACATACACACATTAACCCTTTCCAAGCATAACAAGTGATCATGCTTAGAGGGATAGTTCACTCATCCTCAAGCCATAAGTGTATATAAGTATATGAGTTATATTTTAAAAAATCTCCTGGCTCTTTCAAGCTTTGTAATGGGATTGAATGGCGCCCGAGTTTTTGAAGCTTCAAAAAGTGCATCCATCCATCATAAGAGTAATACATACAAATACACTTGGGTTAATAAATGCCTTCTGAAACGAAGTAAAGGTTTTTATAAGAAAACATTTAAATATGGATATTTTTCTTACAAAAACCCATCACTTCACTTCACTTCAGAAGGTCTTTATTAACCCATTGGAATCATATGGATTACATTTATGATGGATGTATGTGCTTTTTGGAACTTCAAAAACATTCAATCCCATTACAAAGCTGGGATGAGCCAGGATATTATTAGTATAACTCTGATTGTATTTGGCCGAAAGAAGAAAGTCATGTCCTCATTCACTTTCATATTGAAAAAAAAAAAAAAAATGGCCTGGATATTCTTTTAAAATGTTGTTCTCCACTTTTTGGGTGAACTCTACCTTTAAACCGAAACAAGAAAATGTTTCACATTTCACCTTTGATATATCACTTTCAGCCATCAGAAGCATTAAATTCATTTTTCGAACATTGCTGAACAAGCCTGTTTTGATTGACATTGATTTCCAGCATTTTAGTTTACTACACTGTTCTTTTCAATTCTTTTAAGCTGATGTGGCAATAAATCATGCTTATTTCACTCTCAAATATTTTGTGATAATATACATAAAAATGAAAATACATTTAGCCTGTTTTGATGGAATAATTGACTCTTGACAGTGTAATAGAGATGAATGACATATAGTATGTAAAAATAATTCCAGTGTTTGGCTCCAAGGTGACTTAAATTAATGTTTTAGCTGAGTTTCCAAACAGTATTACTCATCTTCATTTAGAAACTGGTCTCCACTCAAGGTTGAGGTCTGATAGGGTCGTGGTGACCTTCAGTATTTAGCTATACAGAAGGATTGCTATATTATTGCAGGAAATGATTCATCATAATGAATGATCATACTAAAACTGCAGTTCTTGGCATTAGACTCTATCATCCTGACTCACCCATTTCCATCAGTAAGTGCATCTGGGACACATCCTATACAATATTAATGAATGATGCTATATATTAACTACATGCATCCAGTTCATGCTTATTAATTTACATTAAGTGTGAGCAGTTAGATGCTTACTGCCTATTTGCAAAGAATTGGGTTATAAGAGGAGACTTGATGAAGGCATAGGCTGATATAACATAGATCTTGTTCCTGTCAATTAATCATTCTGCCGACAGAACAGAATAAAATGGGGGTGCTGATAGAAGGATGAGATTAGAAGCAGAATTAAGGAGGCAAAAAAAATTGATTTCTTTATTTTCTTCTCACAGATTTAGCTGGTGATGGACTGATAGCTGGGGGAATTTATATTATATTTTAATGTAAATCACGTTAGCTATTAAAAATGGATAATGAATTAAAATTAAAAAATGTATTAAAGATGACTTTTACCTTGAGAATTTTATATTTAACTAGCAACATGGAAACATCAACTTTTATCCTCCAAAACGTCAATCATGTGCTCATTGTGTTTTCACTGGTGCCATATTAAATATACAGTACTATACACAACTTGTTTAAGAGGATTCTACTGATGTACCCAAGACAAAACTTTTAGGGTTAAAATGAAAAATATATATAAAAAATATCTATAATAATTTAGCCACACACACACACACACACACACACACACACACACACACACACACACATAGTGATTTTCTATCCAGTGTGTCAGGGTTCCTATGTTTCATTGTGTTTTTCCCCTGTGACCCAGTTTCCCAGTGTGTCTGATTATTGATTACATTCACCTGTACAGTCAATTATCTTATTAGTTCTCCCTGTTATTTAAGCCCAGTGTTTCCTGTGTTCTTTGTCTGGTGTTGTCTATGTTATGTGGATGCTTTTGTCTGTGTGCCTTCGTTTCTCCTGTATGGAGTTATTAAAGTGGATTTATTCCTGAACTTTTCCTCATTGTGTGCTTCCTGTTAGCAGCCACGCTTAACAGTGTTGGGGTAACACATTACAAGTAACTTGAGTTATGTAATCAGATTACTTTTTTAAGTAACTAGTAAAGTAACGCATTACTTTTTCAATTTACAACAAAATATCTGAGTTACTTTTTTACATAAGTAATGCAAGTTCTAGACTAAATGTGTATGTGCAAACATTCAGTATTCCTCAAAATGGATAAAAACAGTGAAATACAATCTAACAATTTTATGCAAACCTGTAATTAAATATATTGACAAATATACTAGTTTTTAATCTCACTTTATTAACCAATGTCTTTGCTGCTGACATTCAATAATCCAATTAAACCATACTAATAAGCAAAAATTACTTTAGATTAGATTTAGAAATAAGAGTGTTGAACTTCTCCTGTATACTATTCTTCTTTAATCCAGAATGGCACACAGCTGCAAGGCTTGTTTGAGCTGCACCCTCTACTGTACAGGCATAAATATATGCAGCCTGAGGTTTATTCATTTCACTTTTGGTGTGAAAGGGCCTTAACATTTGCCAAAAATAGTACTTTTTTGTTATTAAAAAACAAAGCCCAGGTGAAAAAAGTTATGTAATGCATTACTTTTCATAAAGTAACTAAGTAACGCATTTAGTTACTTTTTTGGGAGTAACACAATATTGTAATGCATTACTATTTTAAAAAGTAACTTTCCCCAAGTGAGTCATTTAAATCATTCACTGAACCAACTCATTCAAAAACACAGATACATTCAAAATGAATCACTACAATGTTGCTCGGAGTGGTGCAACGTTTAATGGCTGGTTCACAAAACACACTTTCAAAACGTTCGCATGTTGTTTGCAGAGTCTCACGCATGACTCAACAACAACAAAAAAGCAGTGCTTAAAGGTGCAGTAACCGATTTCTGAGAAATTCTGTTGAAAGTGGATCGGACCGATAACCACAACAGCCTTGTAGCCAATCAGCAGTAGGGGGTGTAAATACATGATGGTGGAGGAGAGTGAGTGAGCAAAAGGGAGATTTGAAGAAAGACTGTAGAAAGAGAGATGGCTGAGAGACATTACAAAAGAGAAAGGGTCAGAGGAATATCACTGGAAAAAGAAGGGCTATGACCAGGAGCTTTAGGACCCGTGTTAATATTAGAAATGTCAGCTATAGTAACAGGACAGTTTTGAGTGATTGTTTGTCTGGTGTGCTGCTGGTGACTAACAACTCTTGCTTGTATATATACTCTTGTGTACTGCATGTTCCTTTTTTTGTTCTTCCTTGTCGTTCGTTCGTCATCTTTGCTTTATTTTTTATTTTGCTTTACTTCAGTTATGATAAAGAGACATCCACATTGTGTGTTTCCTATTTGGGGGCGGAGCAATGAAGAGAGGGGTGTGTTTGTTTGGGTTGCTTCTTAGAAATCACTTACTGCACATTTAAGTTAAAAGTTCAACTTTAAAAAAATGCATCTTTAGGCTTACATTTTTCTTTTATTCCACTGTCTTTTATCTCACATGGCGTTTTTTTTTTTTTTTTTTTTTGAGAGCAGCCCTTTAATTTGAACCCACTCTGTCTGCATGATTGAGAATATGAGTATATTTTTCAGTACAACCATTCACACAGAACATGCTTTTTTACTGAGATGGAAAAAGTTTCCTTCTTTGAATCAGAAAAACATTCTTTATCACAACAAATAAAGATGATTTGATCTACAGCACATGCATTTCTCAAAAAATACCTGAGACTTTAATTGATCAATCAATCAATAATAAGTTATTCATTAACCAAACCCATCCATATTCCTTATTATGTTCTCTCATCCCACACTAAACAGCATTCATTTGCTAAGGATGGCTTTCAAATGGAGATCATGGCTGAGTTTTTGATAAGAGAACATCTGCCAGGCTTCCCAGATCTCCCTCATCACATCCAGGTCTTTGACCCAGAACGTGGTGATCTGGCTCTGACCGTGCATCTGCCTTTTTAAGCCTGTTAAGCTGTGCTGTGCTGTCAAGGCTGTGAGCCTGCTGCTGCTAAACGATAAGTAAGAGTTAGATAAAACTGTGCAGAGGAAACACTTATGAGTCTTATCCTTCTTTTCACTGATATGCAAGAATGAAGGCAGCAAAGCACTTGAAAAACAAAGATGGGGATGGGCTGATCAAGAAAATACAAAGCATGTAAGATTGATTTTTTCCACTTATTAGTTTTTTTTTATCTAGATCAACCTGAATGTCTTATTTTTCCTATTGATAGAAGAACATTAATGCATGCAAATGGGGTAAGTGTGATAAAGCAGGCTCAAAGTGATTTCTCTGGCATTGACAATTTATCTGAGTAAGTCTGAAAACTCCATCTTTGCTACAATGTAAAACTCAACCTGCTCCTAGAATGTCATTATAAAATTCACAACTGACTGACTCACTATTCCCCTCCACCGGTTGGCTATGGGTGACTGACAGGTGTTGTCATCCATTTTTATAACAAATCAGACAGACTGCTCTGTTGAATAACGCTTCCCATACATTAACTTATTTTCTCTTTCTCAGTGCCCTGCAGAGCGTTTAATGGTTTGTGTGTCAGCAGGAGAACTGCTGACATAGATCTTTAGTTTTTGACAGAATAGGAGAAAACTTTCAAGGTTCCTTTTGAAAAACAACACCTAAATATTATGCATGTGAGATTAATCATACACTGCTTGTTTTCCAGAAGAAGAAAAAAACCTCACTTGTCATGAGGAATAGAAAATTTCCTATATATTTTGACTAATAAGAAGTCACTCTACTACACGGTACTACAACAATACTCTCCAGCATTTATCGTTTGCACTCTGCAAAAAAGACTAATTTTCACATGTTCCATATGAGTCAGTTTATAACCCCTAGGCTACAACCCCCAGTCCGACAGAGATCGTCCACACATACCACATCAAATTCTGATTACTGTATGTAGTTATTTTGTTTGGGGGGGAAAAAACGTTCTTCCCTTCACAAATCTATGTAGTCCATAAAGTAACATGGTGATAGTTAAAAATTTAGATTTCTCTCTGAGAAACTTTGCATTCAGTCGCAAAACTTTTGTGATTGAGGAAAAACTATTTCAATGCCTTTGCAAGCAAATGTCAAATTTGAAGCACAATAGTTATACATACATACATACATACATATATATATATATATATATATATATATATATATTATCCATGGGGCTTTGTACAGTTCGGACATAAAATGATTCAGGATCCGAATCTTTCTTACCAATTGCCATCTGAAGTTATTCAAGACATTTTTAAAGACACTTTTAAAAAGACATATTTAAAGGCAAGATTGAAAAAGGTACTGTAGAACGACTTTCAATAAAATAAACCTTGAATTTATTTTTCTTACATTATTTTAAGCATAAATCTAACCAAATATGAGTTTTAAGGCCCATTCACACCAGGAACGATAGCTATAAAGATAACGATAAAGATATAGTTCTAAAACTCGTTCTAAATATAAAAGAATAGCACTGTCCACACCACAGCTATAACGATACAGAAAAACAATATGGTTGGGATCACTTTCAGAACGATTTTTTTTCCTGGCTGTTGAACGATGAAACACTGACAGCCAATCAGAATCCATTCCAATTTAAGGGCTCGCGCATTTAAAATGGCAGACGACGTTGCGTAGAAGCTAATCAAAAAGGACCAGAAAAAGCCACCACTGTTTGACAAGTCAAACACCCTTTTCAAGGAAACTTTAACGAAAATGGATATATGGAAAACAATAGGTCATACCCTCGGAATAAATGGTGAGAGATAGGCTATTAACGATGAGATCATTATGCCAGGCTAGCAAACATTAACAGTGTAACAAAAAATTACCTCAGGTATCCAGCGCTAGTTTCAATAACATTGTCTAACTTCCTTTGAAGTTGCAGTGAAAAAGACTAGGCGTTGTTGTTGTTGTTTTTTATTCCACTATATTGACTTAGTCAGCTAAATTCACTGTTAGATTAGATTACGCTAGCTATTCACTCGAAATATAGCTTGCTGAGGACATCTGCTGGTTAAAATCGTGTAAATGCAACAAGAACAGCAAAAACGTACACATTTTGAAACCGCAGCGCGTGAGCTAGAATAAACAGACCGTTATCGTTCGTTAGTGTGGACTTAGTTTTTAAGTTTTTGCTTAAAAAAATCTGTGAGGTCAAGAAAAATAATCTTAAAATAGTATTTAAGTATTTAAAAACGTATACTTAAGAATTTTTAGTGGAAGTCATTAAGGGGTTTTTATTTTTTAGCTGTGTGAAGCTAAAAACCTAATTCAGAGGCATCTGATCCTGTGGTCCAGTTGATGATACTGGTACTCAACCTGCTTTCACACGCATCGGTGAAGTCTGGCATGTGTGTTGCACATTTAGAACAGATCAGTGGGATACTGGCAGATGGGAGTGAGAGGCCAGAGTTTGGGAACACCATGACCTTCAGCGTTGTGAAAGCTGGGCGTGTTCAACACTTAATGTCCCTGTGTAATTGGGAGGCAGATGAAGGCGCTCTGTGCCGTGATGTATTCATCAAATGCTGTTTGAGTTGAATCACACTTTTCATAGTTCAATGAACCCAGTAATTATTGAATAGTGAAATGAACTGCTGTGAAGAGCAGGGCAGAAAGCATCAACTTGGATGTGTTGGAGAAAGGCCAGGCAGTTAAGATCTTGTTTAACACATTGGGGTTCAAGAAGGCCTACATACTGTACGTTTTAAGGTCTGGGGATCAGTTCTGTGTCGACAGAGTTGATGTGGCATGATGACATGAGGACATTTTTGATGTATTTTATTTATGTCAATTTCTTTCTAAACTTCTTACACAGTGTAATTGTGTAACCCTCATTCTGAACGCTGTCCTCTGTTGTAGACAGACTCAAGTGCGTGGAGTATATCAGAAACTGAATGCACATCTGCATACTGTATCCAGTGTAGACAGCATCAGTGGTTATAATGAGTTCTATTTGGTGCGATGATTTGTTGATGTCTTTCCCTGGAGGAAGTCATATGCAAATATATTTGCCCGTGTGATGTCACAAATCCCACAATATCCAAACAAGCCGTTTTTTAAGCTTGATTAAATAAATGCTTGGTTTATAATGGAGAGGACGTTTTAAACTATAAAACTTGCTGGACGTTTTAATGGTAGAAAGACCTCTTATATGTCAAAAGATCAATGCAAATTTGATTTCTCATGTCATGACCCATTTAAAGCAGGTCTATAATACCTAGAGAAAGCTATGCATTCATCTGCAGTAGCCCCATCCAGAAGTATGCAATGTGAAATCAGCCCCTGGTGAAATATCTATTATAACACAAAGGAATATTTTCAACTAAAATGTTGCTTGTTACTTCATCAGAAATTGAAATATATGTATACATAATATAATACATGTGCATGTATTTTTGATTGATTTATTTTTGTGTAATAATTTGTCTGTCCTCTAGGGGGCGAAAACGTTTTTGTTATTTGTAGGCGTTTCTCAATACCAAGTTCGCAAAGTTCAGACTTGCTTCCTTGGTAGTTGGAACTTGGCAAGTTCGACTCAGGAGAACGAACTCCCGTGAACGGGAGAAAACAAGTCCGGTGATTCTGCAAATGGCACAGCAACGTACTTAATAACGTCACTCAGCTCGCTTCTCCGGTTATCTCTGTATATATTTTAGGCAACAGTTAAACGAAATGTGTTATAAAACACCACTCTGCCCCTTTTCGTTTTATTTAAAAAACAATCAAACAAACAAACAAAACAAAACAAAAAAATATATATTAATAGCCTCACAAATGTGGTTCAGGCAACGCGCTCATTGATTATCTTCAATGTCTGCATATATAGTATTTATACCAAAACGAAATATTAAACAACCCTGCCTCTTTTCGTTTACATTTCAAAAATATTAAACATATTCATGTATGTGCATACTCTGATTATCTTCACTGTAATAAAATGAAATAACATAACCCTGTCTCTTTTTGTTAAATGTCATGTTAATGATCAATAATAGCCATAGAAATAAAGCAAACAATTCAGTCAAGCGTTCAAAATTAGCGCTTTAGAATTATGGAAACTTAACTTTGCCCTCAGCCAAAACGATTAGCCACGGAACAAATTATAGATTCGTGAGACCAAAGATCACCTGTTAGATATACAAAAGACAAATTATATCATGTTTAACCACTACAGAGACGACAGAGCCAGCGGCAAACGTCAGAAGGATTAGCCGAGGTAAGGCTGTACATGAGCGCTGAGCGAGCGTCCGGTGATCGTCTGGATCTCACAACTCCGACAACGTCAGATCAAATTTTCAGAAAGGCACTATCTTTATCAATAAACCACAAATTTGAGCTTTAAACCAGTACATTCTCGCCTGAAAAACTCTTAAAACTACATATCATGACATAACAGTAATATGTTTAAATTGCGCGGGTTTTCTCCTTTACTATTGACGCTTGCTGGTTAGTGCGAGATGCATTCTGGGATACCTGGCTGTCTCAAGTCCGCACAAGTCACCTCTCGATGCATCCTCGATAAAAGGCGCGGATCAAGAACACATCCGGGGATTTGAACTGTACTTGGCTAGATGTGAACTTTGAATTGGAACAGTACTTGGGCAGCGACTGATGACGTTTCACAAGTCCACAAGAACAGACAAGAACGCATATTGAGAAACGGATTGTGTCTTTGTTTTATTAGGAACTGATTTCCTGCACCTGTGGACCGCGCATGAGTTTCGCATAAGAAGCCTCGTTAACCCGATCGCTCCCGAGATGCTTTGACATCAGCGCATTTGTGCCTGAACTTGAAGTGAACAAAACTTTCTGCAGTGGTGGCGTTTACACAGTCCCCAGAAAGCTGGCAAGATATGTTCTTTATATTAGAGGTCTGCGCGAGTACACCTTCAGAGAAAATTCAACCTTTGTGGTCGGATTTTGGAGGAGAGACGTTCTGAACGGTCGTCAGTCAGCATCATTCTGTTCTTGCGTGGATGTTAAAATAGATTTCATTTTGCAGTATAGCTAGTAAGCCAACAGTTTTTGTTTATATGTATTTTTGGCTTAGCCTATAGTTTTGAGGGACATGTTGTAGGCTATTTAATTTAGCCTATTTTATTCTGTGATATTTAGCCTATTATTCTTTGTGACATTTTTTCTCTGACATTTTTAGGATGTTGACAACATCATAAGACAAATAACAAATAAAAATCTTGTATATGCTATGCGACATTTTATATTTGTTATCCTTAATCTCTTTCTTTAGGGGAAGTTTAAATGCAACATTCTGGAAACAATCTAAATTTAGCGGGACCCATTGGGTCGGGAAGAAAATCACTATATGCTGATAGCGGGTGACCACAGAGTGAATTTTAGGCGGGATCGGGTGCGTGCGGAATAGAACCTTGCGGGAGCGGGACGAAAAAAGCAGTCCCGCGCAGATCTCTAGTTGTGATGTCCCTCTTTTGTGTTATGGCTGTGTCTGTAACATAATTGGGGGCTCGTCCGGGATCTCTCGCACCCAACGCGAGAATCATACCCCTAGACCAGAGATCAGAGGAGAAAGATGCAATTACAACATCTACCAGTAGGGGATAACCAGCCCGCTTGACCCCTTAAACTGTTGTATAACATTTCAGTATCATTTTATGTCCGATACACATGACTGTAACTTATATACACAAGGGATTTTTGTAATTCCTTGAAGTGCACAGGTTAGCAACAAATTGAGTGTACATTTTGGGCTAGGATATCCAGTGTGATGATTTTTAGAGCACTTTGGTCTAATTAGAGGTATTTGAGCACAAGGTTGACTGGCTAAATGTTTAATGGAACCAAAGGTCACATCCTTGGATGGAATCTTATCGTATAATACCTTACTGAAGCAATTACAGGACTTCAGCTCTGAAACAGGAATAACCCTTCCTCAGAGAGTGCTTAATCCTTGTTCACTTCTTTGAAATATAAAATAATCCAATGCAGATTCAATGCTGCACTGAATACACATATGGGACAATATTGTCTGATTTTTCAAGACAAGGCAAGTATGCGGGAACTGAATGCCAATGAATGGATATTTATTTTCCATTCAAAATGATTTCTGTCCTTGATTAATTCTGTTCTTTCCAATAGAGCTCAGGCACATGGTTGAGTTCATACTGAGCAGGGAAAATTGCGTGGCCTGCTAAACCTGCTACTGGGTGACTGTACTCCAAAAAAGCGAGGATGGAAAGGTTAACACCAGTGTTGAACCATTGCTCGGAAAGCTTAAGAACACTTTCCTCCCTGCCAATATCCAAAACTACTTAGTTCTGCACCACAAGGGAATGGGGGGCAAAGCAAAAGGATCCCTGCCAAGTGTTTAAATTGCTTGTACTCCTTTGAATGGATTGAAATCCAGCATTTTCGTGTTAGTCAAAGTTAATCTCTCAACACTGATCCGTTCAAAGGGAAAACTGGTTTCATATTCATTGGTCACGGTGAGTTTTGGTTGTTGTATTTAGTGAATTTCAGAAACACTTATAATCTAAATGTTGTTGTTTTTTCTGTTTCTGCAAGGATTTGGTTTTTGTGGTGTGAATGTGGTAAAAAGTCCTAGAAGAGAGAATGTTCTTTTATTGAAATGCTAATAAATTAGACTCATTTACATGTTTCTTCTTCTTTTATTTGGCGTTTGGATGGCTATGCATTGTGATTCATATGTTACTAAAACACTGTCTGAGAGCAAAACCATGTGGATAAAAATGATAAATCTAAATTGTCAAGACACCTTATTGTGACAAATGATGTTTACTGAGTCATCAGTGCAATAATCATAAAAAACACTCAACAGGTGATTTACAAAAGCAAAGATTATTTCAATTCAATCTGGAAAAAGTGCAACATCAGGCCATGAGAAAGAAAACAAACATGGCTTATCATGTTATTTTGTGCTTTTATCCTTCCTTACATGACACCAAATGGTGAAGATAAATCACAAATAAAAAACAAACACCTATAAGGGTTACATTTACTTTTACAGAGCAGAAAAAAATCTGCCTCATGCAGTATATCTAGTTTACCACACGTGGTTTTAGGAGGTTTAAACAATATGATCTGAAATCCAGCCATGAAAATGTGACAATCCAATTAATTGCTCATTTCTAGCAGTAAATTAGGTGTATTTCTACAACAGGATAACATGATTGCACACAAATGAAATGTGTACAGATCATGTTTATTGACATTGTCCCATTATGCTGAACCAGGTTCAAAACCTGCTGTGCTGTAAACAGATTCAGTATGTGCCATGAGAAGCCAATGGTTGATATCTGTCATTCAAAAGATAAAAACTTCATTCATCAGCAGATAGCTTTATAGGAACAATCTGTCCGAACCTCTCTACTGTCATTTATTATTCTGTTAGGGTGTTGAGGTATGGATATTTCAAACCATCACAAGTCAAAAAAAGAGCTGATGTCCTCAGAGTTAGTGGTCCATACACAAACTGATGTAAAATGCTTAAGATAAACTGAGAAGTGATAATGCGAGCTCTTGGTTTGGGCAGCTTGTCCTCTCAAAACACATTTTTCACAATTTTGCATGCTATTTGGATGACAACCCCAATAAATGGGAGCACTACACAGAGCAGCACTCCAAAGGCACCCCTAAAGCCAGCTAGTGTTGTCTGACAGATGTGATCATTATTAACTAATATCTTCCTCTTCACAGCTGACATGCTCATATATTTGAGTAGTAATTGAGTAGTTTTCATGTGCACATATATGTATAAGCCACTGCTTTAATCCCACAGCAGTTTTGAAAAGCTACTGTATATTATGAAGCTAGTAAGCAGTTATATACTATAATTTAAAATATAATATAGTAATATTCATCATTTTGTTATATATATAGAGAGAGAGAGTGAGAGAGAAATTTGTAATATTAAACACACACACTCGCATAATACAGTATATACAGAAAGAGAGAAAGAGAGACAAACAGAAATATATAGTGTTCTAAAATATTTCAAATAAATGTTGTTCTTTTGAACTTTCTATTCCTCAAAGGATCCACAAAACATTTCAGGAAGGTTTCAAA
This sequence comes from Elopichthys bambusa, assembly GCA_037101425.1. Lineage (NCBI taxonomy): Eukaryota > Metazoa > Chordata > Actinopteri > Cypriniformes > Xenocyprididae > Elopichthys > Elopichthys bambusa. The sequence goes on from CM074444.1 coordinate 15,546,317, forward strand.
AAAAAAAAAAAAAAAATCAGCAGCAAATCAGCATATTAGAATGATTTCTGAATGATCATGTGACACTGAAGACTGGAGTAATGATGCTGAAAATTCAGCTTTGCATCCCAAGAAATAAATTTCATTTTAAAATGCATTAAAATGGAAAAGTTATTTTTAATTGTAATAATATTTCACAATATTATACTATACACTATACATTACAAATCATATTTTGCACTTAAAAACATATGAAGAAATCTAATATCAAGATATCTGCATTTGGTAGATTTAGATTATTGAGGACCACTACTTGGCTCTAATACATGAAAAATAATAAAATAATCATCAAAGAAAGAACCTTTCCAACTTTCCCTCCTGCTGTGATATCAGCTGCATGTCTGTGAAAGTAAAGGCATAACTGTCTGAAAGTTTCATAACCTTTTATGGATTTTAATTGGTCCCTTCAGTTTGGGCGAGTTTGCTTTAGCTGCATTTGAATCATAAAAACCTGTTACCCACTGCGCTGGAATGGACCACATACTGACCACTGCCTCCACTGAATGATCTTAATGAAATGTACCTATAGCAGCAATTAATGGAAATTTGTAATCAAGAGCAATATCACTGTCCCTCAAGGAGAGCTTGTTATTTTTAATCATGGCAACTAATGAAATTCTGGCATGATAAATTATGCACATGCTCCTGCAATCTCCATTCATGTGTAGTTTAGTAGGAGAGTGGTGTTCTTATGTGTCTGAATGTGGCTGATGAAATTTCTAACAATTTTCTTCTGTGTTGGTGTAAGTTAGTCTTTAATGATGTAAAAGTCTGTCTTGTTTGTCCAACTATTTTCCAAATCGTTTGTCATATATCCACACAAAGCTGGTCTGTGCAATTGCTGTGATACTGGTGACACCAACTAAAATATTGACTGTTTTCAAACAGGTTTGCTCCTACTTTTCCACCGTCATTTTGAAACCGCATTTACAGTATACTCATCAGAAAGTAAACCTACATCTTAGTTATAGTAGAAGCGGCATAACAAAGGTTTGGGGGGTTCCAACATCTTCCTATTGTGTCCTATAGTGCTAAAATTAAAGGGTTAGTTCACCCAAAAATGTTGTTCCACACCCATAAGACCTTCGTTCATCTTCAGAACACAAATGAAGATATTTTTGATGAAATCCGAGAGGTATACAGGTGCTGGTCATATAATTAGAATATCATCAAAAAGTTGATTTATTTCACTAATTCCATTCAAAACTTGTATATTATATTCATTCATTGCACACACTGATATAACATGTACAGCACTCAATACTTAGTTGGGGCTCCTTTTGCCTGAATTACTGCAGCAATGCGGCATGGCATGGAGTCGATCAGTCTGTGGCACTGCTCAGGTGTTATAAGAGCCCAGGTTGCTCTGATAGTGGCCTTCAGCTCTTCTGCATTGTTGGGTCTGGCATATCGCATCTTCCTCTTCACAATACCCCATAGATTTTCTATGGGGTTAAGGTCAGGCGAGTTTGCTGGCCAATTAAGAACAGGGATACCATGGTCCTTAAACCAGGTACTGGTAGCTTTGGCACTGTGTGCAGGTGCCAAGTCCTGTTGGAAAATGAAATCTGCATCTCCATAAAGTTTGTCAGCAGCAGGAAGCATGAAGTGCTCTAAAACTTCCTGGTATACGGCTGCGTTGAACTTGGACCGCAGAAAACACAGTGGACCAACACCAGCAGATGACATGGCACCCCAAACCATTACTGACTGTGGAAACTTTACACTGGACCTCAAGCAACGTGGACTGTGTGCCTCTCCTCTCTTCCTCCAGACTCCCTGATTTCCAAAGGAAATGCAAAATTTACTTTCATCAGAGAACATAACTTTGGACCACTCAGCAGCAGTCCAGTTCTTTTTGTCTTTAGCCCCAGACGAGACGCTTCTGATGCTGTCTGTTGTTCAAGAGTTCAAGGAATGTGACAGCTGAAACCCATGTCTTGCATACGTCTGTGCGTAGTGGTTCTTGAAGCACTGACTCCAGCTGCAGTCCACTCTTTGTGAATCTCCCCCACATTTTTGAATGGGTTTTGTTTCACAATCCTCTCCAGGGTGCGGTTATTCCTATTGCTTGTACACTTTCTTCTACCACACCTTTTCCTTCCCTTCGCCTCTCTATTAATGTGCTTGGACACAGAGCTCTGTGAACAGCCAGCCTCTTTTGCAATGACCTTTTGTGTCTTGCCCTCCTTGTGTAAGGTGTCAATGGTCGTCTTTTAGACAACTGTCAAGTCAGCAGTCTTCCCCATGATTGTGTAGCCTACAGAACTAGACTGAGAGATCATTTAAAGGCCTTTTCAGGTGTTTTGAGTTAATTAGCTGATTAGAGTGTGGCACCAGGTGTCTACAATATTGAACCTTTTCAAAATATTCTAATTTTTCTGAGATACTGAATTTGGGATTTTCCTTATTTGTCAGTTATAATCATCAAAATTAAAAGAAATAAACATTTGAAATATATCAGTCTGTGTGTAATGAATGAATATAATATACAAGTTTCACTTTTTGAATGGAATTGAATGGAATAAATCGACTTTTTGATGATATTCTAATTATATGACCAGCACCTGTATGACTCGTCCATAGACCGCAATTTAACCCTCACTTTCAAGGTCCAGAAAGGTACTAAAGACATTGTTAAAATAGTCGACATGACTGCAGTGATTCAACCTTAATATTATAATGCAAAAACAAAACAAAAATAACGACTTTATTCAACAATATGTTCTCTTCTGTGTCATTTTCATACGCAGTTTACATTCAGCGATTCCAGGTTCTACGTCAGAACACCAACTCATTATTGGCCGGCTCCTGCGTCAGCATCACATGCATGCGTCATGCTGCTCACCTCTGCAGCTTTGGCCAATACTGAGCCGGCATTCGTGTTCACTACATCAACTGCGTACAACAACAGTTCAAATTGTTAAATAAAGTTATTTTTGTTTTGTTTTCGCACACAAAAAGTATTCTCGTCACTTCATAAAATTAAGGTTGAACCACTGTAGTCACATCGACTATTTTAACAATGTCTTTAGTACCTTTCTGGACCTTTCTGGTGGTTGAATTGTTGTCTATGAAGGAGACATATACCTCTCAAATTTCATTAAAAATATCTTAATTTGTGTTCTGAAGATGAATGAAGGTCTTACGGGTGTGGAATGACATGAGGGTGAGTAATTAATGACAGAATTTTTATTTTTAGGTGAACTAACCCTTTAAAGAGAATACCCAAAAATAAAAATTATCTCATGATGTTTATGACATAAACCATTCCATTCACTTATCCATTCATTCACTTATATGCATTATATGGACTCACAGAGATGAATTATTCTCTTAAAAATCTTCATTTGTGTTTATCTGAAGAAAGTCATATACATCAGGGATAGCATAAAGTTGAATAAATGATGAGAAAATGTAAATTTTTTGGGTGAACTACCCTTTAAGTGTAAGCTAAAAAGTTGGCATAAAATACACTGTAAGTGTTGATGATGTTTCACAGCTTTCATAACTACAAAGAATTCATTTTAAAAAAGGGAAGCATCTTGCGTTTCATTGCTACAGAACTGAAGAGTGGCTGCCTCTCTGTGTCTGATTTAGCACTACACTGATGTCCAGGTGTTCATTACACTAACAATAGAACACATACGTCACCATGCACTGTAGTCCGCGCTGATTCTGCGACACTCATTACCAATGCGGCCTGGGTTGTTAATGCTCTTTTTGTTTAAGGCAACACTGGCCTGGATTTTAAATACAGATGAAATAAATTATAGAAAGGCAGAGTCTGACATGTTGATATGTGTGTGCGTGTTCATGTTTGTGGTTTTTAACTCATTTTTTAACTTCTGCTGATTCGTGCTTTCTGACGTTTTGAGCCAGTGATTTCACTATTACCTTGCGACAAAACCATTTACATACACAATTACTGTGCAGACCAACCAATTCCAAAGGTATTCCAGAGTCACAAACTCCTTCAGGCGTACACAGAAACAGTGCAACACAACAGATTGCTCAGAACATTGTTGTTTTCCCACTCTGAGACGTTAGTATGCAGAACATGCTCATATAGGGGTGAAAGCAGGTGAAAGTGCTGCAAATAGAAAAATTCGCCACTGTGGCAGGCTTAAGCAAACCGCTCATGATGCCCCTCATTTTCAAAAACAGAGTTTCACAACAAAGCCAGAGAATAATCTTTGTGCACAAGCAGAGGACAGTATGAGAGACCGTTACTAACTTTCTGTGAAATTGATAGAGTGTGGAACAGAGAAATAAAGTAATAATGGCAGAACATCCTAGAGGAGCATCTGAGTGAAAAGCATTTCTAAAAGGATCTGACAGATTCCATATTAACAAAGCAATACTGTGGAAGGAGGTTTAAGATGATAACGTTTCTCAGAGCACCGGGAAAAATCCTCCTGTGGACTTGTCCTTAATTAAATAAAGCAAGAACTCTGTAGTCTCTCGCAGCAATATTCTCATTAGTGTTGATTTAAATGAGATTAATTCAGTGCTGAGGCTGTAAACTTAATTCAGCTTTCTCTCAGATGAGTCTGTTTGCGTGAGAAGCAGAGGTGTGTTTTAGATGAATGTCTTTATTTTACGTTTTATGGTTTGCGATGACAACATGCTGGGCACGGGTGGATGACTGCATTACTGTAATTTAAGCTTATGTAAAAGTGGGGCCCAAGGGCAGTCACCATGACGTTGAGCTCCAATTACTCTAAAGTCTAGAAGCCCACTGCCTTGCTGTGAAAAACCTGACATTGACCATAGGCAGTATGTAATTTACTTTTTACTGAAGCTATAAATTGACAGAAAAATGTGATTAAGTTGAAAATGAAGTTCTTTTTGCTGTTAATTAATTAAATTTTTTCCCATTTGAATTTGAAGTACCTGTATAATGTCGCTTTTCCACTGCATTGTACGGCTCACAAAAATATAAATACTTAATTGAACGCACAGCCTTGGAAAGTACTCCATTTGACTCGTACACATACACAGGCGTTCGACATATGTGCAGTTTTGAGCCACAAGTTATAACCCATGTAAATATCTTTGTATTCTTTCATGGTAGAGTTGTACAAATGAGGGTAATTTCTAACCTCTTCCAATCTCTTGTATCTGTAGGTCTCCACTGTCGCTGTAGCTTGCATGCGTTCCGGTCTGTTCTGTTTATGTAGTTTTTCTTTGACTACCTTGTGAATCGATGCCCCCAGGGCATGGTTGCCATCTTGTGGATAAACTAATTACTGCAAAAAAAATTTTTTAATGCGCAAGTGCGACCTGCATTGTCAAGTATGCATGGTTACTAAAATGACGAAATTCGCGCCACGCGCATTGTACGCTGACGTAAAAAGTGAACTATACATTGGACTTAAAGGTGCAATGTGTAAATTTTAGCAGCATCTAGCAGTGAGGTTGCGAACTGCAACTAACGGGACACACCCCTCGTACCCCTCCCTTTTGAAGAAGCTACGGTGGCCGTCCGGCCGACACAAGACATAGATGTCATCGTCTGAGACAGCAGAGAGTAGCCTGTGTGAAGCAATAAGGTTCTAACAAAGAACGGTCTCTGCTTCTAATAAACCAGAAGACTACTACTACTGCTACTACTTTGTATGTATTCAACATAGTGACGATGCAAGCTGCCTCTAAAAACACAAAGGATTTAGAAGAAGAACAACATAGTGACTAAACGTGCGCTGTAGAGTGTTTGTCTATTTAGGGCTGCTGTAGAAACATGTCGGCGCATAATGGCGACTTGACAGTCGCGGGGCGGTGTATGAGACAGAAATGGCTCATTCTAAGGTAATAAAAACATAACGGTTCATTGTGTAAGGTCTTTATGCACCACTGAAAACAGTTATGTATGTTATATTGCATTTCTGTCAATAGATCCTACAAGTTTGAGGTTCCAGCGGCTCGAAAAGTGAACTCACCGAGGTGTGTCGGTTTTTCCTCTGGCCTGCAGTGTATCTGATCATCTACGCCTCCCTCTGATTTTTTGGTCATGATGGATCTTCTCAGTTTTTAAGAAATAGATTTCTGCCTCTTTCTTATTCTCTGCCATTATTCAATCTTACAGATCTCTGAGTTCCAAAATACATTCCACCGTGTACTAAAATGAGTTCAGAGGGGATTTGCGCTTTGTAAGGAATGTTCTAAGAGCACTTTAATCAGCGGGACTCTATTTGCCTTTCTCCTGTCCCTAATCTCTGAACTTTGAGAGGCAATTACCAAACAAAATAAAGAATCATTTTTAATTTAAGACGCGCGCACTCAGAAGCACAGCTCACTTGCACGTACTGTCATAAGGAGCCCCGGAAGGACACATCAAAGGATGTTGACACAGGGAGAAGACGGATCAACGCTGAGGTAAGCGACGCTTGCAGCACCTGAAAATGAACCTAAATGAATTTGTTTTCAGACGTTGTCTCCTGAGACCACTTTACAAATGTCAGCCCCAAGGCCGAGAACAGAAGTTGGTCTCTGTATGTGTGGAATAAGTCTATTGGATGGATTTTTCCTTGAGAGTGATATTCTAGGGCCGTGACCTCACAAAGCAAAAGATGTTGCTGTAGATCCATTAAACGTCATATAACACTACAAATCATTGTGAGAGAAGTCGCTTACCCGCAATGTTTTACAGTGGTATTTTTTTGTCATACTCAAAATAAAAGCAGTGCACTCTTGTGGTCAAATAACTCATAGCAAAAAATGTCTGTAGTTGTCACTTGTCAGTTTATAAAGTGCCCTATTAGTATTTTTGGACACTTTGCAACAGTTGAAATTGAACTTTAAATAGCCTACCAATAAATCATAAAACACATATTTGTATTGTGTAAGGGGGAGAAAATTTCCACTGTTAAATGTTACATATTTGTTTTAATACAAATATGTAACAACATATTTGAGTTAATTTAGAGACATTTCATGTGTAACAAAATCTGCATAATTCCACCATAGGAGGTATCCTGAGATGTAACTGCAACAATATAAAATTTTAACACAAATAAATTGGCTATATTGAAAATATAGATTTTACTTAACATGTACAATTAAATTAATTTGTTAAAAATATATTTGATTATATTTTAAGAAAAAGTGTTACAGCAATGGATGTCGCCCTTTAAGGAAAAGGAAGGATTCTATTTGCAGACCACTTTCTGTGTGGTCATTGCAGGTGATGGTTGATCAGAGGGTGAATTCATTTTTTTTTTTTTTTTTAATTTTACTAAAAATAGGACAATTTTATGTCACTCTTCTGTGGTGTCCGTGGTTTTACATTCGTAAGATTTTAACTATTTCTATCTAAATTTTGATATTAAATATTTCCAAAATATCCCAAGATTTTTAAACTTTCGTGATGTTTGGTATACAAATAAAGATGAATTGAAAAAAACTTTCAGTACACCACAGACAAATTAGTACATCAAGATATTTTCGATGAGTCTTGATGTACTAATTTGTCTGTGGTGTACCAAAAAAATTTTTCAATTCATCTTTATTTGTGTACCAAACATCATTTCCAAAGCAGTTTTATAGGCCCTACTGGTTTAAAAGATTAGTTCACTTTAAAGGCCAATTCACACCACACAGACAAACACCAACAAACACGGTTGTTGGGTTTTGTCTGATCAGTGTTTACCACTGTTGGCATCTGCTGGAGTTGGTCGGAGTTTGTTTTCACCTGACTGACCATGTTCAATAAGTGTTTGTTGGTATCTGTTGGGGCAGTGTGAACATGACAGTTATCTTTCAACTTGTTTGTTGCCGTTTGTCTGTGCGGTGTGAATTGGCCTTAAAATGAAAATTAGCCCAAGCTTTACTCACCCTCAAGCCATCCTAGGTATATATGACTTTCTTATTTCTGATGAACACAACCCTAGTTATATAAATAAATATCCTGACACATCCGAGCTTTATAATGGCAGTGAATGGGACCAACAAGTATGAGCTGAAGAAAGTGCATCCATCAGGCCAGACCGCCTTCCATATTCAACTTACGAAAAAAGTGTAATGCCTCTCGCAGTTCAAAACACTTATGCTACGTCCTACGCCTTCCATATTCAACTTACGAAGAAAGTGTAACTGACGCAATGTTAGTTAAGTTTTTTTTTTGTAAGTTTAATACGGAAGGCGAAAGCTAGATATTTTACTTCATAACTTGTTAAATATGTATTTTCTTTTTACACAAACGCATCGTGTTGCTTCAGAAAGCCTTTATTAACCTCTGGAGCTGTGTGAATTACACGTTTATGATGGATGGATGCACTTTCTTCAGCTTCATACTTGTTGGTCCTGTTCACTGCTATTATAAAGCTCGGATGCGTCAGGATATTTATTTATATAACTCTGATTGTGTTCATCAGAAAGAAGAAAGTCATATACACCTAGGATGGCTTGAGGGTGAGTAAATCTAATTTTCATTTGAAAGTGAACTAATCCTTTAAAAACCAAGACAGTATTTTTGAATGAAACTGCTACATTTAATGATGCAGGTATGCCGTTACTGCCTCCCTTGGCAAAATGTAACAAAATTTAAATATATAGGAATACATTTTATTATTATTAAAAAACACACTGAATTGAATTAAATTGTAATTATCACATAAATAACAATGAAAAACGTCCACTTGAGTCAACCGCTGTTGCACTGTATGGACTACAGAGGGAGACAAAGACCAGTTGTTGACAATACTATACGCCATCTTTGTTCAATAACGGTAATACATATTCATTAGGCCTGTAGAATATTTGTTCAGTGTATATATCATACGGGCTATGCAAATACTTTAAACATGATCAGTGTTATAAGACAAAGTTTACAGATTTTTTTTTAAAGTAATGCATTATCCTCCAATTTTTTTGTAGCCTAAGTAACACTATACATGTGATTTGTAAGTGCACCCATGACAGTCTGTGAGAAGTGTGATTGTCTATTGTGTTTCAAAATCTTGCATGCTTTTTAAAAATAGTTTTAATTGAAAAGAAATGTTTTTTAGCACCTAGATGCAATGTGTTTAGGCTAAGAGAGAAATGTCTCTAAATAATCAGCAGTCAGGCATCTTTTTTAAATGCATTGCCTGGTTTAATACACATGACAAGCTTTGACAAGTGATGAGCAGCTCCATTTTAACAGAGTAGAGCAAGCGCAGTGTTTGTGTGGTGGCAATGACCTATATATAACAATGCAAAAGGCAAAGTTAACAGTGAATCAAGCCTGCACCACTGTAAAAAAAACAAACTAACAAAAAAAAAAACAAATCTATATATTCATAACAGCAACAGTGAAAAAAGGAAATACAACCACATAGTCAAGTGTTATTTTAACAGCTGAATAGATTTTGTTACTACTTCCAGCCAACTGTTCACAGTCAATCTGAAATGAGTCTGTAGAATTATAAAGCGAATGTTTAAGGTATACAGATCCCACAACTGCTGCTGAATACCACTAAACAAAAGCAAAAGGTTGCAATGTGGCTTCAGTACAAATTGCCATTGTTGACAAAGCATCCAGTGTTATAATGTAATAATTATGCTGTTCTGTCCAGTGATTGTTGAATCTTAATCCCATAAACTTGCTTTAATGCAACGAGAATGTCTGCTATGACCAATGTAAACACAGATGACAGCATGTGTTCAATCACACAAAGAGCATTCATTGCTGTACACAGTATGTCCTTATTACAGCTGTTTACCTGCCAGTTTTACTCATTATTGATTGCAAAGTGGCAAAGCTGAGTGACTTGAACATTTTTAAAAATAAAAAACAATAATAAAAAAACAACTAAATACTATAATGAGATTCCTTGTATAGAAAACACGACAATAAAAACCAAGTCTAATTGTAATCCAGACTTATCTTCATCTATTTCTATCAAAAGAGTAAGAACAGCGTATACCAAAGAGGGAAAGGCTAACATGGGCATTCTGACGATAATGATTGCCATTTGGTTAAGAAAAGTGCGTGTATAGGCAGTATGATAGCTCTTCAGCTCTGGGCTGCTGTATTTGTGTCTCTACTAAGGCAAAAAGTTGAGGACAGACACAGACACATACAGATCCTCAACAGTCTGAGATAAGATGTGTGTTAGTGCGGACTTCCACTGAGTCAGTGGGAGATAATGGACCAGTCGAGAGTTTGTTCCACACATCACATTATCAAGACGAGAGGGATTTGATTTGGCAGGTCTCCTGGTTTCTCAGAGCAGCTTTCAGAGTGTTAGAACAATATCAGTGCCTGTTCTCCATTTTAAACCGGTTCCTATTAAGACTCGTCAGTACCTGAAACAGAAAGCAATGTCCAGATTTGGTTAGAGTGTATATTTGTAACACAAATCTTATATATAAATTGCAGTTGTGTTCCATGCTCATAGAACGTTTTGCTAACATTCCCATTAAGTTGTGAAAATGTTGTTTCTTAATGTTTTTTTAACATTCAAAACGTACATTTAAAAAAAAAAAAAAATGTATTAAGAAAATTTTTTCTTGGTCAAAACATCAGTTTTTTTTAATGTATTGAGAATGCTTTTTCTTGGTTTATGTGAACATTAGAGGAACATTAGCCTACATATATTATCTATCATATTGAAAATGTTATGAAAACGTTATTTCTGAATGTTTTGTTTTTAAATGTTTTAAAAATGTTTTCTCTCAATGTTACGAGTGTGTTTATCAAGGAAAAAGTAAGGACGTTCCATGAACATTGTACTTGGAACGTTTTATGATAACATTATGAAAACATTCAGAAAATAATAACATTATAAGGATGTTCTGACTGTTATTCTAAGAACTTTTTCTCCCAACATGATGAGAACAATCAAGTACAAATAACGTCATATGGATGTTCCAAGAACATTGTTCTAAGAACATTTTCTCTCAATGTTACTAATATTAACTACTAATATTATAAGAACATTACTTTAAGAACATTTTGTCCTAACATTTACACAACTTTTAAAGAACATTAGTCAAAGTTAAAGGGTTAGTTTACCCAAAAATGAAATTTCTGTCATTAATGTATTATTAGTAATACATTACTAATCCTCATCTTGTTCTACACCCGTAAGACCTTCGTTCATCTTCAGAACACAAATGAAGATATTTTTGATAAAATCTGATGGCTCAGTGAGGCCTGCATTGACAGCAAGATAATTAACACTTTCAGATGCCCAGAAAGGTACTAAAAACATATTTAAAACAGTTCATGTGACTACAGTGGTTCAACCTTAATGTTATGAAGCAACCATAAAGCATAAAGTAGTGTTTTGAAATCGCCCATCACTAGATATTGTTAAATAAAGTCGTTATTTTGTTTTTTTGGCGCACAAAAAGTATTCACATCGCTTCATAACATTAAGGTTGAACCACTGTAGTCACATGAACTGTTTTAAATATGTCTTTAGTACCTTTATGGATCTTGCGAGGTTCAGTAACATTGCTGGCAATGCAGGCCTCACTGAGCCATCGGATTTCATAAAAAATATCTTAATTTGTGTTCTAAAGATAAACAAAGGTCTTACGGGTGTGAAACGACGTGAGGGTGAGTAATTAATGACAGAATTTTCAGTTTTTGCTGAACTAGCCCTTTAAGGTATCGTTCCCCGTTAGCTGGGAACTTTTTTGATATCCCAAAAAAGGCAGTGTTATCTATTTTTAAAGAATAGTTGGCTTTTTTGGGATATCAAAAAAGTTAACATCATTATGGAACAGCACTTTCATATTAAACAAATTGTGTTTCTAGAACATTCCATACCATCCTCCATCAGAAAAGGATGTTACATAACCCCCATTGACAACAAAAAGTCATCCTCAAATTACAAATCACTCCAGTTCCAGTAAAACATATCAACGACATTGCAAGAAGCTGCTTAGAATTAAAAAAAACAACAAAAAAAAACATGGCAAATTAAAATAAATGGATCCATGTCAACTATCTGTGTAAACTCCTTGATCGATGATTTTACATTGTTTAAAGTGTTTTGGAATATGAGAATGCATAGAGAACAAACCCTGACCTCAGCATTACCGCTGCTGTACTTTACCTCTATTGAGTTATGTTGAGAGATCAGCTGAGGTTAGTAATTGCTGGACAGATATGGCAATGAACAGAGGAGTGGCATGTGCTTGAGTGGATGAGAATAGAGATCCAGTGATGTTAAGAGAGGATGTGGACAAGGAAAGAGAGAAACAGACCGTGATGGTAGAGGGGTTCTAGTCAGCTACTCGGGATGAGTGGGGAATTATTGATGATGTTTCTAATTGAGAGGTAAATTCAAAAATACCGTAATGTGTGAGACTTTTATTCCGTTACAGCAGGGCCCGGGTTTTCTTTATTTTCAGAGGGAATGGCTAAGTAGTCTGTCCTGTAGACACATGAGTACAAAAGAAAAAGGCAAAAACTAAGAGTTGAGGGTGCACTTCTGCACCACCTTAGGTCCCTTCAGCAAAGCAGCAGTCAATTACCATCACCACATTAAAGAGGTATTTTAAACAAAAAATAAAAATGACTCATAATCATGTTGCTCCAAACCAGTATGGTGTTTTTTTCCCAACCAGAACACAAAACTTAACATTTTTAAAGAATCATTATGCAGCTCTTGCACAGTAAAAAGTGTTAACGTGTAATTGTTAGGAGCAATTTCTGTTAGGTCGTTGTATGACAAGAGCCACATAATGATTCGACACAAATGTCTAAAACAACATACAGATCTGGAATGACATAAGGGTGGGAAAACAATGACATTTATTTTTTGGCTAAACTATTCCTATAATACTTAATGACTCTCTATCTGTTGAGGGATCTCCGTGTTTTCTTCTGCTGGCAGAGTGAGGACAGCAAAATAAATCACATATTCATATGACTGACAAACAAATCAACAAGAAATGACTGACAACAAAGTAAACTATGGTAAAGAAAAAGCAGGAAGAGAGGGTTAAAATGACTCAGTGTTGTGTCAAATGACAGTCAGAGATCAAAGAATATCAGTTTGGAATCTCATTACAACGGGTACGCCTGATGTGCCACCACTTTATTTCCCATCTGCTCTACATGACTGATGGGATTAGGTCGCACTAATGCACGATCTTAAAGCACTAATGCACACATTACCCATATGCGTGTGTGTGGATGCCTGTGTTTGTGCATTATGGTAGTCTATCAAGTATCCAAACAACTCAATAATCTCCAGAATTCAGTGTTAAATTCACTAATGATTGAACTTTCAAGTTAGTCAATATGAATGTCATGTCTGAGTAAGAACATGTTTTATCCACCTGTCAAACAGGCCATACATACGCCTATATTTCCACTATGCTTGGAGTGCATTGAATATATATATATATATATATATATATACACACACACATATATATATATATATATATATATATATACACACACACACATATATATATATATATATATATATATATATATATATATATATATAAGTAAACTATAGAGACTGGAAGTAGAATTTTGATTAGATTAGAGTTCTCTTTCAGGTGTAAAAAAAACCACAAAATTATGCCAAAATGTTGTTTTGTCGAGTATCTTTGTAACAGTCTTAAATGAGACAAATAAAGTCTTAAATGAACGTAAAAAGTGAAATGTGTCAGATCCACGTCATGTGCTGCAGGTGAAAGTGACAGCAGGCTAATAAACCTGCTGCAGTCTGTCATTTAAGGATTAGTTCACTTTCAAATGAAAATTAGCCCAAGCTTTACTCACCCTCAAACCATCCTAGGTGTATATGACTTTCTTCTTTCTGATGAACATAATCAGAGAATAAATAAATATCCTGATGCATCCGAGCTTTATAATGGCAGTGAACAGGACCAATGAGTATGAGCTGAAGAAAGTGTCTCCATCCATAATAAACGTACTCCACACGGCTCCATCGGGTTAATAAAGACTTTCTGAAGCTGTGCGTTTGTGTTAAAAAATATCCATATTTAAACAAGTTATGAAGTAAAACATCTAGCTTCCGCCAGACCGCCTTCCGTATTCAACTTACGAAGAAAGTGTAAACTGGTGTCGCATCAGTTACGCTTTTTCCGTAGGTTGAATAGGGAAGGCGTAGGATGTAGCATAAGCTTTGTGAACTGCAAGAGTTTTACACTTTCTGCATACGTTGAATACAGAAGGTCTGGTGGAAGCTAGATATTTTACTTTATAACTTGTTTAAATATGGATTCTTTTTTTCACACAAACGCATCGCTTCAGAAGGCCTTTATCAACCCCCTGGAGCCATGTGGAGTACGTTTATTATGGATTGATGTGGATGGAGACACTTTCTTCAGCTCATACTCATTGGTCCCCTTCACTGCCATTATAAAGCTCGGATGCGTCAGGATATTTATTAATATATCTCAGATTATGTTTATTAGAAATAAGAAAGTCATATACACCTAGGACGAATTGAGGGTGAGTAAAGCTTGGGCTAATTTTCATTTGAAAGTGAACTAATCCTTTAATGTTAATCAAAGAACAAAATAAAAAGAGAAAATCACTCACTGCTCTTGACTGAATAACTTTTATAGCTTTAATAAGGATTCATCTATATTTAATTTATAATTTATGCAGTGAAGACTGAAGTATTTGATAACTATTTAATTTCTGTATATTTCCTACCTGTTTGATAAAATATTTAAAATATACTGTCTTTAATTTGTTTCTACACTAATTTGGAGATTAAATGCGAAACTATTACAATATAAAAATATATTAAAAACTTTAATGTTAGGTGCAATTAATCGCGATTAATCACAGAAAAATGTGATTAATTTTTTTCTAATCGATTGACAGCTCTAATGCACTTGATGCTTTGCACTATATATATATATATATATATATATATATACACACACACACACACACACACACACACACACACACACACGGGGACACACATACAAAATTATTTAATTTTTTTTTTTTTTATGCAAATCATGTTTTTGTAAACTTGTGTCTTAGGTTATAGTGTTAAGTTCACATGAAAATGTAATACTAACGCAGTGTCCTGCGCCTGTTCATCAGATTTGGAGATCTTCCTGTAGCAGTAAATCATCTCCACCAGCAACCAGAGCGTGAGGAACACCAGGAGCACATACATCATGATCTCAGAGTACATCGCCGCGGTGTCTTCACTCGCTGAGAAAATGAAAATATGTAATCAGACGGAATTTTGTACAATTCATTGAGCAATCAGAGGAGACCTGCCAGACCGATACTGTGCCACTAAGGATGTTTGTGATGAATTCAGTCTTACACTCAAGTGTACTGAGAATGAGGACAAAAGTGCAGAATGCATAAGTGGGCAAGTCAAAATATAGCTGCACTCAAAGCTATTTCAGGTCATCAGGAACTATAGCAGTTAGCAAAAACAAAGTGCTACGTCACCTCAGAGATGAGCAGTCATGCTTTGCATCCAGGTGGTACATTTGTGAGCAACTGTTTTCATATAACAATTTTTTTTTTAAATGTTTTAGTCCGTTTTATTTTTATTGTTATATGAACAAAAGCACAAGACTACAACAGCATGCATATCAGATCTGTAATCAGAATGAATTCACTGCTGGCATAAATTCATTTAAATTATCTATGAATTTGCAATTGACGTTTTTTAAATTTAAGTCAGTAAAATCAGTTAGGTGTTCATTAGGTAGAAATAGATAGATATATATTTCTGCATGTCCTTTAGAGGACACATTACAGTAATTATTTGCATGCAAACACAAAACCACGCAATAATACAAACATGCTCAGATACTTCATGTCAACTTTCACTTGGAGGACAGTGAGACTCAAAAGTTATATTACATACTGTAAGGCATGTAACTGGTCTTTAAAAAAAGATCAACACAGAGTGACTGTGTGATCAGAGGTTCTCAGCTTTACCCTTCAGAGCAGAAGCCCACCCACATTGATCTGATTATATTCATAATGTATCCACCACAAACTGTTTTGCATTTGAAAATGGGTTTTAAAAGGTGAGAACCACTGTGTATACATAGACGGTAGTGCAGCGCATGTGACATTTTAGAGAAAAAATAATAATAGTGTACAATAGTCAAAAAAGATGTGACCACATTCTAAAAAGGCTTTTTGTATGTATGTCTCATGCACTGCAGTGAATAGATCTAAAATGGCATGAAATGTAAAAGCAGAGTTGTACTGTAAGTTTGTGGTTCTGGAAAGCTGGTTGCAATTCAAAATATCCTCTAAACCCATCACTTAAATACAACGTTGTATATTTCTATCTGCGAACCGAGACACTCACAGATAGAGATGATGCATTGCGGTTGCATGATTAAATATAGACAAATATACATTAATTAAAGTATATTCGATTGAAGTGAGAGGAAGTACTCTGCATTCAGCAATCTCAGGCATCCAGAGAATAGCATACAAACCAGAATCTTTACATTACCCCTTACAACAGATAGAGAGGTAAGTGGTTGCTTAGATAAAGCCCTGAAAACAACTTCCTGCCTTCCAATAAGTAAGCTTAAATAACAATAAAAACAGAACAGAGCACACCATTACTAGAACAACACAAACAACATGTCAGGACATTGTATTGAAGGAACGACACTGTACTGAGGTCAGCAGTATCTGATTTTCGAGTTACAGCATGTTTGAAAATGGTCTATTGCACGACCATCTAAAACACTGCAGAGATGAGGTAATCAGATTGAATATGGCTAGACAAGGTACAGTAATTCCAGCGTGACAAATGTCTAGTGTTGTGTATGCTCACTTACCTTTCTTTTTCACCTGCAGTTTGATTTTGATTATCTTGATGGCAGAATGCGCGAATGCATCGAACTTAAAGAAGCGGGACACCTTACACTCGTATGTGCCAGTGTCATTTAAAGTGACGTTTTGGATACTAATGGAGAGGTCCTGCAGGTCCTTGCTGCCGTTCCACATCAGACGGCCCTTCCACTGCAGTTCTACATCCTCTGGCTCTTGTGGCTTATTGTCATACAGATAGATCTGTAATGGAGAGATGATTATGTGTCAGATATATTCATTTATTAAATACAACATGCACAAAAAAGCTAAGAGGTGACCTCACAGGCACTGTTTTATTATCTGGACTGGTGTAGGACCACTCCACTTTGGTCTCGGCAGAGATCTCCTCTCGTTTCATGCAGTAGATGCAGGTTAACTTCATAACACGACCTACAATGGCCTCGGTGTCTGAATCCACATCCACACACACCAGCCTGGCCTCCTGCACTGAGGAAAGCACAGAGTGTTACTACATACAAACATGCAAACTCTGTAAATCAATCAATCAAACTATCTATCTATCTATACATTAGTCCAAATATCTATCTATCTATCTATCCATTATTCCAACTATCTATCTATCTATCTATCTATCTATCTATCTATCTATCTATCTATCTGTCTTCCTGTCTGTCTATCTATCTATCATTTGTCCAATTATCTATCTATCTATCTATCTATCTATCTATCTGTCTTCCTGTCTGTCTATCTATCTATCATTAGTCCAATTATCTATCTATCTATCTATCTATCTATCTATCTATCTATCTATCTATCTATCTATCTATCTATCTATCTATCTATCTATCTATCTATCCATTAGTCCAATTATCTATCTATCTATCTATCTATCTATCTATCTATCTATCTATCTATCTATCTATCTATCTATCTATCTATCTATCTATCCATTAGTCCAATTATCTATCTATCTATCTATCTATCTATCATCTATCTATCCATTAGTCCAATTATCTATCTATCTATCTATCTATCTATCTATCTATCCATTAGTCCAATTATCTATCTATCTATCTATCTATCTCTCTCTCTGTCTATCTATCCATTAGTCCAATTATCTATCTATCTATCTATCCATTAGTCCAATTATCTATCTATCTATCTATCTATCTATCTATCTATCTATCAATCTGTCTGTCTTTCTGTCTATCTATCCATTAGTCCAATTATTTATCATCTATCTATCTATCTATCTATCTATCTATCTATCTATCTATCTCTATCTATCCATTAGTCCAATTATCTATCTATATATATCTATCTATTAGTCCAATTATCTATCTATCTATCTATCTATCTATCTATCTATCTATCTATCTATCTATCTATCTATCTATCTATCTGCCTATCCATTAGTCCAATTATCTATCTATCTATCTATCTATCTATCTATCTATCTATCTATCTACCTATCTACCTATCTTCTATCTGTCCGTCCATTAGTCCAATTATCTATCTATCTATCTCTCTCTCTCTATTTATCTGTCTGTCTTGCACTGCACCTTTGAACCACATGTAAGGCATACAATCATGCCTTGCTTGGCCTTTGGAGCGAAAAGTTAACACCTTTCCAAAAATGTAGCTTCAATCTGCATATACTTTATGGAGGTCAATTAAATCTGAGGCAGAGTTTTCTCAAGGGAGCACCAGAGAATGAGGAAGAGAGAGATCATTATCCATTACAAGCTCCAATTCCAGAAAGAGCTCAGAGCACACCCTACTCCCAGTCAGACAAAAACATACTTTAAAGTGCACTGATTACTGCAGACACATGCTCAGTATTGACGGCAGAGAACACCTCATTGAGCAGGGGCCGGGGCAAGGCCTCAACGATGTGAAGATTGTTCTGGAGTGTTCACTCGACTGTGAACATAACCTCTATGCCATTGTTGAAATGGAGGCCATCTTACATAACTCATAGCCCCAAGCACAAGCTGTCAACACTGATCGCGCCTTTTCTGTTTGAAGAGTCATATGGACCAATTGAAACACCAAATGTAGCTGTCCAGCCCACAACCATACTGTAGATAATGCATAATAATGATTAGTTGTGACATATTTCGACACTAGTCAAAGAAATGTGAACTTAGTGTTAGATAAAATACAATTCTAAATCTATTTTAAAACTTAATATTCTAATGACACCAGACTGCCAAAATCTGTGAAGAGAGGCTGTGTGAGTCATTGACACTTATGTTACCGTTTACAGCTGAGTCAATGCCATCTCTGTATGTAGGGACTGTATTTTTTGCAGATATGTAAATTTGTGTCTCATAATGTTCAAGAAGAAACGCTAATGTTCTGATGTATAATTAACTGGGTTAAATGGTTTCTGTATTCTAGGAGATACAGACATTTAAGAGGCTGGGGGAGTAAATTAGTGAGAATAATTTCTGATTAAAAAAATATTTGGGGTCCCTGCAAATACTCAAGTGGATTGATATAAAAACATCTTTATCTAAAAGCAATATAACAGCATGCTGTAAATAATACCACACATTGATGTCTTTTGCATTTACATGGGAGATACAAACTGTAAAATCAAAACAAATGCAAAAAAAAAAAAAATGTTGATCAGTTTAACACATTCGTTTCCTATAAATATATAAAACTGTAATAAAAATTATTTAAAATAAAATATTTTCTTTCTTTCTTTTAACTTTTTAAATGACAAAAAGGTGTCTGTTACAAAAATACTCATTATATATCATTCGAATTAGACATTTAAAATATAAAAACACTTACCAGCAAATAGAAACAGCAATAGCAAATGCAACACAAGCCTCATGTGAGTTGCCATGCTGGGAGTTCTAATAACAGGGCGGCGTCTCAGATTGAGTCTTCCTGTTACACAGAGAGAGAGAAAATCCAACACTGAAACTTCATTTTGAAGAGGTTAAAAGCTTGTTTATATATGTATATATGTATATATATATATATATATATATATATATATATATATATATATATATATATATATATATATATATATATATATATGATTGATAGAATAGGGGTTTCACCATGGACAGCGCCCAATCGCACGCGATTGTCAATTACTTACTAGTATTTACAGCAGATGTTTACATCACTGACACAGAGAGGTCTGTAAAGATGACACACCATGACTTTAATAACAAACTACTAATGAAACAACTCGGAGCTGAGGTTTACGGAACGTTTTCATGTTTCTCAAGAAAAAGTTTGAGGTTTCTTACCGAGATACAAACATCCGTAACCGACTTAAACTAGATGCGGATGCTGCTGTTCCATGGCGATGCTCGTGAATCTAAAGACCTGTGGATCTTAATGATTCCTGTAGAAAATTCGCGCGAAGTAAAGAAAATCCGCCGCCTCCAAAACGAGCTGTTTCAGAAGATTTCAGTAACAGAAAAGGATTACGGTTTTCTTGTGTTTCCTTTTGCATCCATATGAGCAGTACAGATGCTTCATCGTCAAACCTCTGCAGCTATAGAATAAGAGACGCCTGTCTTTGTTTTCTTACTAAGTAGCCACTTACTCATGACAGACATGCTCAGTGCACATGCGCGTCTGGGTCCGTCCGTTCAAACTGGCTTCTACAAACGCTGCTTAGCAGTGTCTTACTGTCTTACCCCTCAAAACATCTAGTCATTAGTTCATCGCACAAGTCATTAAATGCAAAATGGTTGACCTAGTTATCACAATGTGTCAAGTATATTATCTATACGTTTCTATTAGACTTTTGTAAATGTGTCCTGAATTGATGAATTTTGCAGGTGAATCCTGAATTTCACTAATGTATTTAGGGGAATGTAAAGCATTAGATCAACCAATGACCCAACCAGTTCTCTAAAACAGCTCAAAGATGCATGTCATGAATCTTCAATTGGAAAGCATATATAGACAGCACACAACACGAGAGTTACAATTTCTGATAATGGAAGAACATCATGGAAACAAACAGGTGCAACAGCTGGAGTAAGGATGTGTGGTAGAAGGGTAGGGAGGCAAAACAGAGGAAGAGGTAGATAAGGCAAAGGGCGTAGGCACGTTTTATAGTGAAATAAGGACCACTATTGTAAACAATGTTCTCAATCATGACCTTACAATGGCTTATGTGGGTCTAAAGGTGCAGCTAAAGTTTGGAGAAAAACCTTTTCCTCAATCATTCACGCATTTCATAGACATAACAGGTATGTATTTCAGCAATGTGCATTGCACTCTAATATGGTATGCATGCTATAATCTTAATATTACAGTAGCATTTTTACACTTACAGTAGCATATTACACTTGCTTTACACTTACAGTATAGTAGGCTAAATTAACTTTATACATACTATACACATGAATACATATATACAGTGTATGTATACAGTCTTGTCTTTTTTATCACAAGGACATTTTACAGTGATTTGTTGACAGACCAACAGTAAATACAAAACTGTGAATCCTGTCCAGTATTTTGCAATCAATCTCCCATATACAGTAATGTGTCCATTTGTACTGTTAAAATTGATATATGCCATACAGACGAAGTGTAGTCTTGTGCAGTTTCAATCACTGTCATAAAAACTGTAGCCATAGTTTACATCTGAAATATTCATCACTGTTATATTGACAACATGGCTAAGCATTTTGACTATCTTGTTCGAGAACAATGACACAAGGACTTGTCATTCTGATGGCACTGATATGTTCATTGACATAAATATTTGCTTTTGAGAGATGAACTCTCAAGGATTTTGAGCAAGTTACAGGCTTTTGAGGTAATCCAATATGTTGTGCTGTTTGTACGAATTGTTTCGAGAAATGAACATACTGTTTTGCAGATTTGCAGAAAGCAACTGAGAAAAACTATAAAACAACAACAAAAAAATAACTAAAACTTGTTTCACTGACAAAAAGCTGATATTTTTCATATATTTTACACGATTTATTATTAACAATATTTGCTGGCCAAATATGGTTTCATATTTTCCATGTTACCTTTTTAGCTCTTGTGTAAATTGTTCATTCATAGGCTAATTTATGGCTTAATTTTGCTATAAAGCCTGTAATGTAAAATGATTTTTCAATGCTTTTAAAGTTTACTAAAGTATGTTTTACGGGAAAATACTATTTCTACTTTCTACTTCAAAAGTTCACATTTAATTCAATGTTACTTGCCGTTTCTTTCTTATAATTAATTGTGAAATTTACTAGCAATTTCTAATTGAAAACTGTTTCTACAGCAAATTGTTTCCGATGTAATAGAGTGTTTAATATTCGTTGTGACAACTTACCTTATACAGTGTGACAACATGCCCCGCTATTTTTAATATATATATATATATATTATTTTAGTGTTCAGTGAATTGTATAAATGTTCTAGGGAATATCACTGGAAATGTTCAGTATCTTTTTGTGTGTCTACACAAAAATGGACCTTCAAGAATGAACCCAAATATTCACTGGACTAAAAAGTGAGACAACTAGCCCCTGTGTCCCCTATATTGGATTGTTTTATTCAAGGTCTGATGCCTAATGTGTGATTTGTTCATAGATGGCAGTGAAGTCCTCATGACCTGGCAACTTACGCAACAGAAAGTGACAGATATGAAGCCGAAGCTTCGTCAGAGTCCACACATTTAACACAGATCAGTGAGTTGTATACCAGCATCCATTGTTCAGTCATCAGCTCCTGTCTTCTCTCCCCTCATAAACAACATCCATCAACCCCAATGAGAACAGCACATCATGAGCTGTGTGCATCTGCAGGCTCAAGAACAGCATTTCATCATTTCAACCCACACGCTGGTCCTACTTAACCTACGCGTGGTCGGGAAAGCGCAATTACTGCAATTATTATAGTCATACCGAACCTAACCTTTCCATCTTTCAGTCACTACATGGATGACGACTGCTGAAGAAACTGACAAATGCAAAATGGCATTTTGAGCCAAAATGTGTTGAAATAGGCCCAAAAAACTAAAACACAAAACTTGTAGACTGTATGGCTATTAAGTTAAAATGCTTTCAGTCACATGACTGGCAGCATATAGTGCACAACACTTAATGGAAAACATCTGAGAATTAGGATATAAGTGTTTTTTCTACACTCCAGTAATCCATATACGGTCTGAAATACATATGCTATATGTATACAATTCTATATGTTTACGGTCACAATGGCTTAGCCATGCAACAGTATACATTTACACCCATCTTGCTTTTCTATACAAATAAAATTAATTCCTCTTCGTTGCGGTACCGTTGGGAAGGATAATTTGTTGGGATTAGATCCCTGTTTCAGTATTAACACAAACATAAGATTTGTGTCTAATCTTACAATTAGAATGTCGCAATTTAATCTTGCCAAAGTAGTAATGTATGGGAACCCATGAAGCTTAGTCAGAGGTCAGAGTTAAGGATTACAGATTTCATCACTGGGATTATGGCTGCTTTATTATGTTGACCTCACAGGAATACAAAGAGCACACAATTCACAGACCTAGAATTGATAAAAAAACTGCTTGTTGTGTTTCCACCACTGCTTGTTTCCACCAGTCATGCCAGATGCTTTCCAATATATCCCAACAAACAGGAACTGAATTGTGGAAGGGATTGAAAGTAAACTCTCTCGGTGTGGTGTGTCTGTACAGAGCTCTAATACAATAGCAGGAGTGCACTGCTTAGAGAGGGAGATGTTGCCAGCAGGCTTGGTCTCGGCACAGACTAAAAATGGCAGGCCTGGTGGTTGCTATACCCACGATACAGGGAAACCATGGCAACAGCAACGCAAAATGACAGCGTGGAGAGAGCAGTGTAATGCTTTCATCCAGCAGTGGAGGATGAAACCCTGTATGTCTGTTTATTAGCTTCAGTACATTAATAGTTTACATTGGATATAATATAATATTAAATTTGACTTGGTGAAACCAGCAGAAAATATAATATAATATAATATAATATGGTTTCTGCAGGGTCTTAAAGAGGTCTTAAAAAGTCTTAAATTGACTTGGTGAAACCAGCATGTAATGTAATCTAATGTAATATAATGTAATAAATATTTGATATTTATATTTGGAAGTATTTTAAATTCAAAGTCCAAAAGTTTGAGACCACATTTAAAATCTGCGATTCAAAATGTAAGAATTACCAAAAAAAAAAAAAAAAACAGTTTTAGGATTTTTGAGAACGTAAAACAAAAAATAAAGAATAAATATGTCTAAACTATAAAACTGTCTCTTTAGTAAATTTAGCTTTAGTACATTAATATTTTATATAAAATAAAATAAAACCCCATTTCTTTTTTTAATTGTGTAATAAAACATATAATATAATATAATATAATATAATATAATATAATATAATATAATATAATATAATATAATATAATATGAGAACATATCTGGATTAAAAAAAATACAACTTGAAATAAAGTTTTAGGATTTTTAAAAATTTAAAATGTAATAAAATATAAAAACAAATTATAAGTCACTAATCAAATAAGCTAATTTGTGATTAAAAGTTTGAGATTAATTTGTAATTAAACTCGGGCTGTTATAATAATATAATTTGTAATGAATAAATTATATTAAATTTAAATAATAATAAAAATGCAAAGTAGACATTTTCACTAATGGTCAAAGGTTGCCTTGAAGGTCAAAACCTGTTTTCTGAACCTCATAATGGGACTAGATCAATCCCAGGACAGAAACGCTCTGCATACTGAGTAGGCCAAGAAACAGAGAGGCCATTCTGTCAGTCTGCATAAATTGAAATGTACAGCAGTCTCTTTGTTTGCTGCTGAAGTGTTTACCAATAAAAGGATGTTTTATCAGCTTTTTAAGTTCCTGCAAGTTTCTACAAGTAACAAAAATGACGTTTCATCCTAACTGTGCCTCTTACTGTTGCAAAGAGAGATGTGTTCTATTACATATTACATCATTACTCGGTTTATGCTTTCAGGTTTAAATGCTATCAAAAACTGGCAACAGGGAACACTTGCCACATCCTACATTTACATCCTACTCCATCTCCCATGAGGAAACACTCCAGCTTTTTACCACCTACTGCTGAACCACATCTCAATACAAACCTAAAAAATATATTTTCTGACCTCCTCCCATCAATCTCACCTCATCAATCCATTCTTGACCAGTGCTGTATCAAATTTTAACACAAATATGGAACCCCACAAATATTAGTAACCCCAAGCAGCAGCTCTCCTTTTTTATCTGGAATGTGCTGAAAAATCAAAACTGGACAAAGAACCAATCATTTTTTGGTTTCTGTTTGAAGTAGACACATTTTAGTTGACCTGATAGCCATCTTTATGCTCTGTTATGTGTGTGGCAGTGTTTCCTATTTTATGGTCTGTTGCCAAAGAAAGTACAGAGCAATTTATATAATGATGCACACAAAACAAATCACCAGGTCTCAAGAGACTTTATAGAGAGCTCACATTCTTTATCACTGAATAGCAACCAGGAGCAAGATTACACAAGCAAATCTCACACATCACTGGACTCAAGAAGAGAAATGACTGTCTAGCACTATACCAAATCTGACGTTATGTGCTACATTACAAAACCTTTCAAATCAAGTCCCTCTGCTCCGAAGGATCTCTGGCCCATTATTTACTGGTGCAAACCATTTAAAATAAGAAAAACGATTTTAAGAGACTTGGAGAGATTTCAGGTTTACTTACATTAATTTATGTTTACACTATTAAGAGGTCTATAAGTGGAACAGAGTGAAACTTTTTCAGCGGCGCTAGTTCCGGAAGTATTTTTTCCATTCATTTTTGCCATAGGGATTTTTTTTTTTTTTTTTAAAGTCTTCGTTAAGGAGTTACAGTCAAACCAAAAATTATTCAGACATTTGTGATATATTTTACTAGTGGGTGCAAGACACTATAGTTCATTTATGTAAGCGAGGATAGCAAAATAAAGTAAACTGTATTAATTTTTCATACAATGGAACTACCAGTAAAATTGATAAAAATTTTGAACCAAAAATTATTCAGGCACTTTGACCTGACCATGTTATCTGACATAATTAAGATTATTTTTTTCTGACACAGTTTAACTCTGAGATCGTCATATTTTATTACCATTTTTTTAAACTATAGTGAATAAACTGTAATAATGAATGAAATGTTCAAGGTGTCTGAATAAATTTTGGTTTGACTGTATAAACCATGATCCAAGCCAATCAGCTACGAGGTACATGTAAATCACAACACTATCAATTTTTGATTTGAAGCAAAACAGTTTTGAAAATCAGACAAAAACACAAAGGTACAAGACTGTGAAATGAACAGCTTTAGTGAGGGAAAGACCTACAATCTCATGAAGCACTGCGAACAGCATAATACATTTTTAATGTTTAATGTTGATTATGTATATAAACAATATATTTTAAGTTTATTGCAAAATATGCGTATAAATATACAAACACTTAAGTATTTTGAGAGATTGACTCGCTTCGCAGTGCTTCATGGAAGTGGGTGGGGCTAAAGAGCTATTTTGGCATGTGTGTGTTTTTTTTTAAATCCCTGATTGGTGTAATTTACTGTATTTTTCAGATTCAGATTTTTTTTTTTTTTTTTTCAGCAAATCTGTTAAAGGGTTAGTTCACCAAAAAAAAAATTCATCGAAAATATCTTAATTTGTGTTCTGAAGATGAACGAAGGTCTTACGGGTGTGGAACGATGTGAGGGTGAGTAATTAATGACAGAACTTTCATTTTTGGGTGAACTAACCCTTTAAACATGATTGTTTTAAAAATAAACTGAAATAATGCAGGGTGACGGCTTCAGTACAAGCAAATACCATGGATTAACAACCACGCAGCTCACAGTAGGTCTGTCTTTAAAGGTATAAAAGTTATTGTTCGAAATCAATTTCCCTATAAAGAAAATGAATGGAGTTTTTACTTCCGGAACCCATCTGCTGGCACTCTATGAAAAAAAGTTAAATATGGCAGCCCCAAACAATATCTTTTTTTTATAAGTCCAACTTTGTCTAAAGTATTACAGTAGAAATGTTATCCAAAGGTTATTCTAAGAAATAAGACTGATAAAAGTACCTTACCTATATCATATAGTTCATTTGATTGTATTTCTCCGTCAGTTTTAATGTAGACACTTTACTAAGTGGCATTACCAATAGATCTTTCTAGAAGATCAAATGGAAATCATTTACTTTTTAAAAATTCATATGCCATAATATGAATAATAAACGACAACACTTACGGCAGGATGGTCGCTTAATGGACATATCAATGGATCTTCAGCCCTATAACAAAAGACAATATTTCTGCTAAATAAAACAGTGGTTCCCATAAAAAAGCTACACTGCACAGTAGACTCGAGTCCTCTCAGGTATTGCAGCTGTTCATTTGTAATGAAGAGAGCCAGGACAGAAATAGGCATGATCACAGCTACCTCCTCCAGAAATACAGCATGACAACCTGTTCATTAATAATGTATATTAAACAAACACTCAGAACAAGAGCAAAAGCAACTACATTTGCATTTACTGGAGAAAATACAGTGCTTGCCAAGCAGCAAAAGAATAGTGTTAAAGTTTTTGTTATAGTTATTAAGGTTAACTCAAACAGATTGATATGCACAAATAACAGCAAACACAAAAACACTGACAATTATTATTGTTGTTGCTAATAGTTGTAGTGATAATCGTTGTTGTTGCTACCACTACAATTAATATTAATATAAAAAATAAAAAAAATACTACTATTATACTGCAAAAATGACATACAGTCAAACCAAAAATTATTCAGACATTTTTAATATTTTTGATATATTTTTACTAGTGGCTGCAGGACACTATAGTTCATTTATGTAAGTGAGGATAGCAAAATAAACTGTGACATATTATACCCAAAAATTCTTCATACAGTGGAGTACCAGTAAAATTGATAAAAATTTTGAACCAAAAATTATTCAGACACTTTGACCTGACTATGTTATCTGACATAATTAAGATTATTTTTTGATGTAATGTATCATTACTGCTTATGTATCATTACTGCATGCCATAGGGCTGGGTGATACGGCCAAAAAAAATCATATTCTATTTTTGGGCTGAATGGTGATGTATAATCTCGGTATTTCGTAAATTTTTCTATTTGAACTAAAAAAAAAAAATCTGTATTTAATTAAAAAATAATTATTTCACATCCTGCCCAATATTTTCCTACAAACAATATTCATATTGAAGGCTATGAAAACAAACATGAAATTAACCTTGTAGGCTATATTATGTGCAAAAAAAGGGTGTCAAATTACATCAGGCCTACATTCTAACACTGTAACACTACAATCTAATAACTAAATGTTTTTTAAAGCAGAAGTTAAATTCACTAATCTAAAAATGAAAATAAATAAAAACAAAAGCACAGACTAATTATTAGTCTATTTTGATTATCCTACAATAGTCACTTTACAGTTACTGCTATCATAAAAATACACTTAGTTGTAGGTTCGAAACTCTACATATGGCACATTTATGTTCGCAAACAAAAACAAATACTCAACAACAAATATTTTAGCTACATGTATTTTTAGTCAGAATTACTGCGCTCCGTCTGTTTGGCGCGCATGCACACGGCGGCGCTCGTTCACGGAAGATTGTGCTTCCACTCCTGTCTCCTGGACAGCAAAATGGAAATATTTCCTCGACTTTCTAACATGTACAGATGGAGAAAATGTCTTTGAAATGTAAGTTATGCCCTGAGGAAATTAGTGGATGTCACTTTATCTTAAAGATTATAAATAGAGACGTTCCCACCAATCGCTGCACAAGTTAAGGTTACGTGTGATGACGAAAGCACGTTAGTGCCAGCCCTCCCGGAACCCACAGAGATCACATTGCAGCGCCTGCAGTTCGAAAAAAACGTTTTTGAATGGAAGTCTATGAGAGCACTCGGGGCAATTCTCGACCGGAGCGAAATCGCCCAAAAAGAGGCGGTACTCCGAAGACAATGACGCTGATTGGACTATAGCCTATATCCAGAGGCAGAACAAACAGCCTAGCAGTGACAGCTAGCATAACACTGTGGTTGAATGTGATTGATAAAATCCGTCCTTCTCACTTTGGTGGTGCGTCGCCCTATTGCCCTAATGAAGTTTCTCAAAAGTATAAAGTTAAACTAAAAATGAATGGCACATCTAGGAATAAATTTAAACATCTACAAAATACAGTTTGAATGTGAGAATAATAAGATGTATGAGGGCCTTGCAATCACTGTATCTACTTCAGCAGCAGTACACCAAGGCTGACAGGTATGTTAAGTGGAAAGTCTGCCCTGTTTGTAAGTGATAAAGGCTGACGGCAAACAGCCAATGCAATTTTTTTGAGCGTATCAGCTCAAGGACAGAGAACTGTAACACTGATAGCGGGTGACGATAGCTACTGCCCACCCCTCCCAATCTGTTCACAGCAGTGTTGCCAGATTGGAAATGTCCAAGTATCGTATACCAGAAGCTCAAAATTATCGTATTTATAAGAAAATTATCGTACACGGGTTTTTAGTATAGGTAAATGAACTAAATTAATTTTTTACAACGGAATGACTCAATACTGAACTTACTTAAGCTGGACAATCACACTATTTTAGCTGCTGTACAGCCAAAATTATATTCCCTCTATCTCTGTAAAGCTACGTTGACACAATCTGCATTGTAAAAAGCGCTATATAAATAAATGTGACTTGACGAGTCAAACGTACAGAATACAGCTATTTATCTAGACAAACAACTTTTTTACATGACCTGCAAATTACCACAATAGATAAATAACTAGGCGTACATTAGTGGGAAACAACTGACCTAAGCGCTGCGGCAGGAACGTTAACTTGTGCTCGTGAGAGAGAGAGAGTCGTTCTCCACGATGATTGGCCGAGAAGACGTAACATGAGATGAGATGGAAGACGTGCCTAACAACTTTCACTTTCTCCTTACAATCATGACGTAGAGGATCCGCAGCTACATCAATGAGTATAAGCCGATTAAAATCATTTGTCACAAAATTCTGAAATTATCCTACATTATGGGATTTTTTCCCCATTATTGATCGTACAGAGGTCAAAATTATCGTACAAATACGATAATTATCGCTGGTTCAGTCAGTTCCCTCTTGAGGAATAGAGTTTAGCCCGGCTCAGAGAACTGTTAGATTACTGACTGGAAAACAGAGAACGAAGCAGAGATAAAGTATGTCACATATTTCTGCTCAGAAGAGCATATGGTGTTTAATTAGTCGGGTTGGGTATCGAATTCGATACTTTTTTGGTACCGACCAAATTGCCTCGATACTATCGAGTATCGAAAAGTGTCTTGTCATTCAGTACCAAATTTCGATACCTCCAAACGAAGCAGGGGAGAGTGGGCGGATAAATGCTGTCGCTGTCTCGTCGAGCAATGTAATAACGTCGCACTACATTGTTATTCATATCTAAATATATAAAACTATGCGCGAGAGAGCGAGTGAATCGACGGTTTCACTTTCAGTTCATCTCCGAAAAGGACAGGTGAGAGTACCGGCTGTTTATGCGAGCAGCTGGTTCACTACAGTCACTCCAAATACTGTGAACAGCAAAACAGAAGTGCCGCATGCCTGCACAAACAGCGGGACGCGCAATGTTTTTAGACTAGTTATAGGCAGGTACAACACACAGTAGCGTTACATCAGCACCTCCTAGTGGTCATTATATAAAACACAAAAGGAAAACCCTACATGAGATACTGCTTTAAAACTAAAAATATACACAAGCTTAACTAACAGAAATGATATAATTATATATTATATATAATTATATATCCAACAATGATGTAAGGAAACAGTGACAAAATATAAGTTTGAAGGGAGTAGCCTGTGTTTTAAAGCTCTTTATTTTGAACTCTCAAAGTGCACCAGATTAATGAATGTATCATTAAAATGTAAAAAAAATTCTATATATATATTGTTAGTAATAATAATATTTTTTTTTAAGAAGAACAATTGCTGGGTGATTTAAAGATTTGCTGTGAGCCTCACATACTGACTTGAAACTGTTTTGAACTTTATTAAAACTATTTACACTGATTTATTGTATTGGTTACATGTTGTTAATTTGTGCTTTTTTATTCCTTTGTGCAGTGGCTCAGGAGATGAGTCTTTGAGTCTGTAAAATAGTCAACAAACTTAAAATATAAAACCAAAGATTTTTTGAAGTAATGTAATCTTGTTAAAATAGATTCTATAAAATTGGTATCGAAAAAGGTATTGTTCAGGAATCGGTATCTAAGTCAAGGTATTGTATCGAAACGTTTTGAACGATACACAGCCCTATTAATTAGTAACATTTTGCATGTTTTTCAGATCGACTCATAAGAAATTAGAAACTTTTTTAGCATAAATGTACTGAAACAAGATTTTTTCTAACTTGGGTTTTATTAGATTTGGGGCTTCATGAAAATAAATAATAAATAAAAACCTATACTAACGTAAAGTCAGTAAGATTTTTTTTTAAAAGAAATGAATACTTTTATTCAGCAAGGATGCATTAAATTGATTAAAAGTGATAGTAAAGACATTTACATTGTTACAAATGATTTCTATTTAAATTAATTTTTTTTTTTTTTTTTGGTTAATTACATAATCCTGAAAACTGCAACACGGTTTCCACAAAAATATTAAGCAGCACAACTGTTTTCAACATGAAAAATATTTCTTGAGCAGCAAATCAGCATATTAGAATGATTTCTGAAGGATCATGTGACAATGAAGGCTGGAGTAAAGATGCTGAAAATTCAGCTTTGCCATTACAGGAATAAATTACATTTTAAAATATCATTTTTTTAAATATTTCACAGCATTACTGTTTTTACTGAATTACTGATCAAATAAATGCAGCCTTGGTGAGCATAAGAGACTTCCTTCAAAAACATTTTATAATAAAATCTTACCGACCCCAACATTTTGAAAGGTACACTGTAAATAGCTTATATGTATATGTTAATGGAAATTTAAAAACATTAAAAAAAATAAAATAAAGCATAACACTGCATCCAAGCTAATGATAAAGCTACAGGGGTTGGACAAAATAATGTGAACAGTGAACACCCATTATTATAGGGGTTAATATCATTTGTGTAGGCTACAGTGAAAAAGCAAACATTGCGATTATCTTTTATTCATCTTTTTTGTTGTTTATATTCTCTAGCTTGTATATCAGAGGTTACAAGCCTTGTGTGAAATCTTCAAAGCCCATTTATCATCTGTAACCTTAACAGCCCAACTGTGTGTTTTACGACTGTGCACACAAAGCATGGCAAGACTTCATCAGTGAAGAAGAAGAGAGGGCAAAAACCGAAAGTGAATAATAAGGACCGTCAAACACTAAGAAGGACTGTGTCCAAACAACACAGAACAACTGCAGCAAAGTGACAGCAAACCTAAATATTCACCCTGAAGACCATGTTTCCACAAAAACTGAACAAAGCCAACATCAATGAAAGACCTACAATAAAATGTAGTCTCAAACACCACTGCTAAAATGTGAAAAAGATGGTGTTATGATCATGAAACCTGGATGGTTGGAGCACCAAGATAAACATTATCATCTGCCCTGGTCTGCTTAATCACCTGACTTGAATATTATTGAATATAATGTGGGAAGTTCTGGAGAGAAGAGTGAGAAGCAGACATCTCTGAAACAACTGACAGAAGTTCTGATAAACAACATTCAACTAGAAAGTATTCAAAAGTTGTATTAATCTATTCCAATAAGGTTGGAAGCTGTATTAAAGGGAAATTTTGGTAAAACACCTAATAAAGAAATATTGCCTATTTCCCAGGTGTTCATGTTATTTTGTCCAACCCCTCTATCTCCTTCATGTAAGTTTTTGTCACAAGTGAGAGGACATTTTGGTTTCTGTTTCTATGCCATCTTGCCCTGCTCCTCTTGTACATTGAACATTAAATATCTTCTGACTGGTTGTGACTGTGTCACAAAAGTTTCGCATTCATTGTGTTTTTAGAATCTAAATAATAATAATAATAACCATTTTCAAACATTTTTCCTCACGCAGTCACACGCTTTTCCTCATCTTTGTCCATATGCTTGCTCTGCTTTTTCTTGTTGCTGGACTTCCCTGCAGCAGGCGTCTGTTTCTCTGGTCTTGTGTTGTCTGGTTTGCGTTTGCTGGGTGTCTGGCTGTCTTTTTGAGCTGCTCTGTCTTCATTAGGACTCAGTTCAGAAAGTCTTTCTCTCATCTCCTTCAGCCTCTGCTCCACCGTACACTTCTGTAGCTCCAGCATTATCTGTTGCTCCTGCAAGCGTGGGGAGCGTGAGAGACAGACAGAAAGAGTGAGAAATACATTTTACAATGTAAATGCATTTGGCACTCCCTCCCACATTGTGGGGGTTGTTGGGGTCTCCACTGGCTCTTACTTGTAGCGGTTTGTCAAACTTGGACTCTTTCTTCTCCGGTGGGCTACGTATGTGCGTTGCCTTGTGGAGTTCAGAGGAGAGCTGCTGGTAAACCTCATTAAGTCTGCTTATTTCTCTCTCCACACACAGCACCTGAAGCACAGGTAGAGGACAAAAAAGAGGATAACTCCATAGCTGTATACTCTTCAGAAAAAAGAAAACATAAGATGCAAAAGTGCCTTCACTCACTGGGACTTGAGTCTTTAGGCCAGTTTGCCCTCGTCCTGCAACAATATACACAAAAGACCCAAACATTTTACCCATTTCCCAGCTATTTGCTAGGCTAAAAATGTTTTCTGTTAAGCTATCACTACAGTCAATCCCTCACCATCATGTCTGTCTTTCAGAGTTGGTTTTAGTTCCTGGAGGAGCTGTTCCAACTTGAAGTATTTATATACTTGAAGTCTAAAATCAATTGAGGAACTGAGTTAAAATGTTCTTAATGTTTTAATATGTTCTTAAAAATCAAATGCACCTTAGATTTGATACTAACCTCTCTGCCAGCAGGTGCTGTGCAAAATGGGTCTCAATAGGTATTTTTACACTGAAGAAGGTCTCTACTAATGTTCCAAAGGCCTCCGGTGTGTTTTCTTCATCTATCTTTGGATGTACATGTGAAAAAGTCTGTTATACATGTGAAAATAGTTCTTCCTGGATTTCATATATACAGTGCACAGCATAAATGAGTACACCTCCTCTGAACAAATACAAAATATGTATTTTCTTAATGACCATTAATACAATTCATGGAAAGATGGCAAAATTGAAATGTATTAAACATCTACTTAATAAAAACAGAGAAATGTATGTCATTAATATCCGTAAAATATGTACATTCGCCAAACTTGTTTAAATGAAGGATTGCAGAAATGAGTACACCCTAGATTTAATTCAACAAATGTATAATGTTCTAGTAATTAGCATGTCCTCCATAAGTATACTTTTTTAACCCTTCTTGGCACGGAGTGTACAAGTTCATGACAAAATGTCACATCTGTCCTGTTTAACTCCTAGATGATGTCCTCCTTAAATGCCCTGATCTTTAATGAGGAGTGTTGCTCAACTCGTCTCTACAGAATCCCCCTCAGGTGCTCAAAAGTGTTAAGACTGAATGCAATACATGTCCACAGAAGGTTTTCACCTTTGGAGAATGAAAAAATGCCCAACAATGCAGGGAATGAGATAAAGAACAACTCCCTCACACCTTCAGCACTCATACATCCCTATATAAGAGCTTTACTACCACTGAACTTTACTGTGGGAACCAGGCACATCTCACTGTACTCCTCCTCTAGCAACACCATAACATTCTGGATGTTGTTAGATCCAAAATGGTTGACTTGGTCTCATGAAACCAGAGTACAGATTCCCAGAATCTATATTTTGTAAATATGGGCTTTGGAAATGGCTAACTTTATTGTGCTTTGGCTACAGTAGGTAGTTCCAGTGAGAAGAACAACAACCATGCATGTCACTTCTGCAGGCTGCATCTTACTCTGTGAGATAAACAGTCACTCTTTTCATAGCTTTTGCTGGCTCTGAGACACTCGCTTGGTATTTCTCCTGCTCTTTGTCTAGCAAAAAAATCCCTTATCACTAAATGAAAGCTTAAAAAAGAAGGCCTGATTTTTTTCTGGGGCCTTGTCACAAGTCCATTGTTTTTGAATTTCTGTGTTACTTTTGCTATATTTTCAGACTAAAAGCAATGATTTGTTAATCCTCTTGTACCACTGTCCTCTTTTGTGCTAAGAAATAAGTCTCCTGACAGTTCTCTCCCAAGTGTTTCCATTGTTGTCAGCATTAAGTCTGAGAATGAATAAGTGGGCTATTTAAGTTTCAGAGGGGGTGTATTCATTTATGCTGTACACTGTATACTTCAAACAGGTGTCTTACCTTTCCTTTCCTCTGGTCTTCAGTGAAAGAGTGATGAAACAACTGCATGCTTAATGCCGATATGGCCAAGTGGAAGGCTTTAATAAAGTCAAGAGATTTTGAACCTGTAAAAATGTAAATGGCAAGATTTTAACTTATACTTTTGATACTTCTTATGTTTGGAATACATTGCAGATGTTACTGAAATGTGATACTTATATCTATCTGAGCTTTTATAAAATTAATAAGCATTTTGGGATTTTTAAAAATGATTTAATATTATTTTTTTCGTTTGAATATTTTAATTGCCTTATTTTTTGTCTTAGTATCTTTAATGATTTTTTCACTACTGTTCAAAAGTTTGAGTATTTTTAAAAAAAAAGAAATCAATACTTTTATTCACCAAGGATGCCTTAAATTGATCAAAAAAATATATTTCAAATAAATGCAGTTTTGCCATCATAGGAATAAATTACATTTTAAAATATATTACATTTTTATGTAATAATATTTCAAAATATTACTGTATATTCGATCAAATAAATGCAGACTTTGTAAGCTTTTGAATGGTAGTGTTTGTCCAGTATGTTTTTGGTTTCCTCCTGCCAGACTGTCATTGTAAACAAGAATTGTCTTGTTAACATCTTGTTAAATAGTGACTTGTCTTGTTAAATAAAGGTGAAAAAAGCTTTAGAGATCTTTGATTAGAGTAAACAACTCTTTATGGAAGGATAGGGTAATTTCTCTTACCTGAGGTTATGTAGGCCATAGAGTGCAAGAGAATGGAGATGAACTGGCCAGCATTTTGAAGCTTCTTCTCTAGGATGTACAGAATTTGATTGGCTGTGTCATAATAGAAGTCTTTATGGCAGTAGGCCAGCAGGTTATCACAGTGCGAGACTGGCACCGTCCTGGCCAACAGCAGCATGACAGGGGGGAAGTCACAAACTCTGCTCAATAGACGCACAACATGGCAGCCAAACAGGAAGACTGTGAAATGCTGAGGGGAAAGGTTGTCAAGGGCAATAGGGATCAGGTGCGATGGTTCACTCTCCACTGGGCTGATAATTACTGAAGGAGAAGGAAGCAAATGTAGATCATTACAAAACTCTGAAACATTTAGGAAACCTTACATAGCACACGAAACAGACAATTGTGAGGGGAAAAAATATTATATTATTATATAATATTATATTTTATTTTTATGTATATTTATATAAAATAGAATATATTTTATATTTGTATTTTTTAAGTTATTTTGTTATGTATCAGTATAATTACTTTAATTAGCTCATTGACATTCAAAGTGCATTTCTATTTTAGACCACTGACCAGGATTAAATACTGAGTCCAAAAGCACAAATGTGTACTGACCGTCCTCTGTCCTGGGCGTTTGGGCAAGAGTCTGGAGAGATTCCTTTATCTCCTGCAGTGTTTTGGAGAGAGGCGTCAGAGACACACACTTGGCCAGATCTTCTTCGCTCACACAGGGGATGGTGCTCTGCTGCTGACCTGACAGATGAGAGCATGTACTTTTAGCACAGCAGCAGCCCTGAAGTGAAAGGTTGCAAACTGGTTTCTAACAAGGTCAAACCTGGATCCGAGGAAGCTGCCTCTGTATCAACACCCACTTTAAACTCTGACATATCTGCAGGGGAAAACTGTAAAATGATACAGAAATACTATTAGGATAGTTCACCCAAAAATGAACATTCTGTCATTATTTACTTATTCTTGTGTCGTTCCAAACCTGTATGACTTTTTTTTCCCTCTGTGGGACACAAAAGCTGTAAGCTTGCGTCCGGATCAGGTTCAATGTATCATTTGTGAATTAATCATTCAAACTGGCTATGTGAACTAAATTAACTGATTTTTTTAAAAAGACAACCCAAACGCAATGTTATTTTAGTATTTATATACTATTATAGTATTTATAACTATTTTGAGTTAGCTTTTGTTTTTATATTTTCAGCTTTCATTTTAATTTGTTTTAGTAATATTGTAATTTCAGTTTTATTTTTAGCAAGATACGATCTGATCATAAAATGATAATAGCATTATTTTTGCGAGCATCATATTTAAAGAACAACATTTGTCTCAAGACTGAGCAAATCATTTCGTTCATCTATCCCTTTAAAGGGTTAGTTTCGCCTAAAAATGAAAATTCTGTCATTAATTACTCATGTCGTTCCAAACCCGTAAGACCTTTGTTCATCTTCGAAACTTAAATGAAGATCTTTTTGATGAAATCTGAGAGCTTTCTGTCCCTCCATAGATAGCTTCGCAACTACCAGTTGGATGCTTCAAAAAGTTCATAAAGAGATCGTAAAACGAATCCGTATGAATTAAATGGTTTAGTCCAAATTTTCTGAAGAGACTTGATCACTTTATATGATGAACAGATTTTATTTAGGTTTTTATTCACATAAAAACATTGATCAGTAAACATAAACAGAAGCTCAACCGAACATGTTTGACGAGTGAGAACAAACCTCTTGCGTAACACACAAGAATTAACCTCATTGGTTCTTCCGGAAGCTCAAACGTGTTGCGTAACACATGAGAATGAACCTCATTGGTTCTCACACATCAAACAAACATGCTTGAGCTTCCGTTTACCATAACTGATGTGCGAGTTGATGAATGTTTATATGTGAATAGAGACATAAATTCAATCTTCTCATCATATAAAGTGATTATATATCTTCAGAAAGTTTTGGACTAAACCACTCAATACAAGGATTAGTTTTACGATCTCTGTAAACTTTTGAATCGTCAAAGTGTCAGTTGCGTAGCTGTCTACGGGACAGAAAGCGCTCAGATTTCATCAAAATGATCTTCATTTGTGTCCCGAAGATGAGCAAAAGTCTTACCGGTGTGGAACCACATGAGGTTGAGTAATTAATGACAGAATCTTAATTTTTGGGTGCACTATCCCTTTAATATGACTAAAATACAATTATTTACATTCATAGCTTATAAATTGGCTCTGTGTTGTTTTAATGGGTTTTAATAAGTAACCTGAATGTATCTGGTGGGAAGTTCACTCTCTCGGGTGTCTCTGTAGCTGTTTATAGCTGTGCTGTCCTGTTGCTGCCAGACCTCCCCATTCATCACTCCCTCCAAAGATCTCAGCACGGCCTCCATCAGCCCCATCCACGGCTCTGGTACAAACACAAATACTTTCACTGACCTGTGACTGATAAGAATGCAGAAACACATGTAAAGTGTCCAAGTTAAAGTAAACTGCTGTCTCACCATGAGCAGTTTCTCTCTTCATCAGAGCTTCATTGTCTAGTATTTTTTTCAATTGGTTCAGTTTTGAGGGTTCCATATTTTCTAGTGTGTCCTAAATACAAGATGCAAAAGCTGATTAGTTATAGAGACTGATTGTGTTATCTTTTTATTTCAGTTTTAATGGATTTTGTTTTCTTCCTGTTTCTGTCTTACCCTCAAAGCATCAATGTGCTGGCACATGTTCCTGTAAAACTCCTGTGTATCTTTGCGATGCTTTGCCAGCTGGGATGCCAGATGTAAATTCTGATCCTCTAACTTGTCATACAGTGTTTTCACATTAAACTCCTCCAGCTCCATTAGTGTAGTTCTGAAACCTTCACATGTTGGTTCAATATGTGATTTGACAGAAGAGTGTTTGTATATTTATCAGCTGTCAGACATTTCAGATGATTGTCTGTTACCTCCTTTGCAAAGAGCAGGTTCCTCTGATTCTGCTCCCTCTCCCACCCCTCTCAGACCTACAGCCTCAGAGCCATCCAAACTACAACATAACACAAGCACACTCAAAACTGCACCATGTGCTCAGTATGGTATCCATCGTTTTAAATGCAAGTGAACTTAGGCATCACAACATAATGTACAATATGAAAATGCATATTCATTTTGAAATCTGCTAATGTATCACGGATATAAAACATTAAGCAGCACAACTGTTTTCAACATTGACAATAATCAGTAATATTTCTTGATCACCAAATCTGCACATTACATTTGCCATTATTTAACGCTGACTTAAAGGGGCTATATGAAGAAGTCAGAAACCCTTGTTATTAGTGACACCGGTGGCCGTTAAGTGAACTGCGGCCAGCAACTTAATGCTTGTGCTTGCACTCATGCACATGTAACATACAAGAAAGTGAATGTGATTCAAGGCCCCAATATACTCACAGCAAATGTCTTTTTCGTACTTTGCCTATGAGTAAAAAGAATATATATGGCTATGTGAGATTATAGTTTGGATTAATTCTTTTTCGTTACATGACACATTGACATTATAATGTGCACTTTCGGCATTGTCCTGAACATTGTATAAGCATAGAATGGAATAGAGGCTATAGGGAGCGCAAGTAACCGTCACATATTTTTGATTCTCTCAGCAAAAACGTCCCAAGCCCTTCACGTAAAAGTCAGTCTACAGGCTTTCATAGAAACCTAGGAAGTTGAGGAAGGTCTCGTTTTTTACGTTTCATTACTAGCTGTTCACATTAATACATGAAAATTCTTACATGTTAATCTGTAATAATCTTTAATGTTAATCTTTAATAACAGTAATAATTTGTGATCTGTCGCAAATCTCAAAATTAATATCTATTTTCAGAATGTAAATGAACTTGTAGCATTTCAAACGACTGATTTTAGCATTATCAGAATTGAAATACTAGTACATCCCTAGTATTCTTGTACGTTCTAGTGAACATGCTTGTAACAAATACCAAGAAACCTGAGCAATAAGCAGCTGACTTACCTGTCTGTATTATAAACATATTCAATAGGAACACTGGGTTCACCCAAGCTGCGCCACTTGGGCTTTGGCCTCCCTTGAGCGATGAGGTTGGACCGATTAGGCCTCAAGACAAGAGCAGAGGCTGTCAACACTATTATCAACAACACCAGCAGAGACAAGATCCCTATGGAGAAATACCAAGCACAGTGTGTTAAGCATTCCATTTAGCAAGAAAAATGTTTCAAATGTACCCTAACTCCTCTTCTTGGTTCACCTGTGATGAGCCCCCAGTCTGGAAGCAGATTTAAGCTGTGTTGTTTGACAATCCCATGTCGCACTAGCTGTGCGGGGGTCGTGGGCTGGAACGAGGCTGTGGTGGGGTTGCACTCAGAGCCCTGCTTACTCACGACTACTATCAGACTCCACTCCGGCACTGCGTTATCCAGGAACACATACTTTCCCGGCTCCATGAACACATGAGCAAATCTAATAAGACAAATCGCATGAAGATCAGATGCAGATTTTTGTTGAAAGCAAGATGTCATATATCTATCTAGTTATAGTTGTGCTGCTTCTATCGCCCTACAATCCTTCACGCTCTTTAAGATCACAAAACTCTGGACTTCTGGTTGTACCTAGGATAGCTAAGACCTCTAAAGGAGGGAGAGCGTTTTCACATTTGGCTTCTAAACTCTGGAATAGCCTTCCTGATTATGTTCGGGGCTCAGACTCAATCTCCCAGTTTAAATCTAGATTAAAGACGCATCTCTTAAGCCAAGCATTCACATAATGCATCTCATATCAGATCAATTGCACATGACTATATTTGCTTAATGTTATGAACAGCAGCTACGCTAATTATTCTCCATTTGCTTTTCCGTTTTTCTGTTGACTAGAGAGTACATCGGCTTCAGTTTGGATCCAGCCTCTTAAGAAGACCTCAGATGACCAACACCTTTGAAGAGACGGCGCCAACTCCTGCGAGGACTTCAG
Organism: Elopichthys bambusa; assembly: GCA_037101425.1. NCBI lineage: Eukaryota > Metazoa > Chordata > Actinopteri > Cypriniformes > Xenocyprididae > Elopichthys > Elopichthys bambusa. Next base: position 15,587,256 of record CM074444.1, read on the forward strand.
AAGACGCAACATCTGGATCAACACGCACATTCCCAAATTTCTATATATCCTAATTATTGTTAATATGTAATTCATTTTTCCAGGAGCTCATTGCTTCTATCTTCAATTAAATTGCTAACAGTGACTGTAAATAAATTGCCTAAATTATTACATTATTAGCTAATTGCATTCTCTAAATTGTAATGTTGACATGCATTCTCTGTAAAGCTGCTTTGAAATGATATGTATTGTGAAAAGCGCTATACAAATAAATGTGAATTGAATTGAATAGTTTTACCTGCTGGAATTTAGCTGTGTATGTATGACGAGATGCTCTAGACGTCTGAAGGCCCCAAAATCCCAACCAGGGTTACTGCTGAACAGGTGGTCCTTCTGGTACACTGGGAAGTGACTGTGGTGGCGGTCTAAATTTATAGAATGACATGAAACATGCATACATGTACACTAAAAAAAAGGTTAACCTAAAATGATAAATTAAAGGTGCTCTCTGCAATTTTTTTGACTGTACTAATTAAAGCATAAAAATACCATAATATATTTGCAGAGATTTAGGAAACATGCTAAGTTCACATACTTGCTTTTCTAAAAAACAATGCTACAGCCAGTTGTTCTACTTTTAAATGTGTGTTCTGTGTCAGAATATCTGTTTTTGTCTTGGTCTGTGTGATCCCGCCCACTGACAGTTTGCCCAATAGTATTTTGCACCCCGAATTGCCAGTTGGCGGAACACGCAGTGATGGAAGCCAGCAAACAAACTGGGTCAGAGGACGCAAATTTTCAGCAATAAAAACATTGACAGCACTGCAAACTGTAAGGCTCGCCACTTTCCATTGTCAATTGCGCTCACTTTTGTTGCATTTACTCAATCTGGCAACCCATGTGAACATCAAGAGTGGTTGGGGAAACAAACTTTCCGATATTTTTGAATTTGGACCACAGTACCCAGTTCAACCGCTAGCTGTCAATATTACATAGTGCATCTTTAACTAGTTTTATTGAAGTCAAAAACATTATTTAATATTGCTGAATCAACCTAATTTCATTAATGTTTTTATTTTATGGGTTAAATCAGACAGAAATAGCTCTTTAAGGTTACCACTTTTTACCAAAACCATACCAGTGTGGTTGATCGTGAGCTGAAAGATGAGCATGTCGTTTGGGGACAGACATGCTATGGGATTTGGAATCCGTGGAAGAGGCGCTGAAACCTGATTCTGATCAACATGTCTTCTCCTCCTGTAATCTCTCTCCAGAATTTCAACTGGTTCTGAAAGGAAATACCACAAGCATTAAAGTTTTATGTCTGGACCATCTTGATGAAAGACATACAAGTGTTTGGACCTGTACTTAAAGATGCTTGGGCAAAATGTTTGAGTCTGTAGGTCAGATAAACATCGTGTTGAGCAAAAGCACTGTCAGCTTACCTGACATTAAAGAGTCAATGAGCACAGGGTCTTTTAAAATCCAACCAAACACTCCCTCGGGAGCAAACTGGACGAAGTGGATCCTTCCAATGTTCTTTACGTGAACATCAGGTCCTAGTACATTTATCATACTCTGAGTGAGGAATGAAACAAAGTTACATTTAGGATGAGTTCACAGCACCAAGCACAAGCTCTTCTATCAGTTTAACAACTGATGCATAATAATGAATCCTCATAGCTGATAAGGTCAGAACTCACCCTGCTCCAGGTTTTGCTTTCATCTGTGGTTTTGATTCTCAGCAGCAACTGTCCCTCTGTATCCAGTCTGGCAGAGAGCACCGGCAGTGTGGACATGCATGAAGAGTTACACAGCTCCTCCGCTGACACATACCTCTCACAGTGGCAACTGCAGAAAAACATCACATAAACTTCTCATACTAAAGTTTTAATGAAGGGCAGCACATTATGTAAGGGATATGTACAGTTAGGCGGTCATTATCGCAAAATAAACCCAGACAGGGTGGTCTTGTATTGTCCTGAAGGGGTTTATTTTGTGTTAATGACCTGCCGACTGTAAATGATTCTGCTTATTTGAAGGCTACTAAATAAATAAATATATGATCTAAAAATGATTACTATTGACCTAGGTCATTCTACTGACCTCACACTTTTGAATGGTAGTGTGTATTCAGCATAAACATCAAAAATTATTGTAAAGTGTATTGTAAAAGTCTCCAAATTGGAACACTATGTGTAGTATGTGAACTTACATGCCCATCCCTACATCCAGCATCCCTCCCTGAGGTCCACATGTAACATTACAGGAATAGGTGGATGGGACGACACAATCCAGCGTAGAGGCCAGTCTCACTTGACCTGCCCAGCAGCGCTTCTTCACCTTCACAGAATGAAGAGCTCCTTACTGTCTTATCACAGTTATATTAAAGAGACATGGAGCCAAAGTACACATCTTACCTCAGGCTGACAGTCCAGTTCACTGTCTGCGGTGAAGCTTTTGAAGTCCAATTGATCATAGAAGACAAAACCGGTCTTACACAAGCATGACCCATCCGAGTGCTGAAACGCACGGTTTTTGCCTATGCAGGTACAAGAGGACGCCCCTATAAAAGGAATCAAAATAAATACATTCAAGGTCATGGTTGTTTTTTTAAGAGTATAAGGGGCCATTCACCCAGAGTTTTTGCTTTCCTCTGTGCTACTTTTTCATTGCTTTTCTATGTAAACATGCGCTAGACGCTAGAAGTTTAACCTTTAGAAAACACATCTTTAGATATTGTAGAGGTACTAAGGCTGGTTTGACAATATTGACTTCTCTTTTTTAATCGATTTTCATTTTGATGAACCAAGATCTTTTATTCTATGCTGTTTTCAGTTAATGCATGAACAAAACTTATCTAAACATTATTTGTAGAGCTCAAACCATCCAATAATCACAATAAGCTCTGTGCTTTGTTATTTTTGATCTGAAACAAAGCCAAAGATTTTAAATTCTGTAAATTTTATAACGAAAATCAAACAATAATTATAGCCTCAGTTCAAGCGGCACGTGAACAGATAATCTCTTCTCTTTATTACTTGTTATAGCACAAAATAAACAAACATTTTGAAAGAAACAGTACAGTTTACTGAAATGTATTACTCAATCAGTGATTCAACTGTAGAAAGACATCAATAAAACAGCTTGTAAACAATGACACATAACGTTACATTTACCTCAGAAAGGCCATTCAGTGTTCATAAACTTGTTGGTCAGCTAGAACTTTAGAGAGAAGCTTTTTGTTAAATAGTATTACATATTCATTATAATTTACTTAACCTGTTGTCTCGATTATTTACTGTATTTTTTAAATAAATCTGTCAAGAAAACAAGTTTTTCTTCCAGACACCATTTAAATGTTTATATTTCAACAATGAACTGGAGTAGATACATAATTATATCATTAAATATAAAAACTTATGTGCAATTTAATGGGTTAGTTTACCCAAAAATGAAAATTATGTCATTAATTACTCACCCTCATGTCGTTTTACACCCGTAAGACCTTTGTTCATGTTCGGAACACAAATTAAGATATTTTTGATGAAATCCGATGGCTCAGTGAGGCCTGCATCGCCAGCAATGTTACTGAACCTCTCAAGATCCAGAAAGGTACTAAAAACATATTTTAAACAGTTCATGTGACTACAGTGGTTCAACCTTAGTATACTACCTTAGTGGTTCTACCTTAATATTATAAAGTTACAAAAAATACTTTTTGTGCGCCAAAAAAACTAAATAACGACTTTTCAACAGGATTCGTAAAGCTTCGAAGCAGTGTTTTAAAATCGTCCGTCACTAGATATTGTTGAAAAGTCGTTAAAAAGTCATTGTTTTTTTGGTGCACAAAAAGTATTCTCGTCATTTTATAATATTAAGGTTGAACCACTGTAGTCACATGAACTGTTTTAAATATGTTTTTAGTACCTTACTGGATCTTGAGAGGTTCAGTGACATTGCTGGAAATGGAGGCTTCACTGAGCCATCGGATTTATGGGCGAGTAATAAATGACATAATTTTAATTTTTGGGTGAACTAACCCTTTAAATGTTTATATACAACTCAGTTTTGTTCCACTACCCTGCGTCTTTTTAAAGGCAAAAACATATTCTATGTGAATGTCCCCTAAGGCTTGAATGTCCCCTTTACTTTCCTACAACAAGTCTGACCTGCATCTGAGGTGGACGAACTCCCACAGGGGAAACAGGCTCTCTGGGCGTGTAAATGATTGAAGGTGCCTGGTGGGCATTTGTGACATTCCTCAAGTGATTCTGCACTGGTGCGGTTTCCATATGAGCCAGGCGGGCAGGGAACAGGCTCAGAGCTGCCTGGTGGACAAACGTATCCTACTGGACAGGTTTGATCACTATAATGATGTGAGCCTAGTAAACAGATCATTAATTAGTTAACATAATCGTTCAGTGCTGCTCTTGTTAGTCTATTGATTGATTGTAATATGAGAGCTCTTCAATGCTGACCCGGAGGGCAGTGATGTCCTGGAGGGCAGAGGAGGCACTGGAGGTGAGGGGACTGACTAGGCCGATAGGTGCCGGCCCCACACAGCACACAGCTGCTCTCCCGAGACTTCCTCAGCCCACTGGTGTTCAGCGGCATCCAGCCGTCCGGACAGGACAGCATGGCAGAGCTGTTGGCTGGGCAGTAATTTGGAAATGTACACCTGCAAAAAGAGATAATTTTGATTTAATCATGTTTACATTTAACAGTCTTATTAAATTACTAGTGTAACTTTAAAAGATTAACTTTTTGAGTGAGCATTACAGTCTAAATGTAAAAAATAGAGGAAAGGAGCATCACAATTAAATATCCAATATCAAAAATGTCTAATATCGCAGATAACAATATGTCACCGATATATTGTACATCCCTTGTTGGTTGGTGCTTACACTTGCTGTGGTGAACTGTAGGTGTGAGATCCTTCAGGACAGTGGTATCCTGCAGGACATGGTGTGGGCTCTCCTGTTTGGGGTCTACAGTATGAACCAGCTCTGCAAAAGATCTCTGTCACTGAGCCTGCAAGATGGATCACTTTGTTTAACTTTATAATTGTTATAATATGCATCTATGAACTTTTTAGTGCATTGGTAAATATGAATGATGCCGAAATTGCATCTACCTGCAGGACATTCGTAAGAAGCTCGGCATGGGATGCCTGCTGTATTTGGCTGGCCTGTGGTGCGAGGGTCTGGGCAGTAGGTACCAGGAGGGCAAAGCTCACACTGGCTGACAGCAGCTGCCCCGGCCTGTGCCCTCATTGTGCCTGCAGGGCAGGGCACTGGGAAACCTGTCCCACTGCACCAATGACCCGGTGGGCAAAGGAAGCTTGAGAAATCAGTGAGCCCTGGGGAAACAGTTAATATAGTTTACTGATGACAACAATATATAATCTAGACAATAATTTTGAACATGAAATGAAGTGGTTATACTGGGATATATGATTAGATATGGTATGTTATAAAAGGTTTGGGTTTTATTTGATCAAAAATACAGTAAAATAGTAATATTGTGACATATTATTACAATTTAAAAGTAACTGTTTTCTATTTTAATAGATTTAAAATGTAAATTTTTCTTGTGATGGCAAAGCTTAATTTTCAGCATCATTACTCCAGTCTTCAGTGTCACATTATCCTTCAGAAATCATTCTAATATGCTGATTTAGCATTCAAAAACATTTTTTATTGTTATTATGTTGAAAACAGTTGCTTCATAATATTTTTGTGGAAATCATGAACATTTTTTTCAGGATTCTTTAATGAATAGAAAGTTTAAAATTATTTGAAATTGAAATCTATAATGTAACTAAATGTTATTATAAATGTCTTTACTGTCAATTTTAATCAATTTAATATTTTCTTGCTGAATGAAAATGTTAATTCCTTTAAAAAAAAAAAAAAAAAGTACATATATTCAGTGTACATAAATATATGATTATGTGGTATGCCGGACCTGTGGAGTTACAAAAAGTGCCAGGTGGGCAGGTGAGACAGTCTCCCTTGCTCCCTGCCCCAGATGTGGGCCTATATGTGAACAAGGGACATTGTCTGGGCCCGGGCCGCCCCTCAGACTCATAATCGGCTATGCCATCACAGTAATAGCCTGGTGGACACAAGCGTGGGATGGGATCACCTATAAGTGGGCAGAAAGCAAAAGGATACTTATTTTTTCATCCCAATGGATCTAGCAAGACATGTAAAAGAACTATATATAAGTATATACTAAGGATACACTACTATATGGACATCTGTCAGGTAATGGGACATATTTACACATAGCATATAGCAATTGACGTACCCTCTTTACACCAGTGCCTTGGAGGACAAAGCAGACAGTCATGTATAGAACTTGCTCCAGGGGTTTCTCTTAGAGTGTTGGCAGGACAAGATAACGGTTCCTCAGTGCCTTCGGGGCAAAAAAAGCCTGTCCAAATAAACAGCACCAGGAGTAAACACACACTCTGAAGAGATTAAATATCTCAGACTTATAATCATATGAAATAGATCCTTAATCATTTTATTCATGTATCGAGACTCTTCACTGGATTCACAGAAGGGCTTAGAGGAAGCTGAATAACGTACCAGCAGGACATGGTCCAGCACACTGCACTCCCCACTCACACTGGTCTCTGTTGAGAGGGAAAGCAGCCTGAGGGGTGAACTCTGAACTGCCAGAGATACACACAAACCCAGCAGCACATAGACCTTTGACCTGTCCAGCCCTGAGGAATAATCAGACACAAAAACTCATAAAATTCATCAAATGTTCATTATATTCAGAACATTTTTTTCACAAACATGTTAAGCAGTACAACCGTTTTTAACATCGATAATAAGAAATCTTGAGCTCCAAATCTGCATATTTGAATGATTTCTGAAGGATCATGTGACACTGAAGTAATGATGCTGAAAATTCAGCTTTGCCATCACAGGAATAAATTTATATACATTTTAAAATATATCTGTGGCAAGCAGAGTGGGTCCGAGAGCTGTGGAAACATAGCTCCCACGACTCTCGGCCCCGTCCTTCTGGCCACAATATTAAGATAAAAACAGTTATTTTAAATTTAAGCTTTAAGTTTATTTTCTAATAGGTGAAGAAACACCCTTATATATGATCATAGACGTACCTGCAGAACTTTCCTGGTGGACAAGGCAAACACTCTCTCTCCTCCTGCAGACCCCCGACCTCAGGTAGGGTGTATGTGCCATTGGGACAGGGCTGAGGAACCATTGTGGCTGCAAATAAAATCAGAATCAGATAACGTAAATGCACTAATGACACCACGGAGAGTTATAGCAGCATAGGTTACAGGTTACCTGCAGGGCAGTAGGAATGTGGCGGGCAAGGCCGGGGGTCTCCAATAATTGCCTCCTCACAGTAATAGCCTGGACGACAGGGGATGCAGTTATCCGAGCCCGGATTCGGTTGGTACTGTCCCGTGGGGCAGGGCAAGGCCAGGGGTGAACCCAAGGGACAGTAATGACCCTGAGAGAGCAAAACCTTTCAGTCAGGCTGCTAGGCTCAGATTAAAAAGAGATAGAAGGGTGTGAAAGAGGCCAAACTGACCTTGGGGCACAGGAAGGCGTGTGGGGTGGTGGAGGAGAAGTCTACAGGGCAGTAAAAGCCAGCAGCACAGGGCCCAGTTGGAGCATTCAGGCCCTCGCTGGCACAATAATGCCCTGCTGGGCAAGGAAGACAGCTTTCTACGGAGTAACCCCCTGTGAGCAGGTCAATAAATGGTTATATTATAAACACAAATCACTGTATATCAGTAAATAAAATATTAATGTGCAAAAAGTTCCAGAGAATATGGGAAGGGCAACATTTAGATGGATGTGAATAATTTGAAAAGTATATTGCTAGAGTGCATTTATAAGAACAACTAAAGTTGAATCTGTGCAATATTATTTGTGCACCATTGCTACACAGACTATTGTTTTGATAGCTCATTTATTTTGATGCTCTACTGCGCTCACACTGTTAAATTATACATATGCATCTAAATGCTGTTCCTCTAGTGGTTTTTGTATGCGTATAATAACTGCCCTTTGATCTCAGAGGCTCTAAATGTTTTATAGATTACATTAAAATAAATGTGTCGGTCTACACACACCGGTGAGATTACGAATGCTGCCTGCTGGGCAAGGCAGAGGCATTAGGGTTCCAGAAGGGCAAAAGTGGCCCTGTGGGCAGGGGCCATTCCGGAGGTAGCCAGTCATATTCAGAGGTGCAGGATTTGGAGACCCTCCTTGGCAGAAATAACCCTGCTGGCACTGGCCTACAAACAAAACAACAATTAGTACATATGATACAGTCACTGACCAAAACCAAAGTGTGGTATGATATCAGACCCTGTGGTTGTGATGTTCCAGGTGAACTGCAGTAGAGGCCGGTGGGGCAGGGCACACAGGCAGCCTCAGATTGAGCCCTTGTAACTTGTCCCAGTGTGCCCACAGGGCAGGGTACAGCTGCAGCAGTGCCAACAGGGCAAAAATGACCTGATGCAACACAGGTAAGACAGCAGATTGTGAGCAAACTTAATAGCGTACTGTACACTACTGTTCAAAAGTTGTTTTTTTAAGAAATTAACACTTTTATTCAGCAAGGATGTATTAAATTATAAAATTGAATTAAAATTCTTACAGTTTATAAATAATATTATATTTTATATATGTTTTATATATATATATAATATGAAAATATTATTTATAAACTGTAAGAATATTGCACAATATTATAGTTTTTACTGTATTTTTGTTCAAATAAATCCAAAAAACTTTTTCAAAAAACATTTAAAAATCTTACCAACTACAAACTTTTGAACAGTAGTGTCTGATTTTGATTTGTAGCAGAATTGAAAAACATAATTAATTACTCATGATCCACCATAATAATTTCAGCACTGGGCTGGACTCACCCATGGGACATGAGAAAGGCTCCTGTGTGCCAGGGGAAGGACACATAGTGCCAGCTGGGCATGAGAGACAGTGGGCGGCGCCAGGAGCGCTGCTGTATGTGCCAGGCTCACATGGCACTTCCAATGGAGCTCCAATGGGGCAACTGTGTCCGCTCGGACAAATATAACCCTGTAGTCCATCTACTGGTCGAGCACTACGACTGCCGTTCATACACACATATCTGTGAGGGAACAAAAAAGGTTACATTTCAAAACAAAATCATTATTTTATAACCATATGCCAGGTTTTGGATGCCCAATGTATATAATCCTCCTCTACTGATAGAAACGAGCCAATCGCAAAAGCACTTCACTACCATTCCACTGTGTCTGTTAGAATACTGGATAGAAATTGGATCCACATAGTCGTTTAAGTTATCATTTCGAAGCCATTTTCTGACTCATTTGTACATTACGTAACAGAAAATATCGATAATAGTTACAGCACATCTCAGTAATGGACAATAAATCTTTAACATCTGAAATCATGCCACTAAGATCCATTAGCAATGCATGAGTACACCCGGTTGGCTCAGCTCAAGTGGGTGTGGGTGTACAGTTGTCAGATGACTGTGTTTAGCTCCTGAAATGCAGAGATATAATTACCCAGCATCACAGAGAGTTGCTTCTGATGGATGGATCATAGCAGTCTGCTCACAGAAGTACCCAGGAGGACAAGGCTGGCACTGTTCTGCCCCACTCAACCCTGGGGAACTGGAGAATGTTCCGGCGGGGCAGGGAAGAGGAGAGCTGATACCAGTTGGGCAATAATGGCCAGGCGGGCACATGTTGTTGCCTGTAGATTCAATCTGCAAATCACACATTGTTAATGAGTTTAACCCTTTCTAAACACACAGTGTCTCTATTAAGAGAGAGAACTGATGATATATACCATGTTTCCAGTGCCATTAGGGCTCGTGGAACCCGAAGGGCAGTGATATCCATCCTGGCAGCGCCCTGTAGGCTCTGAAAGACCATGGCGAGCACAAAACATGCCTAGATAGACAGATTACATGGATTAGATCCTTTTCCTCACATATTGTACACTACCGTTCATAAGATTGACATAGCTAAGATTTATTTATATTTTGAAAGTCACTTAAGTCTTGTTATTTTCATGTATTTTCAGTCTGACCTGCAGGACATGGTAGACAATCCTCCATACTGGCTGTCCCAGACTGTGGCTGCACTGTTCCTGGAGGGCAGGGGAACTGAGTGCCCTGTGATGTGCCCATGGGGCAGAAATGTCCCAGTGGACATGGAAGAGGCTCCGATACTGCTTCCCCTGCATTGTAATGCAATAAGATCTATTGTAATAGATTTATAAGAGCACAGAAATGGTTTTAAACGAATTCTCTTGTAGATAGAAATAATAATGCACCCTGACAGTAGTAGCCTAATGGACACGGCTCGCAGTTTTCCCTGTGGCTGTTGCCCATGACAAAGCTGAAAGTGCCTGCATTGCAGGCCAGGGGCTTTTGTGTGCCTGCGGGGCAATAAAAACCGGCAGGACAGAGACTCTGCTCCGGATTGCTGGAGCCCCAGTCACAGAAGTAGCCTGCAGAACATTCACCTACAACATACAATACAATGAGACAATAATAACATATGAGTCATGGTTGCATCATACAACTCCAAATTGTGCCATAATATCAGTGATTCAACAGTATTGTTATGGTTCAATCAGGGTTCTGTGAAACTACCTTATTCCACAAACAGATAAAAGAAGCAAATCATTTTATTTAAAAATGTTTGAATGAAATCACTAAGCTCGACCAGATCAGGGTGCAAAGAAAAAGATATCCACACACCCGTTATGTGATGATTAAAAATGTGAGAAAAGGGCATGTAGTTCATTTTTGTCTTTGAGACCAATTATAATTCCATGATAACTAATGATCTGAATATATAATGTAATAAAGTTAATATTTTTTAAAGTTATTATAAAATATTAGCAAGAAATCTAGCTTTTTATGGCTCCTTGGGTTGGCTGACAGTCTTTTGGGGAACTCTGGGTCTGTAAATGTTGAAAAGCCTTAGTAAAAGAGCTTAACAGCTCCTCCACAGCAGTGTTGTTATTGTTAAGTAAAACTAAAACAGTTAAAAATCATTTTTGTTAATTTAAATAAAGCTAAAACAATGAAATAAAATATAAATATGACAATAAAAACTTGAAATGTTGCTTTAAGAACCAACTGAAAAAAAAAATCTGAATAAATATATAGAAAAGTTAAACAGAAATATTTATAAACAACAAAACCTAATAAAAAAAATAATACAAAAGCATATAAAGTTACTAAAACTTAAACTAAAATGAAAACTGAAAAAATATGAATAAAATCAAAATATGAATAAAAACCTGCTCTTATTCCCAGAAGGCAGTATGTCCCAGGTGGACACATAGTGCCAGTGCTGTTGTCAGTGGGGTTGGGAACTGTCGCTTGTACAAAACAGAGGAATCCAGGGGCACAGGGCCCCGAGGGCTCGGAGAGACCATCTGAACCACAGAAATAGCCCATAGGGCACACCAGGCACTGCTCTGCAATTATACAAAAAAATATATTTAAAAAAAAAAAGCATAATAAAAGTGGAAAAATGCATTTAATCATTTTCCTCAGTTATTTCAATACAGTAGAGAATAAATCACCTGCTGAAATGAGGCCTAGAGAATCACTGTATGTGCCTTTGGGACACGGAACTGGGTTTCCAGGCTGAGTCTCATTTGGGCAGTAAAAGCCTTCAGGACAGACCAAAGGAGTGCTGACCCCCGTAGAGCCACTTGTGAGGTTGATGCAGTGGAAACCAGGAGGACAGGGTTTGCACTCACTCTGTCCCCTCTGATCCTGAAACTGACCTGCGGTCAAACAACAACATATAATGAGAACAATCACTTTTGTATTTGACCTCTTCTAAAAAGGGTAGTAACTACACTGAAATGGAGCCCTACAAAGTGATTGGAGCATTACAATTGAGGTCACAGAGCAGACAGTATATCTTCAAAATAGAGTATTACAGTACCTCCAGGGCAAGGCATGCAATCATCTGTGCCCTTTCCCCCACTATCAGAGCGCTGGCTGCCCATTGGACAGGGAGTTGGCACAGCGCTACCAATCTCACAATAGTGACCTGGAGGACAAATATCGCCATAAACGGCTGACAGAGGAGCTGCGGTCGGAGATCCCTCACTGCAGTAAAACCCTGTGAGAATACAACATGTCATATTAATAAGAATCTGCAAGAAGACATATGAAGGCCTAAAAACTGTCTGCTGTAGATGTTTGTATTCAAACCTGACAAGCAGGGTCCACTGACTGCAGTCAAGCTTGGTTCTGAGCAATAAAACCCTGGTGTACAGTTTTGGCACTGACTTATATTGGATAGTTGATGCAGATTGCTGTAAAACAATTACTTTATTATTATTATTATTTTTTTCCAGTTTAATTTTTTTTAAATTTTATTTAATAGGGTAAGATTTTTAAAATGTATTTAAAATGATATTTTCTAATATAAAAATATATAACATATTTTATATATAAAAATTATATATAATTTTTATATATAAAATTATATATATATATATATTTATTTATTTTTTTTATATATAAAATTTTGTTTTTTACTGTAATGTGTCATATTGGTACCTAAATGTGCCCTTGGGACAAGGTATTCCAGCAAAACTTCCAGTTGGACAATAAGATCCAGGTGGACATGGTATTCCAGTCTCATTATCATTTGGGGAAGGAGTGATGGCTCCTCCAAAGCACAAGAATCCAGCACTGCAAGGGCCAGTTGGTGACACATTTCCTGGACAAACAAACAAATACCAGCTCCACATATCAGACCAGAGTAGGATTAGCATGTTCTCTCTAGGGAAAATAATCATTGTTCATGCGTCATACCTGACCCTATACAATAGGTCCCAGGGTCACACTGAGAGCATTCAGAAGATTCAGCCAATCCAGAGCGGTTCCCATAACTCCCTGGAGGACATGGATGTTGACTGGATGCCCCAATTGGACAATAAAATCCAGGCTGACATGGGAATGGGTGTGTCATACCTAGTACAAGAAACACATTATTAAGCAAAGGCATAAAGAATGGATATATTACATCTGTTAATTTACTGAAATTTTATGTGTACCGTTCTCAGGGCAGAAAAAGCGAATAGGGCACAGTTCACATCTATGCTGGCCTAGACTGGGCTGAAAGCTACCTGGGAAACATGGCCTCTCCATGATGCTGCCCTGTTAGAGTGACAACAACATGTGTATGTTTTGTAAAGGTCACACTGTCATTTTAAGAGATTTAAATACATTAAAAATAAAAATTAGGACTTAAATTTCTGTTAAAGTGCCTTTTTACACTTTCACAGAGTTTGGGTCACTTTCATGAAAAAGACTTAAAATATTACAGAAACCCCATATAAAAGGCACAATTATCTAACCTAACATTTAATTAAATAATTAAATGGTTAGATTTTATAACGTTATATTTATTAAAAAAAAAAAAAAGTTTGTCCACCTTTGTCTATTATATAACTTCTCTGACTTTTAAAAGTATTTACTTATTCATTTCGTTTTCAGGTTAAACAAGACCTAAGAAGTGAACAAAAAGCAAAACAAAATATTTTAATGATAAAATAAAAAAGTTTGTCCCTGTATTCTGGTGTCATCAATGTTATAAGTAAATATGTTTAAAGTTGTTCAAATGTGCATGTTCAATTGAGAAAAAAGCAAAACATTATATTTGAATAATATAAATAAAAAATGTGTGTCCCTGTATTTTGTATAAACAAATAAATCAATTCAAATGCGCATATACTGTAGTGTTTTGCACTTACCCTTTCACAGAAGTGGCCTGCACCACACACATACTCTGGTGGTCTGGATGTGTTCTGTCCTCTAGGGCAGTAATAGCCCTCAGAGCACAGACCAGAGGGCTCAGTTAGGCCTCTTTGCTCACAGAAATACCCTGGTGGACATTCGAGGCAATCTTCTGCACCGGATGCTCCAGCAGAACCTGATGAGTATTAAACATTGAAACCTTAAAGCTTCCAGAACAGTTCAAACCAGAAAAGTGACTTGTCCCATCAGAAAGTGATTGATAAGAAGAATCCACCCACAGCACTTTAAAAGCTTTTTAATTGGTTAATGGCAGAGATAAAATGTTACTAGGCAATAAAGACAGAGATGGGAGGTTATACGTTACTACATGCACTTACTATAATAATAACAGTAAATTATGCATATTTACAAGAAATACAACTAATGTTCTGGGAATGTTAGATTAATGTTAGAATAACGTTCTGGAAACCAAAAACTAACATTCTGGGAATGTTAAAAAAAACTTTCCTGGCTAACCAAAAACAAACCATAACAAAATAACCTTCTGGAAATCAAAAATTAACGTTAAATGTTATAATAACATTAAATTAACATTAGAATAACGTAATACAAACAAAAAACTAACATTCTGGAAACGTTAGATTAACATTAGAATAACGTTAGACTAATGTTAGAATAACGTTCTAGGAATATTAAGAAAACTTTTCTGTCTAACCAAAAGCAAACCTTAACAAAATAACCTGGGAACCAAAACTAATGTTCTAGAAACGTTATAATAACGTTATTAGAACGTTAGATTAATGTTAGAATAACGTTATACAAACCAAAAACTAACGTTCTGGGAACATTAGATTAACGTTAGAATAACATTAGATTAATGTTAGAATTACGTTATACAAACCAAAAACTAACGTTCTGAGAACATTAGATTTACGTTAGAATAACATTAGAATAACGTTCTGGGAATATTAAGAAAACGTTCCTGGCTAACCAAAAACAAACCGTAACAAAATATCCTTCTGGGAACCAAAAACGAACGTTCTGGAAACATTAAGATAACGTTATAAGAATGTTAGATTAACGTCAGAATAATGTCCTGGGAACCAAAAATGAACGTTCTGCGACCGTTAGATTAACGTTAGAATAATGTTCTGGGAACGTTAGATTAATGTTAGAATAACATTAGATTAATGTTAAAATAACGTTATGAGAACATTAGATTAACTTTAGAATAATGTTATACAAACCAAAAACGAACGTTCTGGGAACGTTAGATTACCGTTAGAATGACGTTATGAGAACGTTAGATTAACTTTAGAATAACACCATACAAACCAAAAACTAACGTTCTGGGAATGTTAGATTAACATTAGAATAACGTTCTGGGAACGTTAAAGTTAGAATAACGTTCTGGGAATGTTAGATTAAGGTTAGAATAACGTTATGAGAATGTTAAATTAACATTCTGGGAACATTAGATTAATATTAGAGTAATGTTATACAAACCAAAAACGAACGTTCTGGGAACGTTAGATTAACGTTAAAATAATGTTCTGGGAACCAAAAACGAACGTTCTGGGAACATTAGATTAATATTAGAGTAATGTTATACAAACCAAAAACGAACGTTCTGGGAACGTTAGATTAACGTTAAAATAATGTTCTGGGAACCAAAAACTAACGTTCTGGGAATGTTGAGATAACGTTATGACAATGTTAGATTAACATCAGAATAATGTTCTGGGAACCAAAAACTAATGTTCTGGGAACGTTAGATTAACATTAGAATAACATTCTAGGAACATTAGATTAATGTTAGAATAACATTATATATATAAACCGAAAACTAACATTATAAAAACGTTATACAAACCAAAAACTAATGTTCTGGGAACGTTAGATTAACATTAGAATAATGCTCTGAGAACGTTAGATTAACGTTAGAATAAAGATGACACAAATGTCATCATTGGAGGAGATTTTAACTGCGTCTTAGATCCAGCTCTTGATAGGCAGCCAAGTCAGTTAACTATATCAAAATCTTGTACAACTATTAATAATTATATTAAAAATCTCAATATAGTAGATATTTATACTTCACCCCTCTGACAGAGATTATTCTTTTTTCTCTTCTGTGCACAAATCTTTTTAGATTTTTTAGTTGATTCCAAATTAATATCTAGGGCTGTTGCCTCAAAATATCATAATGTGTTAATATCGGATCACTCCCCACATTCATTGGATTTGAATTTAGGTATAATTAAGGGAGAATATAAATGGCGAATGAATAATAATTTTTAAAAGATACGTGCTTCTGTGATTACCTTAGGGAGAAAATAGATTTTTTTATTTCTACAAATGATAAAGGTGATGTTCATGATGCAACTTTATGGGAATCTATGAAAGCTGTGTTGAGAGGAAATATAATAGCATATGAGGCAGTGGAAAGAAAACAGGAAAAGGGTAAACTGAAGGAAATCGAGGATGCATTAGCACAGTTGGAGAAGGAATATAGAGCCACTCAAAATGCTGAAACGCTTAGCAAAATTATAAAATTAAAATATGAGTATAATGCATTTATGTTCAAAAATGTATTAAAAATGCTTAATCAAGTTAAACAAAAATATTTTGAAATAGGAATCGTCCTATTTCATTGATCCCAATAGAAACAAAACTTATCGGGAAAATATTGGCAAATCGTTTGAAAAGTCATATTTGCACTATTATACATTCAGACCAAACAGGCTTTATGCCTGGCAGATACATGTTTTTTAATTTGTGCCGCCTCTTTAACATTTTATATGCCAAGCACCACACAGACACGGTTATTATCTCTCTTGATGCACAGCGCGCCTTTGACCAAGTGGAATGGTCATATATGAGGTCGGTCATAGAAGCATTTGGCTTTGGGCCAGTCTTCAGGGGCTGGATTAATACTATTTATGCTCATCCTGTTGCATCTGTCATCACTAACCAAAATGTGTCTTCTCCCTTTAAGATATGCAGGGGAACACATCAGGGATGCCCACTTTCGCCTTTTTTGTTTGCAATTCTTATTGAACCTCTAGCTGTAAGTATTAGGCAACACCCAGAGATTTGTCCTGTAAACATTAAAGGTATCCCCCATCATCTTTCATTATATGCAGATGACATTTTGTTATATATTTCCTACCCTCAGAAGTCTGTCCCTTCAGTTTTGGCTTTAATTAAAACATTTGGAACATTTTCAGGCTTTACAATTAATTGGGAAAAGAGTGAATTGATGCCTGTTACAACAAATATTGATCCACAATTTCTGAAATCCATACCTTTTAAAAAAACGTATAATTCTTTTGTATATCTTGGAGTTACAATTACTAAAGAACCCAAAGATCTGCTTAGGAAAAACTGGCAACGAATGTTAGATCAGTTAAAACAAAATACTGATTTCTGGAGGACACTGCTCATGTCAATGGCAGGGAGAATTAACTCAGTCAAGATGGTGGTACTCCCAAGATTCACCACACTATGGTTGTGCCCTAAATTACAGGAATATTGGGAAAGCATATTTGATTGTTTGTCTAAAGCATTTAAAAAGAATCTCGAACCATGTCCACTTTTAGCTATTCCTGGGATATCTAGCAATCTAGAAATGTCTGATATACATGATATAAATATAATAATTGCTAAGAGGCTGATTTTATGAATGTGGAAAACTGATTCTGTGCCTAAGTTTGAAATGTGGGGTAGATATCTTGTAAACATGCTTGCATTGGAGAGATTGAGATACATTAACAATGATAAATCTGAGGTATTTGATAAAATGTGGGGACAAATTTTAAGGTATCTTAAGGTAACTGATGTACAAAACAAAAACTAATTTTATATTTCCGTTAAGAAAACTTTCCTGGCTAACGAAAAAACAAACCTTAACAAAATAACCTTCTGGCAACCAAAAACGAACATTCTGGGAACGTTTGGGAACCAACAACTAACGTTCTGGGAACATTAAGAAAACTTTTCTGGCTAACCAAAAACAAACCATAAAAAAAACGAACTAACATTCTGAGAACCAAAAATGATTGACTGTGTATGTGCTGTAGTATAACCAGCAGGAGAGCACTGATGTGTGAACTGAATTTGCTGACAGTACAGCATGTTACAGTGAGGTTTTTGAATATTTTTCATAATAAAAAATCATAAAAAATTATGCAAAAAGAATTTTTTCCAAACTAAGTGTTGTAGTATAACCATCAAAAGAGCAGTGTAGTTACACTACAGTGTGTAACATTGAAGTTATTGACTATTTTTGTAGTAATGCTTTTCAGGTTTTGCACTTTGCAGACGGTCGCTTCAGCCACCTGCGCATAGAGATCAATGTATTTTGTCAAATTTACAATTTACAAATTTACATTTAATTTACAAACAAATTAAAACAAGGTTACAGTATAAAATAATGTGCAAACCCAAACAATCAATAATTAAATTCCTTGTTGATTATTTTAACTTAACAGTTATTATTGATTTGTCATTGCAGCCCTAAGAAGTAAATAGTTTACTTACTCCTCATTGTGCCTTGTGGACAGGGCAGCGGTAGTGGTGTGCCTCGGGGACAGTAGTGTCCAGGAGGACAAAGCACATCACTGGGATTTGAGGAGCCTGTGGGGCAGAAGAATCCAGCAAAACAGAGGCCTACAGGAGTGTGCAGGCCAGTCTGATTACAATAAGAGCCTGAATCACAGATCTGGGGAAGAGACGAACCCACTGGGCAATAAGACCCTGTAGAAAAGATTAATTGAGCTTTAGCCGTCAAACTCGGTCCTGATATACTTTGAAATAGCGATGTATTTATTTTTGGGTGAACAATCCTTTTAATGCAATATTTAAAAAAGCATTTTATTAACAAATATATCAGCATGTATTGTGTACCTGTAGGACAAAGGTCCCCTTTGAAGCCAGTACATGATTCTGTGATTTGTAGACGTGATTCTGCATAACCATCAGACTCTGATAAATCGAATAGAGGTTTTGGATCCAGGTCAGTCCAGACTCCGGCACCATCTCCTTGAAAAAGTGTCAGTCAGTTTTAACAGGCTCATCTGTTACCATTTACATGATTTAGTACCATATCTGGAATCCTACCTGGAATGTGAACTGAACAGGTTATGTTGTGCTTCAGAAGGCAAAGATCATACTTTTGGAGGTGGGATGAAGATATGAGGTCACAAAAACAGGTCTGCTGAGAGAGTGTGGCCTGAGGTGCAGCAGTATCTGCACCTCCAATGCAATAGTGACCTGGAGCACAAAACCCTGCAGAAGGACAAAAATAACATGCATAACTTCTCATCATCATTCAGCTGAATTATTTTGTGCTTTACAGTGTAATATTTATTATCTGCCAACCTGTGGGCTGAGAGGAGCCTGGTGCAATGCAATATCTGCTTGGAGGGCAAGGGGAGCAGTCATTAGAGGAGGTGGCCCCTTTGTCCTGGAGAATATAACCGACAGGACAGGGTAACGGAGCACTGCTCTGCTCAGGGCAGTAATATCCTGCTGGACATATATCTCCATACATCTGAGAGACTGGGGCAGACTCTGTGGCTCCAGATGAGCAGAAATGACCTTTTATGGAGGGAGAACTAGATGTAAAATTAAGATACACACCACCAGAACAGACTCTAATGGGAATCTCTGTGGCACTGACCTGCGGAGCAGGGTCCGGAGGGGCTGATTAGTGCGCTGGTGTTACAGTAGAATCCAGGAGGACATGGAGAGCAATTCAGCTGAGATTGCAACCCCTCAATCATACTTGCAGTGCCCGGAGGGCAGGGAAGTGGGGTGGTGCAACCCTCCAAACAGTAAAAACCTTGTAGAAGAAAACGCATATAGTACTGTTAGCGTAAAAATAAGTAATACTATTTATTATTAAGATTCTTTAAAAATAAAATGTGCTAATTTTAATTTAAAGAAAACATTATATTACTGTAATGAATGTTAGGATACAGTATGGTAAAGAAAACTGGGAGGAAAAATTGTCTTTAAAATAACGTCAATACAAAATAGAAATGTAGATTTAATTTCCTTTACATTTTCTAAATTTATTTCTTATGAATTTTAGGAAAAATATGACACAGACAAGTCAAGAAAATCGTCAAGAAAATGTTTGGGTCATATTTCTTTCCAAAATCAAACCATATAGATCTACATTTTTATTTTAAAAAATTGTTGTATTACTGTAATGTGAAAAAAACTGTATTATGGAAAAAAAATCATAATTGAAAATGAGAATAGTAAATGTAAAACGTTAAATGGCAGCTTCTTTTGTAGGCTTCCATTTCTGAAC
Source organism: Elopichthys bambusa (assembly GCA_037101425.1). Lineage (NCBI taxonomy): Eukaryota > Metazoa > Chordata > Actinopteri > Cypriniformes > Xenocyprididae > Elopichthys > Elopichthys bambusa. The sequence goes on from CM074444.1 coordinate 15,607,378, forward strand.
ATTCAGGGAATCTGACTAGAAAATTTCCAGGTCATATTTCACTCAAACATCAAAAGACATAATGTAGAAATTTAGCTTGAAGAAAAATATGCCTTTTTTAAGACCATTGAGATTTTAAAAATTAAAATGTGCTTATTTTAATTTTATAAATCCTTGTGTTACAGTATTGTTTCACTGTAAATGTAAAAAATACCCTGCGGTAATGAGAATCCTTATTAAAAATAATAGAAATAATAAAAGTAAAACATCAGGATAGTGAGAGTAACTATAAAAAGGTATGGCAAAACATGCGTAATCATCCTAAAATTAATACAAGCATTAGTCAATGCAAAATATAAATGTAGGCTTAATTTTCTCTTAGTAGATACATTTTCTTATTTGTTTTTTTTTGTTTTTTTTTATGATATTGGGGTGAAATATGACCCAGACATTTCTCCACAGGCTTAGAAAGAATCACCCATATAATATTTACCTGGTGGGCATGGCTGACAGGAAGGCTGGGATGGTAGAGGCTGATAAGTACCAGGCGAACAGATGGCAGGCTTGACGCTGCCATACGGACATGAGTGACCAGACGGACACTGACGGTCTAAACAGACAGATCATAAAGGTAAGAGACTGGCAGTATAAAAATAGATGATGTCTAGACGTCTCATGGCAACGGTACTAAATAATTCAGACAGCACTAGGGCGACCCTGTAGAGATGCTGTGGCTAGTCACTGAGATAAATGGGAGGAAGCAGACACCGTCTCTCTCTATTTATGAAACCTGCTCAGCACTCTGAACATCCAGTAGCCCAGTTTAATTGATGCCCAGAGGACAATATGAATTTCTGCCTCGTCAGTATTGCATCCTACCAGGTTGATGTCCTGTTACAGAACCTGCCAGACAGAAGCTGCCCTCAGGACAGCGGAGCTCTGCAGAGCTCTGGCCCCAGTCTGGACAGTAGAATCCAGGGGTACATGGATGACACTCTGTCTCAGACACACGACCACGCTGGCCCAGGAATGAACCTGTAATATAAAACAATCAGAGATAATTTGGTTAAACGGCAATTAGAAAGAGACATAAGCTTATCTTGAATTGTTTTTTTATTTATATAACAAAATAATGTGCAGATGAATGTTAAAGGGTTAGTTTACCCAAAAATGAAAATTCTGTCATTAATTACTCAGCCTCATGTCGTTCCACACCCGTTAGACCGAAATCTTTTGTTTCGAATAAGTGGTTCAGATTGCGTATCAAACTGCCAAAGTCAAGTGAACTATTGAAAATCTGAAACACTTATGATGTAACGAAGCCTCGTTTACTGAAATCACGTGACTTTGGCGCTCCGAACCACTGATTTGAAACAAAAGATTAGTAAAGCTTCAAAGCTTCATGAAGCAGTGTTTTGAAATCAGCCATCACTAGATATTGTTGAAAAGTCGTTATTTTGTTTTTTTGGCACAAACACAGTATTCTCGTCGTTTCATAACATTAAGGTTGAACCACTGTAGTCACATGAACTGTTTTAAATATGTTTTTAGTAGCTTTCTGGGCATCTGAAAGTGTTAATATTCTTGCTGTCAATGCAGGCCTCACTGAGCCATCAGATTTTATCAAAAATATCTTAATTTGTGTTCTGAAGAAGAACAAAGGTTTTACGGGTTTGGAACGACATGGGGGTGAATAATTAATAAAGAATTTTCATTTTTGGGTGAACTAACCCTTTAATTATACTTCTGTAAAGCAAACTGGAGGTGACATAGTACTGTCTTTTCAAAACATTACAAGATTTGCTACACAGTCCAAGGAATAGTTGTCATTATTTACGCACCCTTGCTCTTTTTTCAGTGGTTACACTATACTGCCGTGAAATTTTATAATGTTTTTGAAAGTCTCTCAAGGCTGTATTTATTTGATCAAAAATCAAATAAAAACAGTAATATTGTGTTGTTTTTTATTGTAATATATATTAAAATATAATTTATTTCTGATATCAAAGCTGAATTTTCAGCAGCCATTATTCCAGTCTTCAGTGTCCCATGATCCTCCAAGTATCATTCTGATATGCTGATTTGGTGCTTAAGAAACATTTCTTATTATTGTTAATGTTGAAAAAATTGCATATTTTTGTGAAAACCTTGATATATTTTTTCCAGGATTCTTTGATGAATAGAAAGTTCAAAGAACAGCATTTATTTAAAACAGAAATAGAAATTTTTTGCAACATTATAAATCTCTTAACTGTCTCTTTTGATCAATTTAATGCATCCTTCCTAAATAAAAGTACTGACTTGTTTGAACAGTAGAATATGTGAAAGCATGAAAGCATATAGTGGTCAGTGGCTGTCAAGATCCAAAAAGGACAAAAAAGCAAAATAATACTAGTACATACTACTTGTGTATAATATTCCAAGTCCTCTGATACCATACAATAGCATTGTGTGAGGAACAGACCAAAATCAATGTCGTTTTTCACTGAAAATCCTCCATTTTGGAGCTTGAAAACTCCTTGTCACTATATGCCTTTACAGTATTGTATGAAAAAGAGCAATGTAAACATTCTGTTAAACGTGTGTTGAAATGACATGAGTGTTAGCTAATAATGACAGAATTTTAATTTTTAGGTGAACTCTCAGCTTAAACTCTACCTGGCGGGCAGGGTTCTGGTCGTGCACTGCCAGTCGGGCAGTAGTGGCCTGCAGGACAGACATCCCCAATGAAATGAATCTGAGAATAGACATCCTCCACTGTATGAGCCCCAGATTCACCATCTGAAACAACTTCAACTAATTACAGCTGCAATGCTTTCAGATTCATTACCATAATCAAACACTGCGGCAGGTGGGAAAAAAAAAAGACCTGTGTTGTTGTAGTACTGAGGTGTAGGAGTGTGTGATCCTTGAATACAGTAGTATCCTGGACTACAGGGCCCAGAGGGTGAACTCAGCCCTGGTTCTGCACAGTACTGTCCTGGTGTGCAAGACTGACACATCTCTACAGATGCTGCTCCTATTTAAACACCCACAATGTTAGTTTCATTCATCCATATTGAACAGCGTAAGTATGCTACATATGCTGGGATAAGACCTTCTAATGAGCCAAATGTTCCCAGAGGACAGGGCTCCATACGGCTGGCACCCGGTGGGCAATAGAAGCCAGCTGTGCATCTTCCTCCCGTGGAATCTCCAACTGGCTGTGAGAGCGAGGCACCCTGGATACACACATAACTGCAAAATCCAAAACATTAGCATTAGAAACGTACTTGGTTACTAACATAACCTCGGTTCCCTTAGATACAGAACGGAGTACTGCGTCGTCTGCCGTTCAGGCAAGACGCAATGGGGGGAATCTCCTGTTTTCACCAATTCTGAAGCCTTTTTTAATCACGCAGTGAAAACTGCACAGCCATTGGTTCGTGGAGTTTAAGAAAAAGAACCAATGACGGCGCGGCAGAGCCGTGCGAGCCAATGGCGAGTAAGCCCGCTCGAGCCCACCAAAAAGGGCGGGGTCTTGGCCTATATAAGTGGCCGTCTCGCCTTGGCAAACCAATTTAATTCGACTGAAGCGATGGCATGAGGCATCCTACGAATAGCACGTCAAGTTACGCAGTACTCCGTTCCGTATCTAAGGGAACCAAAGTTACGTTAGTAACTGAGTACATTCCCTTTCGATACTACACTCTGTACTGCGTCGTCTGCCATTTAAGCAAGATGCAACGGGGATTATACAATCACACCGTGCTATGAAGGGGGGATGACAGAGCACCCGAGCGGAGCACTGAGCATAGCATAATACATCCCAGAAGATAGGGGACTTAAGGACACTGTAGTCATCCTCCCATTTCTATATATTCTAGGAAATCCTAGGGGCCTAGAGCTTATGTAGTGAATGGGAAAAATACGTTATTACCCGGACTTTGGTTAGAGCCATAAACAAGTACTCATAAGCTGATCACATTGGTGAGGTTTATGCAGAGAGAACCTGCGTTTGTAATGCAGGGACATCTAGATTATAAAATCTGACAAAGGTGGACGGCGAGGCCCAGCTGGCCGCCTCACAAATTTCCGCAATGGACACGCAAGTGGACCATGCCCAAGAAGAGGCCATGCCCCTCGTGGAGTGTGCTCTAACACCTATGGGGCACTACAGACCCAAAGAGGAGTAAGCGAGCGCTATAGCATCGACTATCCATCTGGATAACCTGGGCTTTGTGACCGGAAGACCTTTCGTACGGCCACCGAAGCAGATAAAGAGTTGTTCCGACTGACGAAAAGAGGCGGAACGATCAATGTAAGTCCTCAGGGCCCTGACTGGACAGAGTAGGTTCCAGGCGGTCTTGATCATCCTGAGAAGGAGGAAGTGCAGAGAGAATGACCATCTGTGCCCTAAAGGGTGTGGATAGGACTTTCGGGACATATCCATGTCTTGGTTTCAGGACAACTTTAGAGTCGTTAGGCCTGAACTCAAGACAGGAGGGGCTCACGGAGAGCGCCTGTAAATCTCCCACTAGCTTCAACAATGCTAAGGCTAGCAATAAGGCGGTTTTTAGCGTTAGAGGACATAAGTCAACAGTATGGAGTGGTTCAAAGAGAGGGCCTTTAAGGCCCCTTAGAACCAAAGACAGGTCCCATGTGGGAACTCAGCCTCCTAGCCCCTTTTAGGAAATGAACAACAAGGTTGTTTCTCCCTATTGACTGTCCTGCTACGGGAGCATGGGAGCTGTGACATAGACTTTAAGGGTAGAGGTAGTACGGCCCCTATCCATTAAGTCTTGAAGGAAAGACAATATCAGAGATATGTCACAAGTAAATGGGTCTTCGTCCCAGGCTGTAAACCAGGCAGCAAAGACTGACCATTTTAGGGAGTAGAGACGTCTCGTTGACAGAGCTCTGGTTTGTGAGATAGTGTTCAAGACATCTTCAGGGAGGTTTGAAGGCTCCCATCTAGAAGCCATACATGGAGATCCCACAGCTCGGGTTTGGGGTGCCAAATCGTCCCTCCCGCTTGGGAGAGGATGTCTCGTCTCAGGGGAATCGGCCATGGCTCCATGGACGACAGCTGAGACAGGTCCGAGATGGTCTGCGACAGGTCAGATCCTCCATAGGGGAGCCACCAGGACGTGGTATCCCGCCAAGAGAGGGAGAAAAGATTGGAGAGCTAGATACACTGCCATCATTTCCAGGCGGTTGATATGAAGCTCACTCTCTTGGCTCCCCCAAGCACCGAAGGCTGGGTGATCGTCACACAGAGTTCCCCAGCCCATTTTGGAAGCGTCTGGCCACAGCTTTTTCCAGAGGCGGCAGTTTGAGATAACCCTTCTGCTCCGTGCCGTCAACCGAGGTGAGAGCGTGAGAGGCAGAAGAACGAAGGCGGGCAGAGTACGGGGTGCACCACGATTTGGTGAGCTCCTCGTGCACCTCAGGAAAAAAGGGAGCTGCCTGCTGGGGAGGAGCCTGGCAACGTCCGGGCAGGAACCATTCGTCGAGGCGGCTGCGTGCTGGTTCCTCAGGCACAGACCACTCCAAGCCGAGCTCTTCAACGGCCTTAGAGAGCACGCGAATGAGCTCGGAGTCGATCGAAGCCCTGGCATCAATTGGCTCAAGCAACAGCAAGGGGGCGGAGTCAAGATGTGATCCAAGGCCGCTAGGGACATGCTGTCATCCAGCAGCTCTTCTTCAGATCCCCCGAACGAGACCAGGTCGCTCGCGATGGCAGAGGGGCGCTGGTCCGGGTGGGAGAAGTGGACGGGGGAAGGCTCTCTTTGTGGAGAAAGTGAGGCACGCGGGACCTGAGCCAACGTGAGCTCACTTTCTTCCGAGCGCTGATATCCTCTGCATCGCTGAAGGAGAATGAATTGGTTTGCCAAGGCGAGCCGGCCGCTTATATAGCCCGAGACCCCGCCCGTTTTGGCGGGCTTGAGCGGGCTCGCTCGTCGCTGGCTCGTTTTCTTAAACTCCACGAACCAATGGCCATGCAGTTTTTACTGCATGATTAAAAAAGGCTTCAGAATCGGTGAAAACAGAAGTTTCCCCCCGTTGTGTCTTGCCTAAATGGCAGACGACGCAGTACGGAGTGTAGTATCAAAAGGGAAACAGCCCTATATTATTCAACAGGACATTTTAGTGGACATTGCGGGAGCTGAGCTGGCTAATAAACTCACTCACCCTGGAGAACAGTTGCCTGTAGGGGTGTCCAGGCCAGAGGAGCTGCAGTATTTACCAGGGGGACAGGGGACACACTGATCCTTGCTGGACAGGCCTAACTGACCATTAAAAGTGCCCACAGGGCAGGGGAAGCTCACTCCGGACTCTGAGCCTGTTCAAAATACAAAGTATAGAGTAAAAAAGGGTTCAAGTGTCCTTATCTTGTACTCAGAGTAATTTTGTCAGTACCTGGAGGGCAGTAATATCCCCTAGGACATGGCACAGGTATAGAGGTTCCTTCTGTTACTGTGTCTGAACCAGCACAAAAATATCCAGCCGGACACACAGAACATTCTGCCTATGGATGTGAAGTAGATAAAGTATTTATCTTTAAGATTTCATTGTGTGTTTTTGGGTGTTCCTTCATCATCATTTATGTCCCAGGGGTTGATTTTTCTATTTTTGTTATATGAATATGACATTAAAAAGGTTATGGTAACTTTTTTACCATGCCTTTATCACTTCTTTTTATATATAGATTTTATTGTTTTACTTGCTCCCAACTTACAATACTTCAACCTTAAAATATAAAATCCCATCATACTAAATAAGATACATTATATATTTTATGTAATTCATACTCATTTAAAGAAAGTGAAATAATCACTAGCCATTTTTAATATTTATCATTTCTAAAAAAATATTACAGCTGTCCCACAGCTGTGGAATCATTGTAAAATAATTATTTTATTATTTTAAAAATATTATAATTTAATTAGATATGATCAAAAACTTGTTTACTAATAAGAAAAATTCAGTAAAACTCTTATTTTTACTGTTTACTTAAGCTGATATTTATTTTAATTATGCAAAAATATTATTTAATTTGGATATATGTGACCCTGGACCACAAAACCAGCCATAAGGTTCGATTTTTTTAAATTGAGATTTATACATCATCTGAAAAATCTAAATATTGAGAAAACTGCCTTTAAAGTTGTCCAAATGAAGTCCTTAGCAATGCATATCCACTCACAAAAATAATTTTTGATATATTTATGATAGGAAATTTACAAAATATTCTCATGGAACATGATCTTTACTTAATATCCTAATGATTTTTGTCATAAAAGAAAAATCGATAATTTTGACCCATACAATGTATTGTTGGCTATTGCTACAAATACACCCATGCGACTTATGACTGGTTTTGTGGTCCAGGGTCACAAATACCATGCTAGAAAATATACTATATAAGTAAGTAGTCTATCATTTTATTGAAATATTGGTCAAATTTAAATTGAACGGTCAGAATGCTGTTAAACACAATACAACATTTGAGATGTGGTGGAAATCAGTTGTTTTATTATTATTTATAAACTATTATCGTATTTAATAATATTTTGAATTAGCTTTTATTTTTATATTTTCAGTTTTTCATTCAGTAATTATGTTATGTGCTTTTGTCATTTCTACTTAGCTTTCATTTATTTTTTTTAACTTAAACTTATTTTTCAGTTAGTTGCCAAGGCAATATTTCTCATTTTCATTTCATTTTTTTTAAGTTTTTCATCTAATATTTATATTTTATTTATTTCAGCTTTATTTAAATTAATTTTTAATTGTTTTGATTTGAATAGATTTGTAATCGTTCCAGTTTTAATTTGAGTTTAACTTAACAATAGCAACACTAGTGGAAATGCTGAAGAAACACCTTTTTATGTCACAAATTTTAATGGGGCATTAAACAAACAATGATGCCTCTCTCTCAACTGACCTGCCCCTGGAGGTTCTGGAAAGTCCCAAGGGGGCAGGGGATCTGAGCAGGGCTGCCAGGGGGACACATATGTCCAGGTGAGCAGATATAGTTGGCAGGCTGGCTGGAATTTTGACCCTGTGGGCAGTAGTAGCCTATCTGGCACACATGAGAAGGGGAGGAGAGACCCCTACTGGAGCAAGCAGATCCTACAAAGAAAATGTCCACAAATCAGTAGAAACAAAATGATCTAAAAGGAAGTTTAAAGTCTCAAAAAGAAGAGCACTGACCTGGAGGGCAGGGCAGACAGTCAGACAGCTTAGTGTTCCGGCTGCTGTTGCTAAAGCGGCTTAGTGGACAAGGCTCAGGGGATGAGGACCCTACGGGACAGTAGTGTCCTTGAGGACATTTACCACCTGTCCCTCTATCCACGGGTGTGGGGGAAGTGGCTCCTGAGAGACAAAAGTGTCCAGCTGCACACGGTCCAGACACAGCACTCTGTCCAGGAGACTCACAGAAGAAACCTGCAGAGTGGAAAGTTTGTAGGACATTTCACGGCTGAGTTTTTACAGATGCTGAAAGCACAAGAGGCTGCAACTGAAAATGGTATTACTCAAATGCTGTGAAGAAATAGGGCAGCGTGACCCTCTGAGAATAAGAGATGCGTAACTCTGAGAAATGACTCGATAGGAGTGCTGTTGCTTGTAGAAATGGTACCTGGAGGGCAGGGTAAACAGTCGTCACGGCTGGACATCCTTGTATGTGGATTAATAGTCCCTACTGGACAGGGGTGCTGATTTTGTAGATGGGTGCCCGTAGGGCAATAATAGCCTACTGGGCATTCAATGAGCTCAGAAGAGGAACCATTGGCAGGACAGTAGTAACTGCAAGTGAAAAAAGATAATTATTTTACAATGAATGACTTGATGGTAAAGTATGTAATTTTTGCGTCACTGGCTCCACCAAACAGAATGCAAAATGAATGACAGGCTTCCTAAACACTCCAATGTGTGCTATTGGGCGATCAAACAAATAGCACCACCCCAAACTCACAACAGTGCAACTTTGCTTTTCCAGCGGCCTTGATTCATTTTTCCCACAGAGATTTTAAAAATGTCTTCATTAAAGAGTTATAAGCCATGAACCAGATCAACCAGCTACGAGGTCAATCACAACATTACAAACTTTGATTTGTAGCAAAACAGTATTTGAAAACCAGACAAAAAGACAAAGGCTTTAAATGGCTTCAAAAGGATTGTTCACCCAAAAATGGAAATTATGTCATCATTTACTCTTGGAGAAAACTACATTATCCATGATTCTGCAAAAAACAATTCTGTGTTGTTCACAATGCTTCACGGGATTATAGTTTTTTCCCTCATTAAAGGAATAATTCACCCAAAAATGAAAATTCTTCTAAAATATCTTCTTTTGTGTTCAACAGAAGAAAGAAACTCATATAGGTTTGGAACAACTTGAGGGTGAGTAAGTGATGACAACATTTTCATTTTTGGGTGAACTATCCTTTTAATGAGGGAAAAAACTACAATCCTGTGAATTCCACAGTGAAACATGATTATTTATGTTGAAATAATGGGGGCTGATGGCTTCAACAAAAGCGTATACCATCAATTAACAACCTCGTAACTAGTCTGTCTTTATAGTTATGATTCAAATTCAATTTGCCTATGGAGAAAATTAATGGGATTTTTACTTCTGGAAACCAACTGCTGCATTATTTTGGTTGAGTCTAAGTTACTGTGTTAGATTTGTTGTGATGTTTTGGGAGTTTTGGGAGAATTGATCTTCAAATGTCACATTTCAAGCTATCTCTGCACAATCTGGGATAGCAGCAAGTAATTTGACATTGAAAAAAAGATAAACTTCACCTTTAAATGTTAACCGTTTTTGTGTATGTATAACTGTATCTACCCCTGGGGACACGGGCTGCAGCTGTCCTGTCTCTCTCTACTGCTGATGGATCCTTCTGGACATGCTTGAGGAGCGCTGGAGCCTCTAGAGCAAAAATAACCTGAGTGGGAGCAGAAAACAGGATGAGGTGGGCCGGTTTGAGGGAAAGATGGGTGTTTTTAATCTGCCCTGAATTGGGGATCTGTCATTTACCTGTCGGACACGGTCCTCCTCTGTGATCGTTGATTGGGCTGTTGGGGAGTATGGCTCCCTGTTTGCAGTAAAAACCTTCCCAGCATTCTCCGCTGGGTGAAGTCAGCCCAGATATGTCACAATAATGACCAGCAGAACATGACAAACACTCTTCCTATAAGAAAAAGGTATTCATGGTCCTTACAGATGTGACTGCTAGCAACAGGACCCTTAATATAAATAGAGAAATTCTTCTTACCACTTTGACCAATTTGGTTTTGTTACTGAAAGTGCCCTCTGGACAAGGCTGAGGTTGAGTGGTGCCTTTTGGGCAAAAGTGACCCGCAGGACAAGGTCCTCCAGCTCCTTGAGGAGAAAAAAAAAACAAAACAAAAACATTATTACATTTTATTTATTATCTACCTATCTATCTATCTATCTATCTATCTATCTATATATCTATCTATCCATCCGTCTGTGTGAGCATGTGTGAAAAATCACTTATCATCAAACATTTTTATGATTTCGTAATATATTCATAATTTATATTCATATAAGGCAAAAACTATTTGATGTTGCTTTATCAAAAAGTGTTCCCAGACATTTATTTTTATATATGTGAAAAATGTAATTACTGTATTCACATCTTAGAGTTATCATTCAGAATTTTTTTATGTAATAAACCCAAAATTATCTAAAATTCTCAAAATCCGTGGCTGCAAGCCCAGCTACCTGCAGACTGCATGTGAGGTTGAGGTGAGATGTTCCCATGCACGCAGTAATATCCCTCAGAGCATTCTCCTGTGACAGAGGTGGAGTTCTGGAGAGAGCAGTAGTGTCCTCCATCACATTCCCTACACTCAGAGCGGACACTCAAACCAGAGTCAGGACTGTATGTCCCTGCTGGACAAGGTCTCCAGTCATACCCTGTGCCTTCAGGACAATAGAAACCTACAGGAAAACAACAGATAACATCTTAAATATTATTGCTGGATTTGGGTGAAATCAGTCAGCATGTCTGTGTATAGTCTCTCTCCACTGTGTGGTGCTGTTCACAATTTAATTGAGTTTCTTGACAGGAAATATATCATTTAATTGAGTTTCTTTCATATACTTAGGAAGTAATCCACTGACACTACTTTCACTACTATTCTAGCTGTATCATAAAATGGATATGTTCGGAATAGCATACTACCATAATATTATTACCATTCCTGTAGTATATAGTATAGTGTAAAGAATAGTAAATATTTTGTATAAAAGCTGGAACTAAAAAAGAATATATATATATATAAGTACACGCACACAAAAACAAAAAACCATGATTAATGCACAATAACAATTATTATTTACAAAATGACAACTGGATGCCTTGCAAAGAATTGAATAAGCAATGTGACAGTAATGTAGCACACTACTGTTTAAAACATGAACAGTTGCATAATGCATACTGTTTCACATACTTTTATAAAACTGTAGGCAGTATACACTGCACAGCATCCAGTAAGCAGTACACTAGTACTCCATTCCGAACATAGCCAACGAGAGACCAAAGCACCAACCAGCTGGGCACAGCTGCCGGGCTCCATCCGCACAGTACCAGCCAGCTGTGCAGGGCCAGCACTGAGAGGCTTGAGTGACAGTTACAAAAGTCCCAGGATCACATGGAACAGGGTGGGTGCTTCCTGGAGGACAGTAATGTCCCTCTGGACAGATGTGGCCGGAGACGCCATCAGTGGGAGTGGGAGTCTCAGCTTTCTCAGCACAATAAAACCTTTTGGGGACATATCATGCCATAGGTTAAACTGGGCATCTGTGCTGCATTTGAAATGTACATATTGTTTGGAACATACCCAGCAGAGCAGAGTCCACTAGGTTCATTCAGGCCGGTAGAGGCACAGTAAAACCCTCCAGGGCATGACTGGCACTCGTCAATACTCCTTAGTCCTGTACTATTAGACCACGTTCCCACCGGACAGGGCAAAGGAATGGCAGTGCCTATAGTAACACAGAAAGACCTTTAAAACACTTTTATGAATGGAATCAAATCAGTAATATGCCATAAGTTCAGATATCATATTAGTATAAGGTGTTCAAAAGTTCTTCAAATGTTGTGAAATCTAATTAAACAGAATTAGATAAACAGCAAATACTATGTGTACAAAATATCATGTAGAGACACCTTTAGCAAATCTCAAAATAAACTTCCATTTTTTACACTGTACATTATAATGTTGTGATATCTAAATTTAACATGATTAATATTTGTTTCTTTATTTTAATTTATGTAGACAAAATATGTTATTTAGTGATATTTATGAGCAAATTTCTCATAAGACAGGGCTGATAAAGAATAATTTTGGTAGCTGAAAATTTTAAAACACCTTTAGGACAGTAGTGACCAGCTGGGCATGCGGCCCCTGTAGAACCATCCACAGGACTGGGTAAACTGGAGCCCTCTCTGCACCAGAAACCAGCCAAACACAGTCCTACAAATAAGTGTTTGTAACAGGGCTTGTAAAGCAAGAATATGAGGCATTTGTGATAATGTTATGTCTCAGAATTTTTATTGAAATGCCATCAGTCTCACCTATAGGTTCTTCAAGTCCAACATCTGGACAGTAATGTCCTGACGGACACAACAGACAGTCACTTTGGCTGTCCATGAGCTCACGGGGGTTATAGGTGCCGGCAGGGCATGGGAATTGTTTGGCAATACCAGTTCCTTCAGGACAGTAATGTCCCTTTGGACAAGGCTGCAGGACAGATATATTTGCAGCCCCAAATGTCGCATCACAATAAAAACCTGGTGTAGGAGAAAAAAATAAAAAACAGGATACAAGCTTCAGTATGAATTTCAGAAATAGAAATGTGGGAGTGTGTCACAGTTTGCTTTAGATAACCGCAGCTTGCCTGATTCACAGATTGTACAGTTCGCCTGCTTCTGCTTGTCCTGATATGTCCCAGTGGGACAAAAAATTGGGACAGGGCTTCCTGGGGGACAGTAATGACCAACCAAACATGGCAGAGCTAGGTCATCTATCTGACCAGGCGGGCACCAATAACCTACCGAAAAAAGGACAAGGACAAGATTGTTTAAACTGCACTTTACTAGTCTAGGTTTAGTGCAGTGATGGTCTGTGCTGTTCTTACCCTGCCTGCAGGGGGCAGTAGGAGCCTGAAGGCCCACGGTAGCACAGTAGTATCCCGCTCTACAGGGCTGACACTCGTCTTTGCTCACAAGGCCCACTGCTCGGGAGAAAGTCCCCGCTGGACATGGCTGTGGTACACTGGAGCCCTCGTCTGGGGAAATTGATAGATATTCATAACTAAAATGTATTCGGGAACATCTTAACTAAGGCTGGTTTAAGGGACATAAATCAGCAACATCTGAATAACCCAATACTTACCACAGTAAGTCCCTGGAGGGCAGATGTTGCCTGTAATGCCATCTATAGGCCTGGAGGAAGTGGCTTCTCTCGTGCAGTAATACCCAGGAGAGCACGGCCCACTCGGCAGGGCTAGACCTGTTTCAGAAGGTCAAGTATAAACAGACAGTTTTGCAAAGGCACACAGGGAAGTCATTGCTGGTGATTACGCACCGGTTGCATTGCAGAAAGCTCCTGGAGGGCAAGATAGAGGCTCAGAGGTCCCTGATGGACAGTAAAACCCCTCCTGGCATCTGCCACCGGTGGAGGAAGCAGGGCATAGGCAGTTAGCGTTAGTGTAGTTGTCCAGGTCAAAGGGCTGAGCGTTCCAGGCAGCAGATACACAGAACCATCCTGTGTAATGAATTCATTGTTTGAAATTCAAAATTAGTTCAATATTAAGTTGAAAATAGTCTCATCCAGGTGGTGTACTAACCAGCTTTACATTTCCCTGACACAGCGGACAGGCGCTCTTTCTCACAGTAGTGGCCTGGAGGACAGGGCAAGCAGCTGTCCAGGCTGTGGGTCATCGGCTCGGGGTTGTAATAGCCTCGTGGGCAGGGGAACTGGGTGGCATGTTTTGTTCCTGTAAACAAAGACCAGCACTGAATAATACTGAGACGTGATTTTTTTAATGAAAAGTGCATTTTGTCTAATACACTTAAATACATGTATATATTCTGTGACAATAAATCTTAATATTAGGGACCTACTGACTGATACTGGCCGATACTGTAAGCCAAAAATTATTTTTATGATATGGTTGATATTAAAATATATACTATTTTATACTTTTTTGTCTAAATAAACTGACAATAAAACATTTTAAAAAAGGGCATCACAACATGAAAAACTGATATTTTTAAGATATGCTAATGGCATTTAAGAGTGTTATAAAATTATTAAGTGTTTTAATGTACAAATAAATACCGTTTAAAAGTTTGCGGTCTTTTTAATGTTTTTTTCATAAGTCTCTTATGCTCACCAAGGCTGCATTTATTTGATCAAAAATACAGTCGAAACAATAATATTGTGAAATATTATTAAAATTTAAAATAACTTAATTATTGAATATACTGAATATATTTTAAAATGTAATTTATTCCTGTGATGTCAAAGCTGAATTTTCATCATAAATCCAGTCTTCAGTGTCACATGATCTTTCATAAATCATTCTAATATGCTGATTTGCTGCTCAAGAAACATATCTTATTATTATCTTATTATTATCAATGTTGAAAACAATTGTGCTGCTTAATATCTTTGTGGAAACCATCATATTTTGTTCAGGACTCTTTGATAAATAGAAAGGTCAATAAAATTTGAAATAGAAATATTTTGTAACATTATAAATGTCTTTATTGTCTTTACTAATATATATTGTCAAAGGATGCTGATATTGTATACCTACACCAACATTCACAAATATGTGGTCATCAAGATTTTTTAAACAAAAATTAATAGATTTTTGTTTAAAAAATCTTGATGACCACATATTTTTGAATGTTGGTGTAGGTATACAATATCAGCATCCTTTGACAATATATATCCAATATAATAAACCAATATATATACGAGAAAATTAAAAATGTATAAAATTAATTAAAACTTAATATTGATTGTTAACCCTTATGGTATCGATAAATTGTGCAACTATATTTAATATTGGCCTTATCTGGTGCTATTGTTTTAATACTAATACTCTATTTTACTATATAATAAACACACACACACACACACACACACATATATATATATATATATATATATGTATATATTATTATTATAATTTTTTTTGGTATTGTAAGCAATAGTGTATATTTCATTCTGTCTCTTACCATCAGGGCAGTAGAATCCAGGAGGACAGGGATACAGAGTGTATTTGCTGGTACTCTCTGGGCAATAGTATCCAGCGTGACAGGAAGTGCACTTAATCTGTCCTGTCAGGTTGGTATATGTGCCCGCAGGGCAGGGAACAGGCACAGCACTGCCAGTGGGGCAGAAGTGCTCTTGAGGACAGAGACCACCTTCCGAATCAGAACCTGTACCAACCATAACACCACAGTCAATTGTAGAATACAAACAGACAAAGAGCTAATGACGCTATCAAATTAACAAAGATGCACCAGTCGCACCAGTGGATGACGTTGCTCCGGCAGGGCAGTAGAACCCCTCTCGGCAGGGTCCAGATGGTCTACTCAGGCCCACCGAACCGCAAAACTGCCCAGCAGGACACACTGTGCACCCTGATTTCTTACTAACATAAAAACTATAAAGACAAAAAAGGAAACTGTTCATCTGTTCATTCACTCATATTTGTATATTATGATCATTTGGCCCTGTAAGGTACCTGTTTGAAAAGGTGCCAAGCGGGCAGGGTAAAGGAAGGCTTGTGCCCTCAGGACAGTAATGACCCACAGGACATGGCCCACCCACCCCTGTGCTAATATTTGCATCAGGATTCTTGAAGTTTATGCCTGCAAAAATCAAGAGAAAGCACATAAACCACAACTGCTTAGAAGCCATGATCCAAATCAACAAAATGAAGACACTAATTATTAAAAAGCCAGATGTCAATATAATTGGACATACCTGCAAGGCAAAAATACCCAGCCTGGCAGGGACCAGTAGGTTCAACTAGTCCCCAGTCTTCACAATACATTCCTTAAAATGATAGGTGTGTATGATGAACATTACACTACACCAGTGCTATTAAAACTGCCAAAGGTGTAAGTAAAGCAGGGGCACTGCTCTCACCAGCTGAGCACAGTAAACACTGCTCTACTTGGCTTTGTCCTGCTTTGGGGCTGTATGTGCCTGGAGGGCAAGGGAGGATGTCCTCCACTGTGCCCCCCAGACAGTAATGTCCTTCTGGACACAACTGGAGCTCCTCTCCCTCCAGACACAGCCATCCAGTGGGACAGTCACTGCATTCTGCAGCACCTGCGTTCACACACATTAACAATATAATGATCACAACTTACTTTATTACGCTTTGAGTTGACATTGTGAATGACTTGACATGTGTATGAGCTGAAGGCAAAGAACAGACAAAATGCAAATAGTTGTTTATGATGAATGTTATTATAAATAACAATATGAATCACAATTTGCATATTTATGCTAAGTATGAAAAGTATATACTGCACTGGCGATGGTGAACTTTTTTGGATATACTATAGCATAGTATAGCATAGTATTAACCCAAAGAACATGTTTGGCTGCATATTTCAAAAATCAATGCACTTTTGACCAGTGTTATTTTAGTACTATTTATATACTACTACACTATTTATTAATATTTTGAATTAGCTTTTATTTTTGTTTTCATTTTAATTTTTTGTTTTAGATTAAGTTTTAATCATTTTGTTATGTGCTTTTGTCATTTTCTATTTGGCTTAAAAAATGTATTCTTATTTCCGTATTAGTTTTAGTCATTTTAATACTTCAAATTACATTTATTTTATTTCAGTTATTTGCCAAGGCAACATTTCTAATTTTCATTTAAGTTTTTTAAGTTTACTTATTTATATTATTATATATATTATATTTTTTAACATACTATGGTTTGAGACAAACTATTCCAATCTTGCATTCTTGTAGACAATCACAGAACAAATGACACTGTGACAAATCACAATTTGCATACTTATACTAAGTATGAAAAGTATGTACTGCACTGGTGATGGTAAAGTACATACTTTAAAGTGTTCTGAATACATCATAAAATTGTGTCTAAGAGCACAAAACTAATCCCCTAGGATAACATACCGGGATGTGGGTTGTGTTAACCAAAAAAAAAAATCAAAAATCAAGACTCTTTTGACATACCATTTTCAGAGTATTATGGTTTGAGGTACAGTAATCCTAATCTTGCATTATTGATACACCATCAGATTACAAATAACATTGTGAAGTATGTACTGCACTTGTAAATCCATGTTTAACGGCTAATATTGCCCACAACCCATTGTGCGTTGGACGAGGATTGGATTAGAACTACAAACACAAATAAAAAGTGTTAAAAAACTACAAACATGGTGGAAGCACAAGATCAACAGTTAAGTAGAGAGGTTTAGATAAAGGGGTTTAAGTGATTAATAAGCAGTATCTAACCTGACGAAAAGATATTTGTTATCCACATTATATTTCATCTGCAAAACACTGAACTTTTATAAAGATACATTTTGTCATTAACTTTTAAACGCATCATTATTCAAACACATGAAGAGAGTTCTCCGCATTAAAGACCTACGACTGACTACTACATTTCTCTACGATACAGTAGGAAATTAAATTAAATTGAATGTGGAGAATTTTAACTGTGACAAGATGATTGACAGGGCAGGTTAAACGGTGACAGGATGCACATAACTAATGACAGAGAGCTTATAAAGCTTGCCGACTATATTGCAACACACTCAAAAGTATATACTTTCTCTTCACAAAAACAGTATATACTTTTAGGGCATAGTATAATTAAGCAAACTGGGACGCAGCATGTGTTTTTTGGATGTACAATCATTTCATAAAATTGATTATACACCACCAGAGAAGAAACGAACCAATCCTCTTGCATAACTCAAGTGGTTCTAGCCAGTATTAACTCAAAAAGCATGCATGGATGGATGCAAACCTCAAAAATCAAAGCTTTTTTGACACCCTACTTTTAACGTACTGTGATTTTAAAACACATTAATCCCAATATTCTATTATGCTACATAGAATGCATAATATGTTCATTGGAATTCAAACATTCACAAGTTACACTAAAACCACCATTAAATGAATGTTTGATGTTTTAAGCCTCACAGATCTCTGGTTATAATTTCTGGATATTCAGGTTTAGGACAATGTATAAAATACCTATAAATTATTTAAAATAAATGTAAAATATACCTGTTGTATTTGAATGTGTTCCATCGGGGCAGTGTAGAGGGGATGTACAACCCTGTGGACAGTAATACCGCGCAGGACACCTATTTCCTGTTACCCCATCATCAGGCATGGCCGTTTTAGCACCACCTGCACAATAAAACCCTATATGACAGAACAGTGGAGAACTTCAGTCAGTTTTAAAAACAAAAATTCAATCTGCAGGGATTATGATCTGAGATTATGAATTTGTACCTGGAGCACATATTCCAGTGGGCTGAATGAGGCCAGAGCTGTTGCAGAAGAATCCAGCAGGGCAGAGCCAACAGGATGACACGGTCTGGGACCCCAGTGCATTACTCCAGGTTCCAGGAGGACAGGGGTATTCATGAGGGTGTCTGGTGCCTGCTGGACAGTAATAACCCATAGGGCATATGTCACCATATCTGGAGCTAATCTGTAAAAGAAAAAAAAAATGGATCATTGAGCTCGAAATGAACCCCACTTACTAACATGTGTGAAAGACAGTATGTTGTTACCGGAGTGGCAATGTGGGATCCACCAGTGCAGTAAAAACCAGGCTCACAGGGTCCCTGAGGAGCAGTTAGTCCTGGAGCGTGGCAGTACTGACCAGCATCACATGGGCCACAGTGCTGCAGATCCTCCGCTCCTGAACTTGCAGTGTATGTACCCTTCATATAATGATAAGGAATTACTGTATTACTGATTTACTGTACTTTTAATCAAATAAATGTAGCCTTGGTGAGCATAAGGAACTTCTTTCAAAACATTAAAAAATCTTACCGACACCAAACATTTAATATACATTATTGTATATTAAATGGAAAACAAGGCTTCATACTTACAGGGGGGCATGGGTGTGCAATTAGGGAGCCAGCAGGGCAGAAATGTCCAGGTGGACACAGGGGCTGCTGGGATAGACCTGTCCTGTTGCAAAGTCTTCCTGACTGGCACTCGATACAGGAGTTGTAGCCTCTTCCCTGATGGAAAAGAATTAAAACTTTTAATGAAATTTAAATGTTACTTAGTGTAAATTCTCTAATGGCGTGGCTTACTGGTTGGAAAGTTCCCAGTGGGCAGGGTTCAGCCCTCACAGCTCCTTCCAAAGAGTAGTGTCCCTCCTCAGCTTCATGTTGGATTGGTGTGGCTGAACCTCCTCTGCAGTAATACCCCGCAGAGCACGGACCAGAAGGGGATGTAGAGTTTGTTTCTAAACAATAATATCTGAGAGAGCAACAAAAAAAAAAAAAAAATCCATACGAATTAGAATTCAAGATTTGACAAGAAGTTTCAAGGGATAGTCTGCCAAAAAATGAAAATTATGTCAACATTTATTCACCCTCATGTTGTTCCAAACCTGTACGAATTTCTGTCTTGTGTGGAGCATAAAAGAAGATATTTTGAGAAATGTCTCAATGAGGTCTAGTGTTGTTAGGTTCCCAACGTTCTTCAAAATCTCTACTTTTGTTTTCGCAGAAAAAAAAGCATATGGTCTTGGAACGAAGTGAAAAAAGTAAATGGTGACAAAAATTTATTTTTAGATGAACTATCCCTTTAAGAATGAGAATTGAATGTTTATTTATAATAATACCCTGGAAGACAGCGGACACACTGCTCTGCATGTTGAAGACCCGTGCTATTACTGTATGTTCCTGAAGGGCACGGCTGTGGGTGAACTGAGCCCGGTGGGCAGAAACTTCCAGCAGGACACACACCCCCTTTACGGCCATCAGGAGGAATCTGTCAAGGCAAGAAAAGAAAGTTTGATTATTAAAATGATCAAAAGCAAATTAAATTGAAGTGAATTTTTTTTGTAATTATCTTACTGGATTTCTAGATCCCTGTCTACAATAAAATCCTCCTTCACAGTCCCCCGTGGGCTCAGATTTGCCCAGTCCTGTGCAGTATTTCCCCCCACTACATAGGGTGCACTGTGATGCTTTAGTCAAGGCTGGCCGGGATCCATACGTGCCCTCTTCACATGGCTCTGGGACTGAGCTCCGCTCAGTACAGTAGAAACCCTGACAATTAAAGCAAAGGAAATGCATTACATACAAGCTGAATTTTTAGCAGCCAATACTCTAGTTTTCAGTGTCACATGATCCTTCAGAAATCATTCTCATATGCTGATTTGGGTCTCAAGAAACATTTCTTATTATCAAAAATGTTCAAAACATTTTTTGCTGCTTAATAATTTTGTGGAAACCATTATTTTTTTTCAGTATTCTTTATTGAATAAGAACAGCATTTACACATTTTTGGTACATGACAAATGTCACTTTTGATCAACATAATGCATCCTTGCTGAATGAAATTGTTAATTTCTTTCAGAAGAAAAAAATCGTACTCACCTAAACTCTTTAACGGAAGTGTATTAAGAAAAAAAATTTTACTTTACTTTACTTACACATGATTTTTTTATGGCATGCCAACATTCTTAGTCACATTTACCTGTGGACAGACTGTAGGAGTGTGTGTGGCCAGAGTAGGACAGTAGTGACCAGAAGGACATTCCACACAAGCTTCTCCTCCATGCCCATATGAGTCATTCCTGAAGAAACCCGACTGGCATGGAAACGAGTTTGGATGTCCGGTACCAAGAGGACAGAAGTATCCATCAGGACAGTTTCCTGTCTGATAGGAATAATATACATGTTAAAGAGATAGTTCACACAAATCCAACTCTTTTCCATACAATGAAACGATGGGAACCTGACACAGCCATTCAGTCACCATTCAGTTACATTGTATGCAAAAAAAAGAGCAGCTTGGACATTCTTCTAGATAACTCCTTGTGTATTCCACATAAAAAAATGAAGAGCTTACGTGCTCAAAACATTACTGCTGTGAGTCACATTATTACACATTATTACATTTGTAATGTAATAATTACAAATGTTACTTTTAAAAGTAATGCATTACAATATTGCGTTACTCCCTAAAAACTTATTGTGTTAGTTACTTTTTAAGAAAAGTTATGTTATGTTACTTTTGCGTTAGTTTTTCTCACCTGGGATGGGCTTGCTTGTTTGTTTTATACTAATAAAACAAAATGTAAAGGACGTTTCTCTCCAGAAGCCAGATTTACTAAACAGGGCAAATTAGCATGAGAGCGCAATTCCAAAAAAGCACCGATGGGAGTGGAAAGTTCTTTTAAATTTACAACCAAATAACTGACTGCGTTTGTGTTCTTTAATTTGCGTGTGGTCAGTAGATCACACGCAAATTAAAGAACACAAACGCAGTCAGTTATTTGGTTGTAAATTTAAAAGTAATGTGTAACCTTCTAGTTAACAAACCAGTTTAAACAGTATATACAAAAAACTACAAGGGAGCCATACTGGTTCAATAATGGGCTCTTCCCGGGGATTCTCTGTGTAGCAGTATTTTCCTTCTGGACACTTTGTGCAGTCTGAAGGGTCACGTAGACCTGGCTGTCGACTGTAGGTCCCTTTGGGGCACGGAACAGGATTAGGATCCTGAGTAGAACGTAAATAATAGAAAAGAAAATAATTGCTATGTTCCGTGCCGTTTATCATCTGACATGATGATTGACGATGGTTATACTGTTTCTGACCCTCAAAATGATACTTACAACACTTCCACCAGGACAGTAAAAGCCTATTGGGCAGAATACCGCTGATCGCTGGGGTTCTCGATCCATGCCCTTTGAGCAGAGGAAACCCGGAGGGCAAACCATTACTCTGAGCATCGCCTCCTCACTGGTGGTCTCATCGCTGCAGTAGTGACCTGGCAAACATGGAAGACACTCCTCTGATCCCTCATCCTAAGAAAAAAAGTGCAAGACAGAGAACCAGAAGAGAGGGAGATGGATAAATTAAATGTAATTTATTTGTTACAGTAAGACAACACGCATTCAATTACAACAACCTGTCTGGCTTACAGAATAACTTCCTGTTCCACAGACTTTTGGGCTGATTGTGGCCGGATGAGGACAGAAGTAGCCGGCAGGACACACAGAACAATCTTCTGCTCTCCGCCCCCCTTTTATCTGACGAAATGTTGCCCTGGACACACAGGAAAAGTTAAATCCACTGAAGTCTTACCTAGCTTTATTTCAGCCAATGGGACGGTTACTCACGGTGGACAGGAAGTGGGTTTGGATGTACCCTCTTTACAGTAATAGCCTTCTGGACAGACCTGACAGTCCTCTTTTCCACCATTACCTATCTTTGTGCTGTAGGTGCCTGGAGGGCATGGGTGCTGTGAGCCATATAATGTACCTGTAGAGATACACACACATACACTATATAACATCTCAAACAACTTCAGGGGTCTTCAACAATATAAATGAATACACTATATACTATATATATATATATATATCATTATTGTAGTAATAATAGTAATAAATATTATTTAAAAATTTTGGGAAACTCACACGCACACAAATGTCTGACTATTTGATTACTTTAAAGGTAATGATTATTTTAATGGCTTTGCAATGAATACGAATACATTTATATGGCACTATCAAGATGTTACTGTAGGCCAAAGTTAAAATTAATGTTTTTCTTCAAATGGGAAGAACATTCAGATATTTCAAAAAGCTTTAATACCTTCAGGGCAGTAGTGTCCAGAGTGGCATCTTCCAGAGGGAGCGCCCACTCCTGCTAAACAGTACCAGCCTCTTGGGCACGGCCGGCACTCGCGCTCCGACTCCAGTCCACTTTGATCATTCCAGGTACCAGCAGGACACTTGTGCTGAGTGGGGAACATAGTGCCTGCAGGACAGTAATGCCCAGGAAAGCAAAAGAGTGGAGGCCTCTGGACACCACCAGTACCTATAAAGGCGTAAATTGTTAAATAGTTTAAAATTAAAGGTAAATAAAACTTATAAATGTATAAAGTACATGACATTAAACTCTGAAGGTAGTCTGACACCTCTAAAACAGGCAAAACGAGCAGGACACTGCTGACACTGGGTGAGGTCAGTGAGGTCTGTGCGGTTACTAAGGGTACCAGGAGGGCAAGCGCTGGATGGGTCATTTGGTCGGGCAGAACCTGGTGGACACACAAACCTGAGAGAAAAGAAAAAAAAAAGTGAAAAAAAAGCAAATTCTACTAAACAGCTTTCAACTAGTTTTTATCAGCCTGACCAGACCTTTAAACTAAGTACCTGCCCAGAACAGTCTGAGAAACAAGCTTAGGCTGGGTTTTTTTTTTAAATTCTCATGTGCGAAAGGCACTAACCCTGGCATACAATCCACATCAGGGAACTTCAGTGCAACTTGTGTGCATGCTTTGCCCGGGTAGCAAGGTCTGCAGTCTGCCAGAGCATCCTGCCCCTCCAGAGGGTTAAAGGTGCCTGGCTGACAAGGCATCGGGTCACTTGTTCCTTCTGGACAATAGAAGCCCGGTGGACACTTTAAACAGTCCTTTACACCTATGATGAAAAGAGAGACAAATATCAACCCAACAGCAGATTTATATGTATGTGCTTTAATGAGATTAAAGATTTTAAGAAAGAAATTTTACTCAGCGCCCCCTGATGTGGGGTGAAGGTCCCTTGTGGGCATAAGATCTCACTGAGTGCGCCTGCTGGGCAGTACCTCCCACGGGCACAAAGCAAACCAGGACCTGCAGAACCTAAAATCAAGGAGGGTTTAAAGTGTTCTGGCTTTTAGCAAATGTCTATTAGCTTTTGAGGATAGTGTACTCTTAAAAGTTTACTTTAAGACTCCTATTAAAAAAAAACATATACACACATGCATTGTGTATACACACATTATACACACACACACACACACACACACATATATTTAAATAACAACTAGAAATCAGTTACTGAATACAAACAGAACTGTAATACAATGCCTTTAGTTTTATCTACGTTTAGTACAACAATAAATCATATAAACAGAAATTGTGGTGTTTTAGCATATGATGAAAAACATTGCAAACAACTTTTCCATCTTCTCTGCACTTCTCTGACCCACATCACACACTCTCTTACAGCACTTTACAGTCAGGAAACAGCTGAGGGCAGGAAACAGTTCAACAGCAGTCGTTCTTGTGGGTTTAAGAAAATAAAAGCTACATTCTACTGTAATTTTCACTAAACACACTCATAACATTTAACGATTTAGACTGTTTCTACAAAAATAGTATTTTTATGGAAAGGCAGTAATCTATCACTGATAATGTAAAGACAACAAAAAGCAAAAGATAATGTATAGTATTCATATATGTGTATAAACATGATCATGCATATGTGTGTAATAGGTTCATGCCCTAACCTGAGGGACAGTAGCGACCCTCTGCACACCTCTTGCAAGCTGCCCTACTTGTCTGACCCAGTTGTCCTCCTGCGGTTCCAGCAGGGCAAGGTGACCCGTGTGGCACACCTGTGCCCTCCTCACAGTAATACCCTTGTGGGCACAGAAACTGAGAGCTCGGCCTCCGAGAGGTGCCCTCCAAACAGTAAAATCCTGAGAAGAACAAGACATTTCCAGCTGTTATCATGCATTTTCCGATTATTCGTTATACATCTAGTTCTGGTTCTCGAATTTGATTGACTGGGACGTTTGTCTCTTTGTAGCACTCCTCTTGTCTGTTTGCATGTTCCAGAATGTCAGTCTGTGTGTTAGTGGTGGGGATTTTACAGCGACTCTTTCTACAGGTTACATCGTTACGCCAGTAGGTGGCGTCATTGAGTCATTGAATTCAACCAACCGATTGGTTAGAAACACTCAGGATCACTTTATTCACAATAAAACAGCACAGGGACGTGTAACTGTTCATCGTGCTTCAACTTTGTTTGAAAACATTTTAGCTGGCGGAGCAAAAAGACTAAAAGATGTTCACATTAGTGAAATCTCACTGGCAAAAAATTCAAGACACATTCAAATCAAGCAACAGTCTGTTTTTGCGTGCAAATTTGCGTGAAAAACCTGCTGCAAAATCTGCATGCGAAATTCCTGATCACACAGATTCCAGTTAGAATCAGTGGATTTCACTCGTGAGTTTTTGCCACGGAATGGTAAATGTGAGCTCATCTTAAAGGTATAGTCACATTCCAAAAATATCATTGAAATTTCACCAGCAAAAAAGTCCATGCTGTCCCTAATATTTACAGCCCATTCGGCCAATCAAACAAACAGCACTCTTGATCATGCCATGTTATATTGCTTAAATGTGACATCAGCAAATAGACCCACAGGTAAAATGAAAACTGAGATCACTAAATATAAGTAAAGCTGTGGAACAGTATTAGTACCTGCAGGACAGATTGCACAGTCCCTCTCTCTCTGTAGTCCCTCCTTTGGTCCATAAGTTCCTGCCGGACACTGTATCGCAATATTTGCAACACAGTAATGTCCTGCAAAAAAACATTAACACTCAAAATGTGGAATTGAATGTGAAAAGCATGCAGCCCGACCTGAAATACTGACTCACCTGCAGGACACACAACACAGTCTGATCTTTCTCCATCTCTGTATGTCCCAGGGGGACAGGAGATAAGCTGTCTTGACCTCTGACCAAGATGAGACTGTCCCCTTGACCAGACCGGAGTCACTGTACTCCTGCTGCCTGAAGAACCATTGCATTTTTTACACTCAGTCTGGCCCGGCATGTATGAATAATGGCCCACGGGACAAGGAAGAGGTGCAGACATCTTTTTGTACGGACAATGGCTTCCTTAAAGAGGAAATTGAATATATTTATAGGGATTTACAAGGAATTCTGTGCCTGTAAGTGTGTGTGGCATGTTGTGATATTGATGTGTGTGTTTATTTTGGCTGTAGTAGGTGCAAGCAAGACATCAAATGCATGTGAATTAAACATGGGAGTCCATGTTTACCTGCGGGACACGGGTGACATTGAGCACTGCACAGAGTGGAGTAGTAGCCTTCAGCACAGTCAACACACTCCGTCTGATTGAAGTTTGGTTCTTCTCCAGGGCCACACTAAAATGGTAAAACAAACAAATAAAAAAAGTGTAATACCAATATGGATAAAAAATTATCTTAATTATCTTAAGCAGCACATCAGTTTGTACCCACCTTAATTTGAAAACCCTCTATGCAAACAAAGCCAAAGGGGCACGGCAGGCAATGGGTGAGCCCCTCTGGAGAATACTGTCCTGAGAGACATGCTGTAAGGTTGCCTGATACGCTGTCACAAGAGAAACCAGCAGGACAAAGCTTGCATTCCACGCGGTCTTCTGTGCTAACCAAACCTGGGACACAGGGCTTTAAAAAACACCAACAATTACACACACACATGTTGGGTTTTTATGTTTTATGGGGACATTCCGTAGACAATGATTTTGGAGACCAAAAAGGACAAGGATTTTAGATATTGCCATCTTTAAGGACATTTTGCCCCCATAAGCTAGAGTATACCTGAACCACACAAACACACACATGTATGTGTGTGTGTGTGTGTGTGGTTTAGGAATACTCTACCTTATGAGGACAAAATGTCCTTAAAGATGGCAATATCTAAAATCCTTATTAATTAATAAGTATTAATTAATTTGTCGTTCCTCATGTCGTTCCAAAGCATAACTCCTTCATTCATCTTCGGAACACAAATTAAGATATTAAGCTCTTGGATTTCATCAAAAATATCTTCATTTGTGTTCCAAAGATGAATGAAAGTCTTAAGGGTTTGGAAAGACATGTAGGTGAGTAATTAATGACATAATTTTCCTTTGTGGGTGAACTAACCCTTTAAAAAAAGTAAATAATTAATATACACATTTCAATAAGTTATATATCTATCTATCTATCTATCTATCTATATATATATATATATATATATATATATATATATATATATATATATATATATATAGTCAAACCAAAAATTATTCAGACATTTTTTATTTTTTATATATTTTACTAGTGAGTGCAGGACACTATAGTTCATTTATGTCAGTGAGAATAGCAAAATAAAGTAAACTGTGACATATTATACCCAAAAAGTCTTCATACAGTGGATTACCAGTAAAATTGATACAAATTTGGAACCAGAAATTATTCAGACACTTTGACCTGACCATGTTTTGCTTAAGTGTTATCTGACATAATTAAGATTTTTTTTTTTCTGACACAGTTTAACTCTGAGATCTTGTCATATTTTATTACCATTTTCTTTTTAAACTATTGTGAATAAACTGTATTAATGAATGAAATGTTTAAGGTCTCTGAATAAATTTTGGTTTCACTGTATACACACACACACACACACACATATTCACACACAGATATACAGCACATAAATTTAAAAAAAAAATTAATAAAATAGAAACAATTACATAAAATGATACAAAATAAATCTGCTAGGATACCTGGCAATCCTGGATACTGCTTTTCCCAGTATAAGGGTTAAACATGCCAGTGGGGCATTTTCTGGGTGCAGACACATTGCCAGGACAGCTGAAAAGCCAGGAAAATGGGGGAAAAATTTTTTTTTAGTTTGATGCAATTACACAAACTCTTCTATAAAATGAAAATCACACTTACAACTGCCCTGCAGGACACTCAAGGCAGATCCCTGATGAAAAATAGGTTCCCTCTGGGCATGATATTTGTGTCCAATTACAGTAGATTAAACAATCTGAACTCACAGGCCTCATGTCAGCTCCTGCATCATCAAGATATTAAAAAATAATTAATAACTGCATCAATTACCAATGCTTAATTAGTAACTACGTTTCATTTATTTTAAACACTAGTCTGTACGTAATAAATTTCATCTCAAGCTGATGGTGCATACCTGATACAAAGACATTCCATCTCTGTCTGAAGCCACTCCATGTTACGCAGAAGAAAAATAAAAGAAAATATCGGCTCATGGTGATCATTTTTAAGCTCCCCGTTACATCGCAGCGGACTTCTGTCCTCAGTCGCTCTATAGCCCCTTTATGTCTATCAGTGAATAGGGACACCTCAATAATTGAAAGTGAAATTCAAGCCATGTAACTCAATTCCAGTCAGAAGCCAGTGATACACTCACTGGGCAGAACTGTGAACTTTACTGTCTAGAATATCAGTCTGTTTTTTAAACCATGGACTGTACAGGATCTTATTTACCTTCGGATTTCTTAATGTTAGGAGAATAAATATTTTATGTCTACATGCGCTTACATTTGAATGAACAGTCTCCCCAAAATAAATAGATAAATAAATAAAAAAGAAATATAATTCGCAACATTTTTGCACTATGGTAAAGACAGTTGGTTTTCAATTTCAATTTGACCTGAACATTTCTTCATAATATTCACCAACCCACTGTTACAGTGAACATTTGAAAACAAAACAAACATTAAAAATAAATAAATAAATAACACATTAAAAAGGAACACGAACATAAAAAATAGCATCTAGAGCAGTAAATGTTAAAATAGATTGTAGGTTTTTGTGGCAAAGCGAAGGCATGTTTCCTGTTCCTTTACGTTTAAATGAAGCTTTAAACCTCTGCAGCTGTGCAAACTGTTGTACTCTAAAGTTTCCACTGCAAAGCATGAAAGCGATCCAGTTTACTGCAGCAATCGAGTGATAAATTAATCAAACTGCTGGGAAAGCCACTTTGATTCATTAACATGGATGTTATCAAGAGTCAGGCTATGAACTTCTTTTAATATCACTAAAGCAATTTCCATTTAAATTGTTTAGATCTATGGAAAATGTTAATTAGGTAAAAACAACTTCATCATTAACCAAAACCATTGAACCGTGCCATTTTATTGACATTCAAATATAACTTCCATAAGACATGCCCTATATTAATGAATTAAATCTAATGAATCTATTGCATAAATAATGTACACATATTTAGTTAAATGATCAAAGAAAACTAGTGCCATGCAAATGAAGCTGCAGAAGACCCAATGACATTTTGCCATGCGTCATGATGTACCAACAGCTCAGTTAACCACATTTTCTGGAGGCAGGTGCTATTTGTAAATGAAGCTCACCCTATGGGAAGGAGCCTCCCTTTGTTTTTCACATTTGCTATATACTAATTATCATTTATGCATGCAGATATATGAACAAGTATCTTGAATGAATGCCAAAACATGTTTCTGATTCCTGTGATGCTGCTTTTACAATTAGGATTCCAAGGTAATGTCACTGGCGATGCTATACTATCATTTCTATTTAATATGAATGAATTATATCTAATGTGGTATATTAAATATTTCCATAAACAGGCCTACTTATATATTCATTTAAATATAAGTGTAATTTCTAGTTGCTGTTAACTTTATGGCTCTTCACAGATGCTGTAAGAAGTATGAGTTCTGAAATTAAAAATGCAAGACTCCAAGAACCTTTTACTTTAAATTGTACCTACAACTGTTCCAGTGGATTCACTCGTGGTGACTGGAAATGGGAGGAAACTCCAGTATGTAGCAAGTGCCACTGGGATAGTGAAACGTTCAAATTAGGTGACATGTGCACTGTGAGCTTATACACACCTCATCTAATTATGGAGCAAACGCATTATAACTATTCTTGCTTTTCTGAAGAGAGTGACAAACCGGGCATTCCTCGTAAAACAGAACTTCTGGTAATGCTGCAAGTTCACGGTAATTCAAATTTACTGTTAATGATGAATAACCTGTTTACAAATGGCCTTTTCTCACTATATGTGCAATAATTCTTCATATAGATGAATCCAAAGGACAAGTAACACCTCCTAAAGGACCAGCTGGTGAGTCTAAGTTGTGGATCTGTAAGGATAGTTCTACTTACTGTGCTATTTTTAAGACTATTATTGGTTTGTGTTATTTTTTGAATGTTGTCTTATTGGTCTAGGTCCATCTTTGAGAGTAAAGTCGTATAGGGGTCAGACAGAGTCAGATGAGGTACTTACATCATTTTCCACCATTGAAGTGATAGCAGGAACCTCACTCATACTTCACTGTGTGACCATTGACATCAAACACTGTGAGGTGCATTGGGTCAGAGAAAACAGTACCCTTCCTTTGACACCAAAAAATGACAGTGTAATAGAGTGGAGTGAAATCAAAGCAGAGGACAGTGGACGATACAGGTGCCAAACCAAAGGGACTTGCACTCAGCAGGCTTTCACTGTGGATATAGAGGTTAACACATTAGGTGAGTGTTTTACACTTCCAAAAATATATCAACTCATTTTCAGATTCACATACAACACGGTCCATCAAGTCAGCATTTTGCCATACAGATGGATTCACCTGGGCCAAGGTCTTCACAGCTTTTGCAGTGTCTGCAGTGGTTGTCTTGACTGCCCATCTGGTGTATCTGTGCTACAGAAGAGGGTGTAAGATAATGGATTCCACTAACATAGTCCATGAAAGGTAATGCATAATTTTATATGTAAAATGAATCATTATGAAGTAGCAAAACATATCAAATCTCTTTCATCAGCAGTATCTGGTCTCTTGCAGGGTTCCATCCAGAAACGCTGTGGTGATAAGGCCAATCGCTCAAGGTCTCTCTCAATTTATATATATTAATATATATATATATTATTTTTATAAATTAATACTTTTATTCAGCAAGGATGCATTAAAATGATCGAAAGTAACAGCAGAAACTAAAAAAAAAACTTTTCCAAATAAATGCTTTTTTTAAATTTTCTATTCATCATAGAATCCTGAACAAATGTGTATCATGGTTTCCACAAAATATTATGGAGCACCACTGTATTCAACATTGATAATAATAAGAAATGTTTCTTGAGCACCAAATCAGCCTATTAGAATGATTTCTGAAGGATCATGTGACACTGAAGACTGGAGTAATGATGCTGAAAATTCAGCTTTGCCATTACAGGAATAAATGACATTTTAAAATATATTAAAATAGAAAACAGTTGTTATAAATTGCAATAATATTTCACAATATTACTGTTTCGCTTTATTTTTGATCGAATAAATGCATCCTTGGTGGGCAAAAGAGATTTCTTTCATAAACATTACAAAATCTTACCAACCCAAAACTTACACTCATCTGGAAAAAGTTTGAATGGTAGTATGATTAAAGAGTTAACTTTTTAAAAAATGTATTTAACCCCAGACAGCCAGAGTGATCATGAAGTCCCTTATGCTGACATTGTGATCTCCGTGAGGGGATCCAGCAATCCGGATATATCTGACACCTTTAACCAGACTTCAAAAAACCAAAGACCGGTGACAAAAAAAATATTATAAATAAATACAATTATTTAGGTATTTTTTCCAGTAGGTTTGTTTAATTGCATGGGATCTGATGAGTGACTGTGTGAATGTGTTTTGCAGAGATGGAGGGATGAGACCAGAGCAGGACTACTGCATGCTTCAGCTGACAGACTGCACATCCACTCTAAAGAGGTCACTAGAAAATTAAGCACAACGTCTGAATATGCTGTAATTACCTACTCCTGTGAGGCTCTTAGTTAGTTACTTCAAAAAAACTGCATCTCTAATTAAGAAAAATAGAAGGCAAAATGTGAAAATCTTGAATTGCTGTCTTCACAATGTTTGTTAACTGCGATTAAAAACCTTTAAACTTTGAATGCTTGTGTAAACTTATTTGTGTCATGCTTTTATATTCTTGAAGGAACTAATTACTGTATTACATTTGTTTTGCAATTCATAAAAAACATATTTTTTTTGCTTTGTTGGCATCTTTGCTTTTTTTTTTTTCAGGAAGGTCTGACTTAAATGCAGCATGAAACGGAAGTTGCGATAGCCTTATTTTTTCCCACCAATTGTGATGTATCCAAGTAAAACAGTTTCTTGAACAAGAAAAAAATGTAGGGCGAGACTTGATTTTGTCCATTCGGAATTGATTGTTTGTGGTTTGCTATTGCTGTGATATCATGTGAGAGATGAACAAGCTTTGTTTTTATTAGAATCAGAATCAAAGTGGCCAAAAATAATATCTTTAAAAGTTATAGATATATCTTGTTGGATATTAACTTTAATAAATGTTTCAATATCTTTCTATAGTTGTTCAGTATAGATACATGGCCAAAATAGATGATAAACAGTTTCTGTGTTTATTTGGCAAAATGAGCATCTTGAATCAATATTGGTTTTATATTTAATCATAAAATATTTAGCAGGGTAAAATGTATTTATTATTTTGAAAGACACTTCTTTTACTTTATTGGTAAGATAATATTTTTGTTGTAAGGACCAAATCTTTTTCCAATTTAAATTTTTAAA
This sequence comes from Elopichthys bambusa, assembly GCA_037101425.1. Lineage (NCBI taxonomy): Eukaryota > Metazoa > Chordata > Actinopteri > Cypriniformes > Xenocyprididae > Elopichthys > Elopichthys bambusa. The sequence continues at coordinate 15,639,863 of CM074444.1, forward strand.
TAAATTATTCCAGTAAAAGATTGCAGGAGATATCGAGATAATATCTTCAAGAAACAGGTATCTAACTTTCTTGTTTCTATTTTTTCCCCCCTGAAAAACATATTTTACCTATAGGAGTGTCTATTGGTTCAGGGAAAGTAGTAAAAAGCATACAGATTCCTGTTGGTATCGCTCCCATAACTATGGCAAATTCTTTGGGAGTAACTGGTACATTGTATTCTGAAAGAAATTCAGCGTAAGTCATTAGTAAACCTTTGTTGTTAAATAGCTGACAAACTAAAAGTAATCCATTATTAAACTACTGATCAAAAAATAGAGTTCTGTTTTTGTATAAAATATTTTGATTGTTCCAAATAAAGAATTTATGGGGAGTAAAATTATGTTTATATATTAAAGTCCATGCCAAAAGTACCTGTTGGTGGAAATTTGAAAGTTTGATAGGAATTTTTGATAAGTTATAGTTGCACATCAATAAAAATCGGATACCTCCGATGTATAAAAAAGCTTGTTGAGGGAAGATATTCCAGATGGAATCTTGATTTTTCAAATATCGATGAAGCCAATTTATTTTGAAAGTGTGATTTAAAAAAATAAAATCAATAAAGTTTAAGCCACCTTTGTTGTAAGAATTTAAAATAACAGACTTCTTCATATAATGGCTTTTGTTTTTCCAGACAAAATCTGTTATAGCTCTATCAATCAGTTTACATGTAGGCTTATTTAGATAGAGAGATTGGGCCGCATAAGAGAGGTGTGAAAGACCTTGGGCCTTAGTGAGCAAAACTCTTCCTTTAATAGATAGATCTTTGAAGCCAGCAATTAAGTTTTTTCTTTGTTTTTTCAATAATCGGATTAAAGTTTGTTGCACATTTTTTAGTTATTTCTATACCAAGATATTTAACAGTGCTTTTAACAGCTATGCCACAGACTGAAGAGACATTACAACTTTTAATGGGAAATAATTCACATTTATCAATGTTAAGGTTTAGACCAGAAGCTTTAGAAAATGACTGAAGGATATTTAAGGCTACAGAGATTTGAGAGGAGTCTTCTAAAAACAACACTGTGTCATCTGCTAATTGACTGATGATTAATTCTGTATTTCCAACAGTGATGCCTTTTAAATTACTCCTTTAACATGTAAATTAAGAAATTGTACTGCAATTAAGAACAAATATGGAGACACTGGGCATCCTTGACGAACACCAAGATTTAGAGAAAACCTGGGAGAAGTACCGTTTTTTTTTAATTTAATTGAGCTATTTCCATTTACATATAACATTTTAACCATCTTACAGAAATAATCACCAAAGCCAATTTTTTTAAGTGCTTGAAATAAAAAAAAAACGTGTTCTAAAGTATCAAAGGCTTTATAATAATCTAAGAAAAAAATGAAGCTGTCACTATAAATTATATCAGAATAATCTAAAATGTCTAAAATCAATCTTATATTATTAGATATGTGTCTATTTGGTGTGAAGTGATAGGTTGTCCTGCCCTCCTTCTAGTTAACAGTCGTCAGAGAAGAGAAGAGAAGAGAAGAGAAGAGAAGAGAAGAGAAGAGAAGAGAAGAGAAGAGAAGAGAAGAGAAGAGAAAGTCACGTCACGTCACTGCAAGAAGGTTATTGATTACGAGGGAGGGTACATGAATTAAAAAAATAATAATAATGATGTGCACAGATAAGTCATTTTTAATAGGCCTAAATACTAAAATAGTCCATAAAAAAAAATCTGGTGTCCATTTTGATTTCATGGTTAAAGTAATTTATAGTGTTTAAAGTACAATTACACGAATGTGTTTTTCCCCCCAATAGCAGGCTACAAAAAAAAGTTGAAACTCCTCTTAAATTATAATAATTTTTGTGAATTCCAGGGGGAACATGCCCCAAACCGTCCTACCACCTTACATGGGTATCCTAGCTTGTTGCAGTGCCCTACTACCCATGAAAGAAACGCACTTGACTTCGTTTACACTTAACACATTTAGCGAGATTTGGACTGGCGAGATGTGTTTATGGTATTTATATGGTAGAAATAAATAAATAAATAAAAACATGGCCATATTTAACTGCATTTGTATACTGTTAATGTTTTGATACTGTTGGAAAATGTCTTTACCTGCAGTAGGCTACTCGTTGCTGCACTCGGTGATTAGTGAACTGTTGAATGATTCAGACTGAATTGTGAATCAATTTAGAATGTTTGACCGATTGACATGCACGAGCCGACAGAAAACTCGAGACGCGATATGATTGCTGAAATATTTTGAGGGAAAATGTTCATCAGGTAATATTCATTGTCAAGGATTTATCAGTGACACTGAGCAATGGCTCGTAAAGTTACAGTTATATATATATATTTTTAGCTTATTATGACGTTATTTGTTATGCAATTGAACTAGTAAAATCACCTGTTACCCATAGCTACATTAATGCTACAGAATTCAATTCAATTCTAAAATGCTACTGAACGCTTTTTAATGTTTTGTTTAATGTTTCGCAATAAACATCGTTGTTGTTGTGTTTTATTCCTAAACTTTTATATTGCGTGTTTAAATATCTATATTGGTAATATACAACTAATATTTTAAGCAACTTGAATCTGAATCGTTTTGACCCTGCTTCCGGTAGTTGGAACCACGTGCTGGTTGCATAGCAACGGTTGACAACATTCAGCTCTTTTTAAACGGTAAGAAACATCATACCAGTCCACCTTGCAATATGATTAAATATATATTGTGATTACCGATTTAACCAAACAAGTTGTGGTTGATCAAAATGTGGGTTTGATAGAACATGTTTTACAATGTGTCGTTCATTTTACTGATTTAAAAAAACGCCTTTCATCTAGATGACTTTTAGCACAACATATGTCACTGTCAATATGTGTATGTCATGCAGTAAAACTAAACATCTTGATGACATATAAAAAATTTTATTAAATAATTTTTGGAATTATGTGGAAAATTTGCTGTAAATTAGCCTGTCGACGCTATTCATATTTAATGAATGTATCTTATTCCTATTTTTTCCTTATTCCTCAGACTTGAGGTTCTGTATAAGATGTCTGTTCCCTTCTCCAACACAAACCTGCGGATCCCTAAAGGCTTTGGGAATTTATTGGAAGGTCTTGCCAGGGAAGTGTTGAGAGACCAGCCTGAGGACATCCCTACCTTTGCGGCTCTCTACTTCACAGGGCTTCTTAAAGCCAGAGAAGGTGACTGAGATGGTTTCTTTTAAACTTGATGTTTAATAGTTTTTGATGATATATCACTTACTCATATACAGTATGAGTTCGTCATTACTTGCTTATACGGTATGCCTTTGTCCAAGGCAGAAATTACTTTGTTTGCAACGACTACTATTATTAAATCTACTATTGTCAATGCATGCTTGAACATAATGAATGTTTAATTAATGTATGTTTTGTTCCAGAAAGTGGCCTAGACCCAGCAGAGTGGGGTGCAAAGTTGGAAGACAGGTTCTACAATAATCACTCGTTTAAGGTACCTAAAAAATGAGACAACACTCTCTGACCCTTTAGATTATATTTCAGTTATTTATTTTAACATGCATGTTTTGTTTGTTCTTTTCAAAACAGGGCACAGCAACACAAGGAAGCTCCATTTCATCTAAAATAAATACAAGGTGTGTGGATGAGAAAATGTGATTTTGCTCTTTCACTCCCCCTATAAATTTTCCAGATGAGAGAAGAATCTAAATAAAGACAGACTGAAGTGAAGACAGATAGAAAATTTAGACAATAAAACTTTTAGGATAGCCTGTAGTTTTGGTTTGATTTCCTTGATTCTGGTTGTACATTCTTGCAGTGCAGCAGGTTTAAAACATTACAGCAGGATGAAGCTCGGTGGGTGGCTCTCCGTCTCTGAGGCAGGGCTTCGATCATTTGATCAAGCCGAGGGCGGCATTCACACAATTGATTGTAGTGTCAGAGCACAGATATGCATCTGGGTGGTACATTAGGATTCATTTATTACTCCTGTTGTACTTGTCTGTGCTTTTATTTACTTATATTATTAATCATTGTTGCATATAAAATTATCCTTGCCTTCTTACATGTCAAATTTCAGAAACTACGCTGGCCATTCTGAAACTTTTGGAAACAATGAAACCCAACATTCTGCATTAAAAGACCTCAACACTAATAATAATTCAGAGGACACTGAAAAATATGAGTTAGAAAAGAAGCTCGATGAGGAATCCAGTGAGAGGGAACACGCACCTGCTGCAGATATTCCCTATGTGGGAACAGCAGATGTTGATATATGTGCTCAAGAGCTGAAAGACCCTAGCGGGGTTCCAGAACAATCATCAGAGGTACTGAAAGATCAAGAGGTCGCAAAGGAAGCTGTAGATATTGATATCTGCAGATCCGAACTTGAGCCTACACCTCTGCCCTCCTTTGGTGGTCTTGCAAATGTGGATGTATGTGCTGAAGAGATTAACCACCCATCTGAATCTACTGAGAACAACAGAGACTTGGAAAGCCCAAAACCGTTGCCTCCAAATGGAGAACAGTCTGAATCACACTATGAATCTTTTGTTGAAACCCCTTCACATATTGAGCAGGATGTTGGCAAACCAGCAGATGAAATGTCTGATGATGGTGTTGTTGATGATGATGATGATGATGATGATGATGATGGCAATACTGAAGATGCTGAACAGGGAGTCTCAGAAATGGTTGATACTTTATTAGAAGAAACTGACCAAGAGGAAAAGAACACTGAGCAGGTTTATGTAGAGGATTCAGCTGAAAGTACCATTGAAAAAGATGTAACTGAAAGTGCAGTTGAAGCAGGGCAGGAATCAGAGGAATATATTAAAGAAAAAAATGACTTACCAGACAATGAAGATCAAGAAGAGACCAATCATGAGTACAGCAGCACCAATGACTTTATAGAAGATGTAGCTGATTCCACATCTGATATCAATAGTAAATCACTGTTGGAAATGAAAGACGCACATATTGACTACGGTGATGAAACATATGACAGTAAAAGCGAAGTCATAGATGTTCTAGATGAAGTTGACCATCAGTGTCTTACTCATACAGATGAGCATGAAGCTGAGAACAGCACTGATGAACAGAGTACATCTAAAAATATGGATGCAATTATGGAGGAAGACCTTTTAGAAACCCCAAAGCCAGTTTCCCAACTAATCAACAGTGAAAATGAAGTAACAGAGGATATGATAAGCAATGACATTTTAAATACTGATGTAATGGAAGCTTCTGAGCAAGATCTAAACACAGAGAATGTAAATGAAGGAAGTGATCTTGACAGTGATGCCTGTGATGCTGAAGAGATGGATCCAGACATTTCAAACATGCCTCAGCAAAATATGGTAAAAACTGAGGATGAGGAAGATGATGGAACTCATGATACTGAACCAAAGGAAGCTGAAGAAGCTGAGCCCAGGCCTCTAGAGAGAGAAACGGAGGTTATCGGCGAAGAACATCCTACAGAGTCACAAGAACAGACTGAGAATGATGCAGATCAGGAGGATCAGTTGGAGGAGCAAAGAGATAAAATCCAGGAATCGATACTTGAAAGTGAGAACCAGGAGAATCCTGACAGCAGTGAACCAAAGGTAAGGTTTTTTCTTTTCTTTCACCCCCTTCTCATTTGGTAAACAAAAAATATGGTATTTGTATAAAAAAAAAATATGGGTTGCATAATTTAGATTTAATGTTGTGATAGAAGCCTCATCCTAATCGGCTAATAATCAAATGTTATTTTATATTACGTTTTTGGCTTTCAACGATTTTGAAAAAAAATCGCACCCCTTTGCTTTATAGTGGTGTGCTTTTGCTCCTCCCTAAATGTTGTTTTCAGTAGGCTGTAGATCTAATTTACTTTTATTTTTATATTATTTTATATATATATTTTTACATTTATTTTTTTATTTGTTTTTCTATATTTAAAGTTCAAGTAAAGCCACTCTCAATAATACAACTTTTTTTTTTTTCCAATAAATGCAGGATGTTTCCAAAATCACAGAGTAATAGTGTTAAATAAACATGATCTTAAAGGAATTGTTCACCCAAAAATGAAAATTATCCCATAATTTACTCACTCTCAAGCCATCCTAGGTGTATATGGCTTTCTTCTTTCAAATACAATCGGAGTTATATTAAATAATATCCTAGCTCTTCCCAGCTTTGTAATGGCATTGAAGAGTTTTTGAAGCTCCAAAAAGTGCATCCATCTATCATAAGAGTAATCCATATGACTCCATATTTTAAACTTTATAAGTCATGTCTTCCCAAACCTGTAAGTCATTCGTTCATCTTCAGAACACAAATTAAGATATTTTTGATGAAATACAAGGGTTTCTGCTCACGTGTACAGCGTCGGTCAATACTGAGCCGACGTTCGGACGTAAACACAGAAGCCTGCACTGCGTTCACTACATCAACTGCATATGACAACAGTTCAAATAGTCAAATAATGTCGCTATTGTTGTTTTTGCGCACAGAAAGTATTCTCGTCGCTTCATAAAATTAAGGTTGAACCACTGTGGTCATATGGACTATTTTTACAATGTCTTTAGTAACTTTCTGGACCTCAAAAGGAAAAGAAATTTCATTTTTGGGTGAACTAACCCTTTAAGTGAGAATAGACGGCTCTCGTGAAAACCACATAACTCTCTCGTGAACGGGCGTATGGCCATTGCCGGAAGCCAGTGATTATAGTTTTAAATATGGATATTTCTCTTACAAAAACCAATCGCTTGCTTCAGAAGGCATTTATTTACCCACTGGAGTCATTTGGATTACTCTTATGATGGATGGATGCACTTTTTGGAGCTTCAAAAACTCAATGCCATTACAAAGCTAGGAAGAGCTAGGATATTTTTTAATATAATCCTGAATGTGTTCGGCTGAATGAAGAAAGTCATATACACCTACCTGTAGGATGGCTTGAGGGTGAGTAAATTATGGGATAATTTTCATTTTGGGGTGAACTATTCCTTTAATATTAGCCAAAATAATCATGATTATGATTCTTGCCATAATCAAACAGACTGTTCTTTTTATTGTCCCAAGTCAATAAGTAAAAATAAAATCTTCAAGGACATGTCTGATCAACAGCATGGCTCTGTTCCTCTCTGGAGAACAGTGATTGAAGATGTCCCTGAAATAGTCCAGCTGGTGAGTACAAGACCGCAAGAGGGTCAAAAAAGCTCAAACTATACATACATCTTACATCATATGCATAAACTTAAACAAATGTTTGCAACATTTCATAAAGAGATGTTCAAAAAGCTTTAGATCTTTTACCAAGAGGTCAGAATAATATCCATCCATATGCTTCTTTAAAGGGGTTCGAAGGAGACAGATTTGGTGGTGTTTCCATGGAAACATTTTACCGACCATTTATCTGAGGGAGAAACTGATCTAGATTTTGGAGTTGTGTGATTTTCCAAAGAAACATAATACTGTATGTACCCTATTAGCTGCTTTACTTTTCAATCCTCTGTCCAAGGTGCATGTGATTCAAGTTCTGTAGGGGTTAATTAGAGACACACACTAAAGCAAAGTCTCTTCCTCTTGCTCCAATGTAGGTCATCTAACCTGACCTATATCAACTCTTGTCCAATGACTTTATATGCTGTAGGAGGAGCAAGGGAATCATGTAGTTTCTATTTTCAGGAACAATATTCATGGCTATCATCAATCTCTAGCACGACTGTAAAGTCACCTCATCTTCTTCTTCTTGGAAACTCTGTTTTAACACTTCGATGCTCTGTGAACCGACTTCATTAGCTCCCAGCCTTACACATCCAACAGATGCCAAGAAAGAGAAGTGATACCATTACAGCACAGAGCTGCATGTTCTCTCTTTAATCTTGGTAGGGTAGGAGGCAGGAGATGGAGCAATGTTCTAGAGAAATAAAGGGCAATGGATTTACTGTCTGTTTGTCATACTCTACAGTATATTGCCACAGGGTGGAGGAGGCACGGACTGTGTGGGACTGACTGAGATGTGGGGAGCTGCTTCTAGTATTTTCTTAGCTTATGATAATAGCCCTCAGCAATATTTTGGACTGTGCATTTTTAAAGTAATGTTATATAATTGGTTTACACCATATGGCGTGTCCCTTTTCTATCCCATTTTTCTCCACTACAAGGCTTAACCAAGAATCTCTGATCCTTTTGGTAACAGGTGACAGGAAAGTGAGAATAATGGCGCTGTAAACGTCAACATTAGACAGAATATTTGCAACGAGTCAAAGACCTGTCAGTGGCAGTGTCAAAGGGATGGTGATGCTCGCGCGCGCTCTCTCCAGCGCGCGCACGCGTTATCTCTCTCTCTCTCTATCCTCCCACCCTAAAATACTCTGAATTATAAGGATAGTTGGAGGAGAGGCGTATTCGTCCAAGGTATTTTGCCCTGTGAGGGAGGTTTACGCTGTGTTGCACTTGCACGAGACGAGAACACGTTTATCAGCGTCTGTAATTGCGCGTCATGGATTGTCATATCGTAAGTACTACTTTAATCGCTGTTTTTTATTTATTTACTTCTTTTTTTTAAAAAAAAAATGTATTTAATAAATAAACATCCTTATTTAAACTAAATCGGTTTGATAATGAATGATTGGCGCGTGGAAACATCGTTTAACTTTTCTTTTTAAACATTATACGTTTTTGTTTTGAAACTTTATTCAGCGGCGGTAAATTTCATGTCCAGTAAATTTACGAACGGTTTTGTGGGTTTATGTCTTCATTCTTTATGTTCATTGTCATTTCACACTTTTTAACCGTTTACTTTTCATGCCTTGAAAAGTATGAGTAAGCTTTATACATTTTTAAGCTTTAGCTATTAGGGTTCAAAAGATCCCTTTTTTTGTGTTATTACAAATAATAATAATAGTATTATTTAAAATTGTATTTATCAACTTAATCTACAAACTGTATACAATATGCGTACGGAATGGAAATGAATGTTAAAATAACGTGGGCTCTTGGTGGCGCTATATACAACAACAACAAAATACACTTCTACATTTGGTTTCACATTTATTTATTTATCTATCGAATTTTATTTTCAGTGGCTTTATTGGATTTTTTGAGAAAAAAAAAAACAAAAACAAAAAAGCATCTGCCAAGTAGTTCTTTTTTCTTTTTTGAAGTAAAATATGTTGAACTTTCGATTAAACATGGTCGCCTGAAGCCAGTAAAGAACGCAGGGCGTGGCTATAATCCCTGAATGGAGTGAGTAATTTTAATAAATTTTAGTAAGATAATTTTATGTATAATTATGCAAGAGGGCATATGAGGACATTTGCATATTTTAAACCTTGCTGTCATCAGCTGTTAATCAGCTTTCAGCTTTAAGAGTATAAAGAAGCTTGCAAAGTTTTATCCTGTTTTATACATAAATTGGCATTATAATAGTGAAAAACATAAAATGTAGTTATTGTGCATGAATTAACAAATGTTGTGAGCTAATGGACTAAAGAGGTCCTTTTGCTTAGAGCTTAATAGTTTTTTGCTTACTGTTTGTTATGCATATGACAAATCTTTAATCATATCATTTAAATGGACTGGTATAGACATGGGAAAGGCTCGTGACTGCGCAGTTTCATTAGAGGTGATCCATGGGTAAGCTTACACTAAGCCCCTGAGGCAGCAGTAAAATGAACAGATGCTTATTTATAGGGGGATTGTGGAACGCCTCTGCCTGTGGCCACATATGAGCATGTTGGCAAAATTCTTGGTTAATATGAAAAGAGGCTGATTCTTAGTTCAAAAGTGGGTGGACATGCTCCTACCAAGGTTTTACAATGGACTTCTGCTCATCACCCTCACACAAGCTGTTTAAAGACTGCCAACCAGCCTCTCCTGAGCCATTTTACATATGCTATGTTGGTTGTTGTGGGAGAAAGCATGTCGTTTCACAGCTTTAGGAAGACATAATGAGACAAACAACACCACATCCCTCCACACACTTTCTGATGATGTGTGATGACATGCTTCACAGAGCGAAGGAAGCTGGTCACATTAGGTCTTTGCATCTGGGTGATCATGTAGTTTTATTACATTTTATTTTCTTTAGGTATAGGTTTCTCACACAATAAAGGTTCTTTGTTGGCATCGGTATGGTTTCATAAAGAACTTTTATGGACATTTAAGGAATCTTTCCATTTCACAAAAGGTTCTTTATAGTGGAAAGGGGTTCTTCAGATTATTAAACTAAGAAAAAATGGTTCTTTTGATAAACCAAAATGGTTCTTATGTGGCATTGCTTTATTTTTAAGAGTGTAATAGAGAAGATGATCATTCAGTTGGTGATTGTAGATGTGCAGGAGAAGCTGGTCGTAAACAAATTTCTGTGGAGCTGATGGATAGTGATTCATTGCAAGGGGGCTCAAATGGGCAGGAGATACATCATGCTAAACCCACTAGGGTGGTATATAAGATCTCAGTAGATAGTCTGAATCATTTTAAGAAAGAGCAAAATCAATATGCAGTACATCCCTGCTGAAATTATTGTTCATCCCTGTCAGGAGGAATGCAACCAACCACAAGAGGAAGAGGACATCATGGACATCCCATTGGATGACCCAGAGGCCAATAAGGCAGCCGCCAAAATCCAGGCCGGCTTCCGTGGTCATATGACCCGGAAGAAGATGAAACCCGGTGAAAAGCCTAATGAGGAGGTGAGCAGCAGTGGTGAGGCCCTCAACGGCAGCCAAGGGGACTCAGGTTAGTCACTGTCCCCAACAGTCAGAGTGAACACAAGAGCTAGACTCAACACCATCCCACATGGTGCAGAGGTTGCCAGCTATCTTGATCCAGCGCAGCTTGGCAAGATATTTAAAGACCCTTACAGATTCTTGCAGAATTTGGAAGTAAACAACTAGAGCTTTGAACTATAATGAGAGTTCAAGAGTGTTGAATCACCTATTTTCTGTACTGTGTACCAAAGATTTAGAATCAAGAAGCTGAAAATCTTGTGACCACTATAGTATATGAGCCACACAAAAAAACCCATCAAATCCAAAATGAAACAAAATGAAAAATCAATCAGTTATGCTTAATGAGTCATATCTTTATACTGAGTAAACATAATAAGACATGCTCAAGGGTGCTTTTTAATTACCCTCTGAGTGATTTGAATAATTATTTTCTTAATCAAGTAATCATTAATGAGCACATCTATCATTTTCCCTGATTGTTTTAAGATTGCAGCCGTTTCACCGATTTACAGACAGCAAATGGAGTCCACAGAGTAAGAGTTTTCTGTTATCTCAGTTTGCTGAGACACAGAACTCTCAAATCTAATTTCTTTTGTGGGTGGTTTAAGCCTCCACAATTGACTCAATATTAAAGCCTCGTGCAGATTTATCCCCCTTTCAATTTTCTTTCGGGTGATGTGTTTTGTTTTCTGGAGATGCTGGATAAACTGTTTCCCTCAACTCAGTATGTATGCAAATGGTTCTCGATTGGTTGATCCCCAGAGGTGTGCTGGGATTCTAATTTGAAGCAACAAATAGGCCAGCACTGATGGAAAGACCGTTAATGTTCTCACACCAAAACTTCCATTTGAACTACCTTCATCTACGTCATCTTTTGGGGAGGAACCAAGCAGATCTGGTCATTTGATGTGGAAAGTGGGGCAAGCAATGAGAATGAAGGTGTCCTAACCTCTAGCCGAGCCCAAATATCTCTCCTTCAGCTGTGCCGCTCTACCCCACCTCTGTGCCGAATTTAGGCCTTTTCCGAGCAACATCAACCCAGTTCTCGGTTGCTAAGCATCTTATGTATGGAAGTGTTATTTTTATCCTCAGGTGCATCTGCATTGCCGAAACGAGGCTGTGCTCTGTTTTACTTGGACAAAAATAAAAGACTGGCTAAGATCAACTCATATATTCAGGCAAAATCAATCAATAAGTAATGCTTTGTCACATATATTTTGTGAAGAATGCCAATATAAGCTATCAAGCACTGCAAAAATAAATTTTCTTACTCTTGTCTTGTTTTTCAGTATACAAATATCAAAACATTCTTAAATCAAGATACATTTACTTAAAATTTTATGCTTAAAACAAGAAAACATATAAATGGGGTAAGAAAAATAATCTTGTTTTCCCGTTTAATCATTTATTTTGATTATGTAGTCAAACAAAACCACAAAAAACAAACTTTCCTGTCCTGTCAGACTACTGTGCTCATGCGCAAATGCGGAGGGGCGCGCTGTATGTCACTTCACTACATATAAAGAGCAAATTAAATTACAATTCACATTATAAAAAGTGTCCATATGTTTAACAGTTCATATTAGTATTGTGTATTTACTATGGTAACAGTTTCCATATCTTTAACCCAAAATACCATTTTATTTTCACTTTGTGTGATTTTTAAAAAATATATATTTTTGATGACTGGTGGCTATACCAACTTACTAACTTTATTGTATTGACAAAAACTGGTTTGAGACTGCTATAATAGCCTTAACTTACACTGTTTATTCATCAGTGTAATATTATTGTAGTATTATTATTATTATTATTATTGTTGTAGTAATATCAGTGTAGTATTATTCTTACAATTGATGTGTATGTTAAGTAAAGTAGGATGGTACTTGTGTGTGTCACCAATTTTTGAGAAATAAATTTGCTTAGTTTTCCTAAAAATTTGGGTTACGACTTAATGACCATGGGAAAATGTGGGTCCCACGGCCAAACCAGTTAAGAGACCACTGCTTTAAATGATTAAATATTCCTCACGCTAAGAAAAACATCTTTTAAGATCTGTTCACTGAAATGGTTCTTCTATGCCTATGGCATCACCACGAAACCCCCTCTTTTGGAACCTTTAATTTTTAAGAGTGTATTCTTTTAGATATTTATTTTTTAGATATTTGTAATGGAAAATTATAAAAAATACTAAGTAAAAAAAAAAAATTGCAGTGAGTGATGTTATATCATCACCCTGTTACTTCATAGTTGATTGGACAGCTGTTTGTTGGCAAACTTAAATATTCAAGTACAGTAAACCTAATAAAAGTGTGTGTTTTGTAAGCAGGGGGAACAGACGGAGTAGAGACAGATGCCACATCTGGTCCAGAGCAATGAAGACCTTTCTCAAGGTGGATGGCTTATAGGACGCTTTCTCCAGGGATTTTTTGTGTCGAAAAAAGTAGTAAAACTAGGTAGGATATGTCATCTGATATGTGAACTCTTTCTCTATTTTCTGCTTCTTATCCAGTCCGGGTGAATTTCTGCTCCAGCATGCTTTTGCATCCCACAAAAGGCATCTGTATATTGTATATCTGATATTTGTACGAGAATTTAACACAGGCTTCTTCAGTCAGACAGTCAAGTAGACTTAAAATAATGCATCATGATTGAGTTTTGTCATTTTTGTTACTTGATATTCCTTTTCTGTGGTAGTATGTTTTTGATTGCCTCAATTTGACCATGTAGCCACTATCACAATAAGATGTGAATTTTGTTTAATGTCATGAAATAGAATGTTATCAGTTGTTTATAATTGTGTTGACTGATTTGTTTGGTTTGCACTTTGCACCCTGTAATATGTTGAAAATGAAATCAGAGCTTCCAAAGCAGCATATGGCATGGCAAGATCAACTTATTTATTATCAACTCGTTTATTTTAATTTGTAAAATTATTTATTCTGAGTTCTTTAAGGTAGTGCATATCATTAGAAGTATAGAAATTGAGTTGTGACAGCTTAATGAGCGATAGCTAAGATCACCTTGCATGTTGACATCAGCATCAAGCTCTGTATCAGTTGAAAAGCTAATAAAAGCTCAGAAATGTGTGTTGCTTGCATTGAAAATTATTTCATGCAATCGGGGGCTGATCATTAGTCTTTTGAAGTCCTTATATAAAGAGTCTGATAACAAACAGGCAGTTATATATATGCAGCATAAACTGAAATATTAACCTACACATCAGTCTCATTAGTCCTGCTGGAGCATCTCACTGGAGGGCTCACAGCTGGAAGGCTGTGCTAATGAGGCCTGACAGTCATTTATCAAGGTCAAATTGCCACATGCCCAATCAAAACAGCATTTAGGCCTATAATAGCTGTTATTGAATCTTACATGATATACTTTTTTTATATAAATGTACATGTGGCAAAGCTATAATGAAAGAACTCTCAAAGAAATACTGTTTGATAACTTATGCTATATCTAATAAGTAAACAGTAAGATATGGACCTTATGTAGCCCATCATAAGCCCCTTTTCAGCGCTGCGCTCGTTGTCTTTTGACTTCCGGTTTGTATTTCCACTTACGTATTTATAAATGAACTGTTCGTTTTAAAATCTTCCCGGTCTACTGACATTTGTTAAAGGTCACCTATTATGCTAAATACACTTTTACAAGGTGTTTGCATATAAATGTGTGTTAGCAGTGTGTGAACACAACCACCCCACAATGATAAAAATCCACCCACTCCTCTTTTTTTTTTTTAAATCCCCATTAATCCAAAGCAGTCTCATTAGACAAGCCGTTTTGATTCTCTGAGTAATGTGACGTCACATTACTCATGCCCCGCCCACTGCCCCTGACTGACAGTCCTGTATTACCGCGGTTTCCGCCCTCAGCGAGCTGTACGCTGTCCGCCATTTTCTCCGCAGTCGAGCAGCTGTAGCGACAATGATGTCTGGTAAGTAATTGAGATGTTTTGTTGCTGGATGTAAGAGTGAACATAACAGTCTTCATTTACTGACATCTGAGACGCAGTGGATTAGTTTTATTTTGAAGGGAATGCGCCACAGATCTAATATAACTTACACATACGATTTCTGTAACGTTGCCTGCTATTTACTTTCACAGACATAACTGACTGTTTATGTGAACTATGTGTGTTTTTGACAGAAACTTGTGTGTATTTGACAGTTTGGTTTAAACAAAACAAAAAATGTGAAAGAGAACTTACTTAAGAGATCTGAGGTCTGACAGCCAACTGTCTGTGTGTGTGTGTTTCAAATAAGTGCGCTCAGAAAACGATCCGTTAGATGTTTAAACCAAAATAGCTTTAAAACGTGTGGAAATAATAAACTTTAATGATGAAAGAACTATGCTATCTGTGAGAGTGTTCGCGATATAGATGATTATCAAAACCAAGCAGATGTCTTGTTAATATTTGGCAGATAATCCCATTGAGGCAGGAACTGTGATCTTAGAGAGGGGGCGGGGCATAGCAGGTCATTTGCATTTAAAGGCGCATGCATGAAAACAGCCTGTTCTTGATTGTAGTCAGAAATGGGTATTTACAACATGGATTTATAAATTATCTGTGAGGTATTTTAAGCTGAAACTTCACAGACACAGTCTGGGGACACCTGAGACTTAAATTATATCTTAAAAAATACTCATGATAACTTTTGTTAACTCTACAATAAGTAAATCCACTTCACCAGCGAATTATTCTTTGAAAGTGATGCCATAGAAATATACAGGGCTACTGCAAAAAAACCCGGAAGTTCAAAAACGAAATTCTAAAGATGGCTGCGCGCACGTTTTTCTGGCGCCTAATAAGGTCTATAATTATACTCGTGACTAAAGGCCATCTCAATAGGCATGTTTCCATAAAATGTTTAGTACATAAATACACACTAATAATCACATAATTTTTGGTCTAGTTCATCACACAAAATTTATGACTTGGAATATAGTGTGCGAGTCATATGGTCCACTTTTATGGTGCTTTCATGTACTTTTTGAAGCTTGAAATCTCCAGTATCCAGTGATTGTAAGTTTATGAAAAATATCTTTTTTGTCCCACAGAACTAACTCATACGGGTATACAACGACATAAGGGTGAGTATAAATGACAAAATTAGCAATTTAGGTGAACTATCCCTTTAAGAATAAGAGGTTTGAGAACATAAACAATGAATCTATTTCCCCATGACAATATTAATTACTCAGCCATTACATAAAGAGCTGCACTTAATTAGAATGTGTACTGCGCTTCATAATTAAAGACATACAGCACTCCGTTAATCTTATTTTTCAATTGTGTCTCAGCTGACGTACTCCGAGTACACAATGAATCACATTCCCCAGGTTAAACAAACTGGAGTGACTTCATAAATCCTGCTTTGAATGTTTTATTTCACAGTGACTGATTATATTGATGTTGTGTGGTCAAACCTTAATGAAGTTGATTTCCTCAAATCAAGTGGCTTTCGATCAATTTTCGTAGGCTACTGACTTTCAACATTTCTTTCATTTTTTGGATAGGCAGGAAGAAAAACTGGACAAGATGTTCACCGCAAAGCAATAAAGACCTGCCATAAATGTCATTTCTTTGTGTGGCTCAACTTGTCTTCTTCCCCGGGTGAGAAATGAACGCTTGAACTCAGTCGCCCACATTCCCTCCTCCGCGCGCAGGCCTCAGCTTTAGGGGGCTCCAATGTAACTTCCCCAGAATGAATTCTGTCACTGGCTCCATGACTTACAGTCTCCTAACCGCATTTTTACAGGCTGCCTATGGCAACACAAAGTGCCATAAGACAGTTGTCTCTCAGACTGCTGCTGTGTGTGTCCCATGATTCCTGCCCTCGACAGACTGTTGCTGACAACGCAGTACTGCCGTCGACCTGACAGCTGCCATTCTGCCAAAAACATTCAGCTAACCTGCACAAGCACAACACAGACATATTGTGTATTTATAGCCTATGAAAGATCGAATTACACTTGAAAATGTGTGTGGAAAAAAATGAGAGTGGATTTGCATAATTGTGACAGCCAGTTACTGTTTTGCCTCACAGAAACATGCTCAGTTAGCATTAGCACCAACTGGCTGCTACATCTGTAGAATCTCATAGCATCTCAGTCGTGTATTGATGTTGGAAAAACTCTCCACATCTGAAATATCTGTCTCAATCTCAACACTCTTTGAACTGTTCGGTTTTAGTACTTAATTGGCTCTTTTGTGTTTCACAGTGGCAGTACATCAAAACCTCCAGTAGAGGGAGCCTTATATAACTAGTTTACCAGCAACAAAAGCACATCAATGCTTGAACTACCTTTTTCCCAAAGCAACAGCATGTGCACATAGCAATGTTGTTATTGTTAAATATTAAAAATATTTTTTTTGTTGATTGAAATAAAACTAAACTAAAATTATAAATATTAGTTAAAATAATCTTAAATGTAAAGTTGCCTTCCCAACTAACTGAAATACAATAGGTCTGAGTTGAAGTACTAAAATTACTAAAACTTAAATAAGAATAATAAAAAAGCAAGACACTAAAATTAAAATGAAAACTGAAAATATCAAAATAAAAGCTAATTAATATATTAATAAATACTATAATAGTATATTATATAATTTGTCCCGCCACAGTCTCAAAATTAGACGGAAATTAGGCCTGGACTGATATTTAAATAACCGATTGATAATTGCGCTCTTTTATACGGCAAAAATGAAGCAAAAGAAATAGACTAGCACCAATTAAGTTTTCGTGGACTATATTCAAAGTCATCTGAAGCCATTGCATAGCTTCATGTGAGGGACAGAAGAATATGTACATGGTTAAATTTAAGTTCACGGAAACTCGTCTTCCCTCCGCTGCAGCTGTCAATCATTCTCTGTTCAGCACTCAAACAGCCCGTCGCGTTGGGCAACGACAGTCAGCACGGTAAAACTCTCCAATGATATATTCCCATTATAATACTTGATGTGTAGATAAAGGGCTGTGGATTTGCATAAAACTACTTGATCTTACCGGAGTTTATTGCTGTTTCTGAACGATGTCATCATACTGGCTACAGGTTGTCAGTTAGATCGCAAGGCACAAGGATTATGAATTGGTGTCACGCGCATAATAACTGGAATTTAAAAGTGAAAAGAAACATATGGTTAATAAACTGTTAAATGTAGATACATAGGGATTCTCTTTGTGCCGTGAACTTTTCAATGCGCAGCGCAATTGCGCGCTGTGACTCCATATTGCTTTAAGCACATCATTCTGCACCCGGGATGCGCATAAGCTGTTTTGAAGCGTTTCATATTATCATCGTTTTACATACTGAAAGATTATTAATAGCCTGTTTTGTTCTGTCGTGTCTATCATATCTTGTTGCCCCATTAAAAAGCTGCACAATACATTTAAAATAAACGTCTTTTAATCTTAGATAATTATAAATACATATAATTCTTTACATTTATAAATAAAATATTAAGATTTTTCATATCATAAGAATACAAATAGTAATTTTAAACATTTTATTAACATATTTCGATTGTATAAAAATTACTGTGCAAAGTGTTTTTCAAGAATTAGGCAAGCAGTATAGTATATTTTTGTATACATTGAGACTTTCATCTGTTTTATGTTTAGATAAAAACTGTTATAAATAAAATTATATATATATATATATATATATATATATATATATATATATATATATATAAATAATTAGTCAAGCATACTTTTTGCTGCTGAATTATGTAGTTACCTAGATTTTATTTATTTATTTAATTTTTGGTCATAAATGATTATGATTATATATTTTTATTCATGTTATTTTTCTCTATAATGAAGTAGTGTGTTTAGTGCATTCTGGATTGTGTTTAACAAATCAGAGTGACCATTAGTTCCACAAATACAGATGTATAGATACAGGCCCCCACTAATTATTCTAGAAATAAATTAATTAAACAAAGGTGACCTCTTTTGCTACATATTTTTAATGGTTTACATGTATACTCTACATGTTTGACCACTTATGAATGATCATTTAGCCTATGCCCCCGGACCCCCCTAGAGGGACCAATGTCCACCTACCACAGTCTCAAAAAATCCTGTGGGAAACACTGAATACGTTTTTAAAAATTAAAGCTTTTGTCATCATTTACTTAAAAAGGTTTATGCTGGGGTTTTTTTTGTTGTTGTTTTTTTTTATGTAACAAAAGCATATGGTCCAAGAGCTAGCAAGCATCAAAAAGCAGATGTCTTATTAAAGTTTGGAAATGATTTACAAGTGAATTCAAAGTTTCTCGGGAGAAATTATAAGTTCTTTTCTCATGAAATGTTCTCATGTCTCATGAAGTCCAGTGCATGTGCTGTAGAGCTTTAAGAGGATATTCTCCAGTGGAGACGTGTGCGAGGATCTTTCATGCTTTCAGTGCACTATTGACCTTGGATGTTCCCACTGACTCCACTTGACAGATTTCTTCACAAGATGAGAGAGTCCGGGAAGACTTTTATCCACTAGAGGACAAAGGCTAATGCCAAGCTTTGTGCGAGTATGTTTGTGTCTCAGAGAGCCTTACTAAAGCTTTGATCACCAAGAACAGAGGAGGCCCTTGAGGATAACAGACTGTATGTTCCATTAAAAAGCTTTTTCTTTCTGTGCCATTTTGCATACATCATCTGCTCTTTTTGCTGAGTGGGAGGCTAACGTTTCAAATACTCAGTTTGGCTCATCAATTTTAGCTCTTCTAATTGGCTGTCTTGGTTTGGCATATATTATCAGAAATGCCATCTGTTGTTATTTAATTGTTTTCATTGTGTGCTTAACAATTAGTTGTGTTTACTTCTAGCATCACTATTGCTCATAATTGGCATTACCTATTTGAACAAGCTCCTTTTAAAATGTTAAGTATACATACTAAAGCCTGCAAGTTTTTTTTAGATTTACTGGGTACCTAGGGTTTTCTGCTGCAGTCTCTCATAGTGAATCTTTCTTTTTGTCAGTGGGTGTCTGTGACCACTGCAGCTGCTGACCTCTGCAGGACAATGACATCAGCTCCTAGACAGACATGTGATGGCACAGTTTCTGGCACATTATTTCTTTTCAGCAGTGGAAATAATGTCTTGTTGCAATGAAGAGTTACACAAAATAATGATTGCTAAAGGGTTATTTTACCCAAAAATGAAAATTCTGTCATTAATTACTCACTCTCATGTCGTTCCACACCCGTAAGACCTTCATCTTTGGAACACAAATTAAGATATTTTTCATTAAAAAAAAAAAAACATAATTTACCACTTTATTTACAAAATATTAAAGGGTTAGTTCACCCAAAAATGAAAAATCTGTCATTAATTACTCACTCTCATGTCGTTCCACACCCGTAAGACCTTCATCTTTGAAACACAAATTAAGATATTTTTCATTAAAAAAAAAAAAAAACATAATTTACCACTTTATTTACAAAATATTAAAGGGTTAGTTCACCCAAAAATGGAAATTCTGTCATTAATTACTCACTCTCATGTCGTTCCACACCCGTAAGACCTTTGTTCATCTTCGGAACACAAATTAAGATATTTTTGATGAAATCCGATGGCTCAGTGAGGCCTGCATCACCAACAATAACACTCCCTTTTTCAATGCCCAGAAAGGTACTAAAAACATATTTAAAACAGTTCATGTGACTACAGTGGATCAACTTTAATATTATAAAGCGACTTTAATCCACAATATCTAGAGATGGGCGATTTCAAAACACTGCTTCATGAAGCTTCGAAGCTTTACGATTCTTTTGTTTCGATTCAGTGGTTCAGAGCGCATATCAAACTGCCAAAGTCACGTGAACTATTGAAGTTTCAAAACCACAGACGTGTATTTATAGGTGTGTTCGACATCGGCTGCGGCTGGATGCAACCGATCTGTGAGAGTAGGCAGGGAGGAGACCAAAAGCACGATGGGAAACGACTCGATGACGACACAGCTTTATGCTTATATCGTCACAACTGTGACGTATTGATCTGTTTTAAAATGTTTGATTTTAAAACGCTAATATCATGTTTTTATGTGTAAAAATAATGTGTGAATATTCCCAAATTCTCTGACAGTGCGATCTCTCTATGGATTATATATATATATATATATATATATATATAAAATTAAATTAAAATAATTAAAGTAAAAATTATTGATACACATATCTTTCGAATGGAAATAAATAACAAGTACTTTGCGTGTATTGTTCATTATGTTTATTTTCATATAAAAGCAACAGAACTTAAATTACATCCAGTTTATCAGCAACACAGCGCATGAGTGTGAATCACGTGATATCCGCCTTTGATCTCGTAGGTGATGCGGTCACACCTGCTGCAGTCCCGCTGCAGTCACACCTCTTTCTGCGGCTGCTCTATTCAGTAAGTGGCTGAGAGGAGCAGCACCACATTCTGTTGTGCACACGGCATCTGTTATATGTGAATGAACGAGCTACACATGAGCACACAGTGTTTCCACGAACCAATCACTTATCTACTTCTCCTTTGTTTTATATTTAAAGAATTTAGTTTGATCATTTTGATTTCCATTCTTCTTGTGTGCTTATCACTTATATTACTCACTATCACAGAGCTTAAATATAGCCTATAGGAAATGAGAACAGCTTTATTGGACATTCGGCTATATTATATAATACAGTTTGTAAGCACATTAGGAGAGAAAACATTAGGCGGGCTATGAATGAGCAGTAAATTAGGAGTTAACTAAGGCAAAAGTTGTAGTTTATAGTGAATGCATGTTCCCATATGCTGAAATGTTACCAGAATGCAAGTATGACGTCACAAATATGTTAATTTACGCATGACGCCATCTAGCGACATTTTGGGCAGGCTTTAGCTACTTTGAAAACAGTTGGAAACACTGCTCTCAGCCTATTGTGCAATGGCAGTGACATCAGTGCCCACCATTCAAAACCCCTTCCCTGCGTACCGCTACAGCCGGAACCTTAGCATTAGCCATTACGCTTTTTTGGCTAAAGGTTGCAGGCTTGCCTTCCAGTGGCTTTTACACAACATCTATTGTTCTATCTGTTTAACAGTAATGCGGCACATTTGCTGTTGGTAATGCCGTAAATGAGTCCTACCTGTCGCAACATTCCCTAGTCTGCCTTCTCTTAAAAAAATACATTTTTATCAAGCTAAAATCTATAGTTTCCAATGAAAGTATTGTTTAGTGTAAAACATGCTGAAGATTAGCAAACAAGCTGTTGATTAATTAAATGATTAGCTATTAGCTACAAAAGCTGTTTAATCAGCATAGTGAAGCCTCTCATCCATCTACATCCATTCAAAAAACGACCTCTGGTCTCCTTCCCTGCATACAGCCAGAGGCGGAGCGTTAGCATTAGCCATTACGCTTTTTTTTGGCTAAAGGTTGCAGGCTTGCCTTCCAGTGGCTTTAGGCTTGTTCGACTTGAAGCAGCGCCGCACAGACCGATCGGCGGCTGACTTGAAGCAGTGCATGCCGGTAAGAAATTTTGTCCGACTTGAGACAGCACTGACGCCATGTGACTGTGACGTATGGCTTCAAAGTACCGCGAGAGCGATTCGAGATCAGCCGTCTGATTCAGCAGCGCAGTTTCTCAAGAGGAGCTGCACGAGCTCTGATGACGACACAGCTGTTTCATGATTGGCTGGATTCACCGCATGACAACGATAACGCGCATTTCGTGTTTATTGTCACGCCTTTAGTTCCACTAATGCTCACAAATCTGTATTCTTATAACAGTTAAAGGTCTTTTCATGTAGTCGCAATGTTATATTGTGTCATGTTTATCAAAATAAAACTGATTAAAAAAACCCACTATATTAGTTTTTATATAGTATATGCTTATCAAACGCATCACGCATGCGCTAGTGGTGGAAATTTTTATTCTTTCAAGAGATTCGTTCATTTTCAGTTCGTTCACTAAAATGATTAGTTCAGAGACCATTTCTTCATATTACATAAATACGCCAGCAGGTGGCGAAAAAGAGTGTCTTATGTGTTAATTGTTAATTTAACGAACTTGTTACAAAAAAAAAAAGTTTTCATCAAAAGGTGTGCCTAATCTAGACCCAACACATTAAAGAAATAAAATAAGTTTAAATAAGTGGTTTAGATGACCAAAGCACAAGGTTTTCTTGCATAATTAACATTTTAATTGTTTGGTCAGACATTTACACATTCATAAATCTGAGATTATGTTAAACGTGGAGTTCTGTATGTTAAATATGAATATTAACAAGAGTATGTGCTCAGTAGCCTACCTATAACTGCGCTTTGCATCTGCTTTCTGCTGATTGCTGAACGAGATGCTGACTCACATGCTAAATGACCGACCTACCGGGTACACGAGATGTACCAGTTCGGTCATTTCGTTCACGAACGAGATCTCTCTCTCGTTCAGACTCAAAACAGCGACTCGGTCAGTGATGGACATGTTCGTTCAGTAGATCACACCAATTACATGCCCCTTCACAGCCCGAACTGGAATGATATTTGCTGACGTGACGCAAATGAGATCTAAACAATAATGTCACATTTCTGTTTGTTTTACAGTTTTTAGAGAAGTGCATGACGTGACTCAAACGTAATGAAGTCATTTTATTTAAAAGAAGAAAACTGTTAAAACATAAAACAACTAGGCCACGATCATAATAAAAAATAAATGCAAAATGCACACAAAACCAGTGCTTACAATAATCATTTAACCATCAGCTTGCGTCATTACACTGTTTTCATTACAATGGTAAAGTGTACATTTCTTTCTTTGCTGCAAATATGCCAAACTACACGAGCCAAGCTCTACCTGTTCGCCATCAGTATCGTTCAACAACTGGTTCATTTCATTCACGAACGAGATGTACCAGTTCGTTCAACTCGTTCTCAAAAGCATCTCGGTCAGTGAAGGGCGTATTCGAAATATTCTTATGATAAAATAAATTAATAGGCCTACATTAAACAATGAATATAGGAATATATAATATTTTATTGCTCTAATTATTCATTTATTAAAATAAATGAATTTGAAACTGGCCATATAGATCTATTTGAAGTGTCTCTAAGAATTGTTTAAACAAAAACATCCAACTCTTGTGCACAAAGGCCTTTTTGCTGAAGACTGATGCCTTAGCAACCTGTAGGTCCTCTTTTCATCCGTTATGGCCTGGTGGGTCAAAGATATATGGGGCTTACAATGTGCTCATGTGGGAGGGCCTGGTTAGGGATTGGTGGAGTAGAGAGTTTTTTTAGGAAAAGCATGTATTATTAAAGCATGTAGCCTGAGCACTTGTCCTTGAGTAGTTCTCCTTTCATTCATATTGTAAACTATACGTCAAGTGTCTGAATTAGTCCTCCTTGAACCCTCATTAAAGTTGGGCACTGGAGACAATATCATTGATAAAATTGTATATTGACTGATTTGCCTTATTGACTTAATGGCTGCCACTGAATAAATGTCTATACTGAATTATCTACATAGTTTCTTTTATATCAATTTTAAAATCTGATCATAGCTACATACATTTATTTTCTATTAAGTGGACTGTTTTTCTTTCTACTCACCATTGAGTACTTTTAGATGTATAAACTGGAATAGAAATATAAAACAAAGGCTGTCAATAAAATAACTAATTTCTAACCTTTACAAGACAGAAAGAGCATCCCAGTTTGAAATCGTGTCACACAAATATGCTCTAATACGTGACTGCTCATATCTGCCATGTAACAGATATAACAACAAAAACATATCTCCAACCATCTCACACTCATCCTAGTGCCTTTACTGAGGAGACAAGCACACAAATGCACAAATGCACACACACAAAGGGGCCCTGAAAATAATCACTGTGGAGAAGCTTGTAAAGCGAGCAAAGCACACACACACACACACATACGAGATCGCACATAGAGTTGTTGTTCAGGCTGGGGTCCTGAGAGTGGGGTTCAGAGCAGCCAGTGTCCCGTCTGGCAGGAAGCACTCTGCATTCGCAGCGACGTGCCTTGAGTGGACAAATCATGCTGATTGTGTGGGAGAGAAACCCAGCGCTGCTCCCAAGATGAAGGCAGAGAGGGAGGCATCATGCAAAAAGACAGCCGTTCCTTCACTGTTTCTTCTCCTATGGCTTTTCATCTTTTCCTTGGCAGGTAAGACAACATCATGACTTTTCTACTGTTCATGTTGAGGGAAAACTTTCTAAAGAGGAAGAAGGAAAAAGTGTACGCTGTTGTCAGTTTCACTTTTCAGTGTGTGTTTTGTTTGTGGGTGGCTGGATGACACATATCACAAATAGAGTGATCAGTCAAGTTTAATTAGGGCACTCAGTGAAAATGTACATTTTAAATTTGTGGTTTGTCTAAAAAATCTGAATGTAATAGTAAGAAAGTTAAAAGGCAAATGGAATTATTATAATACAAAAACTCTAAAAAAAAATTCATATTGCATAATTGAATTTTTTTTTTTTTTTTTAAATTATCATTTCACAGACCTGTTTTTTGCATTTCAGCAAAAAAAAAAAAAAATCATGCTGTCTTTCATCTCCATCCATGCATTAGATTCATTTTAAATTACGCATTTGTGCAAAAAGTACGAACAGCAAGTTCAGAACAATCACAATGGCATGAGTGAGTTGGCATTAGCTTGATGAAATCACATTTTCTCAAAATCAGGTACAGATGTGCCAGGAAAGGGGACAAATGCAAGACATATCCTAACTAAATCCTAGTCTTCCTCAGAGTTCTTTGATTAGCAGAATCACTGGGCCTCACTGTCTACATCCCCCCATCCACAAAAGAGCATGTTTCTTGCACAGCTGCCCCTGATTGGAGGAGAGCAAGTCTACAATCCAGACCTTTGTTAGCTCATCCTGGCAAGACCTCAGCACTGAGAATTGTTACCACAGTGATTGAGCCATGCCACGCTGACTCGTACTGCCCTGGCAAAGCGGGCAAGGACATGTTGGCTCACTCAGAGGCAATAAGCACAAAGCTGTTTACCAGCAGGTATCTCACTGGAGAGTGTAGTTAATGTGAATTTGCAGTTCACACTGCACAAAAAAAAAAAAAAAGTTTTATAAATATAATAATAATCTATTAATAATAACAATAGTCAATTATTTATAATTAATTAATATTTATATATAATATAATTTTATATATAATGAACATATATAATTGTATAATATAATTAATATATAATTAATTAATAATGAATTATAATAATTATATTAATATTAATAATAGTTATATTAATTATATAATATCAATAATTTAATATACATTAGAATATAAATAATTTATATACGTTTTTTTAAATATTTGATGTATATATACGTGTATATATATATATATAATGTATATCATATAAATATATATTATAAATATTTTATAGAAATATTCAATGTTTATATATATATATATATATATATATATATATATATATATATATAAACACGCTATATTGTCAAAAGTATTGGGACACCCCTCCAAATCCTTGATTTCAGGTGTTCCAATCACTTCCATGGCCACAGGTGTATAAAATCAAGCACCTAGGCATGCAGACTGCTTCTACAACATTTGTGAAAGAATGGGTTGCTCTCAGGAGCTCAGTGAATTCAAGCGTGGTACCGTGATAAGTTGCCACTTGTGCAATAAGTCCATTCATGAAATTTTTTCACTACTAAATATTCCACGATCAACTGTTAGTGGTATCATAACAAAGTGGAAGCAATTGGAAACAACAACAACTCAGCCACGAAGTGGTAGGCCATGTAAAATCACAGAGCGGGGTCAGCGCATGCTGAGGCGTACAGTGCGCAGAAGTCGCCAACTTTCTGCAGAGTCAATAGCTACAGATCTCCAAACTTCGTGTGGCCTTCAGATTAGCTCAAGAACAGTGCATAGAGAGCTTCATGGAATGGGTTTCTATGGCCGAGCAGCTGCATCCAAGCCTTGCATCACCAAGTGCAATGCAAAGCGTCGGATGCAGTGGTGTAAAGCACGCCGACACTGGACCCTAGAGCAGTGGAGACATGTTTTCTGGAGTGATGAATCACGCTTCTCTGTCTGGCAATCTGATGGACGAGTCTGGGTTTGGTGGTTGCCAGAAGAACGGTACTTGCCTGACTGCATTGTGCCAAGTGTAATGTTAAGTGGAGGGGGGATTATGGTATAGGAACTTGACTGGCCTGCACAGAGTCCTGACCTCAATTCAATAGAACACCTTTGGGAGGAATTAGAGCGGAGACTGCGAGCCAGGCCTTCTCGTCCAACATCACTGCCTGACCTCACAAATGCACTTCTAGAAGAATGGTCAAGAGTTGAGGCTTTTATAGCTGCAAAGGGTGGGCCAACTCCATATTAAACCCTGCGGATTAAGAATGGGATGTCATTAAAGTTCATGTGCACATAAAGGCAGGCGTCCCAAAACTTTTGGTAATATAGTGTGTGTATATATATATATACATACATATATATATACACACACACACACACACATCACATTGAATACTTCTATAAAAATGTTTGTTTTATATATATATATATATATATATATCTATAAAATATTTCTTTATATATATATATATATACATATATATCATATTTATATTTAAACCCATGAGGTACTATTTAAAATATATTAAAATATCATAATTAAAATATCATAATATATTCAATATCTTAATATCAGACTGCATACTCCCATCTTCCACAACTCATATCTATGTAATTCAAAATAATAGACTTAAAGGGTTAGTTCACCCAAAATTTCTGTCATTAATTACTCACCCTCATGTCGTTCTACACCTGTAAGACCTTCGTTCATCTTCAGAACACAAATTACGATATTTTTGATAAAATCCGTTGGCTCAGTGAGGCCTCCATTGCCAGCAAGATAATTAACACTTTAAATGCCCAGAAAGCTACTAAAGACATATTTAAATCAGTTCATGTGACTAAAGTGGTTCAACCTTAATGTTATGAAGCGACAAGATAATAAAAAAATAAATACTTTAAATTTAGCCAGAAAGACTCATTTTGTTATAAAATGTTATAAATGTTATTAATAAAGTAATAATACTTAAATGTATTAATTTGTCAGAAATGTTCATCCAAAGCCACTTACAGTACATTCAGGATAATTTGTCAGTATATAGGGTAAACTGGGACAAGTTGTCACATAGTTTACTCTAGTGAATATTGTTTCAGAGTCGGTTTACAGTACAGTACAGTACAAATCATTTAACATACACTGAGCTTTTGCGACAACAGTATGTTTAGTTTCTCTCTAATGTGTCTGTATGTGAATGTATTTTTCTGTATGTATTTGTAGGTGGGGTGAACATCAGCAGCCCGTCTCCTCTAGTGCGAGGTACACTCGGAGGCTCCGCCCTTCTCTCTGTGACCTACACCAGCACCAGCTCCGACCAGCCCGTTGTTAAGTGGCAGCTGAAGAGAGACAAACCCGTCACTGTAGTCCAGTCCATTGGTACAGAAATCATTGGGAACCTTAGGCCAGAATACAGAGGTCGAATCCTCCTGTACGAGAATGGCTCCCTGCTCCTGCATCACCTGCAGCTGTCTGATGAGGGTGCATATGAGGTGGAGATCTCCATCACTGATGATACCTTCACTGGGGAGCGATATGTCAACCTAACTGTGGATGGTAAGACAGACATGGACATTTAATCTATGTGAAGAGCAACTTTCCTTATTCATGTTGTCCTGTTCTATCACAGTTCCAGTGTCCAGGCCTTTTGTTCACATGGTGGCCTCATCCGTTCTGGAGCTAACGGAGTTCTTCATACTCAACTGCACTCACAATAGTGGCACCAAACCCACTTATAGCTGGCTGAAGGGTGGGAAAACTTTGACCAATGATTCGCGTCTGCTCCTGTCACGTGACCAGAAGGTCCTGACCATCTCCCGGGTTGTGATGTCAGATGATGACGTCTACAGCTGCAGGGTGGAAAACCCCATCAGCAGTATGAAGAGCCTGCCTGTCAAACTCACTGTCTACAGTAGGTGTTGAGACTCTACTGTCTCCTTCATCCATGTTCCATGACCTGAAATGCCACAATAAATGATGCTATGTTACATACTGTAAAGGATGAAAACAAACAACTTGTAAGTGATTATAGAAAAAAGTCATGAAAAAAATAAAGAGCCGCATGATTTTTCACAATTACGCTGTGTGGTGTAATCCACAAAAGAGCGAGACGAAGAATATACAAGATATATTTTAATGAGCACAGAAAATAAGCAAACCAACTACATGCTGATGACGATGAACGCAGAACTGGGAAAACTAAGGGCTTATATAGTGAATGATAATTAACAAAACAAGGAACAGGTGTGAAACTATTTAGAAACCATAGTAACAAACAAGGACAAGAACGCAGGCAATCAAACAGTGAAAATGAACACAACATGTTACAACGTGATTTTTTTTTACATTAGTGATAAGCAATTATCAGGTACAGTATGTGATCTTAAAAAAAAAATCAAAAGGAAAATAACAGTCAAGAAATGCACACACATTACAACCTGCCTGTGTAGTAAGGAATAAATATATTTTAAAAAGACATAAACAAATAGAGGTGTTTTTGTGCTGTTCCAAAAATGTTCTATGGGCCACAAAGGAGAATCTTTATGTAGTTCTTTTCCATACAACAATACTTTACAGAGACCACAAGTGAACAAACTATACGAGGAACAAAAATAAATAAATTAAATGGTCCATATGACTTGTGCACTATTCCAAGTCTTGAAAAGCAATTGTTGTTGTTAACTAAAACTAAAAATAGTTGTTTTCAGTAATTGAAATAAAGCTGAAATGAAATAAAGTATTAAAGGATTAGTTCACTTTCAAATGAAAATTAGCCCAAGCTTTACTCACCCTCAAGCCATCCTAGGTGTATATGACTTTCTGAGATATATTAATAAATATCTTGACGCATCCGAGCTTTATAATGGCAGTGAGCGATACCAATGAGTATGAAGCTGAAGAAAGTGTCTCCATCCACATCCATCCATCATAAATGTACTCCACACGACTCCGGGGGGTTAATAAAGGTTTTCTGAAGCAAAATGATGCGTTTGTTTAAAAAAAGTTATGAAGTTATAAAGTAAAATATCTAGCTTCCGCCAGATCGCCTTCCGTATTCTACTTACGAAGAAAGTGTAAACTGGTGTCACGTCAGTTACACTTTTTCTGAAGATTGAATATGGAAGGCGTAGGACGTAGCATAAGCGTTTTGAACTGCGAGAGGCGTTACACTTTCTTCATAAATTGAATACGGAAGGCAGTCTGGCAGAAGCTAGATATATTTTACTTCATAACTTGTTAATGGATGGAGACACTTTCTTCAGCTCATACTCATTTGGTAACACTTACTGCTATATATGCTAATTCAATATATGAATAATTACTATAGTAGTACATAAATCATACAAAAATAACTAAGTATTGAAGTCACATGGGTCGTTTTTATAGTGTTTTCTGAAGAATAAACAATCATAGTCACCATGAAAAAGAGCTGCAGATTTTTCAAAAGAAAAACATGGAAAAAATAGCAGCATATGGCTTTGGAACAACATAAGGGTGAGTAAAAAATTCATTTTGAGTGAACTATCTTTTAATTCTGGCTGGTTGTGCGTGTTTATGAAAAGGGTTGATGAAGGAGAGTGTTTACAGTTATGCTCCACTAGAGCTCAGCTGATCCTTTCATCCATCTACCTCTCCACTTGCACACTTTTCTGTCACACATTTCTGAGCTCAGCGGGGTCCTGCATTCCCTCTGCACAGTCTACCCTTTAAAAAAAGCCCCACGTTGCCCTATTCATTATTGCACTTGGTATTCCTGGCAACCTGTGCAATCAGTCTTCCATTTGAGGTCTCCTTAATTTGGACCTTGTCTACAGAATAGTTTGGTTTTCCAGAGCACTGTTTTTCTTTTGTATTTTTTTTTGTTTTTTGGAGAGGAAACATGTACTATGTCACCCTGTATTCTTCTTTTAAATTTTGCAGGACGGAGTTCTCTATATATCATCCTCTCCACGGGAGGCATTTTCTTACTCATCACCTTGGTGACTGTTTGCGCCTGTTGGAAACCCTCCAAAAAGTACCAGCTCTATTATCCCTATATCCATTCTCTTTGATTAGTCTAAAGCAAGCCACAATAAATCTCAGCAGCTCACACTGTACTCGTAAGAAAAGTCTTTGTGCTTCAAATGTTAGGAGGCCAAAGTTCCACAGATCAGATGAAAAACAAAGAGCAAAGCAACTGATTAAATTGGAAATAACTCATCTTTTACACATTTAGGTTTCTCTTTGTGTATGATATTGCATTTGATATTTGGATCACAGTCAGATATGTTGCTAACAAAAATACATTGTTATTCTATCTACAGAAAAAGACAACAGCTTGCCAGACAGAGCAGGCAAAATTTAGCAGAGCAGAGTAACGACAATCATGATGGTAATTTTGTTAATTGTTGCAGAATAACTCATGATAAATCTCAATGTTCTCCTATTTTAATATTTTAAAGGTACACTCAGTAATTTTTCACTCATTAAAAAATGTTGCTTATAGTAGTAAAATTTTTTTATTTAAAATATTTTTTATAGTTCTTTTAGTGTATTATTTATAGCATTTATTTATTATTTATTTACATTATAATATTTATTTAGCTTTTATTTTTATATTTTCAGTTTTCATTTTAAGTTTTAGTAATTTTGTTTTGTGCTATTGTTATTTGTATTAGTTTCAGTTTTTTAAAAAGATATTTATATATAGCTTTAATTTACTTTTAAAATTTAGTTTTCGTTTTAGTCATTTTAGTACTTTATTTATTTTTTTACATTAGTTGCAGATTTCTTGCTGAGGCAACATTTCTAATTTTTGTTTACATTTTGTAACTTTAAGCTTTTCATTTAATATTTATATTTTATTTTCAGATTTATTTCAATTACCAGAAACCTTTTTTTTTTTTTTTTTTTTTTTTTGTAGTTAACATTAACAACACTTATTACATAAAGTAATGACTTTAATATCAGTAGACTAATAAAAAAGTTTTATTTTCGAGTGGGTTGCCTCATGGAGGCAGCCATTTTGAGATCACAAAACCAGCAGAATATTACTCTGTTTATCTCTGTAACCTCCGTAATTTGACATGTTAGTTTAAATAAATGAATTGTGGCTGACAGTAAATATATGAATTCCACAATGGCATTAGTTACAAAATATTTGCTTTTGCGTTATGCTGCATCCACACCACAACGTGTCAGTCCAAGGCTACTTTCATATCAAACAGAGCAACAATAAAAATTACTGAGTGCACTTTTTACACTTTGTGTATAATACAAAGAATTTATTTGCTTTTATTTCATTATTAAGTAATTTCTTTTTATTAAAGCTTGAATGCTCTCTTTACTGTAGTTGATATCGTGCCTGCTAGAAATTACCATAATCGTCGGAACCCAGGTGGACTATATGTCCTCAATGAAACGGTAAGACATCATTATTATTATTGTTGTTGTTCTTGTTGATGATGATGTTTTAAATTCTTTAATTATTTTACATTATTATTATTATTTCCAGGATTTCCCTGAGGGAACAGATGAGTCTTCCTGTAATTATATCACCCCTACTGATCCCCTCAGCCCGCCTTGTTATCCCAACATGGCTCCACCTTCTGCACACTCTCCAGATGCTTATATGCATTCAGGAAGAAGATACCCCCGTACTCCCGTCCCCTCTCCTCCATCAACCCCTCATCCGACTCTCACTCCACCCCTCTCCTGTCCACAACACCTGGGCAGCTTAACACGCAAGCCCCACCCTCCAAGACTAAGCCCCACCCCTCCACATGGAGAAGAACTTCCAGTTGAACCAGAAAACAATATGCACTACCACAGCCTTACCCGATGAGCAAGAAGGATGGAGAGATTTAAATGTAAAATGTCAAGCATAATATCAGAATATGAGATTATGTATGTGGGTATGGGAATTTTAATTAGTCATTTTTTATTAGTTATCCTATGTAAATTTTAGTATTTCAAAATTTACATTTTAGTCTTTTATATTTTAGTCTTTCCAAAAGCTATAGGTGAATGAATTGTGTACAAGGCCAAATAGTGGTAAAGAACTAACAACAGAGGATTACATGGATGGTTTATTTGTTTTTTTGTTTTTTAATACTAATAGAACAATTTGCTTTCATCATTCATTTTCAGGACTTTTTTTCAACTGTGGTTTAAGAAATAGCTTAAACTAAACCAATATAATCCTATAAATAGAAAAAATATACTGTTTAATTTCAGCTATAATTGAGCATTATTGGGATCTGTAAGGGTTTATATGATTTCTTTATGCCAGTATTAAAATGATTTTATTCTTTTTGTCTTTTTTTGGCAGAAAACAAAAGTAAATCACTCAAATAATATCATTTTCTTTCTGAATATTTAAAAAGACATAAGGGCATAAAGACACCAGCCTTTACACAACTGTCAATTTACACGTTTTAACCACCAGAGGCTCCCACATCACTATCAATCAATAAAAGATCTGCGTCATTTCAAAGCCTGGACCACAAATAGCCAGAAAGTGTTGTTTAACTCGTCTTCAGCCTTGCTCTCCTTCCTTTTTTTTTTTTTTTTTTTTTTTTTTTTTTTTGCTGTAGGGCAATAGAAATAGTTTTTGAGTCACTTCATCTTGATTTAGAGAGTAAACCAATTTTAGCATTTTCTCCTCAATAACAAAAAGTTCACTCAATGGTTTGTTAGCTAGATACTAAATAATATGTTGAATTAATCTTAATGTTTAACCTAAACATTTAGGTAAACGCTGCTTAAGTCGTGAGATAAATTGCGCGTGACACGACACAACAGTTCGAGTAAAGGCGGGCATATATTGTGGGATTGCTGTGCGAGTTCAGCAAGGTTACCAACTCGGACTGTACGAGTAGATCGCGTGCGATTTAAGGCCAAAGCGCACGACTTATGCGCTCACACTCTGTGGTCCGATGGTTGAGCTGTGACTTGACTGCTCACACTATGCGTTTGAAATATGCACGATAAGCGCCTGTGCTGGGTTGCGCCGATTGACCCAATGCTATCTATATCGTCAAAAGCATCAGCTATGGATGTAAGAGAATTTAGCATTTCCAATTTATATATTAAATTATTAGGATAGGCCTACTTTTATTAAATTGATATTAGCCTACAATTCAATAGGCTAATTTCATAGTGCATCACCGCATAACCGACGCACTGCGAGGATAATAAAAGATCTGATAGCTTACTCCTCACTGAAAATGATTTAAAGACATTTATACAACGAATAGGCCTACAATTAAAATTATTAACAGTCTAAAATGTGTCCGAACACTTTTTTTTTCACTATGTACAATATATGGACCACAAGAGAAATATTAAGAAAATAAATTAAGACATAGTCTACCGTTATCAGCATGTTGAAGTAGGATTTGCATTTATATTCCAATATTGCGACGTGACTTTTTTTTTTTTGTTTTTTTTGCAACACGAACTGGAGGTAAGCAACAGTTTGCTAAAATGCTGCTAGTTTGATATACTTAACTTAAAGATCTCTGTCTTTTCGTTTTTTTTTTTTCTTCTTCTTGCTGCATTAATGAAATGGCAATCCGTTCTGTTTCCATGACGACGCGTCATGATTGTCACGTGACACACCGCAGCCACACTGTATAACAGATGTATCGCTTTTCTCACACTGTCATCAACTATCTGATATTCCGATTCTAATATATTTGCAAATGAGTATTTTGTCATTTAAAAACCTACATCATGATCTTGATCTTAATCTGTAACGCGAGATGGGCGCCGCCTTGTTTGTTTGCGCTTTAGTTCAAAGAGTCCTGTCAGTCAGATTTATAGGCTACAGCACGCGAATTCATCCATTTTTACCGAAATACATGTGGCCGGTGAACTGGGAGAAGAATATAGTGAGCTTTATAGTTACTTACACAATGTGTATCTGATATGAATAAACGTCGGCAAATAATAGGCAATTTGAATGGATTGTTATTGCTGCTTCCATAGACATCAGTGTAAATTTCATTGGCTGTTGCGTCGCGACACGTGACACCACAGGATATCGTATCAGTGCTGCTCCAGATATTTAGCATGCTAGATATTTGTTTGGCGTCAGTGAGCCTCTTTGATGCGTCGTTGATTAGTTCACACATAAAGATTGGCGAGCGCCGATCACCCACTGATTTCCCCCGATCATAACCCAACCTGTCGGCGAGCTCATTACTTGCAAATCGGGCTTAAAATCCTGTAGTGTAAACTTGGCATAACTCTGCTTCAACAGTGCGATATCCTCACAAGGGGCGACCAAAATTTCTGACATGCCAGAAATTCATCCGACCATCCGATTGCCGGTCGTGAGAGGTTTATCGCCTCTGGTTTCCCCTTGTACACTGCACGACAAAGATGAAAATCGGCCCGACTCAAAAAAGAGTCGCACGAGTCTGAATTTAGGGGACAGTCTTGGTTCTTTATAGTAAAATAAGGGACACTCAAAATATTTGTACTGTACCACATAGTGTGTATGTCATTTCAGTGTCTGCAGTGTTTATTTGTTGTTGTCTGAATTAAAGGCTTAAATGAATCTCCGACACGAACACATTTGTTTTGCTTCACCTATTTATGTACAATTTATTTCTAAAAAAGTATAGACCAATGTGTTGTTTACCTTGACCTGTTCACCTTTACAGTCCATACTACTTTTCTAAATTCTCTGTAATGTATGTAATTCTATGCAGGCTAATATGCATTTCTATTCATACATGGTTACATTTTGGTTGAAAATTTTAAGTGTCATATATGAATTCTTTTTAGAATTAAATTGTACATAAATAGGTTATAGGTTATAGTACAAATATTTGAGTGCCCCCCCCCCCCCTCCTTTTCCCCCCCCTATAACCAAGATCTAAGATCTTCCTATGCTGAAGTTGGCAGCCCTATTTACCACTGTCCAGTGTTAAATGGACAGGAGACGTATATATTTAGCATATATTCAGACAACTGGATTTGTATCTAAGTTTTTTTTTTTTTTTTTTTTACCTTTGAAATGTTTTATTAATATTGTTATTATTATTACATGTAGGGAGGAAAGGACCATACAAACGGAACTGATGCTTATAAACACATAATATCATATATTTATTGTGTAAGCCTGAAGTTACACATACACTTATGTGGGCTGACTGGTTAGGGATGACAGGTTTTAGTGACATTTTATAAATTGGTGTGTATGTTATATCTTTTTGTCTGCTAATCTTAATAGTGTGCAATATTCACAAAACAATGTAGAGTTATTTTTTAAACATCCTATGAGTTCATAATGCATTGTTAATCTGTTGAGCACATCCAACATGCAGTTAGACAACTACATTAGTCACACTGTCAAACATTAGGTGTGTGATCAGTCAACCAGTCAGAGCTCAGGCATTGTAAAGCTTAAGACTTTCTTCTCACAATAATTCTGTCTTGGAAAAACAAAATGAAACACAAAATATATAGCTCTTAGTCCATAAATAGCACATTCACATTGTTTTCAAATGTATTTTGGATGAGTATAAATGAGCAGCAGTTAAGCTAAGGATGATGTTGTTAATGGTACTGTAATTCTATTAACTCCTCCAAAGCACTTAACTGAATTATTTAAATTATTGACATTAGATTTGCTTTATTTTACACTCAAGAGTTAGCAGCACTCTTTTGCCTATGAACGCTAGTACTTGACATAGTGAAAAGTGTTGTGTGTAAGTGTTGATTATGCAGAATGGTTGCAATCGAGGCTCATGGGAACATTTTGGAGTAGATCAGACCAGAAAAACCCCAAATCAGAATTCTAAATGCAGTAGAATTAAAAAATCTTTCCACTCACTGTTTAACCTTTTCTATACTTATTAAAGAATATTGTGAAATCATGTGTGCTTAATAACAATTGCACTGACTTCAACATCATTAGGCAGCCAGCCTTTGGAAGTAAAATACTTCACTTTGCTCAATTATTAGTTGTTCGGCATGTTTTGTGTGGATTTTGAAGTCAATACAGTGTGGTTTTGTTTTTCTTAGATATACGAATCCTTCAAGAAGACTTTCCACTTCCAAACACAGAGAGTGGGTGAAACATTAAGGATGCTGAAAAGCAAAAGGAGAAGATGAAAGGACCCTAATGGAGGAGTTTTCCATATTCCTGCCCAGATCAGCCTCGGACACACATTCATAAACTGAACAACCATAAAGCCTTTTATTATTAGGATAATGTCTTCCCCTTAGATCCTTTATTATTGAAATATGACTGGACTCCTCTCCTTTGTCCCATGATTAGCTGAGAGCTAATGCGTTGTTGATTACCTGAGGTGTGATTTTCTTTCTCGCCAAGATGCGTAAGCTTTTAAATTGATGCCCTTTTGTGCGGGTCCTTATCAATCTGCCTTTGGTAAAAGTTAGACATGCACTTCATTGGCCAAATGGTTTGGAAAAACAGTTTTGATTTCTTATCAACCATATTAGCCCTATCCAGTCTTCTGTTCTTATCAAAATCGAGCCCCCTGTGTCAGCAGTAAAACAGCCCCTCTGGCTGCTAATCTATTTCCGCTGTGGTGTGTAGTCAATGGCACATGAGACTCGGAGAATTGAGACGTAGGAGGTTTTTCTGGCCCCTCAGGGATGAGATTAAAGAGGAAGGAGGCTGAGAACAGGTTTGCACTTGTCTCTACTGTTCACACTTCCATCCCTAGTTTTTTAGCGCTGTTAATGATCCAGCCACACATGCCAACAATGTCACTTCTTCACTGCAAACCTGACTGAGCCAGAAATTTTATTTTGTTTTGCGTGTTAAAAATGTCCGTCATTCAATGTTTCAAGTGGTTACATACTAGCCCTTGTCCTTTCCTCAGCTGACCAGAACATATGTTGCTCTGAGTGGACACAGGAGACTGTAGGGCACATTACGATGACAGAAATGTTATTGAATTCACCCACCATTACGTCCGCACATTCTCGATATTATAGTAATTGCTATGGTTTTATGTTAATTGTGATTGTATGCCATTAGTTTGACCTCAAAGATCTTCTGTTAGCGTTAGAAATGTGTTATTTTTCTCCACTAAAGACTCATGGATCTCATCATGTTCAAGCATTAAAGCTGCATTTGACACAATGGGCCATCATTTTTTCAGACGTAAATATAGACTCTGGGGTGGGCTGCTAAATTAAGCAAGATGGACAATGAAAGGACTAAATTAAATGATTACAGCAGACATCGAGGGGGTTGGGCACTTTTTCGCCGTAGTAACTGTTCCCCCTGACAACAGAGAGTGACAATTATATTCAGGGTCCTTCAATGCCAACCAGGTTTCTCTTGCTCACTTGCTCTATTTGGCTCCATTGAGCACCTGGGACGGCTGGGAACACTGCCTGCACGCGGGGAAGAGCGGGAGCTGCTGACGCCGCACAGGCAAGACTGCTATTTTCTGACTCAAACATTCTGTCTGCAATGCTACGAATAGAACATTTCATTACGTACAGATTAAGTTACATGGTCAGAAATAAACGTGGCCTGCCGTAAGGCTCTATCTTCAAGAAAGTTTCCAAGAAAGTCTTAGGTGACACTATGTCTGTTTGCCATGATAATTGAGATGTATAGTAAACTGAGAGTAACTAACATTGTGTTTATGCACTATAAAGTGTGTACTGAATATTTACATTTAGTCAAAGTAATTGATGTGCATTTGTGAGAACATCAATTCACTTTTTAATGGGATACTTCACCCAAAAAATTAAAACTCTGTCTTCATTTACTCATCTTCATGTTGTTCCAAAACAACTTTCTTCCTTCTGTGGAAAACAAAAGAATATATTTTGAAGAATGTTTTGGCATTTTTTGTTCATATGTTGAAAGTCAATGTGGGCCCAAAACAATGTTGGACCCCATTGACTCAATGTATGAACAAAAAAGTATGTTTAATTGTTTGATGCTTGGTTAAGCAAAGTGTCAGACTGATTTTTGACCCTATGTCCACAGGATCATATAAACGGTTAACTGATTCTGCTTATTTGTTTGGTTGAAAGTACTAGACTACAGGGTTAAAGACTTAAAAACACTCTACTGTAGATGTGAAAGTCATTCTTTATATGTTTATTTGCAGAGGACATTTTGTTGTGGGCCTTTTGAGAGCTAGTCTTGGTGGATCTGCTCCTGGTTAGGGGTACCAGGACAGGTGGATCACACAGTTCATCCTGTCAGCATGGGGTCTGGCTCCTCCTCCTACACTTCCAAAACCATCTATTTGGATGTAGATGGCAAAGTGCAGAAGGTGAGTGTCTTCAATGTTTTAATGAACTCCTGTTTCAAACTTAAGGATGCAAGTTAGCTTTTATCATGAGATTATGGATTACTATTGGTGGCTGACCATATGGGTTTTACAATGACAATAGTGACATCAATATAATGTTGACTATTCATTGTTATTGAAAGTACACAAAATTGCTCAAATTAAATGAACACATATTTTACAAAATATTTAGTGAAAAATGCTGAAAACAAACATTGTTTATTATCCATTGACAAGGCTCGAAAAGGCCAAATACGGACCTGGTCGGTGTATTGGTCTATCACTAATATCTTAGACCTGAAATGCTGACTCCAAGCCTTTAAAACGAGATATTAAGCAGTTTGTCATGGTACTAGTTAATCTGTCAAGAGGAGTGCTAGGAGGTTAGTGTGTACAGGTTAAAAATAAAGCTGAAGATGGCGTGTTCCGCAGGTGTGACTGACATTGCATGTTGTTGTGACACTTGACACACTGTTTTCAATTGTTATCTCCTGTTGTTTCCTGGAGAATGACTGAAGAGCTGTTAATGGTTGTGTTTAAGTCCAATTTACAGAGTGTTGTTCTACATATGGAACTCACAGATGCTCAATTATACTCAGTATCTGCACATTGTTATCCATGAGTGATGGAAAATATTTTTCATATTCTAGAAAGTCATTTAGTTGTTTTTTTTTGTTTTTTTGTCACAAAATGTAGGAGGTCCAATAGTTTGTACAGTATGAAAAGGAAATATGGCAGAACATGCATGTGTCAATTTCAGCACTTGAAGCTCACACAACATCCTAAGAGCTCAGAGAGACCAAGCAGACATTGAGAACAATGAGAGTGGCATATGTTTACTGTAGTACAGGATCTGTTGGGGATCTGAGCCTGTCTACCACAGCTGCCTTTCACAATGCGTTATTCTCTTAGTCATTTTATAATTTTTGTTTAATAAAAGATTAATGTAAATGAACCTATCAGTACGAAATAAACCATTAAAATATGTAACATTTTCCAGTTATTTTTAATAGTTACACTGCAATTCAAAGGTTTAGAGTTGGTAAAAAAGTTTTTAAATGTTTTTGAAAGGAGTTTCTTATGCTCACAAAGGCTGCATTTATTTGATCAAAACGCCAGTCTACAGTGTCACATGATCCTTAAGAAATATGTATTCTAATATGTATATATCTTTTGCTCAAGAAACATTTCTTATTATTTACAATGTCAAAAAAAGTTGTGCTGCTTCGTAGAAACCTTGATATATTTTTTCAGGATTCTTTTATTAAATATAAAGTTCAAAATATCAGCATTTATTTGAAATGGAATTTTTTTGTAACATTATAAATTTCTTTACTGCCACTTTTGATCAATTTAATTTAATGTGTAATATAAATATATTTTATAATTAATATAAAAATAGTAATTTTTCGAAATAAACCTGATGACCCCAATGACCCCAAACTGTTGAATGGAAACATATATTTTAAATCTCTCATAATTTGTATAATCCCAGAAGAACATTTTATTGCTCAGAGGTGGCTCTGCCATAGCTCGGGAGATTTTGGACTCAAGTTTTATTTTAGTTTTGACTTTTTATTGCAAACTGGTGTCTTTGCAAATCTGAGTAAAAACTCTATACATGGATAGGAGATACATGTCCGATTATTAGGGTGTTTTTGGCAATGAAAGAACAAGAGAAGCAGGAGACTTAAAGGGATATTTCACCCAAAAATGAAAATTATCCCATGATTTACTCACCCTCAAGCCATCCTAGGTGCATATGACTATCTTCTTTCAGATGAACACAATCGGAGATATATTTGAAAATATCATTGCTTTTCCAAGCTTTATAATGATAGTGAATTGGAGGTGAGATTTTGAAGCCCCCCAAAATGCATCCATCCATATAATATAACTAGCTTCCGGCAGACGACCGTACGCATACTGCGCAAGTCGACTTGCGCCACAAGAGTAACCCCTGACGCGATGTATGACGTAGGATGTAGGAGTATCGTAAGCTTAGTCACCTCTCTCAGTTTAAACAAATAGGGCTGGGCAACAAACTCAAGCTTTATGATGGATAGATGTAATTTTTGGGGATTCAAAATCACGTCCCCCATTCACTGCCATTATAAAGCTTATAAGAGCCAGGATATTTTTAAATGTGTTTGTCTGAAAGAAGATAGACATATACACCTAGGATGGCTTGAGGGTGAGTAAATCATGCAACAATTTTCATTTTTGGGTGAGCTATCCCTCTAAGCC
The DNA here is from genome assembly GCA_037101425.1 of Elopichthys bambusa. Taxonomy (NCBI): domain Eukaryota; kingdom Metazoa; phylum Chordata; class Actinopteri; order Cypriniformes; family Xenocyprididae; genus Elopichthys; species Elopichthys bambusa. The sequence continues at coordinate 15,681,250 of CM074444.1, forward strand.
ACAGTCTCAATCTAATCTCATGCTGCCTATTGAGATGTTAAAGATATTTTATTTGATGTATCACTGTCACTTGCTTTAAAATCCTACAACATTTTCAATGATATTTCACAAATCTTATCTCAAGATACATATTTGAGTTACGTTGTATAGTACGTTTTCTCATTGTAGTACAGGTATGAAGACAAATACAGACATAATATTGCTTACACACCCTTATTTGTCCTTCATAGGTACTTTTCAGTCGTCACTGCAGCCCATGTGATATCAAAGAACTGCTGTGTTCCTCCTCCAACATCCCTAGGTCTGTATATCACTGATATCACCACTAATCAACACCTCAATCCATTTTTCAAACCTGCAGTGGTTGAGAATGAAGTTCTCTCTAGTGGACAACATGTTCAATGGTTATCATAATAAATCCATCTAATTTCACTTTTTATTTCTTCTGTCTATAGGAACACTGCTATAATAATGGTGAACCCTGAAGGTGCTTTTGTGTCTATCGATCCCACAATGCCCACCAACACCCCTAAGTAAAACACCGCCTGGCCCTTGTTGTTTGTATTAGGAGTTATGTTAATCTGTTCGATCTGTCAGTTAATGATCCCATTTTGTCCTTTTAGCTCCCTGTACAAAGTCATTCCTTTGTCTACCGGCCAGCTGGGAGGTAACGTGCATCATTTTTGCTGTTTTTCGCAGTGTTTGACTCTTATTTATAACCCTTAGTTATGTTTCGAGCCAAGAGTTGTTCTGCCCTGATTTATAGCCTGTGTATTTAACTCCACAGAAAAGGAAGATATGTTTCAGAATGTGCTTTCACAGGTAGCAGAGCAGTTCAGCAGGTAACGGACATGTTTGTTTTCCCATGGACTGGAGATGAATCTTTATCACCGTAATGTTTCTGTACTAACAGCAGGCAAATCTTTTTGTTTTTCTCTCTACAGAGCGTTCAGGATCAACGAACTGAAAACAGAAGTGACCAACAGACTGGCTATGCTGGAGAAGAGAGTAGAACGTATGTAATGACAATGTTACGATTTGCTTTTCTTATTTTTTTCTTGCTCAGACTTACACTACACAACTTTTAAAATCTAAACAGATTTTAAAACACATTCAAGAATCATTCACTATAGTCCCTGTTTTGCAAACACTCTACAGGTCACAAAAAAACTCACACAGAAACATGCGCCTTGTTGCTAGGAGATGCATGACAAATGAAAACAATAACATTGTGTATGAAATCGAATACTTACCTACTATATAGAATGCGAAGAACAGTACGGCAACAGAGTAGTATGTCCGAATACATAGCATTCGAAAAACATTATTCGGAAAAAAGTACCTAGATGACCTACTACTTTCACCAAGATTCTGAAGTGTGATTCTCATAAGCAGGTTTGGCATCCCTCCACGTCCCCAACTACACCAACATAATTTAGGCATCTTGGCTGCTTCCTTGAGCCCTTCCACTGCGGATGGCAAGCCAAATACGTTTAACCTTAATAGCTTTAAGATTATATGGACAAAAAAACTCGTGAAACACTATATAATTAACTCATATATGTCAACTTCAGCTGTCTAAAATCTGACTAGCTTTTTTGGCAACTAGCGTTGACTCATCTATACTGCAAATTGGAACAAAAAGCTAGGCAAAAGTTAGGGATTTAAACTAACCCTAGGTATTTAACTCTGATGTGCATAATTATATGTCAAATCATGCAGCTTGTTGAGGTGTTGTGATATTACTTTTCTAAGCCTCATGCTTCTGTTGAAGATCCTGAGGAGGAACCGGGATATTTAGGGATGCAAATATCATAAAGATTTGGGGTGGGCTCTTTTGATCTAGGAACCATGTAAGAACGTGAGAAACATTTGCAACTGCACTACAATGCAAAAAACAGCTTGGCTACAAACACTCAGAATATCTTAGCAACACAATTAAAACACTCTTCTTATTATTTTGATTTTCTATACAGTGGAGGGGTTGAAGGTCGTGGAGATTGAAAAGTGCAAAAATGACCTGAAGAAACTGAGAGATGAGATGACGTCCAGAGCAGGAGGAAGGTAAATGAAAGAAAAAGTTTTCCAAAGAAAATCAAAGCAAGCGTGACAATCTATCTGCTCATCCATCTAGAGCCGCCATCATGCGGCTCTTTTCCAAACTGGAAACATAAATGTATCTAAATGACTAATCGACCAATCTCCTTTTAGAGTGAATTGTCCATGCAAATACAATTTCTCAGACGATGGAAAGAAATTAACTCCTAGACGTGATGTCCCCAGCTACCCAAAGGTGCTTTAAAGTTTTATGACGTGTTTTGATTGAATTATGGGCCCTGTGGGAGAACATTTTGTCTCTCTCTCTTTATGTGGTATTAATCTCTATTAGTCTTAATTTCCTCAGTACACACTTTCTCAGGAGACCATTGAAGCGCTAAAGAAACCAACCTTTGATGTTTGGCACTGGGAGCACAATGAAGTGAGCCTAACTTAGTGGGAAATACTGTACATTTGGAGATTAAATGATGCATACGTGCTCTTTTTTCACGGTTTACTGTTTATTCATCAGATGCTGAGCTGCCTGGAGTACATGTACCATGACTTAGGCCTTGTGAAGGAGTTTAACATGAACCCGATTACTCTCAAACGCTGGCTGGTAAGAAAATTAGTATAATTGTATAAATGATAGGGTGCAAGAATGGTGATTTCCACTGAATTTTTCAGTTTAACAGCTTCGCGATTCTTTTTATATGTTCTCAGCTGGGCATTCAGGAAAATTACCGCAGCAACCCATTCCATAATTTCCGCCATTGTTTCTGCGTGAGTCAGATGATGTATGGCATGATCCACCTCTGCAACCTCCAGGTGAGAACTTTTACGTACATAGCAATTAGTAGAGCAATTACTGTGAAGCAGTAAAAGTGGAAACCTGTGTGTGTGTGTGTGGCCCACAGGAAAAGCTCACACTGACAGATCTGGGTATTTTAATGACTGCTGCCGTGTGTCACGACTTAGACCACCCTGGATACAACAACACGTAAGATCTTCGCTTCTGTGTAATTATGCTCTTGAGTCAGTTCTCATAAAAAAAAATACAGGTGTACTCAGGTATTTGCCTGCACATTTGTGATGAAAATTTTACAGTCCTATTATATCTGTGCTGTTTATCTTAGTAACCATTCCCATGACATATGATGAGGTAATCTAGCGCTTTCACTGGCTTTTCTTATGCAGGTATCAAATCAATGCTCGCACTGAGTTGGCAGTGCGCTACAATGATATCTCGCCACTAGAGAATCACCATTGCGCTGTGGCCTTCCAGATACTCTCATTGCCGGAGTGTAACATATTTGCCAACGTGGACCCAGAGGCCTTTAAACAGATCCGACAGGTATAGCACAAAATATCAACTCCCATTTAAGCAATCTACGGGGCAGTTCACGCAGAACGCATTTTTGTATTTAAAAATGTGAGACGTAGGGAAGTAAAATGAAAAGAAATAGAAAAAAAACACAAGGTCTCAAGACATTTTCTTAAAAGAGGAACCTCTTGAAAAAAGGAAATAAATAATGTTATCAGTCAAATTCGTCTTTAACTTTGTTTACTTTGTGTTTTCTCTTTTTTGGCCAATGAATCTCACTTAAAATAGTTTAGGGATGTGGAAATAGAGTTTGTAACCATAACAGTACATAAGCGTACAAAAATAACCTGTTAATCAGCACTTCCTGCAGACTGGGTTGTGTAATATTCCGTATTTTTTATAGAGTCCAAAAAACTCCCAGCTATGCTTTGTCATTGGCTGTGTCTGAAATTGCCCATTCACTATTACCTACATTACTCCACTAATATAGTTCACTTGAGGGAGTGAATGAAAAAGAGTGAGTGAATTCGGACACTGAGTGCGCCGGAAGGGCTGTCGCTTTTGCATAGTTTGTGCTTGATGTTTGATAATTATTTGAAACTTAGCAAACTGGCAGCTCCAGTAGTAAGATGAAAAGATTTATCTTGAACTCGGTTATGGAAACTATCTTTAAACCTTAATTAAGCAAGTTAATAATCAATTAAAAAGGAATTTATACCTGTAAGATATTACGCTTTAGCCACATTGGACCAGCGGTTTGGAAAATGAATGGATGGAAGATTCAGCTGTGGGCGCCATCTTCTGGTCAGATGCGGAAATTCATTTGCCGCACGACTCTTAACAGTGCATTTCGGATTTCGGACACCAATACAAATGACTGTCCCCTCAAATAGTGCCCTATTTAAGGGTATAGGTGGGCGATTTCAGACAGAGACGGTAGCGTAGCAGTGAAGGTGCACTACAGCTACCTACTATGTTGGAGTGTCAACCAAATAGTTACTGCCGTGGATTATTTACAATATTATCGTATGTGTAGTATTAACACAATATCAATATTACATTTTTTAAATATCACTGTTTTTGTCAATATTGTTATACAGCAACACCTCTATGTTACATGCTGCAAAAGACGAGAACACAACCATCAAAGACTACCGTCTAGCGCATGATAAAATCACATAGACAATAATGGAAAAGCATTTGAACACAAAAACGCATTCTGTGTGAATGTGTCATTGTTTTGCAGTAAATATTATATTTTAAAGGAATTAGTATATATGTGTTTATTATATGACAATGTATTGGCAGGCTATCATCACACTGATTTTGGCCACGGATATGGCCAGGCATGGCGAGATTCTGGACTCATTCAAGCACAAAGTGGACAATTTTGACTTCACCAATGAGGAGCATGTGACTTGCGTATGTACCATACACTCTCCCTGCCAAAAACACATCTTAAACCAGTCTATGATGGTTTGCTTGTCTTTATCTAGTCAGTTTTAGAGGGGTATAGGGCACATTTTAGACTTTAGAGACCTGCTTGTCAACAAGCTACACCAGCATAAAGCCAGTTACACCCGTTATTAAAAAGCTAAGACCAGCCTAGACCTGCTAAGACCAGTAGAAAGATGTGTTTTTCAGCAGGGATTTAGCACGAATTTGACAAGTAAAGTTTGACAGGTAAAGTAAAGAGTTGTTGTTTGTCATGTGTTCAGCTGAAGATGGTTCTTATCAAATGTTGTGACATTTCCAATGAAGTCCGGCCTACAGAGGTGGCAGAGCCGTGGGTGGACTGTCTGCTGGAGGAATACTTCATGCAGGTTTGCTGACTCTCCATCTTGTGTTGTAATTGCTCTACAGTGACAGGTGGGTTTGTTTATGCTGTCTTGTCTTTGTTCAGAGTGATAGAGAGAAATCCGAGGGGCTTCCTGTGGCACCCTTCATGGACCGAGACAAAGTCACCAAGCCCACAGCCCAGATTGGCTTCATTAAATTTGTCCTCATCCCCATGTTTGAATCTGTTATGAAGGTAAGTGTAATAAGTAATCTTTGGTGTTCATTCAAACATTAAAGTAGTAGTTCAGCCAAAAATCCAAATTCTGTTATTTACTCACCCTCATATGTTCCTCTCAGCTGTTCCCTCAGATTGAAGAGATTATGGTGCAGCCTCTCAGAGACTCGCGGGACCACTATGAGGAGCTGAAGCAAATTGATGATGCCATGACCGAGGTAAAAGCTCCTCAGCTCATAGTTTACTGGTAATGTTTTTGAAAGAAGTCTCTTATGGTCACCAAGGCTGCATTTATTTGATGCATTTATTAAAAAAAAAAAAAAAAAAATTCTATTTTAAAATACTTTAAAATATAATTTATTTCTGTGATACAATGCTGAATTTTCAGAAAGTTTTCAGTGTCACATGATACTTCAGAAATCATTCCAATATGCTGATTTATTATCGATGTTGGAAACATTTGTGCTGCTTATTATGTTTTTGGAACCTGTGATACTTTTTTTCAGGATTCATTGATGAATAGAAAGTTTTAAAAAAGAACAGCATTTATTCAAAATAGAAACCTTTTCTCACAATATAAGTCTTTACTATCTCTTTTTATCAATTTAACATATTCTTGCTGAATAAAAGTATTAATTTAAGTATTAATAAATAAATAAAAAGACCCTAAACTTTTGAACAGTAATGTATAGTGTTACAAAAGATTCTATTTTAAATAAATGCTGTTCTTTTTTTAACTTTTTATTTATTAAAGAATCCTGAAAAAGTATCACAGATTATATATTAAAAAAAATTAAGCAGCGCAAATGTTTTTAACATAAATCAGCATATTAGAATAATTTCTGAAGGATCATGTGACACTGAAGACTGGAATAATGGTGCTGAAAATTCAGCTTTGCATCACAGAAATAAATTATATTTTAAAGTATATTAAAATAGAAAACCATTATTTTAAATTTCACAATACATCTGTTTTTTCTGTATTTTTGATCAAATAAATGCAGCCTTGGTGACCATAAGAGACTTTTTGCATAAGAGACTTCTTCTTCTTATAAATATTCATGCAAATGTATGTAACTAAATAATCTGGGTAGTCCCATCTTGCTAACATAAAGGTGTGGTTTTTGTTCAATGAGGCACAGAAGAAAAAAACAGAAAATATGTCATTAGGTGGGAAGAAGAAATAAGCACTTCTGCAAGTGTAATGATACTGTGTAAGTATTTGATACAGTATTGATGTATTTGACTTGATACATTATACACTGAGTGCAGTGTTTTGTTCTTTCCATATGCCAGAAAGCCATTGATTTTACTATTATGCGCTTTAAGTTTTATCCCTTTACTTGCATTAAACTGGTATCTTCCTAATCTGTGTTTTTTATAGTGGAGCTTGATACTCTGGCTGATGTGTTTTCATGTGTAATTTCAGGAGGCCCGTCTGCACTGTGTGAACCGAGTTCCGGTGTGAGGATCTGTGAGACACTGTGCTGGTGTTGACGACGGCTGGTTTGAATTCACTGAATCTAAAGGGTCACCTGATCGACTCATGAAATCACGAGTCGCTTCCTTTTGCCAGCAGACTGCTGGGCCAGTCTGATTCTTTCTTTTTGGCATCAGTCAGTTATAAAGCCTTTTCGGCTGACATGGGCATATATTAATTACTTCAGTTTTAATCTTGTTTGTTTGGTTTTTTGTTCTACTTACAGTGTTCAACGAGAAAAAAAATGCATTTCTATTGCATGTACGTAGTATGTAGTCATCTGAACGTTTTGTGGTCCCAAAGCGATTAAGATACCAGATTACAGCATGACATATAACCATAACTAGTGCCTTTTAAAAATGTGTTTTGATGATTATAAAAGGTCAGCATGATATGATACGGTTCCTTTGTCAACTATTTCTCTCCTGAGTTCCTTTTAGAACATACCAGTTCACATTTTAGGCGGTTTTGTGGTGAGCACAATACCACTGGAAACCATAATATCAGATTTTAAGGATACCCGAGAAATTCATTTTGCAGTGTTTTGGTTCAGTTTTCGAACTAGATGTGTTTCCCATTATATATTTGGTTATTGAGGTTTGAAATCAATGTATTTCCACTAGAACATCCAGATAAAATATACAATTAAATGGAACATTCTATCATAATTTACTCAATGTCATTACTTTCTTTTTTCTACAGAACACAAAAGAAGAGGTTTTGAAAAATGGGGTCCAGTGTTGTTTTGGACCCTATTGACCTTTATTGTATGGAACAAAAACAGCTGAAACGTTCTTCAAAATGTCTTCTTTTATGTTCTGCATATGAAAAGTCATACAGATTTTGAACCACATAACATAAATTGCAGAATTTTAATTTTAAACACCAGAATGCCTTCTAACCACATTAAGTATTTCTACCCTGCGGCTCCATGTTCTCACCATTTTTTTTGTTTTTTGTTTTTGTTCTCTGTATCCTATTTACTCTGGTTTGCTTCTAATACTTCCTCAAAATAAGACAATAAAGTCTGTGGGAGTTCTGCCTCCTGGCTGTTCTTTAGCAAGGCTGTTCTTTTCTCCTTTTATCAACGTGGTAATAAAACTCTTGCCAGGAGGTCACATGTGTTCGCTATTATGACAAGGTTAGGCCTGTACGCATCATTTCATTTATATGCTTCACTGTCAGTATTTGGCATCTTCGTCTATAGATCAGCACATTTTGATGGATGGAGATCACGGCATATTTCCTTCGCTAAGGGCTGCTTAACTTGTTGAAACAGGACTGGGGTGCGAAGTTTGTGATTGCAAGCTATCAATTAAAGCAGATTTTAAGAGGTGAATGGAAAGTGGTATGTAAATAGGCTTGGTTTTGAGTCACATGACCCTAAATGTAGGGCTAAAGCACATGTACAAATTACATAGTGCAGTTCGTCTGTCATTGTTGCTGGTGCACTGACTGGAACGTGTACGTCTGAACCTGCTTTTTCCATCCCAACTGGATACGCTGGATATGTTTGTGCCCTTGGCTTGTTTTCATGATAAATGGCATAATTTTATATGTATTCATCTTGTTGCCTCTATTAGATAATTAGATCAATTTAAGCTTTCAATTATCCATCTGCTGGCATGTCTTGCTTTGTCTCCACTCGACTGTGACATATTGAGTTCACAAATTATCAAAGTCTGTTTCATCACCCACTTCAGAGAAATGAAAACATTTATTTGAATCAAAACAATGCTCATTCTGAATCCAAAGTCCCAACATTACTTTTTTCCTTCCCATACTAATTAAGAATCAACAAAACAGGGTTTAAAATCATTTTGAGTTGTTCTGTACCCTGAAGGCACAGACTGACCCATTAAGATGTGTTTTCTTTTTTAGTTATGACACCTTCAGGTTTTGTGTGGCCTGTGCTTTACTGACTGTTCACAGGGTGGCAATATTTCTCTAAAGAGCTCTTTTGTGCTTTCCACTCAGACCACTAAAAGAAGAGCAATTAGATGACAAAAGAAAAATTCTCAAGAGTGGACACTGAAAACGCTAAAGAAAGTCACACCCAGACATATAAAAGCCTGGTTTTTGATATATAAAACCTACTGTGTTTGGGATTGTAGAATATGGCACCACTTTTTTGACAGATCACTTTTGAACTTTTTATTATCTTTGTATATTTCCAATATATTGTATCTTGTTAAATGTAATATTGCTAATTGTTCCATTTAATTTACACCTGGAAATATATATAGGCCTATATTTATTAAGTATATATTTATTATTAATTTTGCCAATTCTTCATTCAGTTTTTAATTATGATAATATAATTTATAAAATTAATAATAAAAAAGCAAAATAACAGAAATTAATACTTTTATTCAAGGGTTAGTTTACCCAAAAATGAAAATTCTGTCATTAATTACTCACCCTCATGTGGTTTCAAACCTGTAAGACCTTTGTTCATCTTCGGAACACAAATTAAGATATTTTTGATGAAATCCGAGGGTATCTGATCTACACATAGGCAGCAACGTCATTGCACCTTTTGATGTCCAGAATGGTAGTTGGAAACATGGTTAAAATAGTCAATGTGACTACAGTGGTTCAACCTTAATGTTATGAAGCAAGAATACTTTTTGTGCGCAAAAACATAACAAAAATAACTACTTTATTCAACAATTGAATTGTTATACGTAGTGAACTCAGTGCAGAGCTTCCTTTTTTACGTCCAAAGGCCAACTCAGTATTGGCCGAAGCTGAACACGTGAGCAGCACGACACATGCATGTGATGCTGACACAGGATCCGGCCAATAATGAGCCAACTATTTTAACCATGTTTTTAACTACCTTTCTGGACGTCAAAAGGTGCAATGTGTGGATCAGATACTCTCAGATTTCATCAAAAATATCTTAATTTGTGTTATGAAGATGAACAAAGGTCTTACGGGTGTGGAACAACATGAGGGTGAGTAATTAATGACAGAAATTAAATTTTTGGGTGAACTAACCCTTTCAGCAAGGATGCATTAAATTGAGAAAAAAAAAAAAAGTGGCATTGATAATGTTACAAAAGATTTCTATTTCAAATACTGTAAATGCTGTTCTTTTGTCAAAATAATCCTGAAAAAGTGTCACAGTTTTCACAAAAATATGAAGCAACTGTTTTCAGCATTGATAATAATAAATAAAATGTTTCTTGAGCATCAAATCAGCATATTAGAATGATTTCTGAAGGATCATGTGACACTGAAGAGTGGAGTAATGATGCTGAAAATTAATCTTTCTCATCACAGAAATAAATTACATTTTAAAATATATTCAGACAGAGAACAGTTATTTTAAACTGTAATATTTCACAATGTTACTGTTTTAACTATTTTTTTCAAATAAATGCAGCTTTGGTGAGCAGAAGAGACTAATTTCAAAAACATTAAACCAACACCAAACTTTTGAATGGTACTGTACAATATTTAAACAATTCTTGTTGAAGAGACAGTTCACTGGAAACCAGCACATTATCTGTGTGAAGAAAGTCCCTCTGGTAATTTGACTCGAGTATAATTCTCTCTCTGCCCCTTATCACCATTTATCAGTCCCACGTCTAACTTGAAGCCATGTTTGTCAGTGAAAGTGTTTTGGAGATAAGTTTCTTGGAACGTTTTTCCAAAACAGATTAAATCTGCTTTGTGTCACTGTGGTCGATGTGGTGTAAACAGTGAAATCTAATTAAAAGTGATTTGGATTCTCTTTAAAGGGCTGCGCTGTTTTTTTGTCATGTTTCCAAATCCCTCTGGCTAATTAGGGGTATTTCCACCAATGAATCCCTTTTATGATTTTTAGGATAGTGTGACAACAACTATGTGTCATATTTTCAAAAAGTTGGGCTTTGAATAGAAACATTTTATGGCAAAATTTATTTGTCACAATGAAAATGTGTGGAGAAAAAAATATATATAAAAACTAGCAATAAATTATATATATAAATATATATATATAATTGCAAAAATGTGCAAAATTAAAAAAGATTTTAAAACTAAATGTGATATTTCTACTTGTTAATTAGAAGCATATAGCTCAATATGAGTAATGGACAGCAGTGGAGCTTTAATGACATTCCTCCTCCAGACTCTATTAAACTTCAAAGCTGCAGAACTCTCCCCTCTTACTGTATTTCCTCTCCAGATACTGTCTTTGTCTAAACACATAGGTCTCCTCCGGTCTGCGTCTCCGCTCTGTGTTTTCTTAGAGGGGCCCAGAACTAAGGGTCAGTGTTTGGGCTGTCAGGGGCCTCCCCTTTAGGGGGGACGTCTAGATTTCAGTTGACCACAGATGCATGAATCATTTTCCTTTAGTAGAAGAAATTGTACAGAGCAGAATGTTTTCATTTCCTTTGTTCTCAAACTTTTTCACCATCTTGAGACCCACCAAAAGTTTTTTAATGAAATAATGTCAGAAGGATTCATCAGACTGATTCAAACCATTAATTCCGGAGTTGTTCAGAAAGTTGATTCACTAGCAGTTCTGGCGATTCACTGGTCAGTTCTTTTAGTGAAGGCTTCATCGGAAGGATTTGTCGGTTCAATGCCCGGTTCAGACTACATGACTTTTAAAGCTTTACGAATCTTTTATTTCAGATCAGTGGTTCGAAGCGCCAACTTTGCAGTTTAATACGCGATCCGAACCACTGATTCGAAACAGACTATTTGAAAAGCTTCGAAGCAGTGTTTTGAAATCGGCCATCACTAGATGTTGTTGAAAAGTCATTATTTTGATTTTTTGGCGCACAAAAAGTATTCTCGTCGCTTTATAATACTAAGGTTGAACCACTGTAGTCACATGAACTGTTTTAAATATGTCTTTAGTAGCTTTATGGGCATCTGAAAGTGTTAATTATCTTGCTGGCAATGGAGGCTTCACTGAGCTATTGGATTTTATCAAAAACATCTTAATTTGTGTTCTAAAGATGAACGAAGGTCTTACAGGTGTAGAACGACATGAGGATGAGTAATAAATTACATAATTTTCTCACATTTTTGGGTGAACTAACCCTTTAAAAACCTGCTAATTTGTTTCTACATTGGGTGGGACATACTTTTCCCCACATAACCTACAGCTTAAAAGTCTGTGCTCTAAACTGGTAATAACTATGTGAATTTTTATATAATTCTGTTATCTAATGTCTTTAAAGATAAGAGTATCTCAGACAGTGTGAAGGCAAAATGAGAATGCTCTTCCTGTGAGGTTTGCATGGCTTCAGGGGAATTCCTTAGATAAAGTCAAAGCGTAATCTCCTTGACAGACAGCTTTTACAGGACACCTCGCACTTTCCAGACAGGGAACACCTGTAGTGCTCATCAGGTCATTTGCAGTCTAAACAGTTAAAGAGTGCACAATACTACAAAAACCAACTGTTTGTGAACTAGACTGTGGAAATCTGGGACATCTCACAAGATTTGTCAACAACCCGACAGTTAAAGGTCCGGATAAATATTTTGTTTAAAAAAGAGAAAAAACAACAAGCCTCAGAGGAGATGGTATAGACAAGCTAGTTTCCTTAAAGTCTGGAGGACTCCTCGCAGGATTGACCCACACAGCCTCCCTCTGCATGAGATTACACTGCTCATAACATCACAAAATACACTGTGTCCATAATTTATGCCAGAATTTCCTGCACAGCGGCCAAACATGCCTCGACTGTGATTTAGGAGAGCAAAGTTTATATTTTGGCATTAATGTCCTTGGAGAATTGCCTTATCTCAGCCATTTGACTGCTACATTTTTTCACCCCTATCAACCTCTGCTGTGCTGTATTTTGAAGATACTGCTTGAACTGTGAAGATACTGTTTGAAGTGACTACAGTAGACTATTCATCAACATATTCAAAACAACTGGGTCAAGCTGATTTGGGATGAATCTGATATCTCAGTATCATCTTAAAAACAATTGCACATGATTGGTGTGTTTCTCAAGACAGCATTGTCCCATGGCTAGTCTTTATTCTTTTGCCCTAAATTTTCTCAACGCTATGATGAAACATTTATTTTGCTTGCACATGTCCCACAAGAGTTCATAACTTTTTATTTACAGGGTTCTAAAGATTTTATTTGTCTGCTACCATAGACACTTTAATTTGTGGTTCTTTAAATAAACCAAAAAATAAAGGCTTCAATGGTAATTTTGCACCAGAAAAACACATTAACCATATGTACTTCTGTTGAAAAGGACTTTCTTGTTTTTATGTAAAACTAAAAATAGAATTTACTTTTAAAACTTTTCTCTGACATAATAATCAAAATCCACCCAGTTGACAGATATTATTTAACATTTAACCCTCCATAATATCTCAAAATTTCAAAATGATTGTTATCCAGTATAGTACAGTGCTCTTGTTTGGGCCAATTTGACCCCAGCAAAAGCATTGTTAAAAAACAAAAAAAACAAAAAAACTAATACTATACATATATATTATACAAAAATTGTATACTATATATATATATATATATATGTGTGTGTGTGTGTGTGTATAGGTCAATGACGTGACGGGTCATTTTTTTTTGTCCAAAGGCCTTAATAATAATAATAAAATATGACATCCAAAATATGTAAGGTAGTACAACTAGATCTCTTTTATTGAATCCAAAAGGTTTAATTATATTTTGCACATATAAAGGTATTTTAAAAATGTTAAAGTGTCAAAAGGTAATTCGGTTTAACTGTCCAAAGGCCAATACAGCCATTTCATTAAAATATCTTAAAATAAAATAAATGTATATATTTTTTATTCTGGCATGATTTTCATATATCATATATCAACATAGTGCAAAATGGTATTAAAATTATGTGTAGAAGTTGTTGCTTTGTTATGAAAAAGAATGTCCGGAAAAATGAATTTCATTGATGTCATTAGGAGTAACCAATATAAAGAGACCATTTTGGATCAAGTCATGCGGTCAATATCATGTGACAGGATGTGACATAATTCAGACACCTGCAAAGGACCACCTGCAAACTTACTCATATGCATATCCAGAAACATCAGGTCATTCGGTACAACCGCTATAAAACATGGAAAATGTTGTAATATTTTAAAAAAACTGTACAAAATATAAAAGGTTTGATTGTCCTTTTGCTAGCTAGCTAGCAAGATAACTAGCTAGTTAGATAGATATCAGCCTGTTAGCATTGTTTTAAAATATCATCATTCGGTATAACCAAAAGTGTCATTCGGTAAAACCTAAATCTTAAATGTATTCGTATTAATATTTGTATCTAAAGTGCCTTGGGACCCCAAACAGAACTTGAGGGTTTAAAAAAAAAGTAAAAGAAAAAAAAATTAAGTTGTCTGGGAGAGATTGGGCCAGATGTGTTTACATCTCCCCATTCTGCATTTATCTCCAGCAGGCATCTTGATTGCAGTTTGGCAGCAGATCAACAGCTGTATGTTAGCTTCACCTTAAGACAGCAACTGCGATTATCCACTCCTACTCTGAACATAGTATTGATATTAACCCTAACACTCTTTACTAATGTGCTAAAGAAGTCCTCCCAAGATCCAATGCATCCGAACACACCGTACAACTTTTTATTCGGCACATAGTTATCACCTGGGCTTCAGTTTGTTCTTTATTGTTTGGTAATAAAAAATAAGTGTGGAAACAAAGATGGTTGCAGAGTATAATAATCACCCACAGTAAAATAATATAGGTATGGAAAGAATGAGAAAATCTGTGTGATTTTCCAATGGGGGATTTGCCAGGATTGTTGCAACCTAAAGTGGAAATGCCATACTTTTTCCATGCATTTTATAAAATACATCTTCTCCTGCCACAAATGGCAGAGGGTCTTGTGTCTCCAAGGGACTCAACAGCACCTGATCATGACCCATGATCCTGCAGCACTCAAACCGCACCAGTGGAAGAATTTCCTGAGGAATATATGGCAAATTGATGGTTGCAGCAATGACTTCACATGCCACAGATGACTATTCCCTCAAACTCAGCAGGGAGCTCTTATTTATAACCAGAGTGTCAGTAGATATAATCATTTACAGACCGACGTGATAGAGCACCAGCCAGATGTGTGCGCACAGGCCTGCGACATCCAGTTCTGTAATTATGAAAAAACGAAGTCTCACTCATGGAATTGTAGTGGAGCACCAGCCATTTCATTATGCAGTTTAAATGTGGATATTCTTTTATCTTTCATTTAGGTCTGAGCTATCTCTGAGGTTCCTAATGCTTTCCTAGGATGAGTCCAAACATGTTTGTTTGTTTTGTCATCTAAAGACCCTCTTCTTGCTTCCCACACTTTGGGAATTTCCACAAAGAAGTCTGTGTGGAAAGACAGTTTCCACTAGGCAGGAGAGGAGTTAAATAATCACACTAGCCACTCGAATGCTCTCTCTTCAAGTACGCTTTGGAACACAACAGGTTTTGCTAGAACAGTCCCATCTGGAAGCCACTTGCTTGGGTCAAGAAGAGACAAATGAGAGCTGGGGGGAGGGGCCTGTAACATAGATGAACCTTTGGTGTGTCCAAACAGACTTATAAATTCACCACTATTTGTTTACCACAGGCAAGTGAATTTAAGGTTGTCTTGTTTCTTGTATAACTGTAATGTGTTAAATTTAATTAAAAGTAATTTCCAGCTGTTGCAATTCTTTTGAAAAAAAAAAAAAAAAATTAAAAACAAATTTAAGTTTTAAAATAAATGTATATAAATGAAAAGTATTATGTCAATATTTGTACTATATATAAAAAATAATTGATGATTTATAATATATATATAAAATTAAAACAATACACATTGTTTTAATATTTCAATCATGACAACTCTCGGAGTGAATTATTTCACCAGCATTTATTGGCATGGGGCATGGAATGTAGATATGCTTGATTTTGGCGGATGAGATCTGCTACAGTGTTGCTGCTGAGCTAATACAAAAACTTGTTCAGCTTAGATAAAATAAAATGCTGTTGCAAGAATATATTAAAAACCCCGTAGCAGGTGGTGCTGGGAAAGAGGAAGGGTAAACAGAAGTTTTCATTATCGTGCAGCAGGGCGATCGAAAACTAAGGAACGAATATACATGGATACGTGGATTAGGAAGTATGTCTGGTTGACTAATGCCCCAACGTTAGAGGAACCAATCAGCGCTCATTTAGAGCTTCAAGACTAAACTATGTATTTATGTATAAACGTACACTACCGTCCAAAAGTTTTTTTTTTTTTTAAAGAAGTCTCTTATGCTCACCCAGGCTGCATTTATTTGATAAAAAATATAGTAAAAACTGTAATATTGTGAAATATTGCTGCAATTTAAAATAAATGTTTTCTATTTAAGTGCATTTTAAAATGTAATTTATGTCAAAGCTGAATTTTTAGCATCTTCACTCTAGTCTTCAGTGTCACATGATCCTTCAGAAATCATTCTAATATGCTGATTTGGTGCTTAAGAAACATTTTTTATTATAATCAATGTAAAAAAAAAAGTTGTGTTGCTTATTAAAAATCGTGACTTTTTACAGGATTCTTTATGAATAGAAAGCTTGTGTATCATTATAAATGACTTTACTGTCACTTTTAATTAATTTAATGCTTAATAATAAATAAAATTAAAATAATAATAAAAGTGTTTATTTCTTAAAACAAAAATCTTATACTGACCCCAAATGTTTGTATAGTGCATAATAACATTTTATATTATAGTTACTGTTTTATAATATATGTAAAATATCAAATTAATTATTTCATAGTGAAATATTATATATATACAATGAACAAATTATAAACGCAACACTTTTGTTTTTGCCCCCATTTTTCATGAGCTGTACTCAAAGATCTAAGACTTTTTCTATGTACACAAAAGGCCTATTTCTCTCAAATACTGTTCACAAATCTGTCTAAATCTGTGTTAGTGAGCACTTCTCCTTTCCCAGAGCACTTCTCCTTTCCCAAGACAATCCATCCACCTCACAGGTGTGGCATATCAAGATGCTGATTAGACAGCATGATTATTGCACAGGTGTGCCTTAGGCTGGCCACAATAAAAGGCCACTCTAAAATGTGCAGTTTTATCACAAAGCACAATGCCACAGAAGTCGCAAGTTTTGAGGGAACGTGCAACTGGCATGCTGACTGCAGGAATGTCCACCAGAGCTGTTGCCCGTGAATTGAATGTTCATTTCTCTACCATAAGCAGTCTCCAAAGGCGTTTCAGAGAATTTGGCAGTACATCCAACCAGCCTGACAACCGCAGACCATGTGTAACCACACCAGCCCAGGACCTCCACATCCAGCATCTTCACCTCCAAGATCGTCTGAGACCAGCCACCCAGACAGCTGCTGCATAACCAAAGAATTTCTGCACAAACTGTCAGAAACCATCTCAGGGAAGCTCATTTGCATGCTTGTCATCCTCATTGGGGTCTCGACTGCAGTTTGTCGTCGTAACCGACCTGAGTGGGCAAATGCTCACATTCAATGGCGTCTGGCACTTTGAAGAGGTGTTCTCTTCACGGATGAATCCCGGTTTTTACTGTACAGGGCAGATAGTATGGCGTTGTGTGGGTAAGCGGTTTGCTGATGTCAGCGTTGTGGATCAAGTGGCCCACGGTGGCGGTGGGGTTATGGTATGGGCAGGCGTATGTTATGGACAACGAACAAAGGTGCATTTTATTGATGGAATTTTGAATGCACAGAGATACCGTGATGAGATCCTGTGGCCCACTGTTCTGTTTTGTGGCCAGCCTAAGGCACACCTGTGCAATAATCATGCTGTCTAATCAGCATCTTGATATGCCACACCTGTGAGGTGGATGGATTATCTCGGCAAAGGAGAAGTGCTCACTAACAGATTTGTGAACAATATTTGAGAGAAATAGGCCTTTTGTGTACATAGAAAAAGTCAATCTTTGAGTTCAGCTCATGAAAAATGGGGGCAAAAGTGTTGTGTTTATAATTTTGTTCAGTGTATATACTGCACATACACACATAAATATATATGCCTTTAATATTATAAATATAAATATAAAATTATTTAAATCTTTTTTGTTTGGTCCCAGTGAAAACTGTGAGACTTCAGCTTTAGCTACAGTATTACTTATCCTTAATGTTCCTCAGCTTTGAAGCCCATGGAAAAGTCCTTGGGATAGAGTTTCGTCTCTGTTTTGAAGGCCTAACACAGTTGTCACGGTGTGCTGAAACAGGGAATGTGACGTGCATGTGCGGTGCAGATGTTGGATTCTTGGTGGAGATGAAAGTGAGGTGGCACTGGATATTCTGTGCCCACTCAGACCTCCCTGAGCTGTTTACTCACAAGCCCACACGACGGATCCAATCCTCATTATAGTATGACACAATGAGAGTGGGTCTACAGACATTGCTTATGGTCTGGATTGAGTCCTGTTCTCCATTTGTGCTTTTACTCCAGGGGGTGAAGTGCTCTCACAGAAGCACACATGTAAGGGGATACCCCTCCATCCACCGACCAAAGCTTTGCAGACAGATATTTCCACCATATGGAAGTGACTCAAACCAAGCCAAAATAACTTTTTTTTTAATATATAAATGCCTCTTTATGTTGCTCTGAAATAATGATCAAGCTCCAGAATTCAAATCTCATCCATATTGCATGCAGCTAGTGGAATGAGCTGTCATACAAATATTCTTTTTCAATTTTTCTGCCAAGTTCTGTAAATGGGGTTCTTGAATCATGTTAATTCAGTGATTTCACATATAATCCAATGAAAAGTTATTCAAAGAACATGATTTATCATCAAGGGACATCTTTTGTTTATCTAAAAACAGATTTGCTGATGTCTGAAACAGGAGTAGGATATGTTTTTTTAAGAGCTGAAGAATTCCATATGCAGCTCTTATCTCCATCAATGTCAGTACTTTCATTATAAATCTTACCACCACCAGGGAGAGGATTTGAATGCCAGCACAAGTTTTGTTTGCAATTTATGCTTGCGAGTTCTGCTGGGCCAGCAAAAGAAATCCTTACTGCCTTATTAAAGCCTTATTAAATAATTATATTAAAGCTTATGATACTATTTGCTCTCAGTATGGCACTTGTTAATGCAAAATCTCCTTTAGGGCTTTTCAGACTGCGTTTAAAGGATTAGTTCACTTTCAAATAAAATTTTCCTAATAATTTTACCATACTTTCGTATTCTTCAAAAAGCTTACGCTGTATGTCCTACGCCTTCCCTATTCTACTTACGGAAAAAAATATATATGGCGCTGCGTTTGTTCCGTAAGTAGAATAGGAAAGGCGTAGGACATACAGCGTAAGCTTTTTGAAGAATACGAAAGTACAGTTTTGGCGGAAGCACTTGGAAGGCGATCATTTGTTTATATAAAGCATATACATTTACATTTTTTTTCGAAAATGACTGATCGTTTCGCTAGACAAGACCCTTATTCCTCGTCTGGTATCGTTTAAAGCCCTTTGAAGCTGCACTGAAACTATAATTTTGACCATCAACATTTTGGAGGCCATTGAAGTCCATTATAAGGAGAATAATCCTGGAATGTTTTCATCAAAAACCTTAATTTCTTTTCGACTGAAGAAAGAAATACATGAACATCTTGGATGACATGGGGGTGAGTAAATTATCAGGAAAATTTTATTTGAAAGTGAACTAATCCTTTAACCCCAGGTTATCGTCGTTCTAAATTCCGCTTTTAACCCAGGTAGGAACTTTCACACTTGTAATTTAGAAGCGGGGTTAGCACCGCTTTTTACCCAGGGTTATGAAACCCTGCTCCGGAGCTTTTGCGGTGTTAACCACGCATTGCGGTGCCAAACGTGTACAAGAGTGAAACCATGCGGTGTTAGAATGTTATAGCTAGACACTTAGCAACAGACAACCAATCGCGTACTCGTATTTGTGCGCTTTGGACAGTCACAGAAACACTGCGCATTGTATATAAACAGTAAATTTAGCGTTTGAGAGGAAAAATGTCAAATGCTGACAGAAAACGCCACAGTTCGAGTGAAGAAGAGACCGTTTCATTCTTACCTTTATAGTCCGAAATGCCCATTCAGTGTAAACTTGATAGTACAGTCGGCAATGCAAGGTTGCGAGCTATGTAAACAGGTCGGGCTGCGTTTATCCAATCAATGACACTGACACCGCAAATATGCAAATAAGAACAGTGTACAGTGTACAGTGTGAAATGTCAACTTATGAATACCCAGGATTAATTGTAAGCCTCAAGTAAATTATGAGTAGTGTGAAACATGAAGCAAGATAACTCAGGATTCTGTTTACCCGGGGTTTAGAATGACCCAGGGTTAACTATTTCAAGTGTGAAAAGTGCTTTAGTGTGGTGTAAATCCTCTGTGTGAGGAATTCTGCATTAAAAAATCTTCAGAAACAAGCACAAGTTTAACCCAAATACCACACAAACATTCTTGCCAAGCATCACATTCTCAGGACATTTTCTTAAGACAAACATTTCTTTGTTGTTACTTTGAAAGAAGAGGAAATAGGTGGCAGAATGCTTTATTTCTATATTGTTTCCTAAGTTATTATGTCATTGCAACACCTCATTGTGGATGTTTAGAGGAATTCAGTTTGAATGAATGCACCTGCAGACCTTTAAGGATTTACAGGCTCATTAGACAGAGCATATCCGTTAAGAGACAGTCTGTGTGAAAACATACAAGATGTCTTTTATGTGAAGGGTTACCTGGTTGTCACCTCATTATAGGAGCTATGTATGTGAGCTATGTACCTGCACACAGCAGGTAATGATGATTCTAAGGTGGTACAGATGACGATTACAATGGAACAAAAACAGTGGCTAGACTCGTTGGTGCATGTCCTACTCATCGTATTTCTGTCATTGCTCTCCGTATTGAGACAACAAACCTCACACTCATGATCAAACACACCAAACGCCTGGCACGCAACAGCATTGGTATAGATAGGGACAATGTTGGGGAACTGAAGTTTTTGAAATAGCAAAGTGAAGCTAACCTTTTGAAAAAGTGAGAATATTTCAGAAATAACTCAAAATAAAATCTGTCAATCAGAGTAGACTATTTGTCTGGCAAATGAGAATCTCAATTAGGGTTACTCCATTACACATAAATTTAAAAATGTAAACTAAACACAACTAATAAAACTAGAAACACCCTAATCTAAATAACTAAGACAAAACATGATAAATTTCAGATTTTAACAAAATATATATTTTTTACAAAAAAGATGTAAATGCCGCACAGATACGTTTGGGTAGGGAGTCAATTGAATTTGTGAAT
The DNA here is from genome assembly GCA_037101425.1 of Elopichthys bambusa. Lineage (NCBI taxonomy): Eukaryota > Metazoa > Chordata > Actinopteri > Cypriniformes > Xenocyprididae > Elopichthys > Elopichthys bambusa. Next base: position 15,702,376 of record CM074444.1, read on the forward strand.
TGTTCTGTTTAATTAATTGTGCTTCCCACCACTACAAATGAATCAGTGATTGGTTTATGAACTGAACTGTAGGGTGCAGTTACATTTACCTTTGTACAGCAAAATACCATGTGTGAAACGCAGCCATCTCAATAGGAATCTACACGACTGAGAATTTCGAATGAGGGATGCATGAGGTGAAACATTTCTACCACTCGGATTTCACATCAGATTCAAGTTTGTTAAACTCTCAACATGCAAATTCACCATGTTTACCAATATAAAGATGCTTCACTTGGAAATGATCTCTGAGTAAGTGGCGCTTCATGCATCGCTACACTGTTGACAATGGAACTAGTAATTTTCGTCTAAATGAGCGTACAAATTGTTGGTGTAATCCACAACAGGAATCCATCCAATAAAAGAAACCTCCACGTAGTGGTACACAACAACTTTTGACAAAAGACGACAATAGGGCAGTCGTGGCCTAATGGTTAGAGTCAGACTAGTAATCCAAAGGTTGCGGGTTTGATCCTCCATACCGACGGGAAATGACTGAGGTGCCCTTGAGCAAGGCACCTAAACCCCAATCGCTCCCTGGGCGCCGCAGCAAAATGATTGCCCACTGCTCTGGGTGTGTGTGTCAATATACCCCTAATGAGTGTGCACTAACTTGGATGGGTTAAATGCAGAGGACAAATTCCATGTATGGGTTACCATACTTGGCCTTCACATAGACATATTTCTTTTCTGTATTATTAATGTGTGCATGTTTAGTGGTGCCCAGTGAACAAAGGCCTGTTCCAGTATGCAGTGCTGTGTATGTGTGTGTCTGATAGCTAAACTAGTGAATGTCTTGTTAATGATTCACATAAGTATATAAACTATAACCTTACCACAGGATGCCAAATGACACTTTGTACTAACTTGGAAAGATTGTAAATGCATGATTTCCTTTCCAAAGAAAGTAAAAAAAAAAACAAAATAAAAAAAAAATGATGTAAAGCAAGAAAAAAAAAAACTTTAAATATTTTAATTGAGCTGTCTGGTGGCAGATACAAAGATGTCAGGATAATTCTACTTTAAATAAGCGCTAAACACATTTTTTCCAGCCAGTGTTGATGCAAACATACAAAACAAAGTGAAGTAACAGCTGCTCAAATGGCAGTGACTATAATATCCGTTCTCTCTGTCTCTTTTACCTCCTCCAAAGCTGTAAATGCTTTAGTTTAGTCAGTCACAAAAGGACATGTTTACCTGAACTTCACTCCAATATATCACCTGTATTGACCAGTGTCCTGACCCAGCTGACAGTGTTTACTCAAGACCACAGGCTGTCTATTTGCTTTCTCCTCCAGTAAAGCTCTCCAGCACATGTGCCCAGCGGTGATGTGCTCCCTGAGGAGGTCACATACTTGGGCCACCCAGCAAGAAACGCATTACCTGGAAATAAGAGCTCTGATGAACCACAGCTGGAGGATCTTCTCCTCAAGAGTTTATTCACTGTGTAATATGCCACTTCTAGCACTGTAAACATTTCCAGGTCTGGTGTATGGAAAGCATTACTCTAGTTTTGTTAGAGCTCCGCTTCAGATCATCAGTGTGAAATAAAAATTCACTATGTATGCAGGACCTCTCCAATCATTTAGTCCGCTTAAACCCCTCCCCTGCAAGCTCACATTTATCTGCCTCATTATAGATGAACATTTACAGGACTGAAGCAAATTGATTACTTAATTATCCATTCATCATTTTATTAAAATCATGTTAAAATGTAAGTATCATATATGATAAAAAAGGCTTTTGAGGAACTTTTTTTAATATATATATATATATATATATATATAACTCAATTATTGTTGTATTGCATTGCATCACTGTATATGTTTTGAACCCCACAATTAAAACGACAGAGCTTTGACCGTAAAACCCTAATATAGCTATAATATAGCTCTAATGCAGCTATAATATGGCAATTCGCATTTTGGATCATAACTTTGGCTAGAAACGAAATTCTTTTACCCCTGAATCCCTGAGTCAAGTCCTACAAATATCTTTTTATTTCTGTCTATAAAATTTCTTCCCACCATATTGGATTTTCTTAGAAACCTACTTTTTTAAACTCCTCTCATAGGCCACTATTCCAATTTTCACCAATACTTTGAAGCTTTGTAAACATATAAGTTAATTAACTGGAGAAGCAATGCCCCTTTTTACAGGTTGTAAATGTCCAAGCTTAACAATGCCCAAGCTTAAAGGGTTAGTTTATCCAAAAATGAAAATAATTTAATTTATTATTCACCCTCATGTTGTTCCACACCCGTAAGTTAATCTTCGTAAACACATATTAAGATATTTTTGATAAAATATGATGGCTCAGTGAGGCCTGCATTGACAGCAAGTTAATTAATACTTTCCAATGCCCAGAAAGGTACTAAAAACATATTTAAAACAGTTCATGTGACTACAGTGGTTTAACCCTAATGTTATGGAGCAACAAGAATAGTTTTTGTGTGCAAAAAAGACAAAATAATGACTTTAATCAACAATATCTAGTGATGGGCGATTTCAAAACACTGCTTCATGAAGCTTCGAAGCTTCGCAAATCTTTTGTTTCGAATCAGTGGTTCAGACCACGTATCAAACTGCCAAAGTCACGTGATTTCAGTAAACAAGGCTTAGTTATGTCATAAGTGTTTCAAAACATTTAAAAATTTCAGTGGTTCATGTGACTTTGGCAGTTTGATACACACTCCCCTTTAACCCTTTAACAAAACTTGACAAAGACAACAGGACATTCTGAGGATGCAAACCAAGTTTTATACAATTAAAAAAACAATACAACTAAAAAACAATTATAACTCCATAAGCGTATGATCCAGGAAGTCGAAAATTGGTATAATGCATCTTATTTGGTGGATGTCCTAAAATATCCTCCAATATGACCTGGATAAAAAAAACATGGCCACCAGCAGACAATCAAATTTTAGTGGCTAATAACAGCAAATCTAAATGGGATACAATTGGTAAAAACTGATACATTTGTACATTGTGTGAAAATGAATATATGTACCAAATTTTGTGAAAATCTGCCTCAAGGTGGCACTTTAATATGTAACATTACATTTTAACAATTAAAGGGATAGTTCACCCAAAAAATGAAAATTCTGTCATTTACTCACCCTCAAGTTGTTCCAAACCTGTATGAGTTTCTTTCTACTGCTAAACACAAAAGAAGATATTTTGAAGAATGTCAGAAACCAAACAGTTGATGGACCCCACTGACTTCCATAGTATTTTTTTTTTCCATACTAAGGAAGGCAATGGCACCAATTCATACAGATTTGGAACAACTTTAGGGTGAATAAATAATGACAGTAATTTCATTTTCAACTATTCCTTTAACTCCGCAACATAATAAAAATTTACATAATCAAAATTCTTGTTTCTTCTGAAATATTGCTTTAAGCCCCAACAATAGAAAATCACATTTTTATTATTATCTAAAAAAAACTTGACCTGCCATTTATTTTGTTAAAAAACTACTTTTTCAAACTTCTATGCTGTTTGTCAGACCTTCACCAAACTTTACACACATCATCTTTAGACCATGCTTGCAAAAAGCTATCAAAAGAATGTTTTTTTTTTTTTTTTAAAACAATAATCAACATTCTCTGGTATGACAGATTATGACTTTTATGTCTATATCTTGTGTGCACAAAAAACTTTGTAAATATAGAGAACAAGTCATTCTGAGCAAACATGCTTAGATTCATGAATTTCTGATGCTCAGGAGGCTAACAGCAAATTCTAAAGTTATAAAAAATATACAAGTATATTTTCTGATTTGTTAATGAATATGATCTATAAACCACCTATATTACATGAAGAGATTTTAGTGCTAGGAATACATCTGAGAGTTGTGTATTAATCAGACGGTTATTTAAGAGGGCGCTACGCCTTTAAGAGTTTTCGAGCGCTGCCTGTGAAACTTTGGGAGCTCGTTGGACTGCTGCACTTTGGATAATGAAGGAAGTGACGAATCCGCAAGACTAGGAGAGAGAGGCAAAACTCCAGAGGAGAAAAACAGAAACCAAGATTGAAGTCAGCGTGAAGCGCAGTGTACTGAATGAAAGCGAGCGTCAGTGGCATGAGCACGAGTCGGCAAGAGACCACGAATCAAAGTTCCCTCAATGAGAGGCGCGAGACGAGTTTGATCCGTGTGTGACGCGGCTCTCTTAAATGTTTATTTACCAAACGTGAAAAGTCTCTGGACCTGTTTTAAAAGACTTTATGAATTCATTTGTATATCCAGCTTCCAAAAAATATGGATGAAGTTGTGAAAGTGGAACGGCTGTGATGTTTTGAGGAGATAGCGGAGTCTATCTGAAGAGTCTTGTGGAATGAGTCGAACCGCATCAGCGACTGATATTCCAGTGGATTCTCCTTCTGAGATCGGAGTTTGAGTTTTAGGATTATCTGGAATGTTTGCGAGGTGGATTTCACCGGGTTCAGTTCGGTTAACTGTGTTGGTTTGGCTGCTCACGCTGTCAGTAACTCTCGGGTCTGCTTCTGAGCTGAAGGTGAGGGTTCGTTTGGCCGATGGACAGATCACAGATGAACTTCTGGAAGCGGACAGTGAGAAAGACTCCATCACTGTGGAGTTTAAACAAGGAGATGGGACTCTTATAACCTTTGTGGCCGATTTCAAACAGGTAAGTTGAAACTGTGGCCAGGATGTATTTGTTTAATCAGATTGTCACGTAATGTCACAGAAGTGTGCTGGAATGCTGGACTTTTTTTTCATGATTCATTTCCCATTCACAGTGGGTGAATTATTTGTGCATATGTCTGAATGTCAGTTCCTACCTTTGAGGGCTTTAACAGGCCTAAGTCTTATTATATTTCATATTAAGAAACACTTTGAAGGACAAACTTGGTAAACAAAAAATGCTATGTTCAATATCTTAAAATACTCTTAAAATTATTTTAAGAAGCAGAAATTGTGAATGTGATTTTGGAGTTCCACAGAACTTTTGCGCTTTTTTTATAAAGTTAAATTAATATTTGTTTAGTTGGCTGGCACTGTAATCCAAAGCGAATTACAGTGCGTTTAAGGGATCTCCTCAACCTATTAGTTTGGTTGATTTTGACCTAATTTTTTAGCTTTACTAGGAACATTTTTAGTAAACAGTTACATTTATTCAGTTAGTTGGCTGGCGCTTCAATCCAAAGCAAATTATAGTCCATTCAAGGTATCTCCTCAAAACCCATAAGATTTGGATAATTTTACCTACATTTCTGGCTTTACTACATTTGTCATTTACCAAATCATCTACAGTGATGAAGTCTCAAATATTGCTGATTACCTTGTAATTTGAGAAGTGGTTACTTTTCCTTCATCGTGCCGTTAAAGACAGTGTCTCTGTGTTAAATCATCCACATTAGTGATGAACTTCTGACCTGAGGTCAGATTCTTTCACTAGTGATCATACCATCAGGATTAGCCGTGGCACTGTCACAGCCCTCATCCGCCTCAGTTCAGTCACGTCAGCAGCCCTCTGCCCCTCGCGTCCCCTGATCCTACACAGACGTGGTCAGTGTGGGGGTTTGGATCACATTTGGGAAGGCTTGAACTTTTCCTTTCCTCTTTTTATCAGTTCCACTGGCAGGCCTGTCTCCATTCTTCTCACATGTGGTTCTCATCTTGTGTTTCCCCTGTATCTCAGGGATTTATGGAAAGTTGAATTAATGATGACTTCCAGCTGCCGTACTGGATTTACTATACTAAAAGGGCTTTAACAGGATGGAGGAAGACAAATATTCATTCATTAGGAATATTACTGAGTGAAGTATGGTTATTCTGGCACCCGCCTAATCAGGTGCTAAGTGAACCCTCTGGATTTGATTTACAAAGCTGTAGTGTTTTTCTTTTATTATCTTTTCTTTTCTACATAGGCGTTTGATGGCAGATTTGGTGTAGCATAGCTCTTAATTTCTTTCATTTATCAGAGTGAATGCTGCTTTGGTTTAGATTTCTGTTGTTGTGGAATTTACATGGATGGCATATCCTTGTAAACCTTGGCATATTTTAGACCAGATTCAGCAAATGAGTATTGTATTATTATTATTTTTTTTACTTCTTTCTTACTTGGCTACACTTCATAATAATAATAATAATAATAATAATAATAATAATGTTCTATTTGTTAAAGGGTTATTTCACCCAAAAATGAAAATTCGTTGTTCAACATCTGTAAGAGCTTTGTTCATCTTCAGAACACAAATTAAGATATTTTTGATGAAATCCGATGGCTCAGTGAGGCCTCCATTGACAGAAAGTTAACTTACACTTTCAAACAGCCAGAAAGGTACTAAAGACAAATTTAAAACAGTTAATGTGACTACAGTGGTTCAACCTTAATGTTATGAAGTGACAAGAATAATTTTTGTGCGTCAAAAAAACAAAATAACGACTTCATTCAACAATATCTAGTGATGGGCGATGCAGTGGTGTTCTGAAATGAGGAGGCACATTTTTTATTTATGAATCAAATGTAAATTCATGTGCATTACTCTTAATGTTGACACATCTTCCTTGATAAATGAACATTACATTACATCAAAAAAGAAAAAAAGAAACAAAATACAATTCCATTTTGTAATTTTACATTAACAATGTATTGTAATAAATGTTCTATTTATCAAAACCGAGTCAATCTCATCAAGTTAGTGTTTAAAGCATTTCTACATTCATTCCAAAATAATGACTAAAGGCTGTAACAATTTAAACAATATATTTTATTTGTGTATTGATGTTTTTCTTTTTAATAGTCAACTTAGGCTATTTTGGATCATCAGTCATGCTCCGTAAACACTGTCTGTCACAGACACGAAGATGTATTTTTAATTTCACCAAGCTGATTGCACTAAAAAAACCCAGCAGTCATCATGTTTTCAGTCCATTTCAAGTTTGACTTTGACATGACATAAAGCTGTGATATCTAACTGGGTGATCTGTTTACTTACTTTTCAATTAGTCTTCCCATTGACACCATCATTTATTCATTCAAACTGACGCGCGGAACGTGCACGTAAACAAGAGGTGGGATTTATCGCACAAACCAATCATAACCAATTACATCCAATCATAGCGCGATGGAGACATTGCCTCCTCTCACATGACTTTCCCCCATTCATTAAAAAGACATGACTCCTGCTGTAACTTTACCTGCGGGTGTCGCTGTTGGGCAGTGTTCCTTTAGAAATATGAGTGACTTGTGCTCTTTTTAATGTCGTAATTTGTAATATTTTTGTTGTTTTAAATGTAATATGGATTATTTTCTAATCCTATTTTTTTTTTTTTTTTTTTTTTTTTTTTTTTTTTGAGGAGGCACTGCCTCCCTTGCCTCCTTGGAGGAAAAGCCCCTGATATATATAAGTATTTATTTACATAGCGTCATTAAAGGGGTACTTTTAAGAATGGAAAGCTTCTGACAACTGCAGGATATAGGCCTAAAGTCAAAATTGTGAGAAATAAAGACAGAATTGTGAGTTTATATCACGCAATTGCAAGAAAAAAAATCTGAATTGTCACAAAAAAAAAAAAGAAAATTATTCAGTTGCGGAAACAAGCTTTCATATTCAGATACAGTTTACCCAAGTTATATAACATTGTGTTGTTTTGTTACTGTTCAGTTCCACTTTCAATGGAAATCAGATGAGATGGGAATATCATGCATATCTACAAGGAAATATGTCAGTGGTTGTGGCCATTTTTTTAAGGATACATTTTCATAATATATATATATATATATATATATATATATATATATATATATATATATATATATATAAAAAATTGAGTAACAGACTGGCCTTTTTTCCAGTTTGTGTGGAAAAAGTGTGGGCTGTATGAGGTTCTTTTACCATTTGGCCTACTTTGACTGTTTCAAGCTGCAGTAATTGGAGTAACACATCACAGTCACATCAGCGGTGACTGTTATGTGGAAGAGAGATACTGTGTGTGATCACATGAATCTTTCATCTCTAACTCAAGCTTTTCTATTAAACGGTTCTGTTGTCTTTCTAGTTGTATTGTGTTTCTCAGCGCTCTGCCTCTGCCCATCGGCAGCATGCAGTGGTGAAGATGTATTCATATCAGCTTGCATCCGCTGCCAACCGAGGAGCCTAGCGGTCTGCTTTTATGCTCATCTCCCTATTGGGATATCTTTGACCTGCTTGGACACAAGCCAACTTTGAAATGTTATCAGCCCATAACGTTTGAGCTAGCTGGAAACTTTATTGTATTAGATTCGACTTTAGGGCAATCATTTATTGTTGCTTGTGTAAAGAACGTGTTGTGTTGGCTCTGGAATTAGCAAATCATAAATTCAGTTGAATTTGAAGTTGTTTCGCTTTTGAATTTGTCATTTTGTCACTTGTGGGAACTTGTCTGTCTTTTATGTCCCAGTTTTTCAATCAGCGTGCTGGGTCTTTGGATGCCATCCAGTTGTGTGAACCTGCCCAGTCCAACCTGTTTCAAAATGTCCCACTGATTCAGAGACATGTGAAATGGAGGTTGTGACCTTAACTATACACCGCATAGGCTTGAACAACCGCTCTCATTATGACACAATATATGTTTAAAAGATTTATATCAATATGAATGACAGACCACACCCATTGTGTAGACTTTGCTGTTTTACATTACAAAACTAAAGGAACTAATACATTGCTTGACTGGTGCAGTATAAATATTGCATTGCAATGTGCTGGATTTAGAGATGATTTTATTCATCAGGACACCTTTAAAATCCCTTGTAAAATATGGTTTTACACCACACAAAAGAGGCTGCTTACAACACAGGAAACTCTGTGTGGTGTCTCTGATAACTAGTTACAGTTAAGTTCACATTTTCATGTTCAAGTGTGTCGGCAACAGGCAGGACATCTTTGGCAGCCCCTTGGCTACAAGTTGATGTCTTTATTCAAGCCAGAATAAGGCAGATGTTGACCCTTTGAATGCTGCTGAGAAAGAAGAGGCCTAATTTAACCACAGACACTGTTATGCAAAGTGCTGAACCGTTCAAGTCAGTTGGTCCAGAGCACATTCGAGCAGCGTTAGTGTTAAAATATTTTGAGCACTGAGAAACAGAAATATGCTGATTTTTGAAACTTAATTTTCTTGCACTTTCAAGTACAGCAGTCATCTTCTAGCACATCAGTCTTTTACTGTGTGTTGCAATTTGGTAAAACTCTTGATTGCAGAGCACATATCTCATTAAAAAAATCCCTGTGTGAGCTCAAATGGACTGTCTTCATGTTTCAGAAATCGTCACAATTTCATATCATCAGTTTGATTGCTGAAGATTGCTTTCTTTGTACCTTAGCTGCATATAGTGTACATATGTAATCAACGTGGTAATTTCTTCCTCAGTCACTGATTTGAATGATACACAACTTTTTGCCAGTGGCGGAAGAATTCAAACCATAAAGATGTGATTTTGTTCCTCATATTTCCATTTTGGTGGCTTATTGCAAGCAGGAGTATTCCATATTTTCCATTCTGAATTAACTTCTGGTTGCACATTTTTTCACTGAGTAAAAAGTGAGAGAACGTGAGCATCTCGACATATGTTTTACCATTCATATCACTTTTTTGTTTTGAATCACTATTGAAGCATTATTCATTCTTTAATCATGTAGTGTTGTAGTTACTTATAAAGTTACTGGGAATCTGCCTTGTAACTTAATTTTATTGGTAACACTTCAGTATGGGGAACAATTATCACTTTATAACAAGTTCGTTATTAGCCTGCATATTCTGTATTCAACTTGCGAAGAAAGTGAATGCCTCTCGCAGTTCAAAATGCTTACGCTACGTCCTACGCCTTCCGTATTCAACTTATGAAAAAGCTTAACTAACGCAATGTCAGTTACGGTTTCTTCCTAAGTTGAACACGGAAGCTATATATTTTACTTTATATATAGCTAAATATGGATATTTTTCTTACACAAACGCATTGCTTTGCTTAAGAAGGCATTTATTAACCCCCCGGAGCCGTGTGGAGAACATTTTGCTTTGGATGGATGCACTTTTTGAGCTTTATACTAGTTGGTCCCGTTCACTACCATTATAAAGCTTAGATGCATAAGGATATTTATTAATATAACTCTGGTTGTGTTCATCAGAAAGAAGAAAGTCATACACCTAGGATGGCTTGAGGGTAAGTAAAGCTTGGGGCAATTTTCATTTTAAAATGAACTAATCCTTTAAGCGCTACAACAACTGCTGATTAATAAGCAGTAAATTAGGAGTTTATTGAGGGAAAAGTCATAGTTAATAGTGAATATGTTCCCCATACTAAAGTGTTACCATTTTCTTTACTCACCAAAGCTGGTTTTTATTTGCATTAGACACTTGGTGAGTGTTATTTTGGACCCTGGAGGTAGATGAAGAACATTTTACTTCTCATAATTCATTCACTATACTACCAGAAGTAGTTTGCATAGTTAAACATGCTTTTTATCATTCAGGATGAGCTGATTCTTTAAAGCCACTCCAAAGCGACAGCCACAAGAGAATAAATAACCCATGATCTGTTTGACTCATTGCTTTATGAATCAAGCCTAGGGTTACATCAGTTCTTCCTAAGTCAAACTTTCCAGTGAAAGACTTTGTATAACCTAAGGTTGCTTTTTTGTTTTCTTGATGAGGCATATCTTCATGAAAATGAGATGTACTTCCTCTTATAGTTAACAGGAACAGCATGAATCCTCCCTACTACGTTTGGGTCTTGTCTTTTCTTCTCCCACACTCTGACGTCTCCCTCTGGGTCTTGTGCAATACCTTTGACTCGGTATGGGGGTGTTGCAAAATTGGCGTAATGTTTGTAAAGAGGCATCAGCTTTAAGATCTTGATTTACTATTAAACACTTAAGCTTTTGTACCAAATCCAGATGTTTGGTTTGTTTTAAGATGGTTGTGGAAAAGGTTAACAGCCCATAGGAGGTAGCGCCTATGATCTTGACTAGAGCAGATGAGCATAAATCAGTGAGTGTGAAGCACAATCAGGCAGCTGAACAGGGTAAAGACGCCCCTGCTGTCCCGCGGGAGCTCAAGTTAGCCACATGCCAAATAGGAGTCAAAGGTCATGCGGAGACAACCCGGTGGAAGCAATGGTCTTCCATTACCATAAGAGCCAAGTGCCTCTATTTTTGCCATGCTGTTTGGTTTTTGGTGTCATATTCAGAGCAAATCTACTTTAAAATGTTGCCAAAACAGAATTGCTTGTTTCCTTCTTTGTTGACTTTCATTTAGTGCAATACATGTAATGTTTTTGTTCTTAAGTGTGTAAGATCTCAAATTCCTCTTGTACTTAACCACCACAGGCATTTCTCCCACGCTCTGTCTTTTGTCTGAGGTTGCTGTTCATCAGAGCGAAAGGTTAAATGCTGGCATGCACCTGTGCCTTTTCACCAGCCTTCTTAGAAAACCAATTAAACATCTCTGCCGTCACATAACGAGCTGTAATCCAGTTAAACGGAAATTCTACACTATAGCGTTTCCGTAATTTCTCCTTGAAGAGGAACCACATTTACCATAAACATTTTGCATATCTGTTTCTTCTGGAACATGTCTGCGTGCCTTGTTATTTGTGTGTATTAATCATAGGCTAAATCTTTCCCTTAGTTACCTTTTAACTGCTGGGATGTTTGGTTATATGCAAAATTGTTGATCTTTAAAGTCTTGCCAATCTGGAATTTTGTTTCACAAGGGAAATTTCAAAGGATGCATACCTGCATTCTGACTCAGCCTTGATTACTTCAGTCTAGTGACTTGGCTTAAGACCAAAAAATGAAAATTGTCACCATTTATATCTCACCTCTCACGTCGTTCCAAACCTGTATGACTTATTTATTCTGTGGAACTAAAAAGAAGATATTTTGAAGAGTGTTTCAACTTTTTGTCTGTACAATGAAAGACAGTGGGGTCCAAAACAACTTTGTAATGACTCACGACTCGGAAATGTCTCTGAAACATACTTTACTCAGATCAATATTGGCAAACATGTGGTTGTACGTACTTATGTGGTAGTAAAAGGATCTCAAGGGAGCTTTAAAGTCACCTTCAAATGTCTTTGCTATTAATAAAGAGGTAGCAGCTATAAACATGTCAGTGTGTGCTATTGTATTTACTAAACTGTTGGTCCTCCAGAAAACTGACTGTTGATAAGAGTGTTTACTAATATAACACATTATGAGTTGTGTTAAGACAGATTTTCAAATATATGATGTGTGAAACCTTGCATTCACATACATATGCATGTTTTGGGCCTAAGGGTAAATGTGTAATTTGGAGAAGGATCTCTAATATCTTTCATCTAATCAAATTAATCCATAGATCTGTCTTTAGTTTACACACATTTTGAATATGAGTCAAAAGCTGCTAAGGGGTAATTGAATGTAATGAATCATGTAAAAAATTATCATCTTTTATTGGAAAATGTAAACATTTTATCAAACTTTGATATTTGCCTTAATCTTTTAAACAACTGCAAACTACATTTTTATAAAAATCACCTGTCAAGTTTATAATATATATTACATCAGCATATGAGAGTCAAATTAGATGACTACAGGAATTCATCTCAAAATCACTCATTTAACAGTTAATCTATTGCCAAAATGATGAGAAAAAGATCAGTTAAGAATAGAAAGTTATTGAAAATATTCAAATCAGGAATGCCAGAATCAGAATGCAGTTTGTGTAACACAAATGCCCGTCAAAACCAACACGTTGAAGTTTTTCAATTGGATTGGTGTTTGTTCTCTTTAGCATGTGTGAAGTATTTTACTTATTTAAAGTATTTCAGAACAAATTATACTCACGTACATTATGTATTATGCATATTATTATTATCTCAGGCCGCCATTGTGGATCCCCTAAAGATTTCATGCTGACTATTAATGTATTTGAGTTTATATGCTGTTACCTCACGTGTTCTTGTATTCTATGTTCAAGGTCAAATAAAAATAAATAAATTAAAAAAAAAACTTTTAAAAGTCAAGTTCATTTTTTACCAGGAAAGGAGTGGTTTTGATGCACAAGTTGTTTTTGTCTCTTAAAACAAAAATCTTTTTTTTTTTAACCCATGAAAATGCAGATCCTGTTTTAAATAATAGTGAAAAATCACTTTTTTAAACTGTTGTTCCATTATATCCCCTTAGCAGATTTTTTACTTTGAGATGGTAATGCAGATGTTAATAATGCATGTAATGTGAAATCTTGAAGTAGATACCCTCTTGTTTTGCACAACATTTAGTTTTCTCATTTCTCTTGTGTAATTCGTTTTTGTATTTTGCGCAGAACAAAGTTTTTTAATGACAACATGCATTATATTGCAAATGGGGATCTTAAGCAATTCCACTAAAGGCCTCTTGGGTAGACATTATTCATGTTACAGAAGAAAGCACTTGCAAACATAAAGCAACCATCTTTATTGTGGCAGAACAAAGAGCATGTTATTGACATGTTTTTTTTAAATCATTCATCAATGTCACTGCATAGTAGTGTGGCACAATTAACAAAAATGCATTTTATCTGTCGTAGTTGTCTCTAGAGATGAATTTAGAGGGTGTTTTATGTTTAAGATACACAAACAAACGTGAAGTTGGAAGGCTAGTGTTATATAAACTACCAAAGATTCAGATCTGAACAGTGATCACTTAAGTTACAAGTTCAAAAACTTCCAAAACAAAGTCTTGTAGTGTGCACTTGGCTTTAGTTATGTTAAAGGAACAGTTCACCCAATCACATAAATTTATGTACTAACCCTTCGTTCCAATCCTGTTTGACTTTCTGTGGAACAAAAAGCAAGATATTTCTGTTTGAAAAAAATGTTTTGGACAAAACAGCAAGAACACAAGCCAACCTTTCATCTATGACTTTGTTCTTGATAATAAATCAACATCAGGTATGTCTGACTTGAATTTTATGGCATAAGCAACATTTGGAACTGACTGTGAAAGCATTGCCAAACTTTGTGATGATGCCACTGTCAGACGTCAGCAGCATAGTCCAAACAAACACGCTGTGATCCTGCAGCAGGAAGCAGGACCAGAAGCTAATGTTTGCGTTGACTTCAGAGATATGTTTCTTCAGGACTGTCAAAATAAACTCTTCTGCACCAAGATTTATGTTTAGTCTCTAATCTGGTCTTTTGGCGGACCTGGGCAAGGTTGGAGGTTGAATGAATGAAGAACTGACCTGAGGATCTACATGACTGAAATATTTCCTCACTAACCCGGCTTAGACATGTTCCTGCATGGAGGGGGTCAAACAGAGAATTGTAACAGGACCCCAGAGGAAAGCAAAAGAGATACTCGCCTCAGATAAGGAAAGAGGAAATTGCAGAGCAATGAAGATAAAGAATAGAAATCAATGACTGAGCTACCGATATCTTTAACTTCATATCAGCAGATGCGAGTGGTTTACCTGTACAGTGCCAGCTCGCAGGGTTTCTCCCTGTTGGCATCAAGGTGTTTGCAAAGCAGTGACGCCAACACTTCCCTGTAATTAAATTGACTGCCTAGAGCAGTCCCCCCCCACCCCACCAACCCCTCTCTCCGTTCCTTAAACCAATCCGCCTTTCTGCCGACTGGGAGGTCCTTCTAGTGCCAGATCTTAAAATAACAACTGCCTACTCACTCCCCCCCTCTTGTGTTTGCTGATTGTTCTGTCACCCATGCGGTAATTCCACCAGGTCTACCTCCTCCGTCAGTTTAATTATGTTCCTGCTGCTTCGTCCTCTGAAGAGCTTCCATGCAGAACCGTTCTTCATTGCACTATAGTTTTAAGTTATTATTGGATGTCTGTCATTACATGTACTGATTCACAGATTGGGATTTGTGTACTTATTACTTCATTTTGTATAGTGTCTATGTAAATGTAATGTAATTTCTATAGAGTGGTGGAACTATGCATTTAGCATCACATTGGTTCCCTTGGCAAAAAACCCAATAGAATTTTCCTATAGGCTTTTGGATTATCGCAAAAAGTAAGCTCTGTGATCAACAAAACTTGGATACTTTCACATTTTGTCCATCAAGATAATTTTCACTTTTTTTGAATTTTGAAGCTTAAATGCATTCACCTGAAGCAAAAAGCTAAAGGTAGGCTACAAGCGAACTACTAACTTTAAAAAAATCATGGGTAGGTTAATGATGTATTTTAAGTTGTAGAATAAAATGTGAAAGTATCTTGAGCTTAACCACAGACCCTATTTTAGCCATTAACCAAAAACCCATTCAAAAAACCCATTGACTTTGGGATGATGGAACCGGATATGCTAAAATGCTAACTCGCGTCCGGGTTTTGGCCTACAAAAATGTTTCATAGTTCCACCACTCTATTGTGAACATAAATAAGAGATGCTAGTATATAGTAGGGTGGTCAAAAGTACTGACTTCGGTACCAAGTTGGTACTGAAATTTTAAAAATATGACGATACCAGCATTTCCCCCTAGCATTTTGAGCGCTGTTAAGTGGATTCTTAAACACCTGATTGGCCATTGTGTTCACGTGCTCAACAGATATGTCTGTGATTTGGCTACAATGATCAACACTTCAAAAACATGTTGTAAATAGACATCTTTTACGCTCTTCATCGAGCACTTACATAGATACACACAGGAGCGTTTGAAGCAGTCATCTATCAGCGGATCCCTGTTGAGCGCATGAACACAGTGGCCAATCAGGGGTGTTTAAGAATCCGCTCAACAGCACTCAATGCTGGTATCGTCACATTTTTAAAATGTATTGTTTTTGAAAAATGTCTCTTATGCTAAAATATTTGCTTTGATCAAAAATACAGTTAAAACAGTAATATTGTGAAATATTATTATAATTTACATGGCCCCAGTGTTACTGGCCCCAAATTTTCTTGTTTTTATTTGTCAGTTCGTAAAATGATTTATTTATACTTTTTTAAAACTATTATATCAATAATTGTTGTCTTTATTTTATTTTTAAATGGCACTCCTAGTCCTCCATTAAAAACAGGTAATTTATTCTCAAATTTTTACCAAGTTTATGCAAGAAAAACAAACATATTTCATTTGGATTGGAAAGAAGTCACAAAGGCTACATCTACATTATTGTGGATACATTTGAACGTGCAGTTTTAAAACGCTTTTAAAATTCACCTTACTGTGCATGCGTATAAGCTCACTGAGATGATATAGATTAAACAAACAGTCAAGTTCTCATGCTATTCTTCTTTATTTAGCAAAATATCTCACCTTTCATTGATGCATTCAGTTGCACTCAATCACCATTATATGTTTGGTCTAAAACGCACCTGCACTTATGTTTTGCCACAGGACAGCAATTGTGAGTAAATTTCTTTTCATCTTTGCAGAACTGTGATATGAAGAGTGTGCAAAGTAACATCTCTTTAGCAACAATGTGAAAGTGAATAGCACATAACAGGCACAGTACTGGGTATAAACAGATATCTATCGGTACAATATGCGTCACATGGCTAAACGCGTCATCGCTTTTGAATGCTTCCGTTTTTACAGTCCCTACTACAATGCGAAAACAATGTCTTAAAATTTATCCACTAAAGCTCAGTTTTCGTAGGACAAAAACATGTCTCAGTGTGGACGGAAGGCCAAAACTGAGAAAAAGATATGTTTTCAAACTGAAAAATATTAGTGTGGACAAGACCAAAGTTTGTCTGCGGAACTGAATTTATCTCCTCAGGAAAAAAACTAACAAAATAAGATGAATTGAATTGTCATTCAAATAGAATATTAGAGGAGGTGAATAATTCTCGGCTGTCTATCTGTGACAGGCTCAGTGAGACTGCAGCTCCATGAGTTTGGGGGTTGACCAACTCTGGAAACCAGATGGAAGGTTCTAGAAAGAGAATGAGATGAGAGCTCCAGAGCAAACAAAGACAGCTTTGGATTGTTTATTTTGATTGTCTGAGAAAACCTCCTACTTTGCGAATGAAACCCTGAAAGCTTTCTCCCTTCTGTCGGCTTGGTGCTCGAGACCTTACTGTGAAAAATAAGAGGAGGAGGGAGTGAGGAGAATGTGTGTGTCTTCTGCTAGCAGAGTCATGAGGATGCCAGGGCAAGGAGAAGCTGATGAATGGGTACACAGGTTAATGGCCCTGCTCTCCTCTCTGGGGTTTCCCATAATGCCTTTACATGGAAGTCTTTATGGGCATGGGTGTGCTGCCAGATATTTGGTCTGGTTGCTAACAGCAACTCAGTCATGTGCTGAAATATACAGTGTCTCTCTGTTGTTTTAGGCTGAAACACTATAAAATGTTCTAATGAGGATTAACTGTAAACTGTAAGCTTGAAGGTTGACGGCTGACATTCAAATGCTAAAAAGCAAGAATTTAGCCAAAGTGAATAAAATCGAGGGGTATTTGATAGGGCTGTGATCTCATGTGAGTGACAGGTTGTCCCGCCCTCACACTAGTAAACACGTCATCAGAGAAGAGATATTGCCACAAGAGGGAGGGGAAGTTATTTTGATTAAAGATTACAAGGGCACTTGATTTTTTTTTTTAAATAATTATGTGCACGGACAAATCGTTTATAATATATACAGTGAAGTATTCCATTAAAAATAAAAGTTGTCCATTTTGATTTTGTGGTGACTTTAATAATCCCGATTATTTTATTAAAAAAAATAAATGTTATTAAATAAATAAATAAATATATATATATATATATATATAATCAGGATTATTAATCAGAATTGTTTTCATTTGAGAAATTTCTTTTTATAATTTCTTTTATAATTAGTAGAGATGCACCAATACTAAATTTCTCCACCGATACAAAAGCCGATTATTCAGAATATCTACCGAAAACTTGATTATTTTTTTTTTCTTTTCTTTTTTTTTTTATAAGGAAAAAAATCTCTCCCAAATAATGCTGCAAACTATACAGGAAAACCCTCTCATTTGGTACATTACTGTAATATTAGAGGTTAAAATTAACAACAGAGCCCAAACTATTATATTAAACTGCTATTTATTTTCAGATGTAATAATTACTCTCAAATAAATACTGAAATGTTTGTATGCAACTCAGTTGCATATAAGGTAGTTTTCGTAAGCACTTGTTTTCATGGCAGATTTATTTAAACATACATATATAATTAACAGTAAATAAGCTCCTTTTTAGTGAAGCTCCTCTCTAACAAACTGTGAACACTGGATAACTTTCCTGAGGTAAATGCTACATTAATTGACATTGTTCACAAGCCATTTTATTGACATCTTTCCACGGTTGAAACACAGATTAAGTGATTACATGAGACAGGATTCATTTCAATAAGTTGTACTATATTTTCAACATACCGTCTGATGTTCATGCATGTTTTTTTTCATGCTATAACTTGTATTAAAGCGGAAAAAAAGATGCTTGAACTAAGGCGCTACAGCGATCTGTCACGTCACATTTAAGAGCGCCATTTATTGTTTGAATTTTGTGATTAAAATTGACAGAATTTGAAAGCTGGGACTTTGTTTCTCACAAAGCTTTTTGTGAATATTGGATGGTGAGGCATGCTACAAATAATGTTTGATGTAGGGAAAACCGCAGACCTGGCAACCCTGGCTTGAACTACGGGCAATTCATAGGGTCAAATAGAGCTTTTATGTCACTATTGTTTAGCTGTTAATGTGTCATTGTTGCTTTAACTTGCCCTAAATTCAACACAAGAAAGATTTTCTTCACATGCAGTACGAGTTGCAGTCTGAACATGTTTTTTGATTGATCATTGGCTGTTTTTAAACAATCGGTCAATAGCCAATAGTGAAAATACTTGCTTTTATACTAATTCTAATTAGTGGCAGATATATCAGTGCATCTCTAATAATTAGAATTGTTGCAATTTCCTGTAAGCACAAATTAAGAAAACATTTAAGGGATAGTTTACCCAAACATGAAAATTCTGTCATCATTTACTCACCCTCAGGTTATGATGAGTAAATGATGACCGAATTTTCATTTTTGGGTGAACTATCCCTTTAACCCATATGCAAGGATATTTTACCTTATCATTCTACATTATGAAAGCTAAAACAATGAAATTCCTAATGCTAATTACAATATTTCTAAATGTTTTTAAATATTAAAACAAGTATTGTAGCACAGAAGTGTATTTACTACAATCACAAACAATATAACTGAGATTCATGTTTGGATATATCACAAATAACGCAGATGATTATGCTTAAATAATCGAGAGAAGCAGAAATCGTGATCACAATTCATATATGATTAATCATGCAGCCCTAGTATTTGATGCCATACAAGTCTCCAACTCAAAGAGTTCAGAATTTGTAGTTATAATGTAACATTATGTCTTAAGGAGTGGCACAATGTAACGATGACTGCATGTTTTTCTTCTCAGGATGTGAAGATCTTCCGGGCACTGATCCTGGGAGAACTGGAGAGAGGGCAGAGCCAGTACCAGGCGCTCTGCTTCATTACAAGACTCAACCACAATGAGATCATCCCCAGCGAGTCCATGGCCAGACTGCGACAGGTCAGTCTGCTGCTCCCATGCTTCCTTGGTGGCTGATGACGGGGCAGGGAGAAGTCATTGGGGTGGACAGGTTAGGAGTGAGGGAGCAGATCTGGGGTGTTAGAGTTGAGCTCATGGGTTAACTGTGTGGCATAGGAGTGTGATGTTTTAAATTTAAGATCTCAGAGGAAAAGGGCTGTAAAAGGCCTTTGATAAGTAGTTCCTGGGAGGGTGGCCAAGGTCCTAAATGTGTGAAAATTAAAGGTGTGATAAAAGACTGGAAACATCTAGCTTTAAAGAATGACACAAGTAATACTAAAAATCTTTGTTTTATATTTTGCAGAAAAATCCCCAGGCCATCCGCACAGCGGAAGAGAAGAGAAGCACAGAGATGCTGAGCATGAACGTAGCAGTCAATTTGACACGAACGTGGCAGCTGAGTGCCCACATCCACAACATGTGCAGTGTGGCCC
Source organism: Elopichthys bambusa (assembly GCA_037101425.1). NCBI lineage: Eukaryota > Metazoa > Chordata > Actinopteri > Cypriniformes > Xenocyprididae > Elopichthys > Elopichthys bambusa. Next base: position 15,722,392 of record CM074444.1, read on the forward strand.
AAGAGGCCGTGTACACGCGTGAGGCTGATGTCAGACACTGGCTGGACAGAGGCAAGCATGCTCACTGTGATCTCTTAATTACACCCTACCAAACCCAGCACACTTAAATATAACGCTGACATTGTGTTCTTCACATCTTAACCCTCTAAAGCCTGATGGGTAACACTTTACAATAAGGTTCATTAGTTAAACAGTAGTTAATGTATTAACTAACATGAACTAACCATGAGCAATACGTTAGTTAATAAAATCCAGCTATTCATAGTTGGTTCATGTTACTTCACAGTGCATTAACTAATGTTAACAAATCCAACTTTTGATTTTAATAATGCATTAGTAAATGTTGGAATTAACAACAGATTAATAAATGCTGTAGAATTGCAGTTCATTATTAGTTCATGTTAACTAATGTTAATTAATGAACCTTATTGTAAATTGTTACTACCTGATGTATTAGGTAATAGTGAGCATAGAATAGAAATCCATATGTAAATATAATTGTAATAAAAATTTGCATACTGTAGATCAGGGGTGGGGAACGTTGATCTGGAGGGCCATTGTCCTGCAGAGTTTAGCTCCAACCCTGAAAAAAAAAAACACTCACCTTCCTGTAACTTTAGTAACCCTGAAGAACTTGATTAGCTTCAGGTGTGTTTAATTAAGGTTGTTTAATTACAAGCAATCAAAATAGTAATATAAAAAAGAAATTTAAAAATTAATAAATAAGTAAACTAAATAATAATAAACAAATCCCATTAGCATCACAGAGTGTGTGTGTGTATATAATAATAATAATATAATATATATATATATATATATATATATATATATATATAAATAAATAAATATATACATACACTGATATTTATATATGTATTTATACAACAGTTCTTTCTGGTTCTCGAATCTGATTGACTGAGAGCCATGCAAAATTTCCCAGTATCAGTACTGGTACCGTTTCACCGTTTTTATCACTCCGCTTGAGGCGACTGTCATGGTGGTAGAATGTAGTTAATTAGACCTCAAATATGTGACTCATGTGTAACTGTGGGAAATCCCTTTAACTTTTAAAAGGACAAAGATATCGCTTTCCTCAGCGGACATTCAAACTGATTTTTTTTTTATAATGGATATAAAATTATTGACATCGACCTGAAGGATGTATGCTATATCAGATGCAGGTAACATACACTCATTTAGTCGATCTCTTCCTCATAATACTCTACATAATACAATAGGCTTTTGAAGTGACTCAACGTTTCTACGTTACTAGTTCTAAAGTGACATTTTATAACTAGTAACAGAGGCTTGGGCTCAACTGTTAAACTGTCAGCTTGAGATTTGAATCCATGGCGGAAGGAAGTAGTTCTGCACAAAAGAGAGTTTTTAAAGACACTTCGTTGTTGTAATTATTTATTCACACACTTGTGCCGTTGAACTGTTGTATAAATGCAATATCACACTTGTAGCCATCCGATATGGCACGCTGTGATTGCTTACGGCACTAGGCCGCTCATACAGCCATATCGCACATCTACTGATATATATTGCTCATATATATATATTTTTCCACATCAAATGTGAAAATTATGGGGGAGAAGGATCTGTAGTAAATATAATTTAATGTAGTTAGACCTAGTACAGATGCATTACTGTTTTAACTGGAACACATCACTGTAACACCTCACTGACCTAGACTGCTTAAAGCATAATGATCATTACCTATAATAAATGATTTTTCCGATTCTTCAGGCGTCGAGGGTTCCATGTTCGAGCCTCAAGCAGTGGAGGTGCCAGGTCTGCAGAGCTGCGGGACAGTGAAGGACCTGTGGCAGCCTTGCTTCTGTAGCTACAACCTCAGACTGGAATGGTACCCCTGCCTGCTGAAGTACTGTCGCAACAGGGACGTCTCCGGCAGGGGCAGCCCATATAAATGTGGCATCAAAAGCTGCAGCAAAGGCTACCAGTTTACTTACTATGTACCGCACAAACAGCTGTGCCTGTGGGAGGAAGAGACCTAGAACCACATATGCTTCTACAAAAACATATTTAATGTGACCTTTACCAGAGGTTTTGTTCACCTCCAAGCCTTTAGACTCGTGCCTTCTGCACAGAAGAAGTTATGCTGGATGGGTGTGGATGGAGTGTGATTTGGGCTAATTTTGTTTTTCCAGAGCAGTTGACCACATCTTTGAGCTGTCGACTGTGCATTTAGGCTGGTCAGTAGTTTTAAAGCTCTTACCAGCACTGTGGAATGAGTATCTTTTGAGTCTTGACATGCAGACCCAAGTGAGCAACCTGTGAATTAGTCAGAATATAACAAGATGTAATCTTAAAATTAGCTGGATCTCGTCAGGTTGCCAATTTTAATTTTTTTCTTTCTGAAGCTGGTATTATTTATTTTGCAGTGGGAAATGATTGAAAACACTTAAGCACAGCGCACATGTTCAGAGAAAATGTCTTTTTCTCTTTTTTTTAAGATTTTTTTTTTTTTTTTTTTTAAGTTCTGTATTTTGACTGTTAGATTTAAAGCACTGTATTAAGTTAATGGTGGACGTAGACATGCTTTGATTAATGTTGGTACAGACAAAAAAAAACAAAAAACGGTACAGAGTCATTCTCCAGATGATTCAAACAGAGTCAATCATGTGAATTTTCTCACCTCAAGTCTTAATGCAAGCAACAATTTGGGATTCTTTGGGGGTGTGTTTTCATCTTCATAAGGATGGACTTGTCTTTATCGCATTGCACAACAGTATCATTTAAGGTCCAGTTGGATCAATTTTAACTTAGTTTGAAGTATGGACATAAGTTGGGAGTAGTCAATGCTGCAAAAGTAACATGGGAAACCAAAGTAATGTATGTTCTGAAAACAGAGGGAGAGAAAGTGAGAAAACAGACTGATGAAATCCTGCTTAGGTTGTTGCTACTGTGCATCCAACACTGCCATCTTCTGGTTATGGAACATTGCTGTCACTCAGGCTCCTCCTATCAATATGACCTCAGTACATCAACAGAGCTGTGAAACCATTACAAATGTGGATTCACATCCTTTTGTGTGGTATCAAATATCCTTGAAGATTTCACCGCTTCAGAAGTCACTTCAATATTCAATAGGACCAAATCCACAGCTTAAGCTCAAATCATGAAGAAGAGAAACTGTTATTGTTACACATTTCACTACATTCACCTTCAACTCACCACTCTTACCATGCGAATGTTCACTTTTAACATACACATTTGACTCGGTTGTAGTTCATTGTACTAAAATGTTTATGCTGATTTATTTAATTTTGGTTTGTTTCAAAGAGTTTAAGTGTTATGTTAAAAGTGTTGTTTGAGATTACACCTCCCCAATTGACAGCTTTTGTCTGGGATACAAGTGCCTTGGTGATTCAGTGTTTACTGATTCTTTTTGAGGATAAAGCTGTTATGAATAAAGTATCAACTATTTTCCTATGAAAATGAATATGAACATAATATGAAGTAATTTTAAATAAAAGCTCCTTCAGCAAAGTGTCATATAACCTGTCACTTTTTACTGTTAGAAAAGCAAAATTGTTTTTAAACGCATAATTCAGCCAAACGGTTATAATCTTAATTACATTTCACAATATATCTGTTTCTACTGTATTTATAAAAAAAAAAAATAATAATAATAATAATAAAAAAAAGTGGTGAGCATAAAAGTCTTACCAATTTTTGAACGGTAGGTAGTGTACTTGAATCAAGGTTTCTTAACATTTATATGGTATTATTGTGTCAGTTCAATGATTAAGCATTATTTAATGGAGATAGTGTTATTGAATAAATTGTTAGTTATTCACTTGTTCACCGACGCAATGAAATAAACCTCCATATAGATGAAAACGATTGTTTTCAACCTTTTTAAAGGAAAGAGAACAAAATTAATTTGTAACGGCTGTTTTTCTGATGCCACAGACGTTTGTACCGTCTTTATTACTTGCTACTTACTTTGGTCAACTAGCCTATAGATTTAAAAGTAAAAAGGCTATCGCTGATATATATATATATATATATATATATATATATATATATATATATATATATATATATATATATATATGTTAATTTGGTTTTACTTAGTTCAGCATATTTCCTGATTTAGAGTTAATTATTATGCACTTATTACTTGTACTATAGGCTATTATAATTTTTAATATTGTAGTCCCCTTGAAAATAACTGAGGCCCTCTTGTATTTTTAAGTTCAAAGTAACCATAGTTACCGCCAAAATCTATCTCTTAAGTTATTATAATCAGACTCTGGAAATTTGGTATCGGCCATTTCATAAAAATGAAAATCGCATCGATACACTGTTTGAATCGAATCCAGTGCTGTTTATTAACGGCTCTGCTGCTGTACGCGACGACGTTTTGTTTCGGGTGGTGGGGTTGAACTGACAACAAGAAGGTTTCTGTCGTCAACGTCTGGTTGTGAGGGACGCTTCTCTTTCGCGTTCCGTACCAACAGAGGTCGCCCTGCTGTAAGGATGTGCCTTCCTCTTTGTTGTCATCCTCGCTGTTGTCCACTTGCTGAGTGACTGGGTGTCTGAAATGTGGCTTTTGTTTGTGTGGTGATTTGCGTACCATCTCCAAGACGATGCCGGAGCTGAACACTGAGATCCCTCAAGGCCTCGTGTCGGGTCCATTGCTGCTCTTCTGTACGTGATGCTGAAGCGGGAGGCACGGAGGAAGACAGCATCCATGCTGAGCACTCAATAACTGTCCGGCCTGTCAATGAACATGCTATTGAGGTGACTATTTTAAGAGGTATATACCCTTTTCCTTATTTAAGAACAGATTTAATTTCATGGCTACACGTTTAACCTGCTCGTCCTAATTTAATTAACCTCAACCAACCCACAGCTCAGAAGATTAGCTTAAGACTGGATCCATCAGTATCTGCTAGCAAAGAATCTTAAGATATGTGATTATTCCATTTTATATGTATATTTATTTGTTAATTCATTCATTTTACATTTGAAAACTGCATTTACATTGCAAAATTATTTTTTATGAACTGACTTTTTGGTACCATAACTGTAGGGATGGGAATAGTAAGAAATATAACTGTTCTTTTAACTATTCTTCTAATACTTTTGAGGAAAACATTTGAAAATAAGTCTGTTGCTAAATGGTCCGATAATTTTATATTCCAACACAACAGATAGGGGGAGACCGGGGAGTGTTGTAACACTGTAAGTTCAACAAGTTAGAAAAGAGCTGTGGTGATGTCATCAATATCATATACTCCCATCAGCTTTTTGTCATGTGACCGTGAACAAAATTGTAGATTTTATTCCCCCCAAAAAACAACTTATTTTCAGGAAGGAAAGTTTTTATCAAGATTATTTTTTTTCCGCCTAGCAATCATTGTATTATAGATACAATTATTTTATTTAAATAACCTAAAGTAGCCGTTTCTCTAATTTAATTTGATGTTTTGCATTCATGCTAACTTCAAAATCACATGCTAAAACAGTTAGCAATGTTATGGCTGTTTGGGGTAGGGATAGTTGTAACAGTTCATTAAAAATGTTACAACTAACCCCTTATGATGATTCCAACTAACAAAGTATATCTTAACTTTAACTTTATTTTCCATTCTGTTTGTCACAGAGTGGAAATTTGTCTTTGACACTGGTGTCATACATATAAGTACTTCCACATGAGTTCTTAACAACACAACACACATTAACAACACGTTTTATATATATATATATATATATACATACATATCAGGTATCAGTCACATCCTCTGTTAAGGCAAAGTCATGTGAGCTTTTGCACATCTTCATAGTTTGTCTTATTATCAGATAACATTATCCACCTTAACTGAGTGCATGGGTTTTTTGTGCACATTTTTAGAATTTATGTGCATCTTGGCATTTCCATCCAGTGGTTTTATTTGATGTCGCAAAATTCACATAAAAATAGGCGGATGGCAACATAGCCATGAATGCGACAGGAATACAGTAAACACAGCAGTTGTTTTTGTTCTAAATTTAAACTTTAATTTTTTTACTTTATTCAAAACTGTTATTCTTTGTTCTTCAATAAAGTTCTTGCATAAATACATAGTGTGGCGCTTATTTCAGCAAATCATCTCTTATTGTTACATCTATCCCCAGCTAGTGTTACAACTCACACCAGTAGTGGGGAAGGTTGTAACAACAGAACTCTTTGTATTTGACATTAACTCGCATAATCTGTGATTGTGTAGTACACGTCCAAGTGACTTTTATTTGTAGCAGACAAATGTGGCTACTGTGTATAAAAGTTTGAGAGATCTATAGAGCAAACAGCCACTGATGCTCAAACAAAAAGTATTACTACCATCCCTGGTCTCCCCCCTCTAAGAAATCAGAAATACATTTTATTTTACTTTTGTATTTAGAAGCGGTAAAAATGCATATTGTAATAATGTAATATTCATTCCTAATTACCATATTAAAAAATAACCCCAAAATTGGTAACATATTTCATTAATTCTTTTAATTTGATTTATCTGTTTTTATGTTTTTGATTCACTAAAAGCAACCAGCACATATTAAATGAAAATCTTTAATTTTGCCTGGAGCAAGGATCAATTTTTAAATCCATTTTTAATTAAAAAAAATACTCTCTATTTTATTCATTTTTTTATTGTATTTTTTCGTGAACCTGTTACAAATAAGAATTTGAACAATGATGATAACTATAATGGTAATGATAAAGATATAGTTATAAAAATTGTTCTAAATATAAAAGAACAGCAGAGTCCACACCACAACGATAACGTCACAGAGGAACAATATTGTTGGAATCACTTTCAGAACTATTTTTTTTCCAGCCTATGAATGACAACCAATCAGAATCCATCCTGCTTTAAAGAGCTTGAGCATTTAAAGTGGCAGACGACAAAACTTCTGTGTGCGCTTAGAATAAAAGGAACGTTATCATGCATTGGTGTGGATGCTAATATAGTTATCGTTCTTGGTGTGAATGGGCCTTAAGAACCCTTTCTCAAACCTTCGTACATATCAATATCCTGATAAAATAACCTAATATTGACATAGTTCAACAGGTTCACATCCGAGGTTTGGACAAAATTAGGATAAAGAGCTGTGGATAAGGATGCCACAGTTACTTTTGTTCTAGTTTTGACACACCCAGATACAAGCCAGACTTTAGTATTTCTCAACTGTTAATGTGAAATCCACTGATACCCCTTCAGACATACTCGAGTGGTTTTAGCACTTATTCCACATCAGAATCAAAGGGAAAGTGCCATTTTTATCTCAGTCACTCAAGCGTTGTGGTGCTTCAAGTAAGTACTTTCATGAATGCATGCATCCAATCTAACATGGTAAAGTGTTTTCTGAATGTGACAGCTCATTTTATTTGATTAGGTTCACAGAATAAAGATGTCGCCATTGGTGCTGGCAGTTGGAGTGTGCTTAGCTGGGTGGATTGCTCTTTATGCTTTGCTGTGCTACACAAATGGGACTTGTGGCTATGAATGGAACTGTCGGCTAGTTACACTATTCCATGGCATCCTTGCAGTCTGTATAACTGCTTACATTGGATACATAGATGGACCGTGGCCTTTCACCAACCCAGGCAAGATGTACCAAATGTTTATATAACAGGGGTGTGCGACTTTAATGCAGCTCAGAGGTGGCATAAATGCATTTATGCTTCTATTACAATTGCATAAATAATTCTATGGGATTCATATTTTAAATACAGAATTTTCAATATGAAAATATATGCTATAATTAAAAAAAAAAAAATTCTACTTTAAATATGAAACTAAAACCATCAATAGTTTCTGGCAAGTCATTCTCTGCATCTAAAATCACATACTAAGTAGATACTGAATTTGATGAAGAACTTACTTTATGACCGTTAAAGTCGACATGTTGCGATGATCTTTTCTTACCTATTGTGATGTATATCTGAGTGAAACAGCTGCTCCAACAAGAAAAAAATGTAGGGCTGGACTTGATTTTGTATATAAGAAATTGATTGGATGGTTGTGGCTTGCTATTGGTTGATCTCATGTGAGTGACAGGTTGTCCTGCCCTCACGCCAGTAAACATGTCATCAGAGAAGAGATGTTACTGCAACAGGGAGAGGGGTTTTTTTTGATTAAAGGTACTTTGCACCTTCTGTTTTATGAATAGGGGAGGGACAAAATACCGAAAGGGCAAGATATTGCTGTCCTATGCAATACGAGAATCGATACGCTGGCGCCAAATATCAATATTTTAATTAATAAAATAAGGCACTCCAAATAGATTTCCCTGCTCCCAGCATCACTACTTCATGGCTCCTCGAGGTGGCGCTCAACACATGAATGAGGGAAACCGTAAATAAAAGTTAACTAGCCTAGAAAAATAGGTTTTTAATGGGATGGTGGACAGCTGTGTGAGTAAAATAATAGATGCACACTTAAACGTGGCATTTAAGTCCAAAGTCTGGAAAACCTGCTCTTAACCTTTTCACAGGCATTTTGTTTTCATAGTTAGACAGATATCGTGATGTTTCATTATTGGATTGTCTAGCAATTTATTGATTATCGCAGAATTGCTGTATCGTGATATTATCAATATCATGAGCCATGTATTGTATCGTGTGGTACACTGTGATTCCCACCCCTATTTATGAATACTATGAATTTGGACATACTATTCTTTTCACTTGCTGTTTTTCAACTAGGGAAGTAGGTATATTCGCTCTCAGTGAGTGAGCCATTGAGTCATTCATTCAACTGATTCGTTCAAACAGCTGATTCATTACAAAACAAAGCAAGTGACTGTTTATGAATGAGTCATTGAATCATTTACTCAACCGTTTTGTTCAAAAACACTGATTCAGTAACAAAATAGCTCTCAGCACTTCTGTTATGGCTTATTTTAAACTATTTACATTGGTGAATAGACAATATTGTGTATAAAATGTAACTTGCTTAATAATAACATCTTGTTTACTGAATTGTTAAATAAAATAATTATCACATTTGCAATTGTGCTGATATTCTGCTTGGTTTTGTTTGATTTTTGCAAAATGAGTGACATGCTTGCACATTGTTAAAACAACAATTACGATATTATCATAATACATATCGCACACCCCTAATATATATGTTTTTATTAGCATTGCCTTATTGCTTTTTTTCATGACAAATTCTCATATTTTCCTATATATAATCTGCAGGTACAAAAAACACCCCTCTGCAGATCACCGCTATGGTGGTCAGTCTGGGCTACTTTATTTTTGACATGGCTTGGTGTGTGTACTTCCGCACAGAGGGCCTGGTAATGCTCGCTCACCACACCATGAGCATCCTGGGTATTATGCTCACACTGTGGCTGGGCGAGTCGGGCATCGAGTCTTGCGCTGTGCTGTTTGGCAGCGAGATCACAAACCCCCTCCTCCAGACGCGCTGGTTCTTGAAACACTCTGGCCGCTACGACAGCTTTCTTGGAGACCTAGTGGATGTTTTGTTCGTTCTGCTGTTTGTATTCATGCGCATATTCGTCGGCGGCCACATGCTGTACTGTGAGCTGACCTCTCCGAGACCCAAGTTCATCATTAAGTGTGGCGGTGTGGCCATGTATGCGCTGTCTTGGGTGTTCATGGCTGATATCGCCCGTTTCACACACCGCAAATCCCATGTCAAATACCAGCACTGGATGAATCGTCACAGGATGGCAGAGGTCAACGGACAGGACGTGAAGAGAGATTGAAAGATCTCTTAGATGCAGCCAGCAGATTGGCCTCTCATTTCTAACACTGGAGAGAAGAATGAGAATCAGCGTTACAGCTAATAAAGCTCTGCCGCTAATAGATGTTTACATATTTTTAAAAAAAGGATATCAGCCATTAAAGTTCACTTCTGGCTGGTAATATACACATGGGAAAACATCCATGCTGTATTAGAGCCCTTAAAAAGTAATGATTGTTTTTTTAGTATTTGCCATTATGATTAACTCAAAATTCTTACAATCAAATCTAATGTGATATATTTGTACTCATAATAAGGAATTAAGTGTTTAAACTGTTAAGTACTGGAAATATTTGATATTTTTGTAATTAGGAATACTACTTGTGATAAATTTTAATTAGTTATGTTTAATTAGATATGTACATTGTTTCACATTAAGCTTTTGGTATGTGAAATGTTCAGAAATGATCATGAAACTCTACTAAATGTTTCTGGAAGATTACTGAATGATTTGTGTGTGATTAATGACTTGAATGAAAAAGTAAATCCAGAAGTCTTGTTATTGAAATGTAACCATTTTCAAATTGTGAAGTTGAGTGATGACTTATGGTGAATTGACCACACCAGTTGATAAAATCAATAAACATAATCATTATCATTGCCATAAATCAGTTTAAGTTATTAATGTGTTTTGGGCATTGTCTCATTCCACATGTTAGATTGAACATAACTAAATTATGTTGTAATCGTGTGTGTAATTGATTCATACATACAGAAGTTCAGACTGGTGGATATTTTATCACTGTAAACTAAGACCTTTGTGACAATTCTGACCGACAGCGAGACATTTATTTTTGTGTAGATCTACTAATTGAGTAAAAAAACATTAAGAAGTCATACAGAAATTCATTGTATTCAAGTCATCATGAATGTTTAATTCTGAGTTAAAAAATCATTAAGATATTTGTGCAGTTTAATAATAAAAAATGCCTATGTGGTGTGACTGTAAAGATTGTAAACAGGAAAAAAATTTATTAAAATGCTTAAGTTTTTGGGAAAAAAGAAATGTTGGCCTAAGTGATTGGGATTGATGTTTTATTATTTATTTTAAAAAGCAGTAAATGTTTTAAAACATTAATATTAATTTTATTAAAGTGATTTTTGTTTTGTTCAGGTAGAAATCTTTTAAGCCAAGTATCCTGAAGTAACCCAAAAAACATTTGGTTCGTCCACAAGTGGTGCTGTTTACAAATAAATAAACCTATTGTTTATAAAAACAATAGCAATACTAACTCTACATCGAATCTAAGTGCAGTTAATATGTATAAAACACTAAATATGTTCTGTATATACAAAAAGTATTATCTCGTTAGGTTTAACAGTAGGCTATAGCAAGTACATTTACGTGTATTTTAAACAGTATCTTCTTCTGCTGCTTTATTATTATTATATCTTACATAGAGTAATTACTAAACAAAATCCATAATGTAGCCTACGTAAAAGGTCCAACTCAAGTCAAGTGTCGTTAACGCGTTGCAGTTTTACGAACGTCCACCATGAGGCAAACTAACATAATAGTTGAAAAATGTCTCACTCTTGGGCTTGAAGTTAATTTAATTTAACCAGTGACTGGCTCACATTTTCCAACGGAATATTAATTTCACTTAGCCAGCTGTAAATCTGAAAATTCAAGACTTTTACTAAAAACCCATACAGTAATATCACTAAAAAAATGGACGAAAAATGAAGGCCTTGTCCGAATCACAATACTGTTCCATTCAAAATATGTACGTTTTAGCGTCTTTATGAATAATACTAAAACGTATACACCCAAAGCCATCTAAAACTGCATTAAGAAGTCATTTATTTGTCACCAACTCTATTTTTTAAATGTTTTTAAAACGTTACTCCCCATTGGGCGCATTTCCAGAGTTTAAGTCAACCTTCGGCTTCGCGAAGAAGCAACTTTGAATCACCATCATCCCTCCATAACCCAAACACTGACTGTTTGTCAATTTCCAGTGAGCATGTCTGCTTATACAACATTTTGTGTACGTTCCGAATCAGCTCAGCAGAGTGAGCGCGTGTGAGCTCGGTTGAATAGGAAATGCTGTCCATGAAGGCGGCTCACTAGGTTTTGAGACGCAGCCCCGCGGGAGACACGGCAGCAGTCCGGCACATCTCAACTTTCCCCAGTTTGATGGACCGGAACCTACAACCTCTAAACTGATTTTAACGTGGACTATCGCTTTTATACGAGCTCGGTATCATTTCTAAAAGCATTCGGGCAGACATATGCGAACTTTTTTGAGTGGTATTGTTTATTTTGATGCTGGAGTGATTTCGTCGCCGCTCCATGGAAACTCTCCGCGGAGTGACACGTGTATGAGCGCGTGCATTTTCCCTGTCTGGATGACTGTGGGATTGCTGTGGATGCACCCGGCTGTTTATTACTGTTGTTGGGAAAATAGAGCGTCTTAATTTCGGAGAAGACGTTATTAGGCTGCTGTTAGCTTTAGCATAGCAAAGGCCTTGTCTGCAGTCTCGGTCGCGGTGAGTATCAAACTGCTGCTGCTGCTGTGTTGGCTGTGGACAGACACAAATTCAGCATTAGGAAACTCAAAAGTGTTTTAATGCCAAAGGAGTGCAACTTCGAGCAGTAGGAAGTGTTTTGACTTCACCTGGGAGCTGCTGCTGAATACGAAGGTAAATTTCCAACTGCACAATAACGGAAAATCACCCATTTCAAGAGTTATTTTGGTTAAATTATTGACCTGAGCTGTACAAGCCTCCTGACTTGCTATAGCCTACTGTTAAACCTAACAAGATCATACTTTTTTTGTGTATACAGAACATATTTAGTATGTTTTATACATATTAACTGCAATTGCTGTTGTTTTTATAAAAAGTACGTTTATTTATTTGTAAACAGCACCACTTCTGGACGAACCAAATGTTATTTGGGTTACTTCAGGATACTTGGCTTAAATAACATATTGATGTTGGAAAATATAATTCATAAGTGCTTTATGTGCTGATTTTTTTTTTTTTTTTTTACTTTTAAAGTTTTCTTTAAAAATAATCAAATGCTTTTATGTTGTCTAATATATAACGTCATCAGCTTATGCACTTTTGGGTGTGTTTTGAATGCATGATTGTCTGGAATTATTTGGATTTAATTGCGGTTTTGGTGAACTGTATGGAATATTTTATAATACATTTTCTGTTTATTTTTTTCTTAGAGAACCTCTCCAGGTCAACACAACAGAATACGGATGCAACAGCCTCATGCAACATCAGAAACTGATGCTTCTCCTGATGCATCTGAAAATGACTATAGGATATAGAAGGAATAACAGCTAAAAACAAAAGCCCAATGAGCGACACACGGTCCACAGTCACTGACAGGTATGTATGTGTTATGTTCGTGTTATGTGGGCAAACTTGCTTTTGGTCTGATCCTATCATATGTAATATATACTTATATACTTAATATATACGGACACCTTTATGTTTTTATGAAATCTCTGAATAATGAACTGTTAGTTAGCACTGAACCAAGTGTTCGATGTGGGTTTGTGGTCATCAAGTCTGTTTCCTGACCAGTTTTGTGTTTTGTTTCCAATTTTGAGAAGTCTGTTTCCATTGGCAAGTCAATGAATGTATGAGAATTTGCAAGGTTTGCAGATGTGTAGTATAAATACATTTACAGACATGTTGCATCTGCCATGTTGACATTGTTTTTTGATCTGTTTGTCTTTTGACCTATCAGCAGTGAATATTCAAGTTAACAAGTACAATTTAATTGTGATGCACAACTTTCATGGTACTTATAGCACTTGAAAAGAGCCATTTACTGTAGCTTACAGTTCTGAGTGTCAGCTTTTTTGACTTTGACAGCTCCTGTGGCATTATGGGAAAGTTTCCATTGGTTGAAGACTTTTGAATCTCAACAGATACAATAGTTCTGTGTTTTATTCATCTACTGTTTTGTAAATACTTCATATTCAAAAATATTACTAATTTGAGGTGCTGCTGTTTGCGTACTTTATAGTAGGAAACTACACATACCTGCAAAATAGCACATTACCTGTGTTATTTTAGTGTTATTTGTATACTTTTCTTAACATTTTGAATTACCTTTTGTTTTTGTATTTTCAGTTTTCATTCTAATTTCAGTTTGTTATAGACTAGTAATTTTGTTTATTTACTTATTTATTCAATTTTAGTCATTAGTCATCAATGTTGCAAAGGCAACATTTCTAATGTTTGAGTTTTTCATCTAATATTAGTATTTTCTTTTATTTCCACCTTATTTCAATTAACAAAAACCTTTTTAATTCTTTTAATTGTAGTTAGCAATAATGACACTGACCTGAACTGCTTTTTTGTGCATATTATTTTTCTCTACAAAACCATCAGACATCAGATATTGGACATGTTTTTAGCCCTACAGTTTTTTTGTTGATTATTCTGTCATGGTTGGCTTCATATGCTTGTTGAACTATGCTGCCATTTTGAATTGTCCATCAACCAATAACATGCTTATATTTGGTTTTGTTTGGTATAATCCTGTCATGTTGTTGTTACTCACAGCTTATTTTGCAATTCTTATCTCAAATGTGATCCAAATAGTCTCCGATCTCATTTTAGAGGCCAAATGGCCACTCAACAATAAGCCTAAAACATTTTCAGTTAGTGGCAGGGTCGATAATTTCATATAGACGAGGTTTAGGAGAGAACCATTGTAACATTGTTTTGTATTTCCTTCGATAATTTCATTATTGCAAAACTCACGAATGGTTCACAGCATTAGTCGTTACTTATTGCTTTTTTGCCCATAACACAAATCAAGTGAGAATACTTGTCTGACTTCATCATACTGTCATTTGCTATTGATTATATTCAGAATTTTTCATAACAAGTGAGTAGTGGAAACCAAGCCATGGGAAAGTTCAATAAATGTATCAATAACCTCTATTTGTTAAGTACTCGCATACTATTCGCTCATGATGGCTGAAAAATGTCAGTCAGAGAGTGTTTTCTAATGGTAAACTGGGCCATTCGAGCAGCTCTCACAGGTCTTTGCCACTGACGTCACTGTGGAACAGCAGACTGGTTGTCTGTCTGGTCATCTCCATGATGACAGATGTGCTTTCAGTGTTGCAGGGATTGAAACACGAGCAATAGAAGGTAACTCTGAGGGAAAGGCTCGCTTGTATGGTTTTGCTGATACCTTTCCATCGGGTAGAGTACAGGACTGAAGATGATTGGTTTTCCTCTCATCTGTTGTCACTGCAGGTTATTCATTGTACAGCACAATATTGTATGTGGCTAATAGACCATTTGGGAGTAGACGAGACATCACACTTGGGTCACTGCAGCTGCGAGAGCATCTTGGTGGTAGAAAAACAGTGGTAACAAGTGGAGGAAAACAGGCGAGATCCACAGATTAACAGGAAAAATGTCTTCTTGTGTCTTTGGATGTCAGAATCAGAATGTTAAAAGAAGGTCTTTTTTTTTACAGAATACAGTCGTCGAAGATGCACTTTAAAGCTTAATGCAGACGTTAATGGTTGCAAGCCATTAAACAAACAGGCTGGACTGATGAAACCTGCATTGATTACCCTACTATTAAAGCATGAATTTGATGTATACAATAAATTTATATAATATTCACATATGCAGTTCATAGGGGATGCTAATGTATTAGCCTTACAGTTACAGAGTGAATTAATATTCAAACCTATAACATTTTTTTTCTCACAATTCTGACTTTATAATTGCAAGTTTATTTCACAATTCTGAGGAAAAATGTCAGAATTGCGGGATATCAACTTGCAATTCTGAGGAAAAAAGTCGGAATATCTAGTTTACATTTCGCGATTCTGATTTTTCTTATCAGAATTGTGAGATATAAACTCGAAGTTACCTTTTTTAAACTTTCGTTCCGTGGGTGCAGAACTCCCACTTTCTGCCACCAGGTTGGCTCCGCCCACAAAACATGTCATTGGTGTTTGCAAATACCCAAATGGTCTATGCATCTTTTGTTACCTTCAGCCTTGTGCTGTTCTGTTTTAATCCTGAGGTTATGCCAGTACAAAGTCAATTCTTTGTATCTTGGCATCATTCGCTTTCACCCATACACTGGCACTGCAGAATGACATGCAAGCCATAACAGGATATCCTGTAAGCAGATTGGTTAACAGCTTTTCAAGCCTGTGAACCGATTGTTTTACCTAGACATTGTCTCGTATAGCATTTAGCACTGAAACAACAGTTTACTGTAAATCTGTAACAAAGCTTTACTGCACATTGAAGGTAGACGCCCTCAAGTTTTTGTTTAATGTAAAAAATATATATATCAACCATATTAGCATTCATTCATTTGCAATATCATTCTTTACAGCATTTCATAATGGGTAAAAAAAAAAAAGAAAAGAAGATATTTCATATATCATTATAGATGGCAATGGTAATGTATATTATTATATCATAAGTTACATTTATTTTTTAGAGGAAAAACAAAAAAGTAAATGTATATTGAATTAAACACTGCTGACACTTGCGTGACAGAATTAAATTTTACTTAAAACTCCGAGGGATTATCATTGAAATGCGTTTCCTGTTCATCTGTGATAAGCAGAGAGCAGCTTAATATCTAAGTTGCTTAAAATAGCAGTGCTGCTGAGCTGTGATGCATGGCTTCGCTAATGATATTTTGACACTCTAATATTTTAAACTTTACCATTATTAATACATTCTGCGTGTTATGTTCTTTAGGACTGTTGCTCTGGTAATAATGTAATCTTAGTTAGCCTCAGTTACCATTGATACAGTAATATTTGCCATGACGAGCAACTTTCTTGGTACCTAAAGCACATTTTCCTCTTAAAGTAGTGTTACTGTAATGTGAAATAAGTCTCGTTCTCATTACTGTAATTTGTAATGTTTCCTGCACCACTGTTCAGGAGTGATGCTGCATTGCTGGTTAATCTGCAGCATCGTGGCCAAAATTTTTCATAGTCTGTATATTTTGGCTGAAAGCTGTGAATTTGTGGTGATTTTTTTTTTTTTTTTGCATGGAGAGAAAGAAAGACTTTTGCAAATTGCAAATTTATCTTTGGATAATAAACAATCAGCCCAGTTTTCAGTTGTATTGTGCTAGCTTCATGCAACAATAATCATACAACAGAACATGCTATCCAGTTCCCTAATGAACCGCTCGATTGGGGTGGTTCTTTTTAATAAACAAGAGGAACCAATCAGACTAACTGAACACAGGCCTTGTCAGTCTGAATCAACTAAATTGGTCACTAGGGTTGTCACTGTACTAAAAGTTCAGTAGTTTATACCAATACCAGTAAAATTTCATGGTTCTCTCTGTACCAATTTCGGTACCATAGCAAAAACTATTGGAACTATTTTATTTAAAATATTAATTAAGTTAAATGAGTTTATTATTTATTAGGGATGCACCGATATGATTTTTTTGGGGCCGATACCGATTTTAACAAACAATTATTGGCCGATACCAATATTTGTCACTTCCTCTCTTATTTGAAATTTTGTCATCAAAGTAGAAAGTTAATAGACCCCTGCGTTAAAATATACTAGCAGGTTTATTGCCGCATCATCAAATAATTTTTAATGAACATGGATTGGATCCATTTAACATTCAGCAGAGGCCTACATAAAGACAACAGAACAAAGATACATATGAAATAAACAGTGCTTTTTAGGTAGGTTTAAAAGTTTTCAGGTACAGACATAAAGTAAACAAATGTAAAATAGCACTGCATATTCTTCACCGTATAAATTAAATGCATATTAATCCTCCTTTGTGATTAATCTTCTAATTTGTTTTTGTATACATTTTAATATTTTTTGTAAGTTTAAATATGTATGTGGTATCTCCTTTACTAAGGCGGGACTCTTATTTTGATGGGTGTTCTAGTCTACGGACTGACAAGGAGAGCGCGCAGTTCTTCAGAGATATTTTGCAGAATTAAAGTTTGTCCATTTATTAAGCATCCCCCGAAAAGGCATAAGATCTGTATGTATTTGTTAACTGTTAGTTGTAATAAGTGTTTTGAGTAATTCGCTGTATGTGGATGATAATGCAATGGAGAGAGAGAGTTTAATGTGCATGCACTTCTTGTGCTCTGTAACGTTTAGCTTTTGTGGTGTTTTGTTTGGAGTGACAACGGATGCGATAAACATCAGTAAAGTTTTAGTCATCATTCGAATGGGGTCCGCTACACTTATGAAAGTTACAAAAGTTATTTAGTCAAGAATAGTGTGTGATCTTTTATTTGATTAACTTTAAAGCACAGACAACAGCGCTAGGATTATGCAACAGTCTTTATAAAGCTCAGTGCCTTCACGCAGTTAACTAATAAACCATCGGTTTGTTATATCGGCCTTTTTCCTCCTACAGCCGATGGTTGTAAATTGAGTGATTGGGTGCATCCCTATTATTCATGATGATAATTATAAGTAAATGATACATTTAAACAGCATGTAGCCTTCAAATGTTTACACGTAAACATTGTTACAAATGAAGGACAAATAAACATATCTGTACACATTATATAGAACAAGTGGCAGGTCTATTAGGGTGTAGTCAAACTAGGCACGGTTGCCTTGAAACGAGCCCGAGCACGATTGTCCCCCCTCCCCACTCCCCCGCTGGCCCGCACTCACACTGCACTTAACGTTTCGGGCCAGAGCATGCTTACCAAATACACTCGAATTAATTACATGAATTGATAAGTGTACTATCAGAGCAGTAATAAAGATGTTTGCTGTCGTAATGATGACAGTAGCACACACAAAAGTAGTAGCTGTTCCGTGCTCACACTGCATGCGAACCGCGCTCAAGCCCAACCGAACCGTGCTCTGGCCCACCTCTTCCAAGAGGGCCAGGGCCGACTAAATGAACCGCGCCCGGGCACGGTTTGGAGCGATCACACTAGTCAAACGAACCAGGCTTTAGGGGTCCTAGTGTGAGTACACCCTTAGTTTGCATTTACACTCATCTAAGGCACATCTATTTTGACATACAACATCAGATTATTTTGTCCCATCTGTTGCAAAAGTTATATCACTGTCAATCGTTGCCATTTCGGATTCAATCGTGTATTTAAATCCAGTTGTAAATCCAGTTGTAAATCCAGAAACTTTGATTGTACTGAGCAGCATGAAAAACAAATTGGTACTGAAATTTAAAAAATGTTGATGCTTTGAGTGCAGTTGAGTGGATTCGTAAACACCTCTGATTGGCCATTGTGTTCATGCGCTCATCGGATATGTCTGTGATTGGCTACAACGATCAACGCATGGGAGCATTTGAATTTGAAAGCATTTTGAGTCCGCTGATAGATGCCTGCTTTGAAACGCTCCCGTGTATATCTGTGTAAGCGCTCGGTGAAGAGCATCATTGATGACTATTTACAACGTTTTTGAAGCGTTGATCATTAAAGCTAATCACAGACATATCCAATGAGCCGTGAACACAATGGGCAATCAAAGGTGTTTACGAATCCGCTCAACAGCGCTCAAAGCATCACATTTTTAAAATTTCAGTACCAACGTTGTACCGAAGTAGGTGCTTTTGACAACTCTATTGGGTTATAAACTGAAAGCGAGCTCCCTTTATAATCACTCAAACTGTCAATGATTTAGGCTACGTTCAGCACCTGCTCACTGAGATTTTCACTTCTGTGAAAACTCCTGCTATAATCAAAAACTCTACACTCCACAATGAATCTCTTATTTTTATCGCGCTTAAACTTTGTTGGTAATAATGAAGGGATTCGTGCGTACAGTTTAGAATTCGTTTAGAGCATGCAGATCTTTAATGCGTGTGGTGAGTGAAAACGTTTTGGGCGGATTCTGACTAACTTGGAGATCTCTGATTGGCCATTGCGTTCACGCGCTGAACAGATATGTCTGTGATTGGCTACAATGATAAAAGCTTCAAAAACATGTTGTAAACAGAAATCTTTGACACTTTTCACAGAGTGCTTACACGGATACAGACAGGAGTGTTTGAAAGCAACTTTTGACCACCCTATTGGTCACACAGCTCACTTCCTGGTTTTTCTGTCTGCTTGGCACAATTAAAATCAACACAGATATATTTATTTTATTTATTTATACTTTTATTGTAAATTAATCTGAAAATCTGAGATTTAAAGGAGCTCTGCCATGTCTGCAAGATCACAGCATCATACATATATTATATATATGTTATATGATGCTGTGATCTTGCAGACATGGCAGAGCTCCCTTAAATCTCAGATTTTAAGTTCATTATTTCTAAGCACAGAACCGGTTGGCCCACTCTAGGTTTAGATCATAGTGTCAACACAAGGGTTGTGTTCTCCTGACACGCCCAGTTCTTTCTGCTTTCTGCAATAGATTGATTCACTTTCAGGTTTTATGAAGCCATTTGTCGATGTTTTGAGTGTGATATTGTTCTGTGCTCATCCTTGTGGCCTGAGTGGCTGACAGACGCTCTCACTGGAGTGTAAATGAAGAGCGGAGTGGGCCGGCCTCACACCCTGCTGCCACTTTGGCATGCACACAACAGCTACTCCTCCTCCTCTCCGGTGCTCTTTCTGCACCAGATCTGTCTCAGTAAAGATCAGCAGCCCCTGCTGAGTCACAACAATGTCTGACACCCCCATTCTTCCCCCCTTCCACTCTGTTCTCCCCTGCCCCCTATAGCTCCACACAAATGGGCCTTTCACTACAGCACCGGGCCACACCTATACTTACCTTTACCTTGGGTGAAGCAACTGAAAGTCTCAGAAACACACCTAGTTACTCCGTTGTCAGACGTAAATAAGAGCACGTAAGCTTAGCAGCAGGTGAGTCATCTGTCTTGTCAAAGCACTCATTGTGATTTTGGCTGTGCTGCTTCGTGTCTTGCACCTTTCTGAGCGGAAATAGGGAAATTGGTTTCTTTTAGTCTTGATGGATTGCGTGGAAATCCTGAAGTTTGCAGATTGACAAAGATGTTTGAGTACTTGAAGTTGGATTTGGACAAGTATACCAGTTTTGCCCAATGGAAACTCATAAAAAATGCACAAAATCATAGTTGGGAGGAAGGCTAGTCTGTGCGGGGCAGATATTCTGGTTTCTCTGGAAGAAAATCTCAGTTGACAGTTGTGAAGCCCAGACCGCACTGTGAAATCAACTGAAAGTCTATGAATAGAAGTAACTCAGAAATCAGAGTCTCACTGCATGAAGATAGCCATGAATGCACATTTTGTTACACAAAATGAGTCCCTTTGAGAGCAACATATATTGCGTCAACAGGCAAGAAATGCTTTTCACATGGCCATTAAAGTAATTGCTAATAAGTATAGGCAAGTTATCCCTAAGGTTCAGGTATGGTGTTTTTTTTAATTTGTTTTCAACACCCAATTACAGTCAACACCCTTGAAATTTAAGTCAAGTTTTTTGTCTTAAACCAACGTTTGGTTGTTGTCATCAGTTAATGATCATATGCCAGCTGTATGATTACAGGAACGGCCTGATGATGGGTCTTGTTTTGAATTAGCTGTTAGCATATAAATTAGCATACCTGCTTTGACAGTGAAATCATGTGTTGCAAATGCTTTGCAACCCACAAGGCTCAAATGTCATGAAAGAAAGTAAATATTTTGTCACTTTGGGCAGATACTTTAAGTGTGTGCACATAATTATTGGGTGGACACATGGAAATTAAAAAAAGAGTGATGTGTGGTGGTGCTATTGTAGCTCTTTTTGCAGCTAACTTTTGCTAACTTTTTTGTAGTAGACTCAGACACCGTATTTTGGACAGTCAACATTAAAGTCAGGTGCACATTGCAACTCATTCTGGCCAAGAACTGCCAGGGGTTTTGAATTTTGGGTCTGGGGAATGGAGGATCTGCAAAAAACTATAGAATATTAGGACTGTCAAAGTTAACATGGTAAATTGACATATTCATTATTAAATATGGTTATTAATCATGGGATTATTTATTTATTTTTTTAACAGTAAAAACAAGTGTTCATATAGTTTTACGAGAAAAAAAAATCTATTTTAATTAATCAAAACTCTTCATGTTTATTTATATTTTCAAGAATGGTTTATATTTGTTTTGTGTGTGTGTTTTTACAGAGCTATTCCTTGCCATTACCACTTTGTCTTGAAACACTTTGGGTTTGTAAGCAAAATTGCCTGTAACATTTTTGGGATTGTTGTGAAAAGTGCTGTACAAAGACATCTGAATTGAATCGAATTTTTTTTTATTTGTTTTATTTTTTTTGCAAAGATGTCTTTATAATATGCTTATTTTTACATAGGTTATAGTAGTATATAGTTGCCATTGCCACAGTATTTTAGGAATGGTTAAATTAGACAGGAAGTAGCTGACATCAA
Organism: Elopichthys bambusa; assembly: GCA_037101425.1. NCBI lineage: Eukaryota > Metazoa > Chordata > Actinopteri > Cypriniformes > Xenocyprididae > Elopichthys > Elopichthys bambusa. The sequence continues at coordinate 15,744,544 of CM074444.1, forward strand.
TCAAGCAAACATGATACTTTGGTTATGGCTTCGAAATATTTAATATCTTTTAAAGATTCACTGTTATTAACCTTGTAAACTTTGCCAAATTGATTCTGTTAACTGGTAAACAAACATTGTTTCCTGACAGATTGATGTAATTAAACTATACACCCTGACTCCTAAAAGATGTGAAATGGCCAGCCAATTAGATGGATACATTTTACAGTTTAACATGCTTTAGATGTTCCAGGAAAGGGAGACTGACACTGTATTCCCAAGAGTGTTTTTGTAACCTTAACAGATGTCAATGAATACAGAGTTTTAAAATTTGTTTTTCTGAGCAGTACAGCAAATGGCGGCCGAGTTTGGAGAGCTCTTTCACAGGGTTTGTTTGAACATAGATTCCCCTATAGTGAGTGGGAAATGTGGAGCTGTAGCCAAAAGCCCCCTGGCTGCTGAGAAGGGGAGGGACATTGACCCCGGGGTTGCAGTGTTGTGATGTTCATGTTAATGCTTAAGAACACTTTCCGATACTAAAGCGTATAGTAAAAGTGCGAGTCTATACCAATGGTATGATGCAAGAGGAGATTTGTGGCAGCTCACATGACACTAAAGCATTCTGCTAGGTTTATTTTCAACATAACTATTTTCAAAATTTCCTATGCCATATTGTTAAGTCTTACATATTCCTTTTCCCTTTGCAGTCTTGGCTTATGCAATCCCTGGCCTTCTGTGCCAAGTGGAGACCAGACTGCTGTGCTGTATTTTCTCCGGTGCATTAAGCTGTGACTGAAAAGTGTGGGGAGAGAGAGACGACTGCCTCTCTGCAGAAGGCGATTGGATATGATTTATTCGCCTGTCCTTTTCTCCCTCACGCTGTGTGGATGCTTAAATCTTATATAGTTTCTGGGGCAGCGTGGAAAGGCGGGCACACTGGGCCGAGATTAATCCTGTGTGCTGCGTGCTTCACTGCTGTGAGATGGTATGACAGTTGGCTGCAGGATTAACATGGCTCTGATGCACGAAAATACGAATTTTCTATATGGAAATAAATCGGACATTCAGGATTGTTAAAGGAAAATACAAGCTAAATACAAAATTAAAGGGATTGTCCACCCAAAAATGAAAATTCTGTCATTTACACAACTTCATTCATTATAACCCGTATAACTTTCTTCTGTGGAATAAAAAAAGATATTTTGAAAAATGTCCCTTCTGGAAAGTATTTCATCTTATTTTATTTTGTTGAGCAATACAGGTTGCCTGTAGCAAGGACCATTTTAAAATTTCTTTTTAATAAAAAAAAAAAAAAGTATTTATTTATTTATTTAGTGTTTTCTTTTTCATAATGCTGCCTGTAGCAAAGACCATTTTCAAAATTAATTTAAAAAATGTTATTTATTTATTTATTTTCTGGGAAAGTGTTTCAATACTGCTTCTACATGAGCATAACACATTAAATCACTGTTGCCCTACTAACATACTCTAGCCAACAGATTTGCAGCTAGAATTAAGAACATCTAATATATAATAAATGTGTATGAATATGAAGTCAGAAGTTAGGGCTGATTAATGGTGTCTGCAGTGTCTTGTTTTGTGATGCTTGGCATAAACATTGCCAACTTGGCTGCTCAAAACTCTCCAAGTAGCAAAGCATGAAGCTTCTCTAGCAACTTCTTCTAATTAGCAGGCTGTCTATCTTTAGTTTTTAACAGAGTAGGACCTGTGTCGATTGTGATCTTTTGTTTTGGGAGGTATGGATCGTTACGAGTTCTGACTGCCTTTCGGCGTCAGCTTGTCCTCTTGACCTTGGTGGCAACAAAGTGTGTTGTGAACTTGGCTTACTCTCTACTTTCCCACCTCCTCCTGCAATATCAAAGAATTTAAACGGACAATCTAGCGTGAAGAAATGCACATCCTCCAGCCCTGTCAGGACGGGTGATTGAGTTTATTGGAGCAGAAAAGGAAAATCTCCCCAGGCCGCTGCTGCTCAGCCCCCCCGTTCCTCATTGTGATGTCACATGGGGGAGGGGCCGGTGATTTCAGAGGCCCAACTCGACCCATGTCATCTGACATTACCTCAAATGACACTTCCACATCCACTTAGCTTTTCATTTATTTTCTCTTTTACTCTCACTTCCCATTATTACCCTGACTGTATCTGTGTGTGTGTGCATGCTCACAAGCACACTTGTTTGATCATGTCATTACTCAGTCATCACTGTTTAATAGGTTTTAACAGCTGATGTTTGGAGCAAATGTGGGCTCCTGTTAGAGCCAGTTGGTGCGCTTGGGGCCATAAAGACTCTGCCTCTTCTATCCATCCGCAAAGCATTTGTCCTCTTCTTATTTGCTTAGATGCTTCCTGGATTTGCTTATTCATTTTGGTTTATAATGGCCATAGATGCAGCCTTTTATGCATTAAATGATTTTATTGTTATTCTGTGAAAAGACATCTGCAATGTTTATTTTTCAGTTGGCTTCCGCTTCAATTATTTCCACTGACACAAGCAGCTAAAATGTGACAGATCTGCAAACGAAACCATACACCCCTGGAGTGGTAGTTTAAAGGCAAGTTCCCCATTTGGCATTTTAAGGGGAAGTGAAAGGCTATAGTGTACATTTATTAGGTTACTATGTGTGTCCATGTGATTTCTTGGCTAGAGTAGACTTTCTTATAATACTGTATGTGAATCAGTTTAAGGAATGTTTATATATATATATATATATACAATCTGCGGACAGCCTGATGTCAATTAAATACTTAAATAGTTTCAGTAATTTGGTAATTTAAGATTTAAAAAATATATATTTTTAATAGGTTTTAGCAACATATTTTTTCATAAAATTTAAATTATTACAAATAATCAAATGATTAGAATGATTTTCATTAAACATTTAGATTTCTTTTTATTATTTAAAAAAAGAAGCGTTATAACAAGTAATTAACAAGAAACATTACTTTATTACAAGGCTATATTGTGAGTCCTAGTCCTGTGGTGTGTCTTGAGTATTGCCGTCTGTCCCTTGTGTCAGGTCACTGGTCTGACGCACACAGACTTCTGCTGAAACACAATCATGACCATTTGGAGCAGTGTGGCCGTATTCATGTTGGTGATTTCATGAGTTGTCCTCTGGACCACACTGGATGCAAACAGCATGTGCTTTTTCTCCTGCAGAGTCACTGCTCTCTCTCTCTCTCTCTCTCTCTCTCTCTCTCTCTCTCTCTCTCTGCCTCTCTCTCTCTCTGCCTCTCTCTCTCTCTGCCTCTCTCTCTCTCTCTGCCAGCCCAGCACTCACTTGTTTTTTCCTCCAGTGCTGTAGCCAGCGCTGATATCATCCTCCAGCTCTCTTCACCCCCTATCTTCCTGCCAGCCTGCCCAACACGACCTGAGCATGACACCATCACATGCATGGACATAAAGCATGCACTCAAGAAATCTGTGAGCTTAAAAGTGTGGAATAGACGGGACGACATAGCAAAAGAGCCATGTTGTTTTCACCCCACAATTCCTTTGAGTGGTTTCTGACAAACACGTCTTTCAGAGTTGAGTAATTGGAGTGTCCCTCATTCAGGCCTTTCTGGCTTCTTGTGGATAGGTTTTCCATTATTACACAAAACCTCATTTGAGCAGAGAACCCATCCCCTTCACCCCACCAAACCCCTCTTCCCCTGCCATTCTTGCACTTCCTTTAGCCTTCCAACTCCTTTCCATTATCACCTCCTTCTCCAGGAGTGAAGATGCCCTCCCTTGCATCAGACATTGCCCTCCTACATTTTCAAACTTCTCCTGACTCTACAGAGGCTAGACCAGTTGGAGACAAACTAAAAAATTCCCATAATAAAACCTTTATGCATACATGAGGCAAATAGCAGTATTCGTATGTGTACTATCAGCATGCATGATACATTATGGAGAGAATAACATGTAAAAGGTATGATTATTGGCTGCTTTGGTTTGTTTGGATTTACTTTTCCATTTCTCCTCTTTAGCAGGAGGTTTTTAGCTGAGTAGACCATGGAACGTTTTACAGGCACTTTCATAAATGGCCCATTCAGTTCCCTCAAACTGCTCTCAAAAGGATCCTGTGTCGCTACGGAGAGCTCTGATACAAGCAGCAGTTTGCTACATAACACAAAGTACCCTACCCATGTGAGCCCTGTACTGACAATAAATCCAAAATAAATGCAGAGAAACCGTTTGTAATATTAACTTCTATTTATTCATGAAATAAACATTAACTGCCGTTTTGAGCAGTGTTGTGTGGATTCTGACTAACTTAAACACATCTGATTAGCCATTGCGTTCATGCACTCAACAGATATGTCTGTGTTTGGTTACAAAGCTCAACGTTGCAAAAACATGTTGTAAATAGAAATCTTTGATGCTCTTCACAGATTGCCAACACAAACACTCACAGGAGTGTTTTAAAGCAGCTGGCTGTCAGCAGGTACTGGTACTGTAGAACGGCAGGTATCGTCATATTAAATGATTGAATAAGTCTTTGCCGGGACAAAGATTCATTCGTAACTGTTGATCCGGTTCACAAACTGAACTGATTTGTTTACAAATTCAACACTCTGACTCAGTAATTCACGCTCACTTGAGGGGAAGATTGTCGGTGAATAATGACTCAAAATATATGTATTTTTTGTGTTTCAAGGAAGAAGGTAATGGAAGTTTGGAACAACATGATTTGGGGTAAATTATACATTTTCAGTTTTTCGAAAGAACAGTCCTTTTAAGTGGATTCAGGCTTTCTGATTTGGGTCTCCAGTCATTCTAATCTCCTACGTTTTTTACGGGTAATTCAAACTTGTAATTTCAGTGGTTATTAGCTCTAATGTTAAATTCATGATGGGCTGTGCTTTGTGAAACAGTGGATATTTTTATTTTATATTTTTGATTTACACATGACAGTTGGCGTAATTGTGGAAATTGTGGTCCCTATGGGGAGTGGGAACAGGATTGCTTATATTGGCCTGTGCTGGCATTCAAGGTTGATTTTATTAATTGAGTTTAAATTAAAAAAGGCAGTGATTGACGGCTGTTCTCTCATTAGACTTATCTAGTTTACCAGCGGTGACAAATTGCCTTGCGTAATCTACCGTCCTCATAAAGGGTGGGCTAATCCCAGCGAGTCCTTTCCATTACTTCGCTGCAGTGTTAATTTCACAGTTAGCTGACCTCTGAAGCAATCTTAGAAAAGTTAGTTAAGCATTCATACTATTATTCCCAGTGTTCAGAGCAACCCTGCAAATGTCTTACACTTCACTTTAAGGGTATAGATTCAACTCTCTCTTATACTGTCCTGTAATTAACCGGCTGTTTGGCTGACCCGCAGGTTGAGTTCAAAATCGATGAGCTGTCAGGCTGACAGACAAATGTGATGTTTAGCTGACCCTCCATCGTTTAAAATGCTGAAGTGATTGTTTTGTGTGGGTGTTTCTCATTGAGCACATTATGTTCAGTAAGTTTGGTGGTCTGCAGGGTCCACGGGTCAAGCGCGCGAGACCAGGTGAAAGAAATGGCAGCGGGCTGTTAGTACAGTGACTCTCAGTCAGACAGGCCTACAAAGGGCTTCTTCAGCACTGTGTCCCATCACTGGCTGGCCTAGAGAACAGAGGTTTCTCACACAGCCTGTGAGCGGGAAGCAGAACACTGTTACACACACTCACCCCACCTTACCTCACCTTACTGCAGAGGCTACTTTTAGACCTGGAGTCATACTGCTGTACGCAGGCTTTTCCACTTGCTCTTCTGATAAAGAACCAGCAGGACTCATACAGAGCCTCTTAATTGATGTGTGTAATGAATAGGGCTAGCACGGTGTGGCACATCTGCTGTCCTAGCAGGAAGTTAACAAAGCAAAAGCACACAGCAAGATAAAACTACTCAACACTACACAGTGCCATCAGTCATAGCACTTAAAGCTGGTTGATGATATGGGTTCTTTAAAGGGTTAGTTCACCCAAAAATGAAAATTCTGTCATTAATTACTCACCCTCATGTCGTTCCACACCTGTAAGACCTTCGTTCATCTTCAGAACACAAATTAAGATATTTTTGATAAAATCCGATGGCTCAGTGAGGCCTGCATCGCCAGCAATAACACTCCCTTTTTCAATGCCCAGAAAGCTACTAAAAACAGTTAATGTGACTATAGTGGTTCAACCTTTATATTATAAAGCAACAAGAATACTTTTGTGCACAAAATATAACAAAATAGCGACTTTATTCCACAATATCTAGTGATGGGCGATTTCAAAACACTGCTTCATGAAGCTTTGAAGCTTAACAAATATTTTGTTTCAAATCAGTGGTTCAGAGCGCCAAAATCACATGATTTCAGTAAACGAGGCTTTGTTACGTCATAAGTGTTTTGAAACTTCAATAGTTCACATGACTCGCAGATTTTGATACGTGCTCCGAACCACTGATTTGAAACAAAAGATTCGTAAAGGTTTGAAGCTTCATGAAGCAGTGTTTTGAAGTCGCCCATCACTAGATAAAGTTGCTATTTTGTTATTTTTGGCGCACAGAAAGTATTCTAGTCACTTTATAGTATTAAGGTTGAACCACTGTAGTCACATTAACTGTTTTAAATATGTTTTTAGTAGCTTTTTGGGAATTGAAAAAAGGGAGTGTTAGGGACCGTTCACATATTGCGTCTTTTGGGCACGCAAATTCGTTATTTCAAATGTAGCCGCGCGGCAGGTGCCCTCATTCAATTCAATTCAGTTCAATTCAATTCACATTTATTCGTATAGCACTTTTCACAATACATATCGTTTCAAAGCAGCTTTACAGAGAATGCATGTCAACATTACAATTTAGAAAATGCAATTAGCTAATAATGTAATAATTTAGGCAATTTATTTACAGTCACTGTTAGCAATTTAATTGAAGGTCGAAGCAATGAGCTCCTGGAAAAATGAATTATATATTAACAATAATTAGGATATATAGAAATTTGGGAATGTGCGTGTTGATCCAGATGTTGCGTCTTCTGAAGTCCTCACAGGAGTTGGCGCCGTCTCTTCAAAGGTGTTGGTCATCTGAGGTCTTCTTAAGAGGCTGGATCCAAACTGAAGCCGATGTACTCTCTAGTCAACGGAAAAACGGAAAAGCAAATGGAGAATAATTAGCGTAGCTGCTGTTCATAACATTAAGCAAATATAGTCATGTGCAATTGATCTGATATGAGATGCATTATGTGAATGCTTGGCTAAAGAGATGCATCTTTAATCTAGATTTAAACTGGGTGAGTGAGTCTGAGCCCCGAATATTATCAAGAAGGCTATTCCAAAGTTTGGGAGCCAAATGTGAAAATGCTCTCTCTCCTTTAGAGGTCTTAGCTATCCTAGGTACAACCAGAAGTCCAGAACTTTGGATCTTAAAGAGCGTGAAGGATTGTAGGGTGATAGAAGATCGGTTAAGATTCTGAAAAGTTGAGAATTTTTCATCTCGATGTGCCTGGAAAACGCACCGCATGCGCATCAATTAATCCTTTGCTGATATTTCCTCGTCATCGTGGAGAGCACAGTTCTTGGTTGCATAGCAACGACAGATGCCATGGGAGCGCAGATGCTTGTGGAAAGGAGGAGAAAGCGACGCAGCCGCAAAATTTTCCAGTTCCGATTTTGGTTCCGTTAAAATAATTAAACAACTAATAAAAAATAGTAGTAAGGGGAAAAATGCACAATACTCAACTCAAACAGTCCTTTTTGTGTCTATTATTCTTGTAAAATGAATTTAACAGACTGCTAATCTTAAATTCGCTAACACTTTACAATAAGGTTCATTAGTTAACATCTACTAGGCCTACATCAACATGAATTAATTATTAGTTAATTTCATAATTTACTAATACATTATTAAAATCAAGAGTTGTATTTGTTAACATTAGTTAATGCACTATGAATGGCTGTATTTTCATTAACTAACATTAACAAAGATAAACAAATACATTAACAAATGTATTGCTCATGGTTAGTTCATAATCATGAACCTTATTGTAAAGTGTTACCACAAATTAGATAAGATGTTTGAACACACATGTAAGATCCAGACAGGTAAAACAATATTTATGTAAGTTGGATTCATAAAGACTTGTTTTAGAAAGAATGATTCAGTGATAGGTGCATTTTTAACAATAATTTGTTGCCATCTAGTGGTGAAACAATGCAATCGATACAGTCGTTATTTGAAGTTCAGTTACTTACAGAAGGTGACTTATTCTGTTTTGATCGGTAACATCAGCGTTTCCATCTGAATAATAAACTTTTGTATACTTCTGTTATAATTGGAATATTTGTCACACAGAAATAAGGATACTGTGCCTTTGAAAATATTGTTTGTGAAGCTGTTTATATCTACACATGACAACTCTCTCTAGATCAATGGCAGCGTGAACGCAGATTTGAATGTCGCGGGCGAATCCTTGTCATTTAGGAATTAAGTTGGATCATGTGGGTGATGAAATCGAGAACGCAGTCTTTTAAAGATTAATCGTGCACCTCTCTATCTCTCGATATCTGACGTATATGAGTAGCACAAGGGCTTTTCAGTGAATTCATTGCTATAATATTCATGAGGTGAGATGTCCTATTAAAGGATACACTCCCCGCACTTCGTCCACCCATCACACCAGAACCATTTTCAGAACAGAAATGTAGAAATATTGCACGGTTCCGGTTCTAAAAAAACACTACAGGTTCTAAGGTCTTTAGTAATTAATGACATAATTTTCATTTTTGTGTGAACTAACCCTTTAATATTGTTGCTGATATCTAGAGAGCAGGGTGGCCAGTATAATGCTGATAAATGCATATTACAATTTTATGATGGCATATAAGACATGCATAATTGCTGAAATTAAATGAGCACTCGTTTTACAACTGGTTTATTGTTATATTTTTGTTGCAGGGTGTGAATGTGATTCATTGACCTTGTACATTGATTTCTCCTGTTTGTGTCTGCAGAACCAGTAGCATTCTCAGCAGAGACCACCCTCCCGACAAGAGGCCCAAAAGCGATAAGCTGCCCGGCACCCCTACACATGAGTTTGACCCTACAGGCAAGTGACGACGGGCATTTTCTTTCATACTTGTTTCACACTTTTCACTTTCTTTCTCTCTCTACTCATACAAAATAGTAGTGTTTAGCTGCACTTAGGAGTGTCCTAACTGCTCGTGTGCGTGTGGTGTGGACCGAAGCACACTGCTTCTCTCACACGGTCTCTTCAGACTCTAAAATGGAAACAGTTTCCTCCGCACACAGCACAGATGGAAGGCTGTGCCTGTCCACTAACTGCAGTGGAACGGCTTTAAACAGCGGCATGATTCATACTTGCTGACCATAAACGATGCACATGTTCCTGGCCCCAGTTTTGGCAGTTGAAAGACATTGTCAGTGTGTTTTTCTTTCAAGTTGTGCCTCTGTTTTTCCTCTCAGCTGCTGGTGAGAGTAGAGAAGGAAAAGCAGTCCTGTGCATGGCCGTTAATGTGAGGTTTATGGTAAAGAACAATGTGATAATCGTATCGATTAAAATACGATTCGCATCGTTTGGAATGAGAGATGTTATCCTGTTCGTCTGAAAGTTGGTTGTGTGCCTGAATGGGATAATGGCAGAATTTTCTCAGGGGTCTTTTCAAAGATTTCTGAGCTATTCTGAAGCAGTTTTCACAAGTACATAGTTTGATTGTGTTTTGATCTGACGTAAATGTCTCACTTTCACATATGAGTTACAGGGAATAGTGGTGAATAGAGGATGTGATGCATGTTTATTGTGGATTTTACTCTGGTGTTGGACTCTCCTCATCTGATGCATGATTAAACCACCTTAACCACGATGTCCTCTAGGGCTGGGCGATATAGCTAAAAATATGAAATTCTTTCTTTCTTTTGACAATATCTGATATTGTATAATATCAGAATAATTTTTTCTCATAATTTTTTCTTTTTCAGTCCGAGGAACCAGTCATTGTTGTCAAGTGCAAATTGTTTAACGCAAAAAATATTTTTTGTAAAAATGGTTTACTACAAAATTATTAATTTTAATAATTTTAATAAAAGTATCAACACATCCGGTTGAACCTCCTGAAGTCACTGGGTTTTTTAAAATGGGTTTTTGGTTAAATGCCTGAAATAAGGTTTGCAGTTAACACAAGCTCAAGATATTTTCACGTTTTATTCTAAAACATAAAATCTATCAGTAATACCCTACTCATGATTTTTTTTTTTTTTTTTTTTTTTACTTTTTTTTTATAAAAGCTTTTACTTGTCCTGAAAAAGGCAGTTGCTAACAAGTGGCTTAATGAGATGACGGAAGTTGTCAGAATCAAGGACATTAAGTGCCATTGGACCGAAACGGGAAAACTCATCTAATCACTTGTGTTCTTTGTTTATAGCCAAACCTTAGCCTTTTACTTCTGGGAAATTGTTTAGGCTACAAAATTTATAAAAGGTGTTTATATGTAAAGATTATCTTGTTAAGCAAAATGTGGAAGAATTTGAAACTTTTGTTGGTCACAGGGATAATTTTCAGCAATAAGTCAAAAATAAGGGAAATCCTACTGGGTTTTTGTCATGAGACCCAGGGTGATGCTAACTTCTGGGTTGGCCTGAAAAAGATACATCATTACTGCAATACTATTGCAGTGGACATTTTGAAATGTTTAATGGAAATGAATTGAACTTTCAATAATAAAGACATGTCAACATTAAGATGGTCAAATTTCGAGGCCAAACAAAATTATTTATTTAGTAAATAAAAATTGCATTAAAATCAATGCAGTATTTTCAATGTTGCTTAAAGGGTTAGTTCACCCAAAAATTCTGTCATTAATTACTCACCCTCATGCCGTTCTACATCCGTAAGACCTTCGTTCATCTTCAGAATACAAATTAAGATATTTTTGATAAAATCCAATGGCTCAGTGAGGCCTCCATTGACAGCAAGATAATTAACACTTTCAATGCCCAGAAAGCTACTAAAGACATATTTAAAACAGTTCATGTGACTACAGTGGTTCAACCTTAATGTTATGAAGCGAAGAGAATACTTTTTTTTTTGTGCCAAAAAAAAAATACAGCTTTATTCAATCTTTTGAATCCTTTGTTTTGAATCAGTGGTTCAAAGCATGTATCAAACTGCCAAAGTCACAGTGGTGAACAATTGAAATTTCGAAACACTTATGATGTATCGAAGCCTCGTTTACTGAAATCACGTGACCTGGCAGTTTATTACATGCTCCGAAGCACTGATTCGAAACAAAAGATTCGTAAAGTTTCGAAGCTTTATGAATCAGTGTTTTGAAATCACCCCTTCACTAGATAATGTTGAATAAAGTCGTTATTTTGTTTTTTTGCACACAAAAAGTATTCTTGTCACTTCATAACATTTAAGGTTGAACCACTGTAGTCAAATGAACTGTTTTAAATATGTCTTTAGTAGCTTTCTGGGCATTTAAAGTGTTAATTATCTTGCTGTCAATGCAGGCCTCACTGAGCCAACGGATTTTATCAAAAATATCTTAATTTGTGTTCTGAAGATGAACGAAAGTCTTACAGGTTTGGAACGACATGAGGGTAAATAATTAATGACAGAATTTTCATTTTTGGGTGAACTAACCCTTTAATTTTAAATTATTCCAGCAAAGATAATTTGAGAATATATTAGCCTATGATATATCGCCCAACCCTAATATCTTTCCAATATTCCTTTAGGAGTGTCTGAGAAGTGTGGCTCTTTTGTGTGATAAATTTCGGCCCAGAGTTGTATATACTTACTTAAAGATGGAAACAATTGTTTAACAGGATATATAAGATTTATAACAATACCACTGATTACATTTTTATGAGAAATTTGAGTAGGTCTGGCTAACCAGATCCACAATTTGCTCTCATGTTATGAGTAACTTTGATTAACCATATTTTAAGGTGTGTCATTGCATAACCCCTTTTGAGAATGTTATCTCTCGTTAAAGCACTTTTCACCCCAAACTGGGTTGATTATATCTGCATTTGTGCCGATCATTGATTTCTGGGTTAACACCTGGGGACCTTAATACCTGAACACCTTATTAATCATTTCAGGGGGAGACACTTTGTTAATATGTAAGACTTTGGGGAATTCACTGCTTATCAATAGACAATGACCCACTACAAAACAGCCACACTTTGTGTATTTGTGCCATTGCTCATTTTTTCATTTGAGTCCTCTCTCTGTGTCCTCTGTGATGTGTGCGTGTGTGTCCTGTGCTGTGTATCATGATGTTGTGTTGCTCAGACGTGCTGGTGCAGAAGAGTGGATTTGTAGTGGCTGACAGGAGACCTGAGTCTTGTGGTAAGATGATCGCACTGTTGCTGTGTTTCTAGCTCTCTTTCCTCCTGATAGGGGGATTCTTCTCTCGCACTGAAGTTCAAGTGTTATCAGCATTTATTTAAGTTCAGCTTTTCCACTGAGTTGATTTTGGGCTCTGTTTGTTTTATTGGACAATAACAGATAACATTATTCTTGATGGCTCAGAGAGTCTGAATGCTCAGTTTAAAGACCTGATAACTATTTATACTTAATTCAATTTCATTCAAGTTTATTTGTATAGCACTTTACGAAATAAATATTGTTTCAAATGCTTCACAGAAAATGCTTGTTTCAGTAATACAATTAGGAGGTATTGTTTCTGTTATTTGTCACTTGGTGACTGACTTTTACTTCAATTACATTTGCACTATTTCATATTTATATGAAATAGTGTGAAAAATGGTACTCTTCTTTGCACTACTGTTTGAGTGATCAAAGGTTATTCATAAGTTAAAAAGTTATTTGATCAAAAATACATAACTTTTTATTGTGAAATATCATTATACAACCTTTCTATTTTAATATTTTAAAATGTAATTGATTCCTGTGATGTCAAAGCTGAATTTTCAGCACCATTACTCCAGTCTTTAGTGTCACATGATCCTTTAGAAATCATTCTAATATGCTGATTTGGTGCTCAAGAAACACATTTTCTTTTTATTATCATGAAAATGGTTGTGTTTGTTAATATTTTTGTGGAAACCATTATGCTTTTTTTTCATGATTCTTTGAATAGAAACAGCATTATTCAACTTTAATGCATCCTTGCTAAATAAAAATATGAATTTCTTTAACAAAGATCATACTGACACCAAACTTTTTATAACAATACATAATATACAATTATGTAAATTAAGTGAACAGTTCATTTAACATTGAAACCATTATTTAAAACTTTTGGGTAGAATGTAATTTTGTTTCATTTAATTCTCATAAAAGAGAAACTATTATGTGTTAAAATTGTTCAAAGTTAAATTCAGTATTTCAACTCAAATCATGACAATGTAAATCTGGTAACTTTCACATGACACATGCAAGAATACCAGGAAGACAAGTGGCATAACGATACATAGTTTATAAGGAGAAAACTCTGCCAATGTTGGAAGTTAATTTAGAAAAGCTTTTTGTGAAAAGCTTCACAGATTCATATTTCTGCTTTAAACCCTTCAGTCATCCAATTGACATCCATTGCAAGTGCATTACTGAACTGTTTTTACAAATGAGGGACCACATTTTTTTCCCTGTGGTAATCGACAGCCTACTGCAGACACTGATGATAGAGCTCAAGTCATATTTATAACTTTTCTTTTCTTTTCTTTTTTTTTTTTAAATAATTGAAGGTATTTCACAAAGGACAGCTTGAAGACATAGATGTAGATTTTTCTCTATGTGACTTTTTGATCGGTTTACATTGCAGTTCATACTAATTTCGGTGATTTTAGTACTGTGGTTTTTGTATTTAAATCTGATTGGATGAGCTATCAGTTTTAAAAGCAGGCCCATCACTCACGCTTGCAGGATTAGATGACCGTGATAACCCACACCTCCAAAGCGCTATCATTTCCTGTATCTGTCCATTATTCTGGGACACCGGCTAGATTTTAATTGGACTGTGAGATTGATGCATACATTTAACAACTGCTCTCTCTGATGTTGCCAAGTACTTTATGTCTATGACTGTCCGCACTGTCATTTCGATCAGGTATTGGAGTCATTGTTAATGTAATCTGTTTTGATAGGCCTCTCCTGGTGAATACTTTAATAAAGACATTGACAGTCCAGTAAAATCAGTTTTGTAGCTCCCTTCTTACAATACTTTCTCTCTTGTTCTCTCCCTCCCTTCAGGGCTGGTTCAGAGATGTGTGATCATTCAGAAAGATGAGAACGGCTTTGGGCTGACCGTCAGTGGGGACAACCCTGTTTTCGTACAACTCGTCAAACAGGGTAAGACGCCGGTCTAAGATGCCTATCTTTCTTTCTCTGCCCCCTCAGGTCCTGTGGGCATCTGTCGCAGAGACTCTCCCCTCCCCAGGCTGATATGACTTGGCTGCAGGTCAGAAATGGAGCTGATGTGCTCTGACCAGGGCCAATTAGAGAACACATAAAGCATCGTAAAGGAGGCTGCATACACTCTGAATAAAGTAGAAGGAACTATAAACAATCCAATAGACCTTAGTCAGGGTCTATGGGATTTTTAAATGTGAGCAAAATGAAAATGAGGCTGTGAGGGACTGTAGTACAGTCTTTTCATATAAATAAATTTCAATATGCTGCCTACCCTGAGGTAAGGTAAGGTCTATAAGTTTTTATTTTATTTTTATTTATTTTTTATTTTATTACTTTATCTCAGTCTGAATGGTGCTCCTTTAGGATGCAGTGCACAATATTCTCTGGAACTGTGTCCTAATACCATCGTAATTGCTCAGTTTTCTAAAAGTTTACCACTTTGTTCACATTGTAGGGAACACGTCAACATGTCTGTAAGAAACAGTGAATGCTCGAATGCACAAAATGGAGGTTTCGTCATTTGCAAAATGACAGTAAAAACCAATTTGTGTGCAGTGTAAATGGAGCACATAAACCACATAGCAATTTGCTAAAAACCACCCAGAACCCCTTTAGCAACCTTGTAGCAGCGCTCTGGCAACCACCTACCACACTAGATAACACTTTCATAATCATCGTAAAACTTCATAATCATCTTCTGTCTTTCGGTAGATGGAGCTGCCATGCGTGCAGGTGTTCAGACAGGGGACAGGATCATTAAGGTAAGACACTTACAGATACAAGGTTATTATATGGAGCTGCCCACCCCTTCTCTCTCTTCACCACTGCATTTCTGCATCTGTCTATTCTGCCACCTGCTGGTCACAAAATGACCTAATGTTTGTGTCTGTGTAGAAGGAGAACTCGCATGTATATGTTTGTATAGTTAGAGTTTAATACATTTTGTATGCTGTTCTCCTCTGCTTTAGGTGAACGGGACCTTGGTGACACAATCAAACCATGTGGAAGTGGTGAATTTAATCAAATGTGAGTATAAACTATATGCTTAGTTAAAGATGGACACCTCATGGTTCCCCTGCTGACCCAAATTCATTTTTTTTTCTCCACAGCCGGTTCTTATGTGGCCCTCACAGTATTAGGTCGGCCTCCGGGGTTGCCCCAGATCCCTCTCTCTGAGGTAAATGTGGGTCTCGGGTCACCGGGGTGTTTCGGGGACCCTTTTATTACATCTCCCAATTCTTACAATGCAGTGGAACGCACCTCCTCTCCCCTTGTACCATGGGTAAGCACCCCATACCTTCTTTGTTGTCTTGTTTTTCATTTGTGTGTTTATTTGTTGTCAGTTTACTTCCTCATATCTCTCCTCCAATTAAATTACGTATTCAGTATTTATCATTTGCTCCTCCTTGTCATATCTCAACCCAACCCTACATAGGAAGAGAACAGTGCTTCACACAACCAAAGATTGGACAACAAGAGGATGGTGTCCAAGGAGCAACAGGATATGCAGGTCAGAATCTTTAAAACTACTGGTTTAAAGTAGACACATAGGCTATTTTCAATTTCACATAGTTTACCTGTCAGTAAAGTGTTACAGTTACAGAGCTGTATTGTTGCAGTATGACTTAAGTTGATAAGAATGAGGCCTTTCCTGTTGGGAGGTAATTTAGGCTCCAGTATAGCTGATAAGTGAGAGGGCAGTCCTATGCCCCTCCCACTATGTTTCGACACAGTGTAGTTTTACCACATTTGTAGTGCTTGTAAACACAGATCTGTCAATCTGATTTTTTTTGGAGAGGGACATAGAAGTAGACATTTATAATATAATAAATATAAGCGTTGAGTACAGAGCAGAGCGGTTGTTAGATTGCATTTGTCTTTTGCCTTTTGACTGGAGTGTAAGAGGTCTGATTATATAGTATATGAAAATGTATGAAAATTTAACTGGAGTGTAAGAGGCCTGATTATACAGTATATGAAAATTTCTCATTCTTTAGGGACTAAGGGAGGATTACAGCAGAACTCCTACAGCCAAACCACTACGGGACATCCAGGAAGCCAAGAAGCACATTCCACATCAGCAGGGCCAGCTCAACAGGGCTACACATGTATGACATTTCTGACCAGTTTCAATGATATTCACATTCTAAACATCACCAACATACTGTTTGGAGTTGTGGTTTACCAATATGAATATAGATATATATTCATATTTATTTGAAATTGAAGCTTGAACTTACTAAAAGAGTGAAATGTTGCTGTTTGAGCAATAAAAAAGTCTTCGAAGTTACAACAAAGCACTCCAAAGGGAGTTATTCTCTATATCAGCAAGCACTGTTTCTGAATTCCCTGAAACGCCTTGTTTGTAGTCTCGAGTTTTCTTTCGGGAATGTACTCATCACAATATCCTTTATTTAATGGCATACACAAAATAGGTGTGAGGCCTGGTTGAGTTGTGTAAGTAATGTGTTGAAATTTGCGGTTATGGTAAGGGGTGTGACATTTCCGAAACACACTCAAAGCTGTTGACCAATCACAACACACTGGTCCAGCTGACCAATCAGAGCACATTGCACTTTTTTGGAAGGAGGGGCTTTATAGAAACTGGAACTAAACAAAACATTACTGACAGATTGGGAAGAGAGGTGCTGCAATAATGTAAAATATGTGAAGAAATATATATTTTTTAACATTCTAGCATGAAAGCCTATTCTAGTAGACCCCCAAAAACAAAATGAAAGAGAGAAAAAAAAAACAAAAAAAAAACTTATTGGCTTAATAGCTCCCCTTAAAAATTATAGTTCCCATTATAGTAATGTAGGTTGTTAAAAGGCTGGATGGTGATAGTTATTGGCCAATAGTGTGGTGATAGTTATGCTAATCTATTGGTTTGATCGATATATCACTTGACCACTTTTTCAAAGACAATGATAAAATATCATGAATATTGTTGAATAATGCCATAAATCTGTGCTTTAGGAGGGTCTGTGTCTCAGGAACAGTGAAGATAGCTGTTGGGTGGATGAGGATCAATATAAGGGAGATTTCAGCCCGGAGGGTTTCTGGAGTGGAAGTTCAGTATCAGCTGTAAGTGTACTATACGCTCTCTTTCTGATCTCAGTTAAACAGTGGCACTTATCATGAGTATACTCAGTAGCACTTGTTTCTTCCTTCCCTGTGGTGTAATTAATTGTGTATATGGTGTGACAGGTTCAGCGCCAGTTCTATCCAGCCTCTCCAGAGAGCCAAAGGGACTCCAACTGTTCCAGTCCAAAGAGCACCCCCAGAGACAGCCTCAACTCCTGCCCGTCCCCTGAGGTCGAGGATGGCTCTGACCTGGTGAGAACCATTGCTTTTGACAGACCTTACCGTCTGATTTCAGATCAGCACAATTGTCACACCTCTCTACTTCCTGCCATAGGATTCTCGTTTCCAATCCTCCATAGGGAGCCCACCCTCCCGCCTGGCTTCGGAAATCATTGCTGCTGAAGATGATGACTTTGACACAGAGCAAGAACAGGTATTCTCAGTTCTTTTCCCTCAGTGCAGAAACCTTGATCTTGGTCACCTGACTCTCTAAACTGATCTGATGTGTTCCAGGTGAATGGCCAGTGCAGCTGCTTCCAGAGTATTGAGCTGCTCAAGACTCGCCCCGCTCATCTTGCCGCCTTCCTGCACCATGTTATCTCCCAGTTTGACCCTGCGCCTCTGGTGAGTTCCAGCAGTAATTAGCAGTGCTTGCTAAGGCAGGCAAGACTATTGCTATTGGTCATGCTTTTCTAAGCAATCAGATTTATGGTATCGCCTGACAGACAATAAAACGGACGAAGAATCTAGGGCTGCCCCCGACTAAAGTTTTTCTAGTCGAGTAGTAGTCGTTCCTTTAAGCCATTAGTTGACTAATCGCATGTTTATATTAATTTAATTACTTAAATGTGTGCTGAGGAGAATACTAAACCGTAATTCCCCACTATTCCCTGATCATTTTTGAGATGTGCATCCTGTTTCTTTTCTTTATTTTACAAAGGCACATGGTTTTCTTGTTATTGTGAGTTTAAATAAAAGTAGACCATTGCAGTTTCGAGTGATGTATTACTCTTATCTGTATGACCAAAAATGACACAGTATTTCAAATTGTTTCCACTGTTATCAGGAAAAATGCAAGTGATCGCACCAGGGCCTTCAGGTCATGCAGTACTTTAGCTTCCACTCTCCACACAAACACTTGGATATGCGCCTAATAATAGCGCACATTTATCTAGGTAAACAATAAAACGAGCAGCCATGTAAAGTTGCTACGTGCAGGTTTCGGATGATAAGCCATATTTGAGGTCAATGGATGATAGCCGAAAGTTTGGATTTCTTGCCCATTAACTCGTCCCTTGTCCCTCGCGGACTGCATAACTTTGCCACAAATTCGTTTTTTTTCTGCAACTTACCGACTAATACAATTTTGGTCGACTAAGCCTCTTCTAGTCGACTAACATTTAGCAAATGGATGTTTCACCATGGAGTATGCTTTTCATGAACGGAAGATCCAAATCTTCACATTCATCACACAAAAAAAAAAGTGTACAAACTGGGAAAGCATGGCATATGCAATGTTCTATTGAAGTCTTCATTTCACAACCTCTGATGTAACAAGCTGCACAATGAATGATGAAATACACCACTCAAAAATCCTATCTGATCATTCAGGCTAAGATTCACTAACACAAATCTGAATTAAATCTGATTTCAAACCACCTTTGAATTTATTTTGTTTTTTCCTATTCAGAACAATTATTATCAATCAATTATTATTATTATTATCAGTGTTGAAAATGTGATGCTTTTGTTTTCAGGATTCTTTGATGAATGTTGTTCAAAAGAGCAGCATTTATTTGAAATAGAAATCTTTTGTGACATGTCTTTGCTGTCACTTTTGATCAAGTCCATGCAACCTTGCTGAATAAAAGTAAAAATCTTCCTGACCCCAAAATTTTGAAACGTATTATATATTGGTGGTATCAACTATCAGTAATGTTTTCAATTTGAATCAGTCAAAAAATTCACAAATCGGTCTCACTAGTTCTCGCTCACTGAATCCCACTCCCCCCCACAGCTCTGCTACCTGTACGCTGACCTCTACAAACAGACCAACTCCAAAGAAATGCGGCGCATCTTCATGGACTTCTTGACATTCTTCATAGACCGGGGGGCAGTAAGTGGATCTTTTCACACCTCATCCCTTCTCGCTCTAACCTGTCATTGTCTGTGCTGTCTTGGTGTCATTTGGTCTGCGGGCATGTTGAGGCAAAAGCCTGGATCCACCCAGATCAACCGTGCCTTTTGTCCCGAGAGGTGTGTGGAGGGTTACTCCTTTCCCAGCACCCTCAGGGTCAGGAAGCAAACACTCTCTCAGACAACCTTTTACCTCCACGGTCATCGCATGTTGTTGTTCTCAAACTCAGTGTTAGATTGTGAGTGGGTGCAAGTTTTTCCTGCAGCAAACTTTGTTCTCTTTCTGCCAGATGGACGGGTAGTTCAATTGGAAAATCATACATATTTTTTCCCAGAGCTCAGCTGTTTTGTTACCTGGTTATTTTAGTGTTTGTAGTTGTTTTGCAGGCAATAAATAAATAAACTACTTCTTTTGTCAGAAACCCCTTTTTAATTTATTATTTTCGTTCAACAGAATTTGAAGGTCGCTGTGCCTGAATCCATCTCCACTGAGCTCGGTAAGCACAGTTCATTTTAGAAGCGTCTTAATGGAAGCACAAAACTCATTCTCACCCTCACAGTATTGTTTCAACAGTCGTGTTTCTGTGTTCATTTCAATATCCAACCACATAATCATTTCTCAGCCCTCGGTGGGAAACCTGCAATTGTTCTGAAGGCACAAATCCTGTTTAACATTCATGTTGACTCTCCATGTAATTATGGATTTAGCATCTGAAGCACTTGGTCACTCTGACCGTGTGTCATGTTGACATTGCTTGAAGAGACAACATGTTTAGTGAAGACTACCCTCTGTATGGCCCAAATGAGCTGTTTCCTGTTTACTAATCATAAACGGGTGTGTTTGTGTGCCGTGTATTTGTGAGAAATGTTTTTTTGTTTATGTACCTAGCTGTAGGTTGGGGACATTCGAGGATGTCCTCAATAGGAAAATCGATAAATACATCAAATACATTTATTTTTACATTCTAAAAATGTAACAAATTTTATTTTAGGGTTAGTCTAAAGCAATTATAATGAAGTTTTATATATAAAAAAATTTAAGTATCATTTGACCCCAATTAGTAAATGTGTATGTGGGCTGATTTGTCCTTAAAACACATGAAAACCTGACATTGCCTAGATTGTTGGACAAGCTAAGGGTCTACATGAGTACAGTGGCTCAGTTAACTTGCTAGATGATGCTTTGATTAAAATGTAAAACTGCGAAACTAAAAACAGTAAACGTGTAAAGGTGATGATACATGGGGCAACTTTTTGAGCAATGTTGCTGGGTAATGTTGCCATCAACCGTCAACCTGGTGAGACACAGAGAAACTAATTGGTTGCTGCTAATTTTCCAATGCCCTAATCTAATGGAGCAAATCTGTTGCCAACCAAATAAATACTTTATTATTAAACCCTTGTTATTTCAACTTTTCAAATATTTTCTTCATTTTTATTAAATATAAATGCCTTTCCGATCGATACGTGATGGGAAAAGAGAGAAGAGCGAGTTTGGCAAAAGGCGGATATGAAAAGCTACTTTTGCATGCCATACTCCCTACGCTACTGCAGACGTTAATTGAAGCTCGTCTTTTTAGCATTTATCTAAAAATATTCTATGGCTAAATTACAGCCTAGGTGCATTAAAATTGGACATCTGTTGGTACTTTAAGCATTAAATGAGGTAAATTCCCCGTTTTGGTTTGACACGTGACAACTTACCAGCGTAAAAAGATAAAGTTCACACCCTTTTTCTTCGCTCCACTGCCGCTAAGAGGCCACCATCTTCTTTGAAATTTTTCTGAAATCTCCAAGTGGTCACATGATCGGCTGCTAGCATTCTGATTGGAGAATCTCAAAAAATTAAAAAAATCTAAAAAAAAATCTAAAGTACCTAGATAGAAATTTGTTGCTTATTCTCAATGGGAAAGTGCCCAAGCAACACTGCCTGGCAACATTGCTCAAAAAGTTGCCCCGTGTATCATCACGTTAAGATTACTCTTTATTTTTGTGTATGTGTTGTCAGATCGGCGGAGACCAGAGCTGATTCCTGAGGAATTACACAGGCAGTATATACAGACAATGCAGGAAATGCTCCTTCCTGATGTTCAGAGAAACTTGGAGGACTTCAGGTCAGGAATATAGACATTCACCATCAGAGCTAACATGTGATCCACATGGTTCTTATTCAGATTGACAGTAACACATTGACAGTAACACCTACAAAACATCCGCATCCACTCTTACAGGCAGAAGCGCAGTATGGGTTTGACCCTGGCTGATGTAGAGCTGTCTCGCCTGGATTCTGAACAGCTGGCTGTAGAGAGAGAGAGATCCTGTGCTGAAAACATCCTCTCCAAGATAGATGACATTCTGTAAGAATCTCACACACTCTGTGAATCACTCCAAATTAGGGCTGGGTGATATATTGAATAGTAATGATAAATGTCCAGTGATTTTACTGACAATATTCAACAAGTATACTTTTTATCTGACCATAAAGTTTCCTTAAGATCATGACATTACACTAGTTTTGTGATCTTTCATAGTATTGATGGGACAGCTGTTAATAATATGTCTGATTAAATCTCATAAAAACGTTAATTTGAACCAATAACATTTATTCATAAATATGTTAAATAGCAAATATTATATGTATGTCGAAATAATATTTTGTTTTCTGTTAATTACTTACGTGGCAAGTTGCCAGATAATAAGTGGGATCATTTCACAGTGAGGCCTTTTTTTATTTTTTTTTTTATTTTTATACATAATCTGCTGACTATACCCTTTCCTATAGCATTGCCTTTTATACCCCCCACTGCTTTAGCCCTTTTATTTATTAATTTCAGAGCAAATACATAAATATATATATCATCCAGCACTACTCCACATACTCAAGATTGCCTCCTCAATGGCTGTCCTCCATCTTTACACGTGTCTCTCTTTCAGGTCGACTTCACAACCCACAGAAGAGGAGAAATGGTGAGGCTTTCATGTTTTCCTCTGGCAAACCTCATCCATAATGATCGACAATAAAGACATTAAAGATGAGGATTATTTGATCGAGCGTAAAGACGTTGCATTGGATTTGTTTGTAAATTGTCAGCCTGGGGTGCCAGCGCACTGACACTTGACACAAATGCAAGATGCTGCAGAACAGAGTGACTTAATGAGATTACTAATCTTCATGCATTTCCTAGTCCTCATTTACCATAATGTAGGCAAACATATTTGAGATGCCATATGGAAACACCACAAGCCTGTATGATTTATGAATGTACAGGACATATGTGAGAAGATAGATGGGGAACTCGTGTGCGTGTCCATGTGAGTTGTGTGACATATGGCAGAAGGCACAATAAGATAAGAGTCATGTGGAACAGAAGGAGTTGGCCACATGGAGCCAACAGCACTCAACAGGCACAACACAACCCTCAGAGACTCAAATCTAAATTAGGAATAAAAATACTTTGATACTCAACGCTGTGCTCTAGTTACTGAAGTTGGACAAGGAGTGAGAAAAGAGTCAAATTAATCCCTGAAACTGAGTTTTGTCTCTTCCAGCACCACGATACAGTATGTGATCTTCACGTACATGAAGCATCTGGGAGTGCGGGCGAAAGAGCAACGAAACCTGGAGTCCAAACGAGTTCGAATTAATTTCCTTCCTTCCAAACTGAGGGTATATGCTCGCACCATTTCCATCTGCCTCATATTTTTTCACATTTCAACCACATTAACTTTGTTCCAAAACCTAGTCAGCTGCCTTGCTATCTACATACATACAGTATGCAATTACCTTCTAGGGGAACATCCTAGCAGAAACTTTGACTGGTTTGTAGCGCTCTACGTACAATAGTTTGACATAAGTATAGTTTTGCTTTAGCATGTTAATCAAATAAACAGAAATAGATAACACCAACACATATTAGGTCTAAAAAATAATTGTAAAATGAAAACGATCCACACAATACATCTATAATGAACATTTTTCTCAGATGTATTGTTTAATTTAGCTTGTTTCGTAAATGATATATCCAATGCTGTCTTAGAAATTGGCTAAAAGAAGGTGTCTTAGATGGCATATGCATTTTTATAAGAAAAATATCCATATTTAAAACTTTATTAACTATAATAAGTAGCTTCTGGTAGACGGCCATGCGCATCGATTTGTGGCAGAAGAGTAACCTCTGACCTGACACATAAAGCAATGACAAATGCGTAAGTGCAAAGGATACAGCAAAACAAAACACCGGTCACGAATTAGAAGTCTAAAACGAGAAATTTTAAAGAGAATTGTCAGAGGATTTTGATATAAGAGAAGAGGAGCTTGAGTTTGTTGCCCAGCCTTATTTGTTTGAACCGCGAGGGGCGTCTAAGCTTACGATACTCCTACATCCTACGTCATACACTGCGTCAGGGGTTACTCTTGTGGCACAAGTTGACTTGCGCAGTATGCGTATGTTCATCTGCCAGAAGCTAATTATTTTAGATTTTAAAGTTTTAAATATGGATCATTTTCTTACAAAAACCCATTGCTTCGCTTCAGAAGGCTTTTATTAACCCCCCTGGAGCCGTATGGATTATTTTTATAATGGATGGATGCATTTTTTGGGGCTTCAAAATCATGCCCCCCATTCACTGCCATTATAAAGCTTGGAAGAGCCAGGATATTTTTAAATATATCTCCTATTGTGTTTGTCTGAAAGAAGATATGTACACCTCATATAGATATGTCATATACACCTAGGATGGCTTGAGGGTGAGTAAATCATGGGATAATTTTAATTTTTTGGTGAAATATCCCTTTAAGTTACCTTTGTGTCTGGAGCATGCTTATGATGTCTTGAAATGCTGCCCCTGTAGGCAGTTTACTAGGTTTTGGAACAGAGCAATTATCTTCTCAGTCTTTCCATGGCAAAGCCGTTACCCTGAGGATTGTTGTTTTATCCTTCCTGAACAGAAAAGCAAAACAGAAAAGGAAGGGGAGGAGAAACTGAAAAGACCTCGCTTCCCCATCCGGGTTCCCCCGCGGTGGCCCAGTCGCATCGATTCAGTACCGTGTAAGTCTAACAAAAAGTTCTACAACCCGCAGCTATTGAAGACACTTTTTTTTTTTTCTTAAGGCTTTGAACTTTTTTTTCTTTTTTTTTAATCCATCCTTATTGGCTGGTTTGAGAAAATGTACCAGACATATTATACTTTGTTTACCAGTCACAAAACTGTCCTTTATATTATTTAATTAAAAACAGCCATTTTAGTTTATTTAACACATTAACATGTTGAAACTCTGTATACATTTGTTTGTTTTAATATGTTCAAGCTATACAGGTAAACTGAATTAAACTAAAATGAGAACACGTAAATGTCAGTCATATTTGTTAGGTCCCTTTGTGAATATCCATGTTGAACAGTGGTGTTAAGTTAATGCTAGGCCTGAAAGCTTGCGATTTCTGGCTATTTTTAAACGCTCAAGACCTGCCCTGATTTTGCTTTCCTTCCTCTGGGTGGTAAAAGATTCATATTGATGCTGAATCTTGTTTGGTGTGTGTTTGAGCAGCTGGGAGGGCCGGGGACAACATCAAGCACAGGCCTCAGAAACAGATGTCTCAGCCAGCGATGGGCGGGTCAGACGTGATAGAGGGTGGACGTCTGCGGGGCAGTCAGTCAAGTGAGGGCTCAGACCTCTTACAGAGCCCAGGGTTGATCACCTCTCCCCCCTTCAGCGCCTCTTACAGCTCACCAACAGACCCCTCTGTCAGGGACCAAGAATTTAGTGAGTACAGCATCTCATTCATCTGAGCAATCGTTCCTTTCATATCCTGGCCATGCTGTCTGAGACTGCCTCTTCTGTGTCCTCAGGTATGAGCCCATCTGCAGTGGTTCCCCGGCTCAGTGATGGGGTGCAGTCTGGAGATGTGCTGGACAGCATCTACCCACCCTGTGACTACATCCCATACAACATGGACCAGCTAGATGAAGACAGAGATGGAGACAGGTGCATACTTTAAAGCTCATGCAGCAAACTATATCTGTTTCTTTATCATTTTAGACTTGTATCTTTACATGCAGTCACATTTACCATTGCTCAGCAAAATTTCATGGGTGAAGTTCAGCCATGTTTTGCATAAGGGTGGAAAAGTTCTTCAGATTTTGCTTGTTCACCAAAAGAAAGCTGCTTGGTTCGAAAGTGCTTCATGCATCACTACATTCTTGAACTTTTTTTTTTTTTTTTGGTCAGAGAAATTTTGCTAATGCTACTGCTCCTTTATTGTTTGATTCTAAAGCATGAGTAATTCAACTTCTGTTCTCAATGTGTTAAGGATGCATGATATATCTGTGCCAAATAGCTGCAAATATCTTTTTTTTTTTTTTTTGTATCTGCTGGTATTACATATGTAATTGTGCTCTCTTCCACTGTATTTACATTTTGAATACATTTGCCACTAATCTAAAGTTAATCTCCTAAAGACGTCCTATTATTATTTTTTACATTTTCAACTTTCTTTAGTGTGTAATGTTGCTGTTTGATTATGAAAAAGGTCTGCAAAGAGGGACCTCCAAAGGGAGTTTTCTTTATATCAGTAAACGCTATGCAAAATACACATGCAAAAAAAGGAGCAAGGCCTGTTTGATTTGCGTTAGTACTGTGATGAAACTCACGGTTAGGGGTGTGACATCCAAAACACACTCAAAGCAGTTGACCAGTCACAATGCACTGGTCAAGCCGTCTTATCAGAGCATGTTGCGCTTTTTGAAAGGAGTGGCTTCATAGAAACCGGACCTAAACAGAGTGTTACTGACAGACTGGGAATAGAGGTGCTGCAATAATGTGAAATATGTGAAAAATGGTGTTGTTTTTTATTTATTTGTTTATTTATTTTAAACTTATTCTAGTAAACAATTTGAAAAAGGACATAATAGGTCCCTTTTTAAATATTAATAATTTAATTAATAACACCATTAAATATAATATCAAATCTTAAAATGAAAATCAGTTTTTCATGCTGGGCTGTGCATTATAATGTTGTGAAGCCTAAATTCATTTGTAGCATGTGTGTGTGTGTACTGTTTTCCAGACTCCTTGATGTGGGCACACCTAAACTCAGTAGAAGGTACTGGTCACTGGCTGCTGTCACCCACATCACTCTATACACTTTATCCTAACCAGAAGCAACACGATAAAGCGACTAATTCACTAATTTTCTCCACCGCTTGGTTTCTATTTTGTGCTAGATTGTGAAATCTTGTTTGTCCAAACTGTATACCAACATAAATATATATTAAACATCAAATATCTACTGATTGACTGAGGTTATACCACAACGCACAGTATTTTCAGTCCTCTGTCCGAACAAAACATTTTTCCCATAACGTTTTCCATAACACCTGGTTAGCATAAAGTGTTATCCCTCTTTTTGATGGGCTTTTTGTGTGTATGCCCTCTTATTGTGCACCAACTTCACATTCAGATACACACTGAGATTAATGAGAGAGTAAATCTTTGTACGATTTCCTCTCTCCCAGGTTTGAGGAGCTGCAGAGTGAGGATGATCAGGGGAGTGGTGTTTACTCTGATGTAGATCCTCCAAACTGGCAGCAGCTGGTCGGGCGTGATGTTTTAGCTGGCCTGACACCCCACGAGATCAAGAGACAAGAAGTCATTAATGGTAGGATCTTGTTTGTTTTTTACTACATGAATCAGGCAGGTGCACTATAGATCTGAAGGTTTAATATGCACAAAGTTTTCTGTTAGAGATGGTGTTTTGGTACAGTAGTAGTTGTGGTGTTTAAGCATTTTTAAGTAACCCTCTGATGCTCTTAGAACTGTTCTACACGGAGCGAGCCCATGTACGCATGTTGAAGGTCCTAGACAGTGTCTTCTACCAGAAACTCACCCGAGAAAACATACTGCCCTCTGCTGACATCAAGAACATATTCACCAACCTGGAGGAAATCATCCAGTTGCATAGTATGTTTTCTTCCAAAATACATTTTCTTCAGATAAATCACCACATATGTCTCATCATGGCATCTGCTTTTTAAAATTTCAGTGAGGATAGCGGATCAAATGACAGCGATACGCAAGAAGAACGAGTCATCGGTCATTGACCACATAGGTGATGAGTTGCTGTCTTGGGTAAGGCCTTGTGTTTTGCTTGTATCCTGTGGCCATTGTAGTAGGTCTTCTCTGGGTGATAAGACTCTCAACAACCCACCCACAAATCTTCTGGCTTGCTGTTTTGTAGTTCAGTGGTGGAGAGGAGGAGAAGATCAAGCAAGCAGTGGGCACTTTCTGCAGTAACCAGCCCTTCGCCCTGGAGCTCATCAAATCCCGGCAGAAGAAGGACCAGCGTTTCACCTCCTTCATGCAGGTGGGTCAAGACTCCTTTCTCACCGCAGGGCCACAAGAGCTGTGAATTATGCAAATGTTTGGAGCATTCCAAGCATACATCAGTGTTGTTTTATAACATTCTAATATGTATTATAATTATTAGTTATTTATCTTATTAATATTATATTTGTCAATTATAATATTTATTAACTAATATAAATTATGTAAAATATATAATTTATATTATAACCTTAATTAAAAAATCTTTTAGGACGAACAAATGCATTAATGTATGATTTCACTTGCAATTAATTTTTTATTTTAATAAATTAACAGCTATAATTTTACAACAAATAGCAATTCTTCTATAATATTAATTAATTAATGTTAACATTAATGTCTAATATTTTATATTATAATATTAATATGATGTATTTTTTCTTTTGAGGAACAGAATGCATTAACTGAAATTAAATTTTTAAAAGCCCTACTAATTTCACAACAAATAGCAGGTTCGCTCATTTTGATGCAGTGTTACTGCAGGAGGGATGCTTTATCTAAATAAGTAATCTCTGAATTGTTAATAGTATCAGCTTTGCCTGGCAGCCAAACATCAGAGAAAATGGAAGACAAAAGACATTTTGTTTAATTGGAGCTATATTTGTAGGATATACTGTAGGATTTGCTTATCTTGAAGATAAGAGTTTATTAACCTTAGGCAAATGTAGTTGTTCGGAGTCTTAAGAGTGTTGAGAGCTTGTGTTTTTCTCTGCAACGTTTTTATCATGTGGCAGAAGTGGATGCAGGGAACACAGAGAGGAAGACTTGAGATTTCACAACCTTTCCACATACACTGCGTTTTCTGAAATCACCCGCACTTATCTCTCTATTGAGAAGACTAGTGTGTAAGCACTAGAACATAAAGGTGTAATAAAAATGTCAAATCTGTTGTTATGCTCTTTGTGCTTTTGAGATGTATGTTAGAGAAAATATAGCTTTTTCACATTTTTAAAGAAGCAGTTCACCCAAAATTGTCATCATGTAGTCACTGTCATAGGGTGACCATATTTCTCATGGTGGAATACAGGACGGGTGAGCAAATAGTGGGCAATATGACCATTTTATTTATAATATGAGAAATTTTATTTCACGGTAGTAATTGTTTTGTAATTGTGTGTGTGTATATATATATATATATATATATATATATATATATATATATATATATCTATCTATCTCAAACAATATGACAAATACAATAGAGATACAAATTGAACGCTGCTCTTTTTCATATGCTGAAAATGAATGGTGACCAATGAGAGCAAAGGTGTAGGGGAATATTTTCAGTGAATAACGACATATTTTGGTCCGTTCCTCACACAAAAGCTATTGTATGACCTCAGCGGACATATATATACCGCACTTCTATGTTGCTATTTTGTCTTGGTCACTATTCACTGTAATTGTCTGGAACAGTCTAATTTTATCATTATTGTAATTTTGTAAAAGTTTATTTGTATATTTCTATTTAGCTTTAATTTTGTTATTGCTGTTTTAGTTTCAATAATTTTAGCACTTAAAATTAGACTTATTTCAGTTAGTTAAAAATGCAACATTTCTAAATTTTTGTTTAAATTCAAATTTTCCATATTTGTTATTTTTCAGCTTTATTTTAATTAAAACTATTATTAATAGCATTAGTTGAATCTAATTTGAATTGCTTTAGTTAACAATAACAACACTGGTTTGAAAAATGGCAGCGTGAACGTCTTGCCTAACATCTCTTTTTGCCATCTACAGAAGAAAATTAAGACAGGTTTTAAAAAAATGAGATTGAATAAATGATGACTCATTTTGAATGATTCATTTTTTTTATCCCTTTGATGGATGACATGAAGATGTTTGTGAGTGAGGAGACAGTATATTTACACATTTCAGAGATGTTTTTTGTGCTTAACAAAAACATCAGTAATTCAAGTTTTACCTTGCTGACAGATCACAGTATTGTGACTT
Organism: Elopichthys bambusa; assembly: GCA_037101425.1. Taxonomy (NCBI): domain Eukaryota; kingdom Metazoa; phylum Chordata; class Actinopteri; order Cypriniformes; family Xenocyprididae; genus Elopichthys; species Elopichthys bambusa. The sequence goes on from CM074444.1 coordinate 15,774,458, forward strand.
GCAGAGGATTACTTTTCTTACTTGAGTGAAGGGTAAAATCCACACTGAAGTGTATTATTCATGATGTTGGAGACTCTTGATAACAAGGAAATATGCATAAGATTAGGGAGGATTTTGTTGTGGATTTGCATGTACTGTTGTCCTCAATTTCTTGTTTGATTGTCTCTCACCATTTGCAGGAGGCTGAAAGCAATCGCCTGTGTCGACGACTACAGCTAAAGGACATCATCCCTGCAGAGATGCAGAGGTTCACCAAGTACCCCCTACTGATGGACAGCATTGCCAAGTACACAGGTATCCTCTTCCTTAATGCACCAACGTCTCCATTAGTCTCCACTAGTCTATTTAATATAAATTAAAGTTAAATGAACATTATTTTACATGATACTTAATTGAAATTCACATAAATATTTTAAAACAAAACTAACAAAGCTGTTGGATCGACCAGCCTGGCTAGTATATCACTCATCTTAATGGCTACATTTGGGATTGACATTCATGTTTACTAACAAGAGTGACTCCAGTTGTCCTGTGCACTTAACAGGTTTCTCATTCTCAAACTCTTGTTTTCTTCATTTTCCATAACCTGTGAGACGTTGTCAGTCCTAACAGTAGTGATTGACAGCAAAGAATTATTCATGACTCTTTCACCTCATGCCATACTAGGTATGTCAGTGATGTGACAGAAAGCTAGTTGTCGACCGGATCAACCAAACCCACTCAAAATTCAGTTATGATTAAATGCAGTTGACCATCTCTTTCAAAGCTCTGTATAATACCTCAAGACGACCATTATTATCAACATTGATGATTATAAAAAAAGCAGAAATCAGCATATTAGAATGAATTCTGGAGTGACATACAACATGCAAATTAATTATGAACATATATTTGCTGTAAGGGAGGAGAGATTTTTTTTGTTGTTGTTAACAAAACTATATGACGATTTGTTTGTTTTTTTTCCTCACGGTACATTTTGTCAGTTTCTAAGATCTTTTTATTTCCATAAAATTTTCCACAGTCCTCATCACTCCTTTGCAGTCCCTACACAACTGTGTTTCCTGCCTGGACACAAACCATTAGTAAATTTGAGCTATTAAATCCCTATTATTATTCCAAAATGTTCTGAAGGAGGAACTGCACACTTTCAAAGCGTCTCTCAGATTATTTGGCAGCCGTGTTAAATTGTGGCTCTCTTGGCATTGTCAGAGGAATGCAATAAATGTAAAGTATAACTAGCTATTAAGGAGGAGGTGATTCTCCTTATATTCATCTGAGCTTGACAGTAGTCTCGTTGGTGGGCACTAGAGGAAATAGAGGGCACTTGGCTGGCCAGGATGTTCTTAAAAAGTTGATTAGTATCTTCTTGAAATATGTGTGCATGTACATTATGTATCTTCCTTACTGACAGATGAATCAGGAGAGAAAGACAAAGTGGGACGAGCAGCTGAATGCTGTCGACAAATTCTCAATCACGTCAACCAGTCTGTGAAGGAGTCTGAGAATAAACAGGTAAGCAGTGCATCTCGATCGAACTGCCACTCTCTCTCGCTCAGCAGACAGCCCAAGGATGGCAGATTTTATAGCCTGAGGTCAGCTCAAAGGAAGGACTGGAAAACCAAAACTTAATGATTGTCAATACTCATCTATAGGTTGAAAGCATCTCGAGTCCTCTTACATCAGCCCTGAAACTGCTTTTAGAGTAGAGACGGGGATGATACAACCTTCTGTATACTGCTGGAGATTATTAAGGAAATTCATTAAAAAGAGACCATCTTGGAAAATCTAATCTTTTCCCATGTCCACAGTGTATTTCTTAAAAGATTGCAGCTCTCAATGGTTTTTTGTTTTTTTTAGTATAAAATCAGAATCATAAAAGGTCAGCCAATGTTAATGGATTCTGCAGCATAAATATATTGTTTATGTCCCACAGAGACTGGAAGACTACCAGAGACGGCTGGACCTCTCTTCCCTCAAGCAGAGCGAGAACCCCATGATCTCAGAGTTTAAGGTTAGTACTAATCATACAAATTATTCTAGGATCTTTCCTGGAGAACTGTATTTGAGGAGCAGAGAATAGTAGGTTATTCCACCTGTTTTAGTTGTCATGTGGATCAGCATCAATCACATTCCATGTGTCTAAAATTCATTTTTACTAAAAACAGCATCTTGAGGAGCATTCAATCAAGTTGTGTATTAAAAGTATTTATTCAGGCTGAAAAAAAAAAAAGATTTTTCTTGGCATGTCTGATCCATTTAGCAAAAACAAAATTCAAACCCCATTCATAGTTTGAAATGACATTAACATGCAATTTAAGTATTACTACTATTATAGTGTTAAATAATATTTTGAATTAGCATTTATTTTTATATTTTCAGTTTTCATTCTAATGTAAGTTTTAGTAATTTTATGTGCTTCTGTTATTTTTGTTTGTTTCAGTTTTAGTACTTAAACGTATTGTATTCAATCTAATAATTATATTTTATTATATTTATTATTTATTTATTCTATTATTCTAGCTTTATTTCAATTAACAAAAAACGATGTGGATCCACGATGATCATCTGTACATAAACGCAAAGGAAAACTTGCAATTTTTAGTACATCACTGTCATGTAAACGTGCCCTTAATCTATTTAAAATAGATTTTTGTTAATTGAAATAAAGCTAGAATAATAGAAAAATAGAATAAATAAATAATAAATATAACATGACTTAAAACACTGTATTATGCTGCCAGGCCAGTAGTTGGCGATGTCACTTTGTAAAGAAACGCTACACGCCTATAGAGTGAAAACGTAAAAAGCATCCGCATGATGTCGCCACTTTCACTAATTTGCATTTTTGTTTACACGTTATCATTTTCAAAAACCGTTTTCAAAAGTTTGTGTTTTCAGGCCCCCAAAACAAAGTTGTCGTGTAAATGAACTGGCAAAACACATAAAAAGTTTTCTGTTTTTGGTGTCGTGTAAATGGCCCCTTAATTGAACAATAAAAACCTTTCGTTTACAATAAAAACACTGGACTGTAACAGCCGACAAAAAGCATTGCTGTGTCAAAATTTACCCATTAATGCTCATATGTGGCATTCACTACCCTGTCTGAAAATATGGATTCAGTTTTATTATTTGCAAAAAGTCAGTGTAAACAATGTCAGTCCACATAAGAATCCGATTTGAAAAGAAAATCTAAATTGTGTGCTGTGTGAACAAAACTTGAGTCCTTTCTAGTAACAACTAGGATTTTAAGGATGCAAGTTGATGTTTATTGTCACACAGAATCTGGATCTCACTAAAAGAAAGATGGTCCATGAGGGTCCTCTGTCCTGGAAGATTAACAAAGACAAAACTATTGGTAAGTCACTGCTCTAAAACTTCCCAAGGGCTGGTTTCTGATGATTGTATAATAACACTGGTGTCTGTTTTTATGTCAGAGCTATATACTTTACTCCTGGAAGACATCCTGGTGCTGATGCAGAAGCAGGACGAGCGTCTTATTCTCAGGTGTCACAGTAAGAACCTCGCAGGAACAGCTGACACGAAACACATATTCAGTCCCATCATCAAGCTCAGCACTGTGCTGGTGCGCTCGGTGGCGACAGGTGAGCGTCTGCAATCTCATTTGTCAAACCCTCTCCCCATGTATATTTGAAGAATGAATCCTTACAGGTTTCCTTTATTTCCCCAGATAACAGATCATTTTTTGTGATCTCCATGTCCAAAAATGGAGCTCAGATCTATGAGCTGATGGCCCAAACAGTGTCTGAGCAGAGAATGTAAGTTTTGGCCACTTCTCTCCTTCTGATGCAAGCCACGACTTTCTCGTTTATAGAGACAAATGTATTCTCTGTCTTTTATATCAGGTGGCAACGGCAGATCGCTCAGAGGGCAGAAGTTATGAACGCCAAACCACGCAGCGTCATTCCTTTACCTCAGCACGAGTGAGTCCCTCACTACTTACTACTAATCTCAGCTTAGTTAACATTACTAAAAGTGTTTGTTCTTACCGACTTGTGACCTATGATGTGAGTTGCGTCGCTACACTGCCATTCACAACTCCTCTTCTGTGGCCTGATAGGATAGTAAAGTGTCTATTGGACTACTGGTTTTGTAGATAAACGATAATATTGTGGATCGGTGATAGCCAGAGATATCGACAAAACCGCCAGCTATCTGCGATATCAAGATGATTTGGCATTTCCAATGAATGTATTAATAATAATAATAATAATAATAATGATGATGATGATGATGATGATGATGATGATGATGATAATAATAATAATAATAATAATAATAATAATAATAATAATAATAATAATTATTATTATTATTACATTTCATTTGCCCCTGCATAATTTCATAGCGCATTACCTCACAACTAACAGAATAATTATTTTATTATCCTGCGAGGATAATAAAAGATTAGATAATTTAGCTTACTCCTCAAAACATTTAGGTCTGTTATATTATTAATTATATAATTAAAACTATATAATAACAGTCTATAATAGGTCCAAACACTGTAATAATTAGTCATCAATGAAAATTAAGAGCAGCTTTATTTGAAACACTGACTTTCAAAAACAACTTGTTTAACATGAAATACTTATCATTTTTTCGCTACGTATGGGCCACAAGAGAAATATAAAAAATAAATTAAGATATACCGTTAACTATGGAACCTTGTTTCTGCCACAGAATAAAAATAAAAAGTTTATTTTTCACATTTCTGACTTTTTACATCTCACAATTCTGACTTTTTTTTTTTTAGAACTGCATGATATAAACTCACAATTGTGAGTTATAAAGTCAGAATTGCGTGATACATACTCACAATTCACTTTTTTCTCAGAATATTGAGATCTAAACTCAGATTGGCTAGTTATAAAGTCAGAATTGCGTGATATAAACTCGCAATTGCAAAAAAATATCAGACTTGAGCTGATTTTTTCCCCCCATCAGAATTGGACTTGAAAACTCGCAATTGAGAGTTGATATCTCACAGTTCTGAGAAAAGAAGTCAGAATTGTGGGATATAAACTCACAATCGCGAGAAAAATATCAGAATTGTAAGATACAACCTTGTGAGATGCTGAAAGCTCGGTCAGTGTTTACCTTTACTTTCTGTAGTGAATAATTGACTGGGGTTTGAGGGTTTGGGCTTCTTCACTGGCATAACTCTCACACAAAGTTTTCACATTACTTTTGTGATATCCACTGGCTCACCTTCATTGTTTAAAACTGAAATATTTCTAATATTGCGACATGACATTTTTCTTTATCACCAAGTCCTTCTTTGCTCATAAAACGGAGGATTCAGTTTTTGTCGTTTCCCGTGATGATAAAAGTAAGTGAATAATTAAATAAATGTGTAAATAAACAAGTAAATTAATGATCAAATAAATGAACAAATATGCCTAAATAAAAAAACACTCACAATATTGTGTATCAGCTATCTCACAAGCTGACTAGTATCGGCCAACACTACATTGGATGCAGACTTTAAATTCTTGGCAGAATAATTAGGTCATCCTGATATTTTTTTGTGTATGGTTTTATGAATACTATGAATTCGAGCATACTATTTCCATGCACTGTTTTAGCACTCCTACTATATAGTAGGGAAGTATGCAGCTTTTTACTGACGGTTGTCACCTTGATAATCAAGTACACTATCTTTTGAGAAAACTTTCTTGGGTGCAAAATTGTTCATCATTGTGGAAATTACACCAATACCAATATTAAAATGGTTTATTATAATTCTTGATAATTCTTCATTGAGATTATAGATATATAGATATAAATGGTTATATTATGTAATGGAATTATGTACATTTTTATGTTTGTAACATTTAAAGTCTGGGACTGGGACAAGATTAACAATGAAATCTATACATAAAAGACATTTGAAAAGTAGCAAATATAAATGACAAAGGAATGTACCTTACATAACCGTTCAACTGTATTCTAGTGGCGACAGAGACGGTGTCGAGTTAAGCAAGTTCAGCAAAGGCTCTGAACGGATCTCCACAGGAAGCATCCAGTCCGCAGGTAGCTGTGCATGTACAAACGCTTCTCTGATTGTAAAAGTGTTGATTGCCACCATACTCAACTCGAGCCTTCATCATCTGTCCTCAGAGAAAGACAGTGAATTTTCGCCCTCGGCAGCCCTGCGGGACTGTGTCCCAGACTCCAACCCTGGGGAAGAGGACCAGGTCCCAAGAGCTGGCAGGGATAGCTCGTATCTGGACTCCGAACTCTTAAACGGCAGGGACGCAGACTCTCTATCCTCTTCATCTAAAGCAGATGAGGCCCTTAAAACCTGTAAGACTCTGTTTGAACTGCATGAACTTGCGTACATATCACTTTCATATCATGTTTTATCTTTGGTAACTTGAAATAACAAACAAACTAATTTACATTATAATAAATTGTGCTCGCCAAACATCTTAACAATGCCAGATACCATGAGTTAAGGCTACTGTGACTTTGTTTTGGCTGCTTCTCAGCATTGGGAGGCAGTTGTCTGTGTGCCTGCCAACTCAAGAAAATGACAATTCAGCCTCTATTGATTAAAACAACTCCAGAAAAGGCTTATTTATTTTCCAAGTGTCTTTTAATTGTTTTAGTATCTAACAATAAAAGATCTTCTGTACTTGTGCTTCCTAATGGGAATCACTTCTGCTGAAAACAACAAATATGTGAACTCTGAACAGTTTGTTTCAGTGAAAAAAAAATTCTTACAGCATATATTAACTTTTGATAATGTTAGTCAATAAAAATGTTCGTTTGTTCACAGTGCATTAACTTATGTTGACAGATACAACTTTTGATCTTAAAAATGTATTAGTAAATGTTGAGATTATCTAAGATTAATAAATGCTTTTTAAGTATTGTTCATGTTAAATAATGTAGTTAACTAATGTTAACAAATGTAAAGTGTTACTAAAAAAATCCTATTGTCATAGCACAGATTCAATTATATTTTTTCTGATTCAGTTAGATTCATGAACAAATAATTTTAGACATGTTTTGTGAAGCAGTTTAAAAGACTGATTTGTTAATGAATCATTTAAGTTTCTGTTAACATCAGTTATAAAAAGGCTCTCAAAATCACACTTGTCTTGTATGTCGTGTTAGCGTCTTCATTTCAGGTTGTTTTTTAGTAGTGTATCACTTATTAAGGTCTGTGTACATGTGATCATGTTTTTCAGTGGCGGCGCTGAAGCAGGTGTTGGTGACTCAGCTGATGGCTCAGGATGAGGGTGAGCGATTGGGCCGATCGGCCGGCAGTCGTCTCCTCAGGACCACCTCTCTACGCACACCGGTGGAGCACAGCTCTGCTCGCACCCCTAGTCGAGCTCAGGACTACACTTTGGGAGATACGGGCTTCTACGAGTGCCCAGAAGACTACGGTGAGTGTTTGACCAAGAAACTTTGCTGTCTTGAGAAAATTCCAGCTTGTACTGAGAGTTATATGCATGTACCAAGATCATCATTAAATGACGACAAAAAAAGAATAGTAAAACGGTGTGGTAGTGCACCTGCTCTGACATCCATGTGACCCAGCTAATTGTAGTTGTGCTTTTCAGCAGCCTACCTGGTTCTGGAGGGGTACGGCGGCTCAGGCGAGAGCAGTACAGACGACGATATTCAGGTTGGGAGAAAGGAGCCGAGTTTGGCACACAGCTGTGCTGCCGACTCAGGCATCAGCCTGAAGTTCTCCTCGCCCTCCTCAGGCAGCACGTCTCGCCTCAGCAGACAGGTCCTCTCACATCTTCGCTGCCTGCAGGCCAACCTCAACCACCTCAAGGTCTGTCTGCGCTCAGCCGTCTCTGAATTTTAAGGCTTCATCATATATCAAATATTCATATTATTGTTTTGCAATAGAAAACATTGTGATCTTGAAGAAACTTAATGACCTTAAAAAGTGCATTAAAATCATCAAGTCTGGGTCATTAGACTAGTTTAGTGATCCTTGTCTTGCGACTTTTTTGTGCTTTTATTTTTTATAGTCAATTATTAAATGTTTTGATCCACCATTACCGCATTTTTGTCTAATAACCGTTAAAAATTGATCTTAAATTATTTATTTTATTCTGATATATATATAAACAAAGTATATATATATATTTTTGTAATAATATACATTAAATGGTTAAACAATCATTAAAAATAAATAAATATAAATATATATATATATATATATATATATATATATAAAATAATGATTTTAAAATAATTTAAAAATGTAAAAAAAAAGATTTAAATTTGTATATATTTTTTATATTAAAAAAAAATATATATATATATATATACAGTGGGTACGGAAAGTATTCAGACCCCCTTAAATTTTTCACTCTTTGTTATATTGCAGCCATTTGCTAAAATCATTTAAGTTCATTTTTTTTCCCTCATTAATGTACACACAGCACCCCATATTGACAGAAAAACACAGAATTGTTGACATTTTTGCAGATTTATTAAAAAAGAAAAGCTGAAATATCACATGGTCCTAAGTATTCAGACCCTTTGCTGTGACACTCATATATTTAACTCAGGTGCTGTCCATTTCTTCTGATCATCCTTGAGATGGTTCTATACCTTCATTTGAGTCCAGCTGTGTTTGATTATACTGATTGGACTTGATTAGGAAAGCCACACACCTGTCTATATAACACCTTACAGCTCACAGTGCATGTCAGAGCAAATGAGAATCATGAGGTCAAAGGAACTGCCTGAAGAGCTCAGAGACAGAATTGTGGCAAGGCACAGATCTGGCCAAGGTTACAAAAAAATGTCTGCTGCACTTAAGGTTCCTAAGAGCACAGTGGCCTCCATAATCCTTAAATGGAAGACGTTTGGGACGACCAGAACCCTCCCTAGAGCTGGCCGTCCGGCCAAACTGAGCTATCGGGGGAGAAGAGCATTGGTGAGAGAGGTAAAGAAGAACCCAAAGATCACTGTGGCTGAGCTCCAGAGATGCAGTTGGGAGATGGGAGAAAGTTGTAGAAAGTCAATCATCACTGCAGCCCTCCACCAGTTGGGGCTTTATGACAGAGTGGCCCGACAGAAGCCTCTCCTCAGTGCAAGACACATGAAAGCCCGCATGGAATTTGCTAAAAAACACCTGAAGGACTCCAAGATGCTGAGAAATAAGATTCTCTGGTCTGATGAGACCAAGATAGAACTTTTTGGCCTTAATTCTAAGCGGTATATGTGGAGAAAACCAGGCACTGCTCATCACCTGTCCAATACAGTCCCAACAGTGAAGCATGGTGGTGGCAGCATCATGCTGTGGGGGTGTTTTTCAGCTGCAGGGACAGGACGACTGGTTGCGATCGAGGGAAAGATGAATGCGGCCAAGTACAGGGATACCCTGGACGAAAACCTTCTCCAGAGTGCTCAGGACCTCAGACTGGGCCGAAGGTTTACCTTCAAACAAGACAATGACCCTAAGCACACAGCTAAAATAACGAAGGAGTGGCTTCACAACAACTCCGTGACTGTTCTTGAATGGCCCAGCCAGAGCCCTGACTTAAACCCAATTGAGCATCTCTGGAGAGACCTAAAATGGCTGTCCACCAACGTTTACCATCCAACCTGACAGAACTGGAGAGGATCTGCAAGGAGGAATGGCAGAGGATCCCCAAATCCAGGTGTGAAAAACTTGTTGCATCTTTCCCAAAAAGACCCATGGCTGTATTAGATCAAAAGTGTGCTTCTACTAAATACTGAGCAAAGGGTCTGAATACTTAGGACCATGTGATATTTCGGTTTTTCTTTTTTAATAAATCTGCAAAAATGTCAACAATTCTGTGTTTTTCTGTCAATATGGGGTGCTGTGTGTACATTAATGAGGGAAAAAAAATGAACTTAAATTATTTTAGCAAATGGCTGCAATATAACAAAGAGTGAAAAATTTAAGGAGGTCTGAATACTTTCTGTACCCACTGTATATTTTAAATATATACCTAGTGGGTGCAGGACACTATAGTTCATTTATGTAAGTGAGAATAGCAAAATAAAGTAAACTGTGACATATTATACCTAAAAATTCTTCATACAGTGGACTACCAGTACAATTGATAAACATTTAGAACCAAAAATTATTCAGACACTTCGACCTGACCATGTTTTGCTTAAGTGTTATCTGACATAATTAAGTTTAACACAGTTTAACTCTGAGATCTTGTCATATTTTATTTCCATTTTTTTAAAACTATAGTGAATACTGTATTAACTGTATTAATGAATGAAATGTTCAAGGTGTCTGAATACATTTTGGTGTGTGTGTGTGTGTGTGTGTTTTTTTTTTTTTTTCCCCCCCTTTATTACCCAGCCCAGAGTCGTTAACAATTTAACTAATATCTTTTTCAGGAGATGGAAACAAAGTATTATAATCTACTTCGCCAAAGGCCTGTTGGGTCATCCACAGAAGGTGACGAGAGCAGAGGTACCGTCAACACATTGACTGCTAAACATTTTTAAATCAAACTGTCACTGGCATTGCATTCCTGTTTCGGGATTATTCCATCATTCCTCTCTGTCTTTTTCCTCCCACAGATAAGAAATAGAGTGGCAGATGTTCCCGGCTCCTGTGATGATGGGGGCATCGCTTCTATCCGTAACATGCTCCGCACAAGCCTGTCTTCCTCACTGCTGAACACCTCCATCCAAAAATGAGGGGAATATTCTAACAAGGCCTCTTGCTTCTGTCAGCACTCGTCAATTAGGGAAGACGGACTGTCTCCTCTCAGCCTTACCTGTCCTGAGTACATGTCCTCATTCCAGCGAACGTGGGCAGCCCAGTCCTCTCCTTCCCCTGCAGACTTAGCTAGAAAACAGAGAACTTTACCAAATTGTACAAAGCTGTGTTTAAAATATATATGTAAGAAACACAAATTGAGAAAGGATTTTTTTTTAAAACTAATGTATTAAGGTTTTTTTTCCTTTTTTAAATCCCAAGATGTATTTATTTTTCATTTTAGTGTTTTCCATGTTTCTTGCATGCTTTTGGCTGTTGAAACTCTTAAGTCGTCTGTCGCTGTAGGCTTCAGTATGACTGAACAGGGCGAGTGCTTCAGAATTCAGACTCTTTTTCTCCCCCCACAATTTTTTCATGTGGAAGCCCATGTCTGTACAGTACATGAAGAGAAGTTTTTGCTCAAGGCCTCTCTGTTCCTTCAGCCAGCTGACATTCCTCCCAGAGCCCTGGACTCATTCATTCGCCCCTGAGACCCTCCTGCTGAGATGAAGAGTGGATGGAGCTCAGACTCTCCTGGTTTGCAGCTACATTTTGATGACGGCAAAAAGAGAAGAATGATCATCAAAATGGAAAGTGATGCAAAACCAAGAAATAAAGTTGTAATGACAAAAACCTGATCAATTTGTCTTCATTTTTGGCATTTTTGGATGAGTATAACGAGAACAGATGCTGGAATGTTCACGACCCAGAACAGTAATTCTAGCAGCTTGTCAATCAAAACTACATAAGCATATTATTTGAAACTGAAAGCCCTGCACTCTTAAAAATAATAGTTCCAAAAGGGTTTTTTGCAGCGATGCTATAGAGAAACCATTTTGGGTTGTCCAAAGAACCATTCAGTGAACAGATCTTAAAAGCACCATTTTTCTTTTTAGGCAGTCACATTAGGGAAAGTAGGCAAAATTGTGTGGCCAAAAAAGCATCCTTTGTTCATTACCAGTAGTGTAGTGATGCATAAAATGCAGCTTACTCCAGTCCTATACAAGTTAAGCAGCTTTCTGTTGGTCAACAAAATTAATTCATGTGTTTAAAGTTCAACAAACTTGAATCCAATGCGAAATGTGGGTGCCTCGGGCAAAATTCCAGATTGCATGGATTTCTATCAAAATGACAACAACAAAAAAATTTGCTGAAAAACAGTAGGCCTAAATGTGACCACACTTTTAGTGTGAAGAAAGTGACGGTATGGTGTGATGTATGGCCAAGTATGGTATCCCATCTATATTTATTGTCTTTGTGCTCTGCATTTCACCCATCCAAGTGCACATACACACACACACACACACACACACACACACACCCAGAGCAGTGGGCAGCCATTTTTGCTGCGGCACCCGGGGAATGATTGGGGGTTAACTGCTTTGCTCAAGGGCACCTCAGTTGTGGGTGATGAGAGTGGAAGAGTTTTTTTTTTCCTACTGTAAAGAACCTTTAATGTCAAGTTTGATGGATGCTAGATGGAATTATAGATCCCAGTAAAGAACCTTTACTAAAAATGTGTTTTCATTGACAGCGATAACCTCAATGCCTACTCTGATGCTGTTAATCGCTGTTGTGATTGTCCTTTAACATGGGAAAGAAGTGCCCTGTTGAAAAAAAAAAAAAAACAGCATATGCTGGTTAGGTATGTTTTGAAGCTGGTTTATGCTGGTCCTTAGCTGGTTTAAGCTGGTCAAGTGCTGGTCCATAGCTGGAGCTAGTTGCTTAGGACCCACACCTGACCAGCTTAAAAAAAAAAAAAATTGTGCGCCAAAAATAAAAAAAATAGCGACTTTATTCAACAATATCTAGTGGTGGGCGATTTCAAAACACTGCTCCATGAAGCTTCAAAGCTTAACGAATCATTTGTTTCGAATCAGTGATTCAGAGCGCCAAATGATTTCAGTAAAGGAGGCTTCGTTACGTGATAAGTGTTTTGAAACTTCAATAGTTCACGTGACTGGCGGTTTGATACGCGATCCGAGCCACTGATTCGAAACAAATGATTCGTTAAGCTTTGAAGCTTCATGAAGCAGTGTTTTGAAATAGCCCATCACTAGATATTGTTGAATAAAGTCGCTATTTTGTTATTTTGGCGCACAAAAAGTATTCTAGTCGCTATAATATTAAAGTTAAACCACTGTAGTCACATGAACTGTTTTAAATATGTTTTTAGTACCTTTCTGGGCATTGAAAAAGGGAGTGTTATTGCTGGCGATGCAGGCCTCACTGAGCCATCGGATTTCATCAAAAATATCTTAATTTGTGTTCCGAAGATGAATAAAGGTCTTAAGGGTGTGGAACGACATGAGGGTGAGTAATTAATGACATAATCTTCATTTTTGGGTGAACTAACCCTTTAAACCAGCTCAAACCAGCTTACATGCTTTAAAACTTACCTAACCAGCATATGCTGGTTTTTCAAACAGGGTGCATCTGGAAAGTTCCTCCTTGAGAGTTCAGAATTGTGAATGTCGAGCAGTTTTTTCTCAACAAGACAGGGAGCTTTTTAGCATTAGTGCTACTAAATGGATAGCAAATAATGTGAGCATAATTAATGCTCTAATTATGTGCTGCCACAGAGAATGATTAGAAATTTTGTTTGCTTTTTTGAAGTGCAAGGAAAGCCTGTCTCATAAACCAGCTAAATGAGTTATGCTTTCTGCCAAGCTTTATCGTTATTCCTCACCAAGTGTACATAAAATACAAACTAAACTGTACAGTCATCATTCACACTTACAACGTTTTATGATCAATACCAATTTGCTTCCGCTATTATTCTTTACTTGACACGCCCTGTGTGTAAATTATACACAGACTTTCAGTGTGGAGAAACTTTAAAGGACTATGAGTGATTTTAAATGTGTTGCGGTTTGTCTTGTTAAACACAAGTTGTCTTTTGTCACCCCTAGAACGCTTGTATTTTGTATAAATATTCTTTGTGTAAGTAAGTCTGTAATAATGTGATTGTGATATATTATAAGAGAACATAACTTTCGATATTTAATGTAGGCTACTGATCTAAACGGTAAGCTTACAAGTGGGCTGCTTACTGTTACTATGGTTACATCTTCAGGTGATTGCGTATATAGCACTATATGAAAATACTAGGGGAGTAAAGTTAAACTCCGCATGTTTACCTTCCTTTGAGTAATTTCGAGCCACCCCAGCTCCAAAATCCGTTCTCAGTCAAAATCGCGAGTTCTCCACTAGTAAAAACGACATGAGGAGGTGATCATGCGTTCCTAATTATTTCATAAACAGCCATTCCGGCAAAGTTGCTAACGTTAAAGAAATAGTTTTATGTTGTAAACATCAAGATTAAGAGCAGAAATAATTTATTCAATTTTTTAATTAATTATTTATTTATTTTCGAGACATTCAGCCTCATGATATAAATAACCAAGTATGCACCAGTTTCTTGTTGATTATACAGTGACAGGCCAGTAGAGGGCAGATAGTGCTTGTTGTCTGTCTGGAGACTCTGTGAATGCCCATAGGGCTGCAATGACAGCAATGCAATGGGTTTAACTGGCCTCTACATGTTAGCCATGCAGATAAAGAGCAGAGCAAGTGTTTAAAAGTACAACTCCTATTATCAGTCAGTCCTCCTCAGGCATCGCTCATTATCACGACACTTGTTGCGAATCATTAAACAAGAACAAGAGAAAAAAAACTCTTCCTTTAACCATGCTCTTGCATACATCAGTAGTACTTATTCAAATGAATCACAGAGCTCCCTTGTAGACTCAGTCAAGTTTCCCCTAAGCACTTTTAGAGAGAAACTCTGTTCCTCCAAAGGAAAGCAGTTGCCATTTTGCAGTTTGCACTGAATGTGTCCTCTGTGGTACAATGTCCTCAGCGTTTCACCCTTAAGACACTGCAGTTAAGTGCAGAGCAACAGACAGTCAGCAAGATAATTGATTGTCTCAGTCTCTGCATGCACCTGTCAATTATCTAATTGAAGCGCTGAGGGGGTGAGAAGAAGGGCGAACTGTGTGTCACATCACATCTCTCACAGTCACTCGGGTCACCTAGACCAACCCAAGAGCATTCATGTTTCCATAATCTCTGTTCCACACACTTGAGGGCAGTGTGCATGATTACCTAAAACTATTGAAATTAATTTAATGAAATGTATTAGTTTGATATATTGCTTTACGAAGTTCTAAAACAAAATTGCTCAGATTGTATGATGGTATAGTGATGCTCATACCAAGATACTTGAGGTCAGTGTTGTGGAAAGTTACTTTGAAAAGTAATGCTTTACAATATTGCGTTACTCCCTATAGAAAGTAACTGTGATACATAGTTACTTGTTATGGAAAGTAATGTTACGATACTTTTGCATTACCTCTTCTCACCTTTTAAATCACAACAACAAAAATATATGTATATATTTTTGGCAAATGTAAAGGCCCTTTCACACCAAAAGTGAAATGAATAAGCCTCAGGCTGAAGAAAGTGCAAATTCACACCTGTACAGTAGAGGGCGCAGCAATAAAAAAGAAATGAAACAAATGTGATGTTTATCTTGTCATTTTTGCTTATTGGTATGGTTGAATTGGATTAGCACAAAGATATTGGTAAATAAATGGCTATTGAATACAAAGTATGTTTGTGTAATATTATTGTAGGTTTGCGCAATATTCTGAGTTTGTTTCACTGTTTTTATTCATTTTGAGGAATAATGAATCTGTTTTTGTGCAAGTGCGGTAAGTAAATGTATGTTCACATTTAGTCTAGAACTACAATAACCATCATGTTTACTCCGTCAATGCACACAACACCTCCACAACGTAAGGCCAGTTTATACTTCTGCGTCGAGTGTACGCCGTAGCCTACTCCATTGGGAATCCGTTCTATCGGCATTGCTTTGCAATTACACTGCCGAAACGCTTGTTGCCGATGGGGTTTCCATGTTCCGCTGTGTTGTTTTTGAGTTTAGGCTACTACAATCAATGGATGATGTTGGAGTTTGAGCTCATCAATGTTGAAAAACAGTTACTTTTAGTGAGATTACTTAAACTAAAATGCAGAAATGAGAGAAGGCGTCGGAGGAGATGGTATGGATGACCCGTGAACCGGTTGAGACAGAAGGTGGGTGAATTTTCTGTGCTTGTCTAGCCAAAACACACCAGAAATGCGTAGGTGAAAATGTGATGCTACCAAGCCGACTAATCACAGATCTTGCAAGTCTGCATTGTCGCGACGTGTAGTTACATTTTCTGGGGAGGTGCGCGTCAGTGTACGGCGTAGGGTACATGACTACTGTGTACACTTGACCCAGAAGTATAAATTGGGCTTTACTCCCAATTTCTCTCAACATCAGGACAGGAGAGCCAATAAATGGGAAAGCAAAGTTACTTGTGTTACTTATTTGAAAAAGTAACTCTGATATTTTGCTGTAAATTTAAGAGTAATGTTACTTTAGGCTACTTGTTACTTCAAAAAAGTAATCTGATTACTTTGCTCGTGTTACTTGTAATGCATTACCCAGAACACTGCTTGGGGTTCAAAAGTTAGAACATTAGTGAAAATGCTCCTTTTTTTGCATTCTAATTTTTAATTTGATTGAATTAATATTTTATTATGAGAATAACAATTTTAGTGGACATTAAAGTCGGCATAAAACCGAAGTTGCAATATGCCTTTTCTTCCCTATTGTGATGTATATCCGAGTTCAGAAACAAGAAAATAATATGTAGGGTGGGACTCAGGTTTCGTTCTCAGGAATTTATTGGATGGCTGTATGCTTGTGGTTTGCTGTTGCTGTGATCTCATGTGAGTGACGTGAGTGACACTCGTGCCAGTAAACACGTCATCACGTAAACAGAAGAGATGTTGCTGATACCAGTGCTTGTTGCTGATACAAGCCGATGCTTTGATACCAATCTTTCATTTGAAAGCCATGTTTCTAGCATCTGTAAAACCGCGTTCTTCCATCTTAAAAATATATCTAAACTACGACATATGCTCTCGATGACAAATGCGGAACAGTTAGTTCATGCGTTCATGACCTCAAGGCTAGATTACTGTAATGCTCTACTGAGTGGTTGTTCTGCTCGCTTGATAAACAAACTACAGCTCGTACAAAATGCAGCAGCTAGAGTTCTTACTAGAACCAGGAAGTATGACCATAATAGCCCAGTTCTGTCAACACTGCATTGGCTCCCTGTTAAACATCGTATAGATTTTAAAATCTTGCTACTTACTTACAAAGCACTAAATGGTTTAGCTCCCCAGTATCTGAGCGAGCTCTTAACGCATTATGGTCCTTTGCGTCTATTGCGATCTCAAAATCCAGGCCAGTTGATAATATCTAGAATATCAAAATCAACCGTAGGCGGTAGATCCTTCTCCTATTGGGCACCTAAACTCTGGAACAATCTTCCTATCACTTTTCGGGAAGCAGACACACTGTGTCAATTTAAGTCTAGACTAAAAACACTCTTTAACCTGGCATACACATAACACATTATCTACTTCTATAATTCAAATCATGTAAATTGTTAGGCTGCATAGATTAGGTCCGCTGGAACCGGGATCACTTCCCATAACACCTGAAGTACTCGCTACATCATAAGAAGAATGGCGTCTACGCTAATATTAGTCTCTTTTGGTTTATCCCGGGGGTGCCGCAGCCTGCCAGATCCAGGCCGTATCCAGATGAGATGAAGGACCTGCGCCTAGACATGATGATAACGCAGCCCTGACATTTCAACTAAATTATCCCCTGCGAAGGCCTACTTCCCTTTCCTTTCCCCATGTATAGATAAAACATTATCAAAATTATTCCAGTTCGCATAGATCTGCGGACACAACAAATTTTTCTCTATTATGCGCTAGTAATTTGGCAAATATCACGTTTTTTAAAAAAAGATCAAGCTTCTACGCACATACACACTCAAACACGCAAACCTATAGACTAAACACATAAATGAACAGCAAGAATGCATTAAAGGTATTCGTTTTTTTCAGTAGGAAAGGTGTCATTTAAGCTGCCCCTAAAGTAATAATTGACCCTTCGCAAAGACCCGCCCCCCTTAGTTACTGTTGCTTTGTCCGAAAAGCAATGCCGCTGTCATGCCACAGAGTGAAAAATACATTGTGGAGCAAAGAGGACACTGACAACACGTCGACAGACAAGACAGAACAGGTTACTTAGGATATTAAACAAAGTCCCAGCTTTCAAACTGTGTAATTTTTTAAAGAAATGTGAACAATTAAAACCATTTTGTGGCTCTTTAATGTGTCATGACAGATTGCTGTAGTGCCTCAGCTCAAGCAGCTCATGAACTGATCATCTCTTCCTACTAGTTAATTCATAGCATCAAATAAACATGAGTGAACATGAGAAGGAATGTTGTTTCAAACACGGAAAGACGTCAGTACACACCATTTTTCAAGTTCAAGTCCAGCAATGTTAATCTTCTAACTCCTGACAACTTTGTCGGACAAAATGGCAGATTTGGCATTATGATTTGGCCTCCCGGCGAAGGGTCAATTAACAGTTTTTACAACGAAAGTGATTCAATCAAAAACCAGAATCTCGATAATTTTCCTACTGTCACTGTGAAGCTGCTTTGAAACAATATGTATTGTGAAAAGCGCTATATAAATGAAGATGACTTGCAAGATGGAAGGGAAGTTATTTTGATTAAAGATTACGTGGGCACGTGCATTTTAAAGCAAAATGGAAGCAAAAAACCCTGACCTTTTGTATCCAACCTTTTAGTTAACATGATAAATGTCTCAGATGTGATTTTATTTGAAATATTATTTTTTTTGTTTTGTTTTTAATAATAATAATTATTAACTACTGCTATATATCGTTGTTGTCTTTATGCTGGATTGGGATTTTGACAGGATTTTTGACATGACAACATTTGCATAATTCTGCTGAATGGATTTAAACAAGGTGAAATGTGTCAATGCAGCTGACCTTGCTACAGAGTATACCGTGATCTTGGGTGTAGTTCTGAAGAGGCACATCCCATGTGGGCTTGATTAGCTCATTCATTACCCATGTTTTAACACATTTATTAAGGTACATAATCATAGTTGTTTTCCACTTGACATGGTGTGATACCCATATTTTAATATTAAAAGTAACTTATCCTAACAAAAAGCACATTTTGTTAGGCAAGCACGACAGTTTAAAGTCACCCTGCGTAATTTTCAGAGTAGCAGGCCGTGGCATGAATAAATGAATAAAAAAAAAACCTGGATATATTTTTAAACTAAAACAATAGTACAAAAGGTATTTAATTTCTGAAGTTCATGTGAATTAGCTATTTTATTGTCTTTCTTAGTTTGACAGAGACAGTTTGTTCATAGTACAGCGAAGACAAGCTATAAACCTCTCAAGCTTATTATCACGTAACGTGGCAGCCAAGAGAGAAGCAAGGAGAGGTTACGAGTCCCCCGTAGGATGCCAGTGTTTGATTATGACCTCACTTCCACCCCTCAATGAGTAATGAACCTCTCCGCTCATATTGACTCGTCTAAATGGAACGTTACCCCTCGGCATTTAGTCTCACTGGAATAGCACTCAGCTGCTTTTAATTACATAGGTGAACAAACCTGGCTTAATATAGAACGAATTAACACGCCCCCTCCAAATTATTATTCAAACCACTCAGAGACGAACACACGAATTAGTGTGAATGACATTCGTGCAACAGTAGAATGGATGAATTAAATAAGTCATGCAATAATGAGTTTTCCACAAGACCTCAGAAATGCGTCAAATTGAGTTTAATGTTGATGATGGGAAATACTACAACATGCATTGCATTGATATGCAAATCAAAGTTGTCACTGAAACAGTTGAGTTCACTGCATAGTGCATACTGCAAATACGTTCACACAGTGTTTGGCGACAAACATATTATTTTACAACAGGTGACTGATTTGCAAAGCAGCTTCTTTTTTTTTCTTTTTTTTTTACAGTATTTTACAGCTACTGTATGAATGAGTAATTGATGTCAATCATGGATCGAGGGCAATAGTGAAGAGGGTTTTCTTGTCTGACTGGGACACAAAATGCATTCTGTAAACAAAATATTCATTTCATGAATATAAATAGGCTATAAATGGAATAGGCTACTAAAACATTTCTTGAACAAAATAGGCTATGCATTTTGGGATATACCCAGCTAACAATTTTTGGTTCCCAGAAGGTTATTTTGTTAAGGTTTGTTTTTGGCCAGAAAAGTTTTCTTAACGTTCCCAGAACGTTATTCTAACATTAATCTAACATTCCCAGAAAGTTTTTGTTTTGTATAACATTATTTTAACGTTAATCTAATGTTCTCATAGCATTACTATAACGTTTCCAGAATGTTAGTTTTTGGTTCCCAGAAGGTTATTTTGTTAAGGTTTGTTTTTCGTTAGCCAGAAAGTTTTCTTAACATTCCCAGAACCTTATTCTAACGTTAATCTAACATTCCCAGAAAGTTTTTGTTTTGTATAACATTATTTTAACGTTAATCTAATGTTCTCATAACATTGCTGTAACGCTTCCTAACGTTATTTTAACGTTCTCATAACCTCTTTAATCCGATATCATTAACCCGTTGTACGTCAGTAATCATCCATTACACCCGCGACCAGCGGCATGAAAATGGATCTGTATGGACACCTATAATCAGTATTATAAAAAAACATATCTTGTTTTTATTTATTGTTTAATTAATAAAAATGATCTGAGCACATCAACCTTGATATGTAAGATTAAATAAGTTTAAATTTGTCCATTAATATGTAAGATTGCGGGGTAACATTACCCAGATTTCAAATTTCTTCAGCAATCAGCACCAAATAACAATGACTTCAAAACAATCTATGGTTTGTAAAATGTTAAATTTATTTACAGACATTAAAAAATGTGAATAAACAATTATTTGACTTAAAGTAGGATATCAGGATACATTCATTTCTTACCACGAAAGTGTACAGTTTGTACAGCGGGACATTCTTTTTTTAGGCCATAAACAAAAACTCGATAAACATCATGTTCTCTTCGGTTAGGCGTGTCAGATCCCTCCGATATCATATTTACTCTCATAACTATATTAATTTTAAGTAATCATTCAATAAAGAGGTCGATAAACGAACACGTCAGTCAGCCAGTAAAACGAAATGACCTTAATTTTCAAATTCCGTGAGCGCGCGGCTCTCTGTGGAAGACAAGTGCTGCGCGTGCACATCAGAGGCGCGCAGTAAATAAAGATAGAAACAAACCCGCGAATTTATTATTTCTCATCACTTTTTGCTTAACCCTGGCTTTAATATTATAATTTAAAACGCTTTCTGATTTATCTCATTTCTATATTTTAGTAAATGTCTGCAACATTTTAATTGGAAAGATAGTTTACATTATAAAAATACGATTCAGGGAACGTTCTGTATAAGTTATTTTGAGGTTATTTTAAAACGTTCTGTATAAGTTATTTTTAGGTTATTTAAAAAAAATAACCACCCTGCAACGTTCTGGGAACTTCATTTTATGCTTGCAAAGTAATAACCTAAAAATAGGCCTAACCATTAGGGAACGTTCTGTATAAGTTATTTTTAGGTTATGGGAACGTTATTTTATGCTTGCAAAATAATAACCTAAAAATAACCATTAGAGAATGTTTTGTATAAGTTATTTTTAGGTTATTAAAAATAACCACCCTGCAACGTTCTGGGAACTTCATTTTATGCTTGCAAAGTAATAACCTAAAAATAGGCCTAACCATTAGGGAACGTTCTGTATAAGTTATTTTTAGGTTATGGGAACGTTATTTTATGCTTGCAAAATAATAACCTAAAAATAACCATTAGAGAATGTTTTGTATAAGTTATTTTTAGGTTATTAAAAATAACCACCCTGCAATGTTCTGGGAATGTTATTTTATGGTTGCAAAAATAAAACCTAAAAAGAACTTTCCTAGAATGTTGTTTTTTGGTTCTCAAAAAAATAATCAAACTGGAACCAAAAAATAATGTTAGGGGAACGTTATGTGTTTAAGTTATGTGGGCAGGCAGATTCTTTCGTTAATGAAATTAGTCTCCATTTAAAAAAGATAAAGTATATAGAAAAAGTATAAATCGCAGTTCAAGTAAACTCAGAATTTCTAGAAAGTCTGAATTCCGAGATGTTAAAGGATTAGTCCACTTTCAAATTAAAATTTCCTGATAATTTACTCACCCCCATGTCATCCAAGATGTCCATGTCCTTTTTTCTTCAGTCGAAAAGAAATTAAGGTTTTTGATGAAAACATTCCAGGATTGTTCTCCTTATAATGGACTTCAGTTGGCCCCAAACGGTTGAAGGTCAAAATGACAGTTTCAGTGCAGCTTCAAAGGGCTTTAAACGATACCAGACGAAGAAAAAGGGTCTTATCTAACAAAACGATTGGTCATTTTCTAAAAAAAAATAAAATAAAAATAATTATATACGTTTTAACCATAGACGCTCATCTTGAACTAGCTCTCTTCTTCTTCTCTATTAGAATTCCAGCAGTGTAGACACTGCTAAGTGTATTACTGCCCTCCACAGGTCAAAGTTTGAACTAATTGTTATATACTTGCACTAGCATATTGTATATGACAATTTAGCTGCACTGAAGCTGTAAATTTGACCTTCAACCGTTTGGGGCCAATTAAAGCCCCCTATAAGGACCTTATAAAAACCTTAATTTCTTTTCAACTGAAGAAAGAAGGACATGGACATATTGGATGACATGGGGGTGAGTAAATTATCAGGAAATTTTCATTTGAAAGTGGACTAATTCTTTAAAGTCAGAATTATATAAACTCGCAATTTTGAGGGGGAAAAAAGTCTGAATTGCCAAATGTTAACTCAGAATTGGGAGATATTAACTTGATATTGTGAGAAATAAGGTCAGAATTGTTTAAAAGGTCAACTGAGAGACGGTCTGAATTCCAAGATATAAACTCAATTCTGAGAAAAGAATTGCAAGAAATGAAGTCAGAATTTAAAAAAAAATTCTGGTGGAAATAGTCTTTCAAAAATGCGATTGTGAGTCCTGAAGATTTAATGAATTTACGTGTTTGGTAGAATGCGGTTGTCACTGTCATAAATAACCAAACTATCTGTGAACGTAACCATATTAAGCACTCAAAAACAAGACTGACAACCGTATTCTGCTGCTGTGTGAACGCAGCCTCTAATACAGAACTATGGCAAATGTGCAAAGAAATCGATCAGTGCTGACAACAGACTACCACTGAGTAAAGACTGTTGGAGTCTCTGTGCAATATGCTTCTTGGCCCCTTTCCTCCCACTCTCATTGTGTTCGGATCTCTGTGTCCTGTCTACAGGGAGTGCTCGGCTCAGTTCAAGTTCATGCGGATGGTGCCCCATAAATTTCAGCAGCTTTTTCTCCTGTAGGGTATCAACAACACTGATGTACTTATCGAGTTGTTGGTTGAGATGGAGTTGAAGGCGGGAGGGGGTTTAACCACGGTCTCATTACCATGGTGAGCAATCCGACATGTATGCTTCATCATCCTGGACCTCCTGTGTGAATTGTTCATCTGAGAGACAGGGATGCCAGGAATGACCCCAGTATGTTCAGGGGCCCGGTGCCCTTTCTTTGGCTTCAAAAGCAATGAGAGAAATAAAAGACACTTCCATCTCCTTCTGTGACACTATCAGATGCCTTCAGCCCTGTTTAATTATGATGGAGATGGAGCCTGGGTGCTTTGAGTGTGACATCAGAGAAGATGAAATGAGTCATTCTAACCTTGCTCTTGGTAGGGTCCCATACAGTAAGGGACATTTCAGGAACATTCTGGTCATGATTTGGCACTTTGGACATTTATGAATTACTACAGTCCATTCATTGACCACTGACACAAAATTAGAAATCATTTGTGAAAATCACAAGCTCCATTCAGATTGCAACACAGTTTTCAGGAGTCGGGGTGCACAGGGTTTTATTACTTTGCCAGCTTAATTATGTTTACAAGCTACTGAGTTGCTATTATGACCTCTTGTCTAATCTTTGTGTGTGTGTCTATATATAATATATACTAATACAGGTGCTGGTCATATAATTAGAATATCTTAAAAAAGAAGATTTGAAAAATTTATTTCACTAATTCCATTCAAAAAGTAAAACTTGTATATTATATTCATTCATTACACACAGACTGATATATTTCAAATGTTTATTTATTTTCATTTTGATGATTATAACTGACAACTAAGGAAAATCCCAAATTCAGTATCTCAGAAAATTCGAATATTGTGAAAAGGTTCAATATTGAAGACACCTGGTGCCACACTCTAATCGGCTAATTAACTCAAAACACCTGCAAAGGCCTTTAAATGGTCTCTCAGTCTAGTTCTGTAGGCTACACAATCATGGGGAAGACTGCTGACTTGACAGTTGTCCAAAAGATGACCACTGACACATTGCACAAGGAGGGCAAGACACAAAAGATCATTGCAAAAGAGGCTGGCTGTTCACAGAGCTTTGTGTCCAAGCACATTAATAGAGAGGTGAAGGGAAGAAAAAGATGTGGTAGAAAAAAGTGTACAAGCAATAGGGATAACCGTACCCTGGAGAGGATTGTGAAACAAAACCCATTCAAAAATGTTGGGGAGATTCACAAAGAGTGGACTGCAGCTGGAGTCAGTGCTTCAAGAACAACTATGCACAGACGTATGCAAGACATGGGTTTCAGCTATTGCATTCCTTGAACTCTTGAACAACAGACAGCGTCAGAAGCGTCTCGCCTGGGCTAAAGACAAAAAGGACTGGACTGCTGCTGAGTGGTCCAAAGTTATGTTCTCTGATGAAAGTAAATTTTGCATTTCCTTTGGAAATCAGGGTCCCAGAGTCTGGAGGAAGAGAGGAGAGGCACACAATCCACGTTGCTTGAGGTCCAGTGTAAAGTTTCCACAGTTAGTGATGGTTAGGGGTGCCATGTCATCTGCTGGTGTTGGTCCACTGTGTTTTCTGAGGTCCATGGTCAACGCAGCCGTATACCAGGAAGTTTTAGAGCACTTCATGCTTCCTGCTGCTGACCAACTTTATGGAGATGCAGATTTCATTTTCCAACAGGACTTGGCACCTGCACACAGTGCCAAAGCTACCAGTACCTGGTTTAAGGACCATGGTATCCCTGTTCTTAATTGGCCAGCAAACTCGCCTGACCTTAACCCCATAGGAAATCTATGGGGTATTGTGAAGAGGAAGATGCGATATGCCAGACCCAACAATGCAGAAGAGCTGAAGGCCACTATCAGAGCAACCTGGGCTCTTATAACACCTGAGCAGTGCCACAGACTGATCGACTCCATGCCACGCCGCATTGCTGCAGAAATTCAGGCAAAAGGAGCCCCAACTAAGTATTGAGTGCTGTACATGCTCATACTTTTCATGTTCATACTTTTCAGTTGGCCAAGATTTCTAAAAGTCCTTTCTTTGTATTGGTCTTAAGTAATATTCTAATTCCCTTTCGAAAGGGAACTTCTCCTCTGCGTTTGCAAACGCTTATGGGGAACGTCACGTGACTCTGTATCTGAAAGCCAACTATCCAATAACTCCAATTACTACTGGCCGGCGACAGCCTATGACGTCATACAGCGTGGCCCGGAAGTACAAAAGGGGTGCCTGGGGAAACAGTCATTATCTCATCGTCTTTCGGGACTGTTTGTGTCATTGCCACTGTCGTGAATATACTCTTAGTATCCTGATAGTACGTCTCCGTTATGTCTGAGGGCAAAGAGAAACGTTTCAGGAAGTGTGCGGATCCATGCCCGAGGTTTTTGACTCCGGAAGATTCGCACACCCTATGCGTACATTGTCTGGGAGATAAACACGCACGGACGGTGCTTTAGGGCGCTGTCTGTGTGAACTGTGAGCGTCTTCCTATGAGAACGCTCCGTTCCCGCCTGGCCCTCTTCTCGAGGGAGGAGGCGTCAACATCTGCGCCTGGTGGGTCCGGCCCTGCTCATGCTGAGGCAGAGCGGCAGCTGCACTCATGGGGCTCGCAGCTGGAGCTCGCTGCCGGGTTTGAGAGAGGTGTCATGGTCTCTCAGCCTCCGGTGGCGGCTGGCGGGGATGAGCTCCTGGATGACGATGATGTCTTATCTCTGACATCATCGGATCCAGGAGCGAGTGTTCTTCTGGCTGCTAGCCCTGTGGGCAGGAGTTGGCAATGGAGGAAGAAGAAGTGGCGTCTACTTCTTTCTCCAAGCCTCCTGGCCCAGCATATGCTGAGATACTGGAGGTTGTGGAACGCGCCGCCGGCAGGCTGCAGCTGCCGAGGAAGCGCGTGAGAAGGGAGCCCGTTCGCGGCAGACTTGACAAACGTTTTCTTTCTGACCACAACCCCGTAACTCCAGTGAGCCTTCCATTCCTTCCAGATCTTCACGTTGAGATCAAGAAGACATGGAAGAACCCATACTCGGCTAGAATTCATCCACATCAGCGAGGGAATTTCGCTGATGTGGAGGGATTGGGCCAGCATGGGTATGTGATTGGATTGCATACTCAGGGTAGTTAGAGCCACTTTTTTGAGGAAAGTTGGTATCTATTAGCTCCCTTTTTTAGTGATCTTCTTAACAGTTATACTGCATATGACTCAGATTGTAGGCCTTATTATATTCAGCTTTCTTCTAGTTAGCAGTTGTTTTACACTACTGTTTAACTGATCATAATGGGCTCACATTCTCACAGGTTTACGCTGCCACAGGCCCTGCCACGTCTTTGTTTGAGGTAGTAGCCTCCCTTAGACCATGTTGGCTTTGTTTGGTTCCCTTTAGTCACAAATATTTAGGGTACATTGCCTGTTGGAATGTGTAGCCTAGCGCAGGTTGCAGTTAGCTTCCCTTAGTTTTTTGGGTTACAGCTGGTTCCCTGTAGCTTGGTTCCCTTAAAATTCACGAGCTGAAGCCACGTGTTATTGAATTGGCAGGCCCCTTCAGGCCTCCTTTTTAGTTTACGTGATGGCACAGTTTGTGTTTTTTAATCTGTGAGTAGGCTGAGCGCCACCTGATACTGGAATGGAGGCCCCTTAAGGCCTCCTTTTCTAGTCGACTTGTTGGCAGGATGCCTGGGAAACCATGCCACCATCGGCCACGCCCCATCGCTGACGGATAGGCCCTAACAGGCCTGTTCACGATGTTTGGCAGCATTTTTCATGTATTAATCATAAAACTTCTAATACATGGCCTTTGGGTGGTATAGTTATGGTAGCCACTTGCTGATGCCACTTGTTTACTAAGGCAGGCCTACTTCGACCTCCGGTGTAATATGTGGAGTTCAGTCATGTACTCCTCTCGCTGTGAGGGTAACAGGGTGCTTTTTACCGAGTATTCCGAGTGGCTAGCCCCTCAGGTTGGTTTGGTAGTGAAACCTTACTGAAGGTTGGTTTAACCTATATCTGCCTCCCTGAGTCTGATTCTAATCTAGTTGAGCTAAGAGCCACCTAGCGCCTAGGGTGGATCTTTTGTGCTCCTAGAAACGGCCACGAGACTTACGCTGTGTGTATTAGAGGTTGCTAGGCCTACGGGCCGCCTGGTTTGAACACACTGGAGTATGTTTGGGTGTATTTCTCTTTGAGAATTATCTGTATACACTTCCTTTGGCCAGAGGCCTGAGTGATAAATTCAACCTCCTTTTGTCTGGTTGTTTATCGTCCTTTGGGCCTAAACACTGCCACGAGCTGATGCCACATGTCTGTTGAGGTTATAGGCCCCTTCAGGCCTTCCTTAATACGTGTTGGCGTATGCTGTACTCCTCTTGCTTTAAAGAGTAAAAGGTGTTTTTTACTGAGTACACTGCTCGTTGGATTGTGTTAGGTGTATTGTCATGCAGGCACTTTGCAGCCTCTTAGACTGCCATTGAAGTCGTCTGTCTACCCCAGAAAGACAAGACAGGTGTTTGGGGTGGCCCCTAAAACCGGGCCACTTTCTGTATAGACTTCTGTTTTTCACATAACTACTATCATGCTGTAGGCCCCTCCTCGGCCTCCATCAGTATGTGCCCATTGCATGGTCTACCCGTTAGGTGAGCTTTGTACTTTCCTTTTAGGGTTATGTTTGTAATAGTGCTTAACTCCCTAAGCTGATCATGGTGGTAGGCCTTAATCAGGCCTCCTCCTAAGATCTAGCCTCAGGCTGTTTGTGCTCCCCTGGATCAGGGTTCTGTAGCGCACGGCCTCCTCAGTGCGTTAATTAAGCACTGAGTAGATCCTAGAATGAGTGGATTGTATTCCCCTCAGTACGAGGGTACATAGCACTTAGCTGAGTTCTGCTCTCCGGGATGCCCGTCTCTACGTGTGGGTTTGAGTTTGTTTCTGCCTCTTTGCAGTCACTCTTACTTACTATCTTCTGTGAAGAATGCGTTTTAAGAGACTCTGTATTCAGACAGGATTGGCCAAGGCTAAGTTTGTCTCGTGACAGACCAGGTCGGCCTCCCTGGTGGCATCGGGGGTGACTTCATTCCCCTCTAGTGACTGGCAGAGGTTCCCTTCGGTTCCTTGGCCACATTCCCTTAAAGGGACCGCTTTTTCTTCAGAAAAGCTGGTTCCAGACGCCTTAGCAGCTTCTGTAGGACCTCTGAGGAGGGCCTTCTTGGAGTGCAGCTTGGGCTGTTGGCCGAAGAGAATGCTGTCACTGACAGCCTGGTGTGACCCGAGGGGGAGTTGCCAAGCAGTTCTTTGTCTCAGCCATTTTTCTTGGCAGGCATTCTCCTCAAGCATGGCGGCGTGGGTATATTGTTCCCCATAAGCGTTTGCAAACGCAGAGTAGAAGTTCCCTTTCGAAAGGTCTGGTTACCTACGTAACCTGAGACGTTTTCTGAGATAGTGAATTTGGGATTTTCCTTAGTTGTCAGTTATAATCATCAAAATGAAAATAAATAAACATTTATTTGCAATATAAACTAAAATGTAGTTATATTCTACTTTTATAGATATTTTTAACCCCTCCCCACTTCTCAAGAGTGTTATTTTAGTATCACTGACAATACTATTGTAGTTTTTAATAATATTTTTAATATTTTTTTATTTTTATATTTTAATTTTAGATAAATCCTTAGTAATTTTGTGGTGGGTTTTTTGTTTGTTTGTCATATTTAGAAGTTTTTAAAAAAAAAATATATGTATATAGTTTTTATTCATTTTTATTTCATCAGTTTAAGTTTACTTAGTGCATCAAGGCCCGGTTTCACAGACAGGGCCTAGATTAAGCCAGGATTAGGCCTTAGTTCAATTAGGGCATTTAATTAGCTTTTATAAACTTACCCTAGAAAAAAAACAAACAAAAAAAAACAAACATTACTTGTGTGCATCTTGAGATAAAAACAATGGCACTGACATATTTAAGATATGTCAGTACAAGTTGCTTTCAGTTAAAGCTACAATATGTAGATTTTTCGCCGCTAGAGGTCGCCTATTCAAAACAAAAACTTGATGACCCAGAGTTTGAGCGTGGAATAAAAAGTTAGGTTTAAGTTTTTTATATTTTAAATAACTCATAAAAGCAAAGTGAATTATGATTGGTTATTTCTCATGTCACATAGACAGTCTCTTCCTGTTTAAGTGAGAGTTCTTGGCCAGAATAAGATGCAGTGTTGACCAAACTCTATGCCATATGCAAATATTAGTGTTATCACAGATATAATTCTTATTCATAGCCTGGCCAAAAGGTAAGGTTTTTGAGATGACAGTGACATTGCTAACAAATGATACATGTGTTCCTGCCACTCTTTATCCATTTGAAAAGCTTGCCCAGCAGTGAGAATAAGAGGAGTTGAAATGAATGCCTGTTTGGGAATGTTGAATTGTTTGTAGGTGACAAAAAAGGTCAGGTGATTTAATCTATCTGAAACACTGTCACAGCATTCTGATCAATACGATCCCATGCTAATGTCAGTGTGAGGAGACAGTCCTCACTACAAGTAGCAGGTGGGTAACAAAAGCCTGACTGGAATTAAAATGACTTTTGTGCTGTTGTCCGTTACCTTTGCAGGTCAAACTCAATACAGAGCCCTTCTAAAGAGGCATTCAGACATCCTGCTGTCCACTTTAATGTATCTGATAGCCTCCTGGCTTCATGAGGGAAAGGGCACCTGTTCACCAGAAATGCCGTTCTTCCAACGGAAAAGTTCAATGTGGCTTTTACGTACAATTATAAAAGGGTTAAGAGATACAAAAACACAGGCTTAGTGAAAAACGAACAGGTTCATTTGTTCCCCACGTATAGTAGACAAATGACACGTATAGAAGGCCAAAATGGCAGATCTAGTTTTATTTTTTAATTCTGTTCGTTTAACGGGATACATTTATGGCATCCACATTCAAATTGTCTCATTACAAATGCTCTCACAGTAAATTCAATCCTCTCAAGAGAAAAAATGCCTGTTTACTCTGGTTAGCCCTTAATAGAGTCTAAGCTTTTGATTGACACCTAAAGCTAATCTTGTAGACCTTGAGTAAACTGCAATACATGATAAACAGAAAACCAGTTCCACTGTTTCAACGGTTCCAATGAGTGAAAATAATCACAAAATGAGGGTTGTCGATCAAATAAAGATTTTAATCAAATTAATTACATGATATGATGATTAATTAATTAAATTAACAACATGCTGCCACTGGTTTGGTGAGGTGAGTCATGATTAAATGTGAAACATGCTATTATTTTTTTAAGTATGATTTATTGTATTAAATTAACAAGTTCAGTTGACAGATCTAAATAAAATGCATCTAAAATATGGCTCTTGAGATGCAAATCGCAATTTCAGATATGTGGACAGATGGATGGGTTTTTGTTTATGCTCATTTTGTTTTCTTCAACAAATCACCCATGAGGTTCAGTTATTGTCAGTAGAGCTTGGCATGTGTAAACAGATATGGTCTGCTCATTCAATATTAACATTTTAGAATCTTAACTGTTTTTCTGCTGTTTAAAGAGGGGTGAATTTGCTGTCAAAGGCCAGATAGTTCATGTGATGACATTGTCATTGAACAGAATCAGATTTTGGGCCTATTTATGCTTAGTCACTTTATGTATCTTAATTTCATTTTAAAGCAATTCATTAGCTGCTATGTTTATTTATTAATTTGTAGGGCTGAGCGGATATGGGTATTATACTGCCCTAGTACTTCAGATTTCCCTTATACATGTGAATTAAATGTGGCACAATGTAGCCTTCATCATCATAGTATGCTATTGCCTATCTAGTGCAAGAGATTCATCAATATGCTGATTGAGGACTGTTGGGACACTCCAGACACAGGATGGTTCTGTCTGGGGAGACTGAGTCATTTACACCTCAATGTCACATCTGTTCAATTTGCTTCACATGCTTTCCACTATACTATTTATCTATAGTGCTCTAACATGTAACCATGTCATGTTTGGTCTCATCTGACAGCTTATAAACTAAACTGAACTGAACGGTGGTGAACATAATAGAGATCATCCTAAGTATCCTAATGTACAATCTAGGTACTATTGCTTGAAGGGGTCCTATTTTGCCCTTTTAGTAAGTCTTGATTTTGTTTTTGGGGTGTACTAGAATATGCTTTCATGCTTGATTGTTCAAAAAAAAAAAACATTATTTTTCACATATTTTACATTATTACAGCATCTCTCTCCCCAGTCTGACTTTTAGTTTAGTTCCTGTTTCGATGAAGCCTTCCGAAATATTAAAATAACTAGTAAAATAGTAAAATAACTAGCTTCCGCCAGACCGCCTTCCGTATTCAACTTATGAAACAAGCATACCTGATGAAACGGAAGCTAGTTATTTTACTTTATAACGTGTTAAATATGGATATTTTTCTTGCACAAATGCATCGCTTCGCTTCAGGAGGCCTTTATTAACTCCCCGGAGCCGTGTGGAGTATGTTTATGATGGATGAATGCTTTTTTTTGAGCTTCAAACAGGTGGTTTCCGTGCAGTGCCATTATAAAGCTTTAGAGCATCAGGGTGATTATTAATATAACTCTGATTGTATTTGTCTGAAAAAAGAAAGTCATATACACCTAGGATGGCTTGAGGGTGAGTAAATCATGGGATAATTTTCGTTTTAAAGTGAACTAATCCTTTAGGAATATTAACAAACAAAAGGATCGTGCAGAACAGATTTCATGCACGGACTTTGCAAGCACGGATTTCACACAACGTTTCAGAGTGGTATGTTTTTTTTTTATTTTACATTTAAGATACGATGTTATACACCATTTAATCATGATATTTGTCCGAAAACTATGGTAATAAAAACAGTAATCGGTCACAAAACCATGGTTAATTTTTCTAAGGGGCAGTGAACAGTCAAAAGTTACAGTAAACACTAAATCAGGAGGCAAAGCTTTGCCCTTTGTTTTTATCGTAGCAACAACATAATAATTTTATAATTTATAATATAAACAAAACTTATAATTGGAACTGTTAATAGAAAATGTAACTACAAATAATAATATATACTTACAAGTTGAAAACCACAAACAACAATTTGTCCTGACAAAGTGGGAACCGCCCCCCCCCCCCCTTTTTATTTGTTTGTTTTTGTTTTGAGTATTCCGTGGGCGGAGATTATTTAAATGAGGAACATTGTGACTTCACAAAAGACAGAAAAATTGCATTGTAGTCCAAACAAATTGTTCGTTGTAGTTCTTGGACAGTAGATTCTGTTAAATAAAATATCTTCCTTTGGAGTGGGCTTTGAAAAAGTGAAAAAGCATAAAAGGACCCCTTTAAACGTGCATTGGGGACCACTGTCTGCATATTTAAACATGTAACTTAATAAATAACTTTGCCTGCTTTTAAGGTTTTGAGAATCTTCCCTTTATCACTGTTAATGTTGAAAGCTACAGTGATTGTAACTTTCGTTATCTATTAAATCCTATGTTTTCCAATCAGTTCAAAGGAAGACTTTTTACCTTTAAAGAATAAGGGGTTAAAATTTAACAACAACTTTAATGGAGTCAGATTAATACTTGAATCATGCAAGTCATCCTTCAAATGCTTTTTGTTCTGATTATAGCAGCTTCCAGCCTTACAAAGCATTACATTTTTATTTAATTCCTGTTCTATATATAGTATACAAGATGGGCACACTGATGACAAAATTAAAAATTGTAGATAAACTATTATTTTAAAATCAGTTTTACTAGCGTCATTTGATTGCATAATAGCTCTAAAACCTGTCATACATCTTCAGAGAGTGAATGGCAGTTTTGTTAAATTAACATGGGTCTTAGATTTATGGCTTCAGAACACTAGGCTTTCTGTGGTTGGATATTGGGAGAATGCCAGAGCCGTTATGCAGCTGTCTGTCTGAGAGAGGAGAGGAATCTATACTTCTGGCTGACACAAACAGCACAGCAGTGCATTCAGGCCCAGGAGATTGGCTGATTCATAACTAATGAATATTTTCCAAGCCTGCTCAGGTTGCATATTACTTCAGGAGCCACTGAACCAGTTCTGGTTTGCCCCACATGAAATACACACACTTTTTTTGTTGACAATTTCTCCAATGGTTGCAAGAAAAATATGCAGAATGGATTTAAATATTGTAAACTGTGTTAAGATGAGAGCTCTACAATCTAATTGGCAGCTAAAAGGCTTATTGCCAAATCACAAAGGCTGACAATACTAAGCACAGAAGACTGCTCACAGCAAATGGTCTCTAGCCAAATGTGCATGTTTCTTGTGGTGCAAAATGCCTGGTCAGTGAAGAATAATATTAACTAACTGTCTAGGAATAATAAACTAGTCAGGACATCAGGCCAATAACCTGAAATCTGTTCTTCCAGATGTTCTCAGAGTACGTTGCGCACATTCCTACGTTCATTTTCATGCATTCAAATCTATCGCGTTGATGATACAAGCGAGAACCAATGAGGTTTGTGTACAGCTTCTTCTCCGAATTCTTCTCCTTATATGGTGTTGATCAGTGTTGCCAAGCCCGCTGTTTTCCAGTGGAATTGGGCTACTTTAACACCGTTGTCGCGGGTTGTTTTTCATGTTCACGGGTTGAAACGACCCCAGATAACATGATATTTAGGTCCGTGTATCATCTGATCATTTCATTTCCTATTTGAAATGAAATAAGCAGAAATGAGAAAACGAAAAACATTTCGTTTCAAAAAAACGAAAAAACAAGATTTTGGCTTGATTTTTCGTTTTTTGCTTCACGGTTAAAAAATGAATAAATTACTTCGTTTAGCACGCATGGGTCTTGAGACACCCCCTTCCGCCGATTGGTCAAGCAAATATGGTCATGTGACCTCAGCCGTAGTTCAGGTCTGTTCAACAAAATAATAGTCCTCTGACTCTGCTGCAATAGCAGTACCGCTTCCTAAACTGTACAGGTCATGTTCTAGATTAGACTTTCTTCTGTGCAACTTAATGCGTTTCACAGAAATATTTATTTCAAAAAATATAAAATATTAATCTGCACCCAGCCTGTTTTATAATACAAATACTGTAATGCCATTCGGCTGAGGGTGGGTAGGTTACCAATGATGGTGAAATTAAATTTGACTGAAACTGTAATCATAGCCGCGAGAATGAGACTTTCTTTTCTTTAAAAAGAATTTCGTTTTGTAAAAATTGTATCTTAATTTTAATCAATGTTTAATCAACCAGTTGCCTGGATTTAATAAACAAAAAACAAATATAGCAGACAATATAATCATGACATGAAGGCGCCGGCGCGATCACTTGTGCGTGAATTGGAGCGCATCTTATAGGCTAAATGAACCGAAACTCAGCGGCTGCTTTCCTCACAGACATGAGAAATATATCTATAGAAAGCTTGAAATGTCTACTTTTAAACGAAATAATTCACAACGAAAAGAAATATACTCCTCTCTAATTATGTAATCCGACTGAAATGTACATTTTCTCTCTGAGAGGCAGCAATATCAACGTCTTTGCAACTGACACTGATTCAGAAAACATTCGTTTATTAATAAACAATTAAAATGTGTCCTTGCTGGGGTTTTTTTTTGTCACATTCATAATCATTACTTTTGCTGATTCTTTATGGCAAGCTTTATAGCTTTATATACATATATATACATATATTTGTATATTACTCTATATATGCTTGTAAACGCTCATTATTATGGTTTATTCTCTCCAGTATTTAAGAAATTCAATTAATATAAATGTGATTAGTCAACTATGGCTTAAATGAACAACTACTAGTCGACTAGAAAAAACTTATTTCACATCCATCGATCCAGCATGTCACAAAGGGTATTCTGGTTTGAGCTTGCGCTCCGCTCTCATGCTCTGACACACACACACACACAAACACACAGGTTTGTTTTTGTGAATTGTGGGGACATTTCATAGGCGTAATGGTTTTTATACTGTACAAAACGTATTTTCTATCGCCCTACACCAACCCTACACCTAAACCTACCCATCACAGGAAACTGTGCACATTTTTACTTTCTCAAAAAAACTAAACAAACAAACAAACAAAAAACAACTTATTCTGTATGATTTATAAGCCTTTTGAAAAATGGGGACGTGGTAATGTCCTCATAAGTCACCCTCTCCTTGTAATACCTATGTCATACCCATGTCATTATACAAATTTGTGTCCTGATATGTCACAAAAACACACACAGACAGACAGAGCATCGTACATTATTATCAGTTTAAAATGATATTCGTGTATGACTAACCCCAACACACACACCAGAGAAAAACTTTGCAGGTCCTATGGCTGAGAGAGAGCCTACTCGGATGAAAACCGCATCAGTGAGCTCAATTATAGCACCGCTATATATATATAACACCGCATTTTATTGTCAGTAACGGTAACGGCGTTGTAACGGGGGAAACAGTAATTTGTTTGATTAGCCTACTAGTTACTGAAAAAAGTAACGCCGTTTATATATAATGCCGTTATTTCCATCACTGCTCAACAGTAATTCTGTAATTTAGAGTGTACATTAAGAATATGTGCCGGTGAGGAATCTTTCCCACTGATTAATTAACTTGTGACAACACCAGTGTTATTTGTTAATAGCCTATCTTCTGTAGATTTTGATCTTTAATGTTTGACAACGTTATTAACAAAACAAATAAGACAGATTTTAGGCTGCATTGTAACACAATAAATGAAAGACCTAGCCTATGGACTTGCCCCTTGATTACATTCAAATGAATGCTTAGGTTTTGGTTCATTATTATTTTTAATGAAAACACAACAACAATAAAATAGTACAATAAAAAAACCTTGCGTATACTAAACTTATAAGATGGATGACATAAAATACACGCATTATAGCAAATATTTATAGCAATATTTAATTACCCTTTGGGGGGGGGGTGTAATGCTATCTGTTATGCATTCTGACTTATTTACACTGTTAAAGAGTTGCATTCGCATGCTAAACATAGCCAAAAACACAAGTTGGACGTATGACGGAGTATTTCTGTGCCAAATCCACTACTTTCGGTTTCTGAGAGATTTTTTTTAGTATGGCCTGTATGACGTCAGAAGAGAGCGGAATTACTTGTATAGGCACTTCTCCCTGATAAGTGTGCGCACACACATCACCCAGAGCAAGAGCACGCTCATCAATGCGTTTCGTTAGGGATACGGTAGCCGAGAGATTTTTCAATAATGGATGTCTCCCAATTGACCCTTGCTGGGAGTTTGATTGACAAGCAATCTAACCAATCATAATGCAGAATCCGCCATTTTGTCCAACAAAGCAGTCAGGAGTTAGGAGATTAACCTCGGTAGATTTTAACTTGAAAAATGGTGTGCGATTGCGTCTTTCCGCATTTTAAACAACATTCCTTCTCATGTTCATTTATGTTTATTTGATGCTATAAATTAACTGGTAGGAAAAGATGATTGGTTCACGAGCTTGTCACCAAAGGAGTGTGTTTTTGGTTGTGAGGGAAAGATTACCTTTTTCAGCTTCCCAAAAAACCCAGTGTTAAGGGAACAGAGGATGAAGTTTGTTTTTCCGAGGCAGCAACAGAGTTGTGCATGTATGTTTGTTTGTTCCCGGAATTTCGGTGATGAATACTTTGTAAACAAGTCCTAGTTCGGCGCTGGATTTGCAGATCACGGGCGGTGAGTAAAGCTGCATCAGATGTCTGTGTTTTGTTGGCAATCTGTGCGCAAGTGCAAAAAATGTAAACAACATGAATGTTTTTGTTCCCTTTGTATTTATAATGATGCAGCTAGCATGCGATCTCTACGCAGAAGCTGCACGCTCATGACTCTTTCGCTCCGCCCACGGCACTACGTCTCCAAGAGCTTGGCTTTTTTCAGAAAGACTCGATTTAGCATATCTATCTTTTATTTATTTATTTATTTTTTGTTAACAAAATTTATCTTGCGTCTTTGCCTCCATTATCATCCTGTCAATCATCTGTCTCATTCTCGTGGCTATGATTACAATTTCAGTAAAATTAAATTTCACCATCATTGGTACCCACCCTCAGCCGAATGGCATTATAGTATTTGCAATGACCACCCCTTGTCCAAAACTGAGTGTATACTGTCTAAAAGAAAGGTTACGACTGCTGCGTGTACACTTGACTGGACATTGGTCTGTGCTTTACCTGCTCTGCGCTGTCTAGCGCAGCTTCACCACACAGATTTAACTGCTTACAGCTAAATAAAACAGGCTGGGTGCAGATTAATATTTTCTTTATATATAATATATTTCTGATATAAATATTTCTGTGAAAATATGTTAAGTTGCACAGAAGAAAGCCCAATCTAGAACATGACCTGTACAGTTTAAGAAGTGGTACTGCTATTGCAGCAGAGCCAGAGGACTATTATTTTGTTGAACAGAATGACGGCTGATGTCACATGACCATATTTGCTTTACCAATTGGTGGAAGGGGGCGTCTCAAGACCGCCCATGTGTGCAAAATGAATTTTGAAGTCATTTATCTGTTTTTTTTTTACGGCTAGTTTTGAGTAGCAATTGGGCGGGTTTTGGTGTAAAAACCTGGCAACCCTGGTGTTGATCGCGCTTATTGGCTGTTTCTCAATTCCAAGAATGCAGAGAACGGACTTGCGTTCTCGTGGAGTCCAGTCTTGCCAGGCGACCTTGAAAGAACGAACTCGGAAGGACACGAGGACACTGAACGCATATTGAGAATTGAGATGTGCTGCGATCCTGTTGATCAACTGACCGTCTCAGCATATTATACACTGAACAAAAATTATAAACATAACACTTTTGTTTTTGCCCCCATTTTTCATTAGCTGAAAAAATCTGTGTTAGTGAGCACTTCTCCTTTGCCGAGATAATCCATCCACCTCACAGGTGTGGCATATCAAGATGCTGATTAGACAGCATGATTATTGCACAGGTGTGCCTTAGGCTGGCCACAATAAAAGACCACTCTAAAATGTGTATTGGGGGGGTCCAGGGGGGTCCGAAAACCAGTCAGTATCTGGTGTGACCACCATTTGCCTCACGCAGTGCAACACATTCAGGTTGTTGATTGTGGCCTGTGGAATGTTGGTCCACTCCTCTTCAATGGCTGTGCGAAGTTGCTGGATATTGGCAGGAACTGGAACACGCTGTCGTATATACCGATCCAGAGCATCCCAAACATGCTCAATGGGTGACATGTCCGGTGAGTATGCTGGCCATGCAAGAACTGGGATGTTTTCAGCTTCCAAGAATTGTGTACAGATCCTTGCAACATGGGGCCGTGCATTATCATGCTGCAACATGAAGTGATGGTCGTGGATGAATGGCACAACAGTGGGCCTCAGGATCTCGTCACGGTATCTCTGTGCATTCAAAATGCCATCAATAAAATGCACCTGTGTTCGTTGTCCATAACATACGCCTGCCCATACCATAACCCCACTGCCACCATGGGCCACTCGATCCACAACGTTGACATCAGCAAACTGCTCACCCACACGATGCCATACACGCTGTCTGCCATCTGCCCTGTACAGTGAAAACGGGGATCCATCCGTGAAGAGAACACCTCTCCAAAGTGCCAGACGGCATCGAATGTGAGCATTTGCCCACTCAAGTTGGTTACGACGATGAACTACAGTCAGGTCGAGACCCCAATGAGGACGACAAGCATGCAGATGAGCTTCCCTGAGATGGTTTCTGACAGTTTGTGCAGAAATTCTTTGGTTATGCAGCAGCTGTCCGGGTGGCTGGTCTCAGACGATCTTGGAGGTGAAGATGCTGGATATGGAGGTCCTGGGCTGGTGTGGTTACACATGGTCTGTGGTTGTGAGGCTGGTTGGATGTACTGCCAAATTCTCTGAAACGCCTTTGAAGACTGCTTATGGTAGAGAAATGAACATTCAATTCACGGGCAACAGCTCTGGTGGACATTCCTGCAGTCAGCATGCCAATTGCACGCTCCCTCAAAACTTGCAACATCTGTGGCATTGTGCTGTGTGATAAAACTGCACATTTTAGAGTGGCCTTTTATTGTGGCCAGCCTAAGGCACACCTGTGCAATAATCATGCTGTCTAATCAGCATCTTGATATGCCACACCTGTGAGGTGGATGGATTGTCTTGGGAAAGGAGAAGTGCTCTGGGAAAGGAGAAGTGCTCACTAACACAGATTTAGACAGATTTGTGAACAGTATTTGAGAGAAATAGGCCTTTTGTGTACATAGAAAAAGTCTTAGATCTTTGAGTTCAGCTCATGAAAAATGGGGGCAAAAACTAAAGTGTTGCGTTTATAATTTTGTTCAGTGTAAGTAGCGGCTAATACACAATAAATGCAACATAACATCACAAACAAATGTCATAACCTATTAAAAGATTTCTTTCATCTTATTATAGACATCGTTTTCATATAATTTCATATCTGTTTATTTTACTGTGTGTATTTATGGAAATGAGTAGCCTTTGTGTTACATGCTTTGTCAATGTTAAGATTTTAACATTACGTTAACGTTTAATCTGGTTTTCCACACAAAGCAGTCAGTTTGTTTGGCTCAGGCTAAACTTAGTGTAGTTAATTTTAAAGTTGTAGTGGTAGTGAACATAATATTGGTATTATCTAATCAACTGTCCTTACAAGTGTTTGTGTTTTTCTTTTAGCACATGTGGGATTGTTTGCAGTTGTAGTAACACTGTATGACTTGCCCGCCCTGGAGACATTTCTGCTCTAAACAAATGCTTCACCAGGCATTGGTGTCAACATCAACAAGAATATGATGTCCCACAACGTACACAGAGGACCCTGAACACCAGCTCCCCAGCCAAGATCAGTTCCCTCAATCAATAGGAGCAGTGTTCTCTGGACAGGGTACGTAGATAAACAACTCATTCTTGTTAGATGGGCCGCAAAAGCAGCCCTGGCAAAGGCTTTTATGAGTGCAAACATCATAATGCAGTCTCAAAACGGTTGCTCCGACAAGGATGGCCATGACTGATTTCCAACTCCGGAGATCCTTTTTACAGTACCAGAAGTGTCACCTCTGTTTTGTCCAATTCATTTCTCATCTCAGCCATTTTTGTGTGTGCTGCACTGCATCTTGTCTACTGACGCCGGTAGAAAATTGTTCGAAATGCGGGGATCATTTACGGCTAACGCTCTGCAGCCTAATGTGCGCTGCATTTTGCCCCAATGCATCATTTCTTCAAATGGAGCCGTTGATTGATGGCCTGCGCCATTCCAAACACCATCCCGTCTATAATAATGCATCACCTGTTGCGCTCTGGTTTGCAGTTTCTATTTGAAATTATTCTGTGATAATGAAGTGCAAATGCTCTTGGTTCTGGCATGAGATTGAACTGCCTCAATGTAACAACCTTTCTACAGGCAAATCATCTCCTTGGTCCCTCGTAGCCGAGTTAATAAATCTAGGTGCTATGACGAGAAAGGCCCGTCAACAGATTGTCTTTTGCCACTGTTGATGGATGAAATTTCAGTGATTCCCAACTCCTCAATGTAACAAGTCAGTGTGTTTGATAAAACAAGAAATATCGGTGCTCCATAGATGATAACACAGGAAATCGTATTCATCATCCTAGGAACAGACGCACACTACATCTGTTTACCACCACATGGGTTGTCTTAATTTCTTTCAGCATAAAATTGTGTAGCCTGTAATGGAAATGCAGTCTTAACCATTATATTTAACAGTCACATTCTGTTGCTTTGGGTTCAGTGCCAGGGGAATCAAAACAATGCCTCAAATATTCATATTTGCATGAGAAGTGTAGTCTATAAAGTTGAAATTTCATATAATTTGTGGTACAACAAACAAACATGGAAAATATGACATTTCAAATTTCATTTCAATTTAATACAGGACAAATCTGCTGCCTCACAGGCAGACTCCATTAAAACAAAAGTATTGGATGATAACTTTCAAACTTGGCTCACTTAGATATGCGTAATGTGAATGTTAAGTCATTGGCTTGGATCATGCAGTTACAATTGATTTAAGGTTAAAAATTTCATTACATCTTTAGAGATGAAATGTCTGTTCTCTCTGTTCTTTTACTGACAAGGTGAGTATGTCTTTATGACAGATAACGTGGATGTGCATTTGTACCTTTCATCACACTTGCTAGTACTCTCCTCTTCACAGATTTTAGTTGTTTCACAATTCACATATAAGGAAGTCTCATGAAGCGTTGCACTGGAAGAAGGTCATTGACATACCTACATTGATTGCATACCTACATATAGCAAGTACACCAACTCAGAGTCCACTTTTTTATAATTCTATGGAAGTGGATTTAAATAAAAATAAAATATTTTATTGGTAGCTGAAATCATTATTAAGTGCAAAAAATGTAATAAACAAACATGAGGGTGGGGTATATGTTTAATGTTTTGTCATGATCACCTGCTGAAGTACCCTGGACTATTACATCACTATATTGGACTCAGTCTCCCATAATCCTTTGTTCCGGACTCATCACTGATCATTGCACACAGCTGTCTTCACTAATGTCATTAGTTTCTGCCTATTTATACCCGGTTTGTTTCTGTCAGTTTCATCGAGGTTTAGTTAATTGTTACCTGCACTTCTGAGCACTATATCTGGTTTTGTTTTCTTGTTTTTCCTGGACTGGTTTATGTGTTTTGACTCTTGCCTGGCTGTGACAACGATTCTGGATATCAAAATAAAACTGCACCTGGATCTTACTAAAGTCTCAGAGCAATCCGTGACATGTTTTCAATCTTGTTCAAATTCTGCTGATTGGTCAGTGACTTGACATGAATTTTAGTTGTCTATTCATTTATTCAAAAATACATTTCATGTTAGGTTTATGTTCT
Organism: Elopichthys bambusa; assembly: GCA_037101425.1. Classification (NCBI taxonomy): domain Eukaryota; kingdom Metazoa; phylum Chordata; class Actinopteri; order Cypriniformes; family Xenocyprididae; genus Elopichthys; species Elopichthys bambusa. The sequence goes on from CM074444.1 coordinate 15,816,478, forward strand.
GTTTGAATCATGTGGAATCATTTGGACTATTTGGAATCATTTACACGACAACGATGTACTAAAATTGAAAATGCTGTGTTACGCATGCCAGGCCAGTAGTTGGCGATGTCACTTTGTAAAGAAAAACTATGCGCCTATTATACTGAACACATAATACATATGCGCATGATGCCACCGTTTTCACAAATTTGCACGATAATAGTATCATTTTCAAAAACTTTGAAACCTGTTTTCAAAAGTTTCAGGCCCCCAAAATGCTGTTGTCGTGTAAATGAACAACCAGAATGCAAAAAACCTTTCTTGCATCACCTTTTTTTCCTGTGTTTTGTTCCCGTTTTCTTCATTCCCCACTTTCCAGGGGCACGTTCAAGCTCAAACCGGTGCGCAACGTTTTACTACGGTTTCCGGGTTGAACGACATGTTTCCTGGAAACGGTGTGCAATGGTGTACAATGGGTTTGAGATACGTTTTCTCTTGTTTGGTGGGTGTGTCAGAAATGTCAGCCCAATCAGCGGCAACATGTATATAAAACATGCAGTATTAAGAGACAGCTCGCACAATGGGTATTAATGTAACATAAAAATACTATAATGTATTGTGAAGTAACACTTTCATAAACTATTTTGCAGTATTAAACACGTATTTATACCGATTTCATCAGGCTCCAAAAATTCTTCAAAAAGCACACAAAAAATAACCTCAGCTCCCATAGTTGCAACTCTTGCGTCATCAGAACGGGGTGTTAAACATACCACCGTTTTCGTTTAAAAAACGTTTTGCAACGTTTTGTCGGGGCTGAACGCAGCCCAGCTCTTCATTTGTTACCATGGTTGCTGATTTAGTTGCACACCTGTTTTTTTTTTTTTTCTTAGTTTCCTCCCTTAGTTAATCAGTGTATTTATAGCCCTCAGTTTGTGTTCTCAGATGTTCGTTCTCGTCTTTGGTTAATGGTTGTTTTTCTCCTGTATTTTTATATTTTCCTGTTATCTTGAGTGTTTATTAATTTTCGTTTGGAAGGGGAACATTGGCGCGTTTTGGCTACCGCTCCTTTCTCCTGCTTTGTTTGTTTGTTTGTTTGTTTTAATTATCAGACAACGGTTTTGGAGCATCTGAAGATCGAAGAATATTTTATTGTACTGCGATGTGGGATTACGTTTTACCCGTCTGTTTATTGTTCCTAATTCTGATCGTCTGCTGCTGGAACAAACTCTCCTGTTGCCCTGCTCAGGACTTACACTTCTGCTATTAGTGTGGATTCCTCCTGCATGGCACTGAGGTACACTGCTTGCCAACTGTTGAAATTGAAACGGAACTATTATTTGGCACATGATACCTATGCTGACTGTGGTGATGTTGGTATACTCCGGCATAAGTGCTACTTACATCGCTTACAGTTTTATATGTTCATCATCTGATGCTGTTTCCTATCCTGCATTTCTTCATAAACCCCAAAGGCTGGTGTATAATCCTGCTGGGATTAACTATAACAACTTGTCTGCGCTCACATACAAAGAGCATTCACGGGTGTTTCCTGAGTCCCCGTGCCTGTTGAAATCTGCATTTTTTTTTTGACTTTATCTGACATCATTTTGGAAGAAAAACTCGTCCTTTTAAGTCTAGTCGAAACATGGCACAAACAATCGGACGGTCTTCTTTTTAATGAACTTACTCCTGCTGGCTACGGGTTATTCGATCTCCCGCGATCCACTGGTAGAGGTGGTGGCATTATTGTATTGTACAACCAGCAATACAATCTAAGACCTGTAACTGTTCCTTTGTTTTCTTCATTCGAATGTCTCGTTTTGACTGTTTCTGAGTGTCACTCGACTGCCATAGCTACAGTCTACCGGCCTCCTAAAGCAAATAAAGACTTTTTATCAGAGTTTGCGGATCTGCTGTCATATCTGTGCCTCAAATTTCAGAGAACACTTTTTTGGGGGGGATTTAAACATCCAGATGGACAAAAAAAGATTCTGCATTAACAAAGAACTGCTTGTCTTTGCTGGAGTGCTTTGGTGTGAAGCAGTCTGTTGACTGTACTACACATAACAAAGGACATATTTTAGACCTTGTGATATCTAATAGATCTTTTGTGTCTCAGTTGTCTACTATTGATTTAGGGTTGTCTGATCATCTGGCAGTCTTTTTTGATATGCACATACCTGTTGCCAACACTGCCTTCTCTCGTATTTTGACATACCGGAAATGGAGATCAGTTGACCCTTCTGACTTTTCTGTTTTTATTGACTCTTCATTAAGTAGTTTCTCTCCATCTGATCCTCTAGAGACAAAGGTTTCTGTGTTAAATTCTGTTCTCTTATCTGGCCTGGACTTATTTGCTCCTCAGAAGTCATGTTCTGTTTCAATTGTACGTCCTGCTCCTTGGTATAATGAGGATTTGCGTATGATGAAGACATCTTACCGTAAAATGGAGCATAGGTGGCGTCTCTCAGGTCTGACTGTTCATCATCAAACATGGAAAGACTGCTTACAAGAATATAAGGCTAGAATTGTTTCTGCCAGATCTGATTATTTTTCTAAAATGATTAATGACAATCAAGGAAATTCAAGACAAATTTTTAATTCTATTAACAAATTGCTGAATCATAAAACTGTCTCTCATGTTACTGCTTCTGATCATCTTTGTAATAAGTTCCTGGATTTCTTTGGCACCAAGGTTGAAAATGTTCGTAGAGGTTTTTGTGCTTCTACTTCATTGTCTTCTTCTGCTGTTTATATTCCTTTTTATTCTGGTACTATGTTCTCAAAATTTTGTGCACTTGACACATTCTCTTTTAGCAGAGGTCTCTAAAATGAAAGCAGCCACTTCTTTACTAGATCCCATACCGACTGGTTTGTTTCAGTCATGATTTGCTTCTCGGTGTCCTGTTGTTCTGAGCATTATCAATGACTCTCTGTGTACTGGGGTTGTCCCAACAGCTTTTAAAATGGCTGCGATTACCCCGGTACCTAAAAAGACAAATATTGACTATAAGAACCTTACTAATTTCCGTCCCATATCTAATCTCTCCTTTCTTGCTAAACGTCTGGAGCGAGTTGTTGCTTCTCAGTTAATTTCTCATTTAATTTCTCATTTAACTGAGAACAATCTCTTTGAGCTTTTGCAATCTGGATTTTGTAAATTCCATAGTACAGAAACAGCTCTGGTTAGGGTTACCACTGACTTGTTAATTGCTTCAAATTCAGGCTGTCTTTCAGTTTTGATCCTTCGTGATCTCTGTGTCGCTTTTGACACTGTTGATCATTTAGTTTTAATTAGGGCCCAAGCACCAAAGTGCGAGGACCCTATTGGATTTCCTCCGTTTATTATTATTATTATTCTTTTCCAAACATTATCGCATTTTTGATGGCCTAAACATGCTCGAAAACTCACAAAACTTTGCACACGCGTCAGGACTTGCGAAAATTGACATCTGATATAGGTTTCAGAAATGGGTGGGGCAAAATGGCTCAATAGCGCCACCTATAAAACTTCAACGGTGTGCGCCTCGGGCAACGTTCGACGTACATGTACAAAATTCAGTACATACCCCGTCCCATTACCTACAAAAAAGTCTCTTGGAGCTAAGTCCTAAACGCGATTTTTGTGCAGTTTTTGCCATTTTCAGGCCTCGTACTTTAACGAACTCCTCCTACAGTTTTAATCTGATCATCTTCAAATTTGGTTTGTATAATCATAAGGCTTGTGCGACACTAAATTCGTAAAAGTGCGTGTCCCTGGCGGCCTGACAAATTTTGATGTTTCGCCATGAAACAGGAAGTTGCTGTAACTAAGGCAAACAATGTCCGATCTGCTCCACACTTGATAAAAGTCCTGTTCTGAACACATGTCCATGCCCATATTCAGTTATAGTCATAGCGCCACCTGCTGGCAACAGGAAGTGACATGTTTAACACTGTTATGGACTCCTGACAGCATATTAAAATATGCCAGCAAGTTCTAAACAGGCTAGCAACATGCTAGAAAAATGTTAGCAAAACACTTAGCTAAGTGCTAAAGCATGCTATTAATACAGTGAAAGAGGAAGTTGCTGTAACTCAGGCATGCAATGTCCAATCTACCCCAAACATCACATATTTGATAAGAGTCCTGCCCTGAACACATCTACATGACAATATTCGGTTATAGTAATAGCACCACCTACTGGCAACAGGAAGTGATGTTTTTAACAATATGATGCACTATTAGCAACATACTAAAATATGCAATTGAGTACTAAACATGCTAGAAACATTCTAAATTATGCTAGCAACACCTAGCTGACTGCTAAAGCATGCTATTATCATCATGAAACAGGAAGTTGTTGTAACTCAAGCATACAGTGTCTGATCAGCCCCAAACTTCACATGCGTAATAAAAGTCCTGGCCTAAAGACATCTATTTGTCAATATTCAGTTAGTTATAGCGCCACCTGCTGGCAACAGGAAATGGCATGCTTTACACTGTAATTCACTCCCTGAAACACATTTCGATATGCCACTGAGTAGCAAACATACTAGAAACATGTTAAAACATGCAACACTTGGCTAAGTGCTAATTTTTGCAATTAACGCCACGAAACAGGAAGTTGTTGTAACTCAGGCATACGATGTCTGATCTGCTCCAAACTTCACACGTTTGATAATAGTCCTGGCCTGAAGACATCAACATGGCAATATTCAGTTACGCTCACAGCGCCACCTGTTGGCAGCAGGAAGTCTGGCACTTTGAAATGACTTTCCCATAATTCTCCTGTATTTACTCGCTTACATGCATGTCACCCACTGTTCACGGTTTTCCTGAGGCCAACAGGTGGTGGTGAGCCTGGGTGCGAGGGCCCTTTCATCGCTGCTAGCAGCTTTAATTACTCGTCTTGAAACTGTTTTTGGTGTCTCTGATACTGTTCTTAATTGGTTTAAGTCCTACCTCAATGATCGGAAGCAGTTTGTTGCCATGGGTGGATTTAGATCTGAGGTTAATGTTGTGCAATCTGGCGTGCCTCGGGGATCAATTCTGGGCCCACTGCTTTTTAATATTTATGTTTTCCCTCTTGGCCAGCTTTTGAGATCACTTGGTCTAAAATTTAATTTTTATGCAGATGATACTCAGATCTACATTAATTTTAAACCTAATGAAACTGTGCCTGTTGATTTTTCTTTCTGAATGTATTTCTAAGATGAAAGAATGGTTGACAGAAAATTTTCTTTGTCTTAACAGTGAAAAGACTGAGATTATGCTCGTTGGTTCACCCCACCAACTACGCAAAGCTTGGTCGGTCACTCTAAGTCTTGATGGTTCAAATGTAGAGTTTCAAACAAAATTGAGGAATCAAGGGGTAATTTTTGATGCCAATTTAACGTTTGAGCCACATATCTAAAATACTGTTAAAACCTCTTTCTTCCATCTTATAAATATTGCCAGATTGCGTCCAATGCTGTCGTTTACTGTTGCTGAGAGACTGATCAACGCTTTTGTGTTTTTTCTGTATTGATTACTGTAATGCCTTGTTGGCTGGGGTATCAAAAGCTACCTTAAGCAATTTGCAGGTAGTGCAAAATTCGGCTGCTAGAATCCTTACTAGAACTAGGATAAGAGATCATATTACTCCCGTTTTGGAGTCCTTGCATTGGCTCCCCGTTAGGTTTAAGGTTGACTTTAAAATTTTGATGCTTACCTACAAGGCCTTATATGGGTTAGCACCTCAATATTTGACCAAGCTTTTAATTCCCTATACTCCAACCCGTGACCTTCGTTCTTCTGAAACTGTCTTTTAACTGTTCCCTTAACTCGTTTAAGATTGATGGGAGATAGGGCTTTTTCTTCACTAGCTCCAAAACTTTGGAATTGAGATTGAGATTGAGATAAGGCAAGATAAATCTCTTGGCATTTTTAAATCTCAGTTTAAAACTCATTTTTTAAGGGTAGCTTTTAATTGAATAATTGTAGTTTTTCATTGTGCTTAATTTATAGTTTTTGTCGCTTTAATCTTTTTATTGTGTGGTGTATCTTTGTTGTTTTATTTGTTTCTGTAAAGCACTTTGAGATGTACATTTAAAGGCGCTATAGAAAATAAAGATTGTTATTATTATTTAGATTTATTGTTAAATAAAGTGACAATTCAAACCGTGAAAATAAACTATTAGGCATCTGTAAAGTTATTTTTATTATTAGTATTTATTAGAGACAAAATATTTTAATAAAACTGTCTCAGATGACCCTCATGACTGTGTCCCCAAAGCTTCAATAATTTTTGTGAGTTAATAAAATGTGTGTGTGTGTGCGTGTGTGCGTGCGTATATATATATATATATATATATATATATATATATATATATATATATATATATATATATATATATATATATATATATATATATATATAGCAATATCATACGAGTAGCCGTGCAATATGGCTATATATCAGCACGGCTGTGATTCGTCTGTAGCGGCCAGAGTGCTGTAGGTAATCACACCGTGCTGATATACAGCCATATCGCACGGCTACGAGTGTGATATTGCGTTTATACAACAGTTCGACGTCACAAGTGTGTAAATAAATAAGAAATAACAACGGAGTGTCTTTAAAAACCCCCTTTTGTGCAGCACTACTTCCTTCAGCCACGGATTCAAATCTCAAATTGATAGTTTGACCAAGCCTCCATTACTAATTCTAAAACGTCACTTTAGAACTAGTAACAAAGGAATGTTGAGTCCCTCTATTGAAACTCATTGTATTTTAGAGAGAGAGAGAGAGATTGAATTTGATACATGCATAGGTCTGTGTAGTGTATCATGACATATAATGTCCTTCATGTAATAAGATTTCACTGCATACGAAACTTCAAAAAGCACTTGTTGTGAAATAGGTGTATGTTACAATTTTTTTTCACATCATTTTGGGTGTTCCCGTGCACCCAAGAACCCTGCATCTTCCCTTCTTATATATAATACATTACGGCCAATGTGAGGTATTGTCCAAAACATCCTCAAAAAGTACCCCTTATCACACAATGTTGCCCTGAATTTCTGAACATGCAAAATAAAATAAAAAACTTCATAAAACCTGACAAAAGGCTTCTCTACACCTTCATACACACACACATATTTTTTATGTACAGTTTATGTCATTTTAATAAGATTACTAAAACAAATAATCTTGCCTTCTTCTCACACATTATGCTCACACTTATTTTTTAGGTTGAATGTTTTAGATGTGTCTCTATTTGACGCTGGCAAACAAATTAGTTAAATAAGGTGTTTTGATTAGTGGGGCATCTAAAACTCTCTGGGAGGTAGGTCTTGTAATACTGCTCTACCACATGGTACAATTTCAAAAACATGATTACATGCCTCAAAAGCTAAAACCAATCTGAATTGTCTGTTTCCTGACCCTTTAGGCACTTTGTAGGTATTTATCCAGAGAGAGAAACAAAGACGAATGGAAAAGTGCCATCTAAAACAACAGGCCAGACAGTTTAGAAGAAACAGGTTGCGGTCAACCTACATGTTGCCATGTAGGTTGTGTGCAACTTCTGTGCAAAGTGATGGATTTTCAGTGGAATTTCTGAAATGTAAGAAATACACACACACAGACACACACACACACACACACACACCGAGATCTATTTTTCCTTTTATTATATACTTTTATTATTCTATATCTGTATCTGACTGTATCCATCATCCCTCTCTCTGTCACTGACTGTATCTGTCATCCCTCTATCAGTCTCTGAAAGTATTATGTTTTGTAAAATATCTAATGTATTATCCTCTTTGTTCCTTTCAATATTTCTAGCCTCTCTTTGAATCCTGGGATGGAACATCATCTGGAGCAGAATTGTTCTTTTTTGATCGCAAGTTTGTTGGACTTGTTTGGCCATGTTGTTGTCTGTTCATGAAGTGATGAAAGTGATCCATTTTTTAGGAAATGTTTTAATATGACCATGTTGGTCAAATTATAGTTATAATATGCATATTTGTTTGCGTATTTATATATATATATATATATATATTATATTTGTTTCCAAGGTTAAAATATATATATTTTATAACGACATAATCTTAATGTTTATCTTTATCATGGGCACTTTTATTTGACATGAACCCAGAAATCTGTGGAGATTTCAAGTCATCAGTTTAGCAGTCTCCCGCTGCCCCTTACCTCACCCTTCTCTGGGAGTTCAAAGTGTGCACCTCGATTGGAATGACAGGTTGCGTGATTGGTGTGTGTTTGAGGGAAAAGGTCACATAGCTTGACATCTATTCTTATTATCCAGCAGCGTAAATTGACTCTGGGACCAAATGTCAAGAAAACGTGGATTAGATCTGGCTAAGATAGTAAAGGGCTCTGTAAGAACTTGGTCTTTTTTAAAGCCATGTCATAAAATGTTTTGTGTCTCTCTTTGCACAGAATCACAGATGCGTATCTCCTAAGTACAATTATGCGTCTGTTTAGCCTAAATCTAGCTCTCAGTCCATGGAGATTTGTCCTCACTTAGCAGAGCTACAGCCTTGCTGATTCATAGGCAGTTCTAAAGGGATGCTGACACACAAGCTATTGAACACCTGCACTGCTCACTGATTCAAGGTTTAGAAAATGCATTAAATTTTAAATACATCATTAAGAGTGGTGGGATGAATGAGAGGCCTCATTATTGTCTGCAAAAACTTGCAGGGTCTGTAGATTTTGTTGTTTGTTGTTATGGACAGTGATGAATAATTTCTGCAGCGCACGTGAAAGTAAGATTATTATTTATTTGACTGTAGTGCACACTATTTAACAATTTCAAGAGGTAATTGTACCAAGAGCTGCTGATGTGACAAGAAAGGAGTGTCTTTGATCTCATGTTAATCTGTGAATTTTCTGTTTGGGCGGTCTAGTAAATTAAACAGCTCTCATTTACTGCGCCCCTCATCTGGTGTGTGTGTGTTTCCTGATGCTGACAACCTGTTTCCTGAAATATGAATTTCTACTAACACGTTTCATTTTGGCAAATTGTTATTCATCCGTGATGATTCTGCTCAGGCTAAATAAAATGTGCAGAATGTTCAGAAGTCTATGGAGTATGGGAAGATGTGATTCATGAATTACTCATTGGCACCAAACAGAGAGTACTTATGTCTAATTCAAATGATCAGGGCAAGTTTTGTACACCTGATGAGAAATAGTACGGGGGATCCTTGGCTTATATAGCCTACAACATGATGTAGCAAGAAAGAGGGTAGGCTATATTGTGAGGAGGCTGCTTTTCTTCTGGGAACCGATCGCCTCTTTTTGCTGAAGTGAATTCGTTTTAAAAATACACGAACCGAATTATGCGGTTCGGTTCCGTTGTCGAGGACATGCTGGAGGACAATGGTACAGTTTTTCCGCATTATTCAGCGACGCCGCAACGCCGTTACAAAAATAAAAAAAATAATATCGAAATATTCAGCGGCAGCGCAACCAGTGTAATTAGATCCCCGAACGAACGACTCCAATGAGTCGGTTCTTCTTACTAAATCAAAAACACAGCGCGGAACTTCGCGAACGAATGACTCTTATGAGCCGGTTCTTCTAAGTGAATCAAAAACCTACATCACTTCCAACGTTGTCCATTTCCCACACTCCTTTGAATAGGTTATTTTTAGTGACTCAGAAGAATCTACCGCCCGCAGTAAAGTTCATTTGCCGAACAAGTGACTCTTATGAGTCAGGTCTTTTTATTGAATCGGAAGGTGTTTGAATCATTAGCAGCGGTCACTGAATTTACGCAATGAACCTCAAGTCTTGTTAATTTCATATCCTAGACTACTCGAAATGGCCCCCCACCTCCTTTTTTTTGTTGCTGTTGTGTAGGCTAGGGTTAGCAAGGCTTAAATCGGTGTTGACTGGTTGTAACCTACATGACAGCGAGCAAATACACATTGTTTTTTGTTAAGTAGCATATGTTGTAAACATATGTTGTTTTATATAGCCTAAATGAATGAATGAATTAAATTTGACTGCCCATTTATGTTTGGTAATTTTAATCAGAACAAATTAGGCCTATTAGATTATGTCGCGCCTAAAATTCTCCAAAGTCTGTAAACACATTTCGAGAGAAGTTTGTTTTTTTTAAATTCTGTTCTGATGAGGTATAATTTATACTTCTGAGGGCAGTGAACGTAAGAATTTTGCTGATATTTCCATAAAAAAAAGCCTATTTCTTCCGCCAAAGTACTAAAAGAACCTTTAATGAAATCACCTAGGTATTTGTAACATGAATCATTAAGACAAATTGGAATCTGAAACAGAATCATTAAAAATATTTTCGATTTCCATCCGTATTTTTGACATTCTAACTTGCATTTCGATCATTGGAAAAGAAATCCTACAAAGCCAGAGATGCTGCCTTTGAGCAGAGTGGGAGATCGTGTGGCGAGAGAAGAGAGGAGCGTGAAGGAGTGCGAGCTGTATCAGTGCAGGTCCTGAAGCAGAAGAGAGAAGAGAGCTATCGGGCTCTTATCACACGCGTTTAAAACCTTTATGTAAAGGTACTTATCTCTGGAAAGAGGAAGAAGGAAAGTGAAGGAAACAGCTAAAGAAGACCGCCAAGCGATGTTTGACTTAATTTGACATGAGAGAGGATATCTGTTTCATTTATTTCTCACTGGGATGCGGATTTTCCCCTTCTTTTCTTGACAGCGTGCGTTTGCCCCGCATCTCTGGTATCATACGGATATATACGGAGAAAAAATTAAGATGAAGTGGCCTTCGAAAGTAGTTTTTGATGGCGTACCGCTCGCTAATGTTTTATTTTCTCTTTAATCGTGTTCAACAGCGTTGCACCGGTCTCTAGGAACGGCGGGAATTGATAGGGCACGCGCGCAGTGCTTATAAAACAACAGCTGATCATTGAAGCTCACATCAAGCCAAATAAAACACTACCAGAAGAATAAACACCACTGATTTTGTTATAGCCTACACAAATCGCGGAGGCATAAAAACGACGAGCTTTAAAACAGGTAAGACGATTCGCATCATTGCTTCATGCAGTTATACGGTCTATTCTGCATTTAGTTTATTCAACATGTGATGGATTGGATTGCATGGGAAATTGCTGTAGATCGTGAGACTTTAACGCTTTGTTTGGATTTAGTCTACATCATTTTAATTCTGTGGACACACGGCAGAATCGTAAATAGCCTACTGAAGCAGCATGCCAAATCGGCTATAAATCCGCTAAACTTGAATATCATTAGGCTATGTGCAATTTGAATCATTTAGGAGCCTTATGTCTCAAATGAATTTTAAAGTAAATTAGCACATTTCCCCCTCAATGTTCTGTATTAGTCAGCGCAACAATTGATAGTCAATGAACACTGCATGATTTGCATGACAATTAGATCATTCTTTGAAATAATTTATTATATAAGTGAGTGGTGCTTTTTTAATCACATTGAGCACCTATGAGTTACTATAACAAATTATGCTGTACTGTTGCATATGCATTCAGATTTATGAAAAAAAATTGCCATACGGGAGAATGAAAGAACATATGAAGAATACGCATGTGACGCAAGAAACTTAATTGTTGTGCTCTATAGTGGTTCCTAACAGGACATTCAAAGTCAAATATTGAATCTTAACCTATTAAAGTGACATTAACCTCAGTTACGGTTAAGGTGGTTCTCTGTTTGTTTTATATATGTGTGCACAAGTCACACATTACAATGCATGAGGCTAGGTGTTACCGGTTGTGCTACATGTGTGCTCTAAACTTTGCAACATCTGGTTCAGCTCTTGCACAGAATGACATTGATTTTCTGAATGACTTGAAATCTTTCTTGATAGTACTGAAATAACCTAATGTTTTTGAGAGCTTCGTCAGGTTGTGCTGAGGGCTTTTGGCTGAAGATGAGGGTGGAATGGGTGTTATCTTTGCACCCCCTGGTGGATAATGGCATGCGAGTCTGTGCTGTAAAAAAGTATGTTTCATAGTCATTATTTGCTCTTAGTGTGTGTGAGCCTACAAAACAGCAACACAATTGTTTTACAAAAGTTATCAAATTGTTATTTAAAGCCCTAATGTTCATGACTGCTTAATGATAATATCGTGGCGTAATGGGTGAATATTGTACTATATGTCAACACAACGCTTCTTTTAAAGCTAACTATGGGGATATTGTCTCCTTCACTAAATGCAATAAAGCGAGAACAACTTTAACCTGAACTGCATGCTATTGATGGGAATTTTAATTCATCTCAGTGGCTGGAATCTTGTAAATTCGTGACCCTAAAAGATGATTTCACTCATAAGCTCGGGTGGCCTTTCTGGGGGTTACATTGTTACGCCATTAGGTGGCGACAAATGAGTGTCTTTTGTGTTTTGAGCTAATCATGGAGTCATTCACTTAACCGATTCCTTAACAAACACTGAGTGTTTAAATGGTTTGTTAGAATTTGCAAGTCTACAAATCTAACAAGAGACCCCAGAAAGAAAGTTTAAGCATATGTTTCTATACATATACCAACAACAAGGCATATGTGTCATTTCATCATCATCTCTGGTGGTATCCACTGTTTAGTATAACAATTATCAAGCTGTTAATAAAAAGCTATAGAAATAACAACAATAACTGTGTAAATATATTAAGAGCTTCAATAACGTCTTACGTCCTTTTAATTCTGTATGGTGGCCATTTTTAAGCATTCATATTTCTTCTGCCTTCTTTCTCATCTTATTTTGAACAGAACTGAATAAATCAGCAGGCAGATAATCAGCAGATCCTCGTTTGGTGCCTCGTTCAGTCCTGCTTTGATTCTTGCACAGACTCAAAAGAAACTGTGAAGGGGGCGTGTTTGTTCTGTATGTGCAACCAATGAAATGTTCATTCATAGCCCGCACGCCAATGCTATTGGCTCATGCCATAGTCAGTCTTAGAACGCGGTAAATGTGCGCGACATCACATCAGATCAGTATGAGTCAGTGCATGTGAACAAAACGATTCACTTACTGAAAAGAGATTTATTCATGAACCAAACTCTACTCCAATCACTTTATCACGTTGATTTATTATTGCGGACAGTAACAGGTCTTAAATTAAATCCTCTTTCCTCTATATCCAGCAGACACCTTCATCATGTTCATCGTCGGTATGAAGACGACATAAGTGCAGTTTTTTTTTTATAACAACAGCTTTTTACGCACCAGGTTAGTGATGCACTCATGGACAGGCCCATGCGAAATCTGGCCTTTTTTATTTTCTGTGCTGATTATGAAGGACATATGTGGAATTCTGTGGAGTGAAGTTAAACATGGTCAAAAGTGAAAGTACTCCACTATCATCGGTAGCTGAAAGCATTAATTAGACAACATATTTAATAAACAATCAGGGGACAGATTAACATGATAGATTGATTAACAGGTAATTAATTTCTGAAAATACATTCATTGTCTGTCTGCTCCGGGTAATGTGTCTTCACGTTGCAGTGTATTACTGTTCGATGCAATCGTTGTTTGTCTGGCTAGTAAGTGACAGGCTCTGTTAATGGCAAATCCTTGTTTGTTTGGAAGGCTTTTTTTTTTTTTGGATAGTATTTTTCCCATAGTGGGTGCTTATCAAACAGAAGGCTGCGGTGAGGCCTTCTGTGTCCTTCCAAGTCCAGTAATTCAAAAGCTTGTAGGGTAAAGTCTCCCTCAGCATTAAACGCTAGAATGAGAAGGTCTAGGCCTAGTTCTAGTAGGCCGAAATGCACATGGCTATGTCATAAATGTTTCCTCCCCCGCAGTCATGATGCGAAAATACTAATAATATTATAATTATGAAAATTCGATTCACAAGGTAGTCAAAGAAAACCTGCATGCAAGCTACAGCGACAATGGAGGCCTATATAGACGACAGATTGTGCGAAGAGTACACTCATTTGTACAACTCTATCATGAAAGAATACAAATATATTTACATGGGTTATAACCCGTGGAGAGAGATTGCTCAAAACTGTGCATGCGTCAAATGCCTGTGTACGCGTACGAGTCAAGTGAAGTATACTTTGCAAGGCTGTGCGCATATGCTTCCAAGGCTTTAGTGTTCTGCTAATTCTTTATTGTGAGTTGAAATAGTTTAGTGTGCAGTGTTCTGCTGTATTTCAGGGGAACAAAGACATTTACTTTATCTCATTTATTATTTACTGGCATATTTATGTTGCATGTAATAAAGTCTGCGAAGTAAAGTCTGCTGCAGGCATGAGCATGCTTGGATGACTTTCCAGAAGGTTTCTTATTGCGGAATTGTGAGGTTTTTTTCTTCAACTGATGTGAAAAATAGTTTTTCATAAGTTTGGGTTAAGACTACATGTTTGTCTGAACAGTGGGAGGCCCCTGGTTTAGCAAACTTGTTGCAATTTTGTTTGGTGTTGCTAATGTACATTAATGGTACATTAATGTCTTGGCATTGGTAGTGGGACTGCTGTAGTTTAGTGATATCAGAAGCATGTAATTATGGTTAAAGGTAGCTGAAGCAAATGCTTCTTGGACTAGTACTGCTGATTTGCATTTGTTTTCATAGAAAGTCTGTCCCTATAGACAGAATGTGCACAGCAACTGAACAAACACGATTAAAAGGGCATACAAAGGCCCGCACAAGTTTGGAGCCTGAGTGCCTGGCTGCTGGTAGCAAGTATGTATATGCACCTGACAGAAAATGGAGTAAGATGCATGATCTCATTGGATGCCTGATCAGTTGATGGATAGGTCATGGAGAAGCACAACTCTCTGTTGTAGTGAAGGTTAACCAACATGGTGTGACAATTTGTCAGTATCCGTGAGAGCGGTCTCCAAAGAATTGAGACAAGGGCATCATTCAGCACTTTCTGTGTTGGGGGCCACTCACAGGACATTTGCCAATCTGTGCAACACCCATGAGACCAGCCCTTCACAAACTCAACACTCAGTCTATTTTCCTAACTAATGAAAACCCTTTTTGTACAATAATTGATTGAACAGTAGTGATGCTAGAAAACATGCTTCTGTGATTTCTGGAGTATTTTCAATAGGGATGCACAGCATCTTATTGGATAATTAGTTATCATATATATATATATATATATATAATATAAAATTATTGCTGGGACAATACATCGATGCAGCGCGAATTGAGAAATTATTCTGGATCGATTCTGATATATTCCGTATGTATCGCAATTCTCTCTCGAATCGATTCTGAGCTTAGTTTTCAACAGCAGATGACACTGCGTGCTTTAGAAACAGACATAATCTGCTTCCTTCCAAATCCTTACACACACCACTTGAAACTTCTATAAAATAATCATTCATAAAGTTTGAAAAGTTGAAGTGAATTACAAGGGTGTTTGCAGTGGGCGGTTTACATTAATCTCATGTCATAAAAGCATTCTGAGGTGCAAATACATCTCAGCCGAATGCATGAGCGGTCTTCTTCGTGAGCATTTGAGCATGTGGTTAAAAAATAGCTTAGAGCGGCATCTACTGTTATAAAATAAGCTCAGAATCGATTTGCGATGCATTTGGAAAAGATCAGAAATAATCCATGAATCGCGATGCATCAATAGTATTGTCCCAGCCCTAAAATTATATATACACATTATATATATGTATACACACACACAGCCGTTAAAAAGTTTTTAGTATTTTTAGTAAGACTCCGTAAGATTAAGATGTTTTTAAAAGAAGTCTCAGCATTTATCTGAAATAGAAAACTTTTGTAACATTATACAGTACCGTTTAAAAGTTTCGGGTCAATAAGGATTTTTTTTTTTTTTAAATAAATAAAAAAAAAATAAATAAATACTTTTATTCAGCATAGATGCCTTAAAATAATTAAAAGTGACAGAAAAGACATTTATAATGTTACAAAAGATTCCATTTCAAATAAATGCTGTAACTATTTTTAACATTTTGTTTTTTTGAGCATCATGTAACACTGAAGACTGGAGTAGTGATGCTGAAAATACAGCCTTGCCAACACTGATATAAATTACATTTAAAAATATATTAGAAAGCAGTTATTTTAAATTGTATTTCACAATATTACTGTTTTTTTTTTGTTGTTGTTTTTTTTAATTATTAATCAAATAAATGCAGTCTGGCTGAGAGGAAGAGACTTCTTTTAAAAACATTAAAAATCTTACCGATCCCAAACTTTTGAATGACATTGTATATATTTTGTATTAAATTTATTATAATGTTGTGATGCTTAAATTCACATGTAGCATTTAAAACAATTGATTTTAGTTTTGTGTGTTATTTGTAATTTATTAATTGAAAACAACATGATATATTATCAACTTATTGGTATCAGACAAAATTTTAATGTATCGCTCCTTGTTAAATTTTGATTTAGTTGAAACAGATTGATTTTTGAAATGGTGCAGTCCTGAATTTCTATTACTAACACTTGTATAATGGTGGATTAACAATAAAAATCGCAATAACATAAACAAGCATTTAAAATCATGAAATGATAAAACCATACAGGATTGGTTGTGCTCTTAGAGCCTTCCACAGCTAAGGCCGTTTCAAAATCCATATGTCAGTCAATGAGCAGAATATAATGTCACGGAGCATGACATATCCATATCTGTCCCCTGTGTCTAGTATTGATTCTGTGGTCAGTAGTGTTTAAGTGAATTTTCCAGGCCTCTCCTTCAGAGCAGCCCAGCCCAGCGTAGTCAGTATTTCATAGTTAATAATTACTGGCACAAATCAGTTTAGCCCAGGTGAATGGCTGAAAATTGCAGCTGCTATGTGATTTTCCTTGAGGCTTTCACAAAATATAATCCTTTGCGGATTATTTAGCATATTATTATTATTATCATTATTATTATGTAGCAAGACTTTTGCACTTCATATGGCACTGTTATCTCCTTGGCTCATGAAGAGAGCTTGAGAGTTTGAATTTAGCAAGATGTTATTTACAGACATTTGATTTCAGTGTTTTGGCTGTCGAGCACATTCTGAATGTCACCCACCCTCCAAAAATGCCTCTTTCATGTTGCCCTGGAAGTGTCAGCTGTCAGATGTGTCTCCAGCTGAGTTTCCTTTCAGGGCTATTCAAGGTCACATGAGCTGCTTTTTCTGCAGGATATTCAAGTCACTTTTTTTTTATCAACTTTGTGCACCACCTTTGTAGCGCATCTCATCAAGTTCATGCCTAGTTGTTGCCATGACAGCACCACTTCACGTCACTCTTGTGAGAGCAAATGACATGCATATATCCTATAAGACATAGTTGAGTTTTAAGGAGTCTAATATCTCAGAATGATCAAATATGCATCTGTCGAAAGTGAAAAAATGGTCTAAGGATCTTTCCCTGCAGGAGATGTATAACTGGTGAGTGACTGAAGTATTGTACATTATCTAATGCTTGAACGAAACACTTCTGCGCTTACTTACCAAAGACTCAGGGTGAACGTAAAGGATTTTTGTGACTTAAAGGATGTGACATCTTCTAATTGACTGATAAATTAAAGAAATGTGTTTTTAGAACGACCTTCTGAGGTTTTACATAAAACAACCTATAGAGGCTGGTCTTATTTAATGCCTGAGGACTTTTTTCATCAATCTTGGTAACATCTAATTTCTCCTTTCCCCTCGCAAGGGCCTTGCTTTTCAACTGCTTTCATTTAAATGTTGTCTTTTCATCCTGTTGTGACTTTTTTTTTTTTGTCATATTTCACCAACATGGTCAGCCAGGAAAATACAGCTGTACAAAAAGATTGTTTCCCTGTTTCTAATTTTGGTCAAATGTTTGCCAATTATGGTGTGAAATTGCTAGCTGTTGTTTTTTAGATATGGCTACTTGATGAAGGAGGCTCTGTGAGCAGGAGCTTGACTTTCATTTTTCCATTTTCTGTTTCACTGATTCCTTCAGTTTTTCAGACCTGAAAATTAGCATTGTGGACATCAGTTCCCTCATACTACCCTCAGATTTCACCACCCGTGTGTCCATGAGCCCTCAAAGCCTTGAAGATTACATTGATATACGAGTTAGCATTTTTTTTTTTTGGTACATCAATGTAGTTTGAATTATTTATATTTTGATACCAGGCTGTCTAGTAGGTAGTCCCAGTGATCACTCACTTCATCAGTTCAATGGCGGTTCTCTTCCTCTCTGCCGGGCTTTAGTCGATACGTGGAGATGTCTGTACACTTTTGAAGGATTCCACCTCCGCAAATAAGCTTCCAGGCTCAGAGAGAAGTTCATTGGAGACAAATGGTGCACATTTCACAGGTAGGCCTTTGCAACTGCCGTGATTTGTTTCATTGCTAATGGGGGCTGAAGTGTCGGAGCCCCAGGCCATTTGCTTTCTGGAGTGTCAGTCTGAGCGAGAATAGCCAGCATCTCTTAACAGCTTAAAAAAAAAAAAAAAAAAAAAGCCCTCAGCACCAAGTGAGTTCCTCACAGACTGGGCTTCCAGAAGACTTTCTCTTTACCTCTCCTCATTACCATACACAGGCTCTACAGATAGAATCTCTAATGCCCACAGGGTGCTTAACGCACCACAGAGGTGACTGCTGAAGCTGTCTAATTGGCCACCCAGGCAAAGCCATATGGAAGCTACCTGGGTGATTGACAGAGGCCATGGAGAAAAGGAGATCCCAAGCGGAAGGCTGGATTGTCCTGGCTCCTTTTTAATCATGTCGTTCAGCATTGTCGATAAGAGATGTTCTGAGATTAGAGTTCAAGGAGGACGGCCTTGCGCCGTGACTGTGGGATTTACTCAACATGTGGAAGAGATGACTGAATCAGTATTCAGTAAGGAGGAGCAGAAGGTTACAGCTGAAGGCTTGAGCCTAGCCCTCTTCTCCATATTTAGTATGAAGATCACATTATTTAGTATGCAGATCACATTATTTTTGTAGAGTAATGAGGTGTAGCCAGATTTACCACAGCTTTTACCAGTCTGATGTAATTTATATGCATTACCATTTAAAAGTTTGGGGTCAGTAAGATTTTTAAAGTTTTTGAAAGAAGTCTCTTTTGCTCCTCGAGGCTACTGTATCAAAAGTACAGTACAAAATATTGTAAAATATTATTACAATTTAAAATAGCTGTTTTCTATTTGAATATGTTCTAAAGTGTAATTTATTCCTGTGATGGCAAAGCTGAATTTTCAGCATCATTCCATTCCCGTGTCACATGATCCTTTATAAATTATTCTATGCTGATTTGTTGCTCAAAAAATGTTTCTTACTATTATCAGTGTTCAATAAAGTTTCTGTGAAAACCGTGATAAATTTTTTTTTTAATGATTATTTGAAATTAAAATCTTTTGTAATATTATAAATGTCTTTACTGTCACTTTTGATCAATTTAATGTGTCCTTGTGGAATAAGTTATATATATATAAAAAAAATAGTACTGACCTTAAACTTTTGAGTGGGTAGTGTGTGTGTGTGTGTTTATATATATACACACACACATTATTAATGGTGCAATATGTAAGAATTTTGCAGTAAAATATCCAAAAACCACTAGGCCAGTGTTATATATTTTGTTCACTTGAGTACTTACAATATCCCAAATGTTTGCAACTATTTGTAAATCGTGAGAAAATTGCTATTTTAACCAAAGCTCCGGGACGTGTGAGGAGTCGCCTGTCAGTTGCATCATACCTGCGTTACCCTCAGTTTTTTATTTTGTAGAAACCATGGAAACACCAAAGACACTTTAATATTTACATGTTTTAACAGACAAGGGAACAACTGTTTTGATATATTTATAGACAGAAAATTAATTATTGTTATATAGCTCAACACATTTAGTCTTATTGTTTAAATCTAATTTTCTTGATTTTTTTGCGAGTACCATGCCTCAGAGAAAAAGACTATTTTGTGAAGTAGCTAACATAGCATAATCAGATCCAGCTTTATTTTTAGTAATGTAACACAGCACTTTCTTAATCATACAATACGTTTTAAAATTAAATGCATGCCATTTATCAACACAAGCCATCCAGCATTTAATATGATATTCTAATATCAATCAAGCTTACTGCAGTGTGTAATGTCATAACATCATTTTTAGCACATTCAAATGTATCTAATATGATAAACAGTGCTGCGATACCTCATACTCATGACCAGAAAAGCGGAAGCGGCGCGGAAGCGACTGCGGCATGATAACAGTTCCGCTGCTCGTGAGGCGTGTTGCGCAATCGCTCCAGCGGCCTCGTTCAACTCCCACAACTCGGTCCTGCTCTGCTTCATACTACAGTAACGTTAATAATAGCATCCATGAACATGATTTCTTCCCGTGTCCTATCCCAATTGTTTTCCACCGGCTGTGAGGTGAAGACCACAAACGCGCTCCGCGCTCAAACTTGGCGTCATCAAGCTATGCCTTTGTTTTGAATAGGCCTCTAGCGACCTCTAGCTGACAGAAAATATTACTTATTGCACCTTTAATACATTATTAATATATATATATATATATACTTTTTTTTTTTTTTTTTTTTAATGTAGTTAAATTCTAAATGTGGCTTTGCTGACCCCCATTTGAAAACCCTAGTTGTAGAGTCTTAAGAATTTAGTGTCCCTGTATTACCCCCAAAACTCTGCTCTGCCCTTTTCATTGGATCTTTCCCAAGTTCCCATGTTTTTGTTTTAGATTAACACCAGTGCCAGTTCATGTTTGGCTTGTGACAGGGTCATTATCTTCGAGGACTTTGCAGGAACAGTAAAACATTTAAACTGTTCTGGTGGATCTTTGGACAGCTCAAGGATGGTAATGACCATGAGGAGACAAAGACATCAAATTAGTGCCATTGAGAGATACCATTCATGGCTTGTCACAATGTGCTTGGTAAACCACCAGTTATGCTACAAAACTACATTTAAACAAATGAACTGCATTTGACAGAGATGAACCAATTAGCCAACAATTTGCTTCGATCTGCGATTCATTATAGAAGCTATGACAGAGATCATTGTGAATCTCAAGGACTTACGTAGAAACAAAGATTTTTGCTAAGAAGAGAAGATAAAAATACAACACAGACATCAATTATGGAAAAAAATACAAAACAATATTGAAGGATTCGGATGCTGCAGTGGGCACGGTTAATTCAATTAGCAGGAAGTGGAAGTGATATCAAACCACAGACACTGGCTGGGAAAAGTTGTCCTTCAAAACACTTTTAGCAGTTAGACTCAATGCTATTTAAATATTTTTTTTATATATTTTTTTTTTATACACAACATAAGTGATGCCAGCTGAAAAGGAAAGTAATTTCATGTATCATTTTGCACTTTATTAAGCCCTAGAATGTGAATTAAAAATGTAAATAACTTGATTCCAACGTTGTTACTAATAACTAAAGCTAAAACTATTCAAATGTTCTCATGAAGTGAAAAAAAGCTGAAAGAAATTAAAATATAAAATAAAAATATTCAAATTAACAAATACATTGTATAAGTATTGGTAATACTAAAATAACACTGACTATAATCTTGAATTCTTTAGCACTTTGAAGAAACTAAGTGCAAATTGCTTTGCATATTCTTCTTCATCTATGCATTGTTGTCCAAACTCAGAGCTGCAGTTTAGCTTGCCAAAACTACTCTTGTTATTTTTCAAATCTTAGATGTGTATTAAAACCCAACTTTGATTCATTCTTTGTCATGCATACATAATGGCATGGGATAGTGCAATATGGAAGTAAGGCACAGAGGGAGAAGGCAGCTCATTAGTTACCGCTTCCCCGAATGTTCAATTGTGTTACCAGATGCTGGGCCTCATCGCAGATTTCATCTTTAATCAACTGGAGAGCCAGAACGGAGCCTCTCTTTTAAACCGATTGTTTAGAGAAGAGTCGCATTTAATGGCACTCACCCTGTCATCGCTTGCTTGTTCGCTCACTCGTTCAGCAGGACTGCGATGATCCAGCGTTCTTATCGGTTCAGACCTCGATTCCTGAAGTGAACGTGACACTAGGTCGACAACATTTGACTTCATCCACTCAACCCCAGCAGCACGATGACAGCTTAGATGGGTGTCCCCTCTTGGGATAATGACCCATTTACCGCTCATGTGGATCGGGGCAAGTTAGGTACTTCACAGAATAGAGAGAAAAGCTCCATCTCTCGCTATACTTCAACGTGGATTTCAGGTCAGAGCAGTGAATAAAGTCTGGCTGTAAGGGACAGGAACGGTGCACAGACTGGGGTAATTACCCTTTCCTGCTGAACAGCTCTCCATTCTGATATATAGCCCTGTGTGTGTTGTATAAACATTATGCCCTTCAATCATAGCCCTGTGAAGTCACCGCAGGAATCGTTGGTCTAAACACGGTCTTCCGACCTGACCCTAAGCATTATATGGTTCCTCAGTTTGCGACTCTACCAAAATGGACTTGAAGTTTTTAAGATCTTAAGAAATTGTCAAATTGATTTCATTATAAAGGTTCCAAAAGGTTTTTTTTGTAGTGATGCAATAGAAGAACTATTTGGGGTTCTCCAAAAGAATTTTCTGTGAACAGTTTTCAAAAGACAAATTTTTTTTCTTAGTGTGAAAAATATTTTATCAAGGCCATATTATGCCCTTTTACAAAATCTTGATTTTATTTTTCCTGGGATCTACAAGCAAAGGTTTTTCATGCTTGAATGTTTTTTTTTTTTGTTTTGTTTTTTTTTAATACATATTTTACATTGTGGCAGCAGCTCTCCTCCCACTTGGTCAGTAATATCTGTTTAATTCCTGTCTCTATGAAGCCCCTCCTTTGGAAAAGTGCAAAGTACTTTGATTGGTCAGCCGGACCAGTGTGTTGTGATTGGTCAATCGATTTGAGAAATATCATGCACCTTACCATAACCGCAAGTTTCATCACGCTACTAATGCAACTCAAACAGGCCTTGCTCCTTTTTTTGCATTTGTTTTGGGCAGGAATTATTTAAATGAGGAATATAGTGACCTGTACGTTGCCGGAAGAACACTAAAGACTAAAATCGAAGCGTTTCAGGGAGTTCAGAAACAGTGTTTACTGATATAGAGAATATTCCTTCAGAGTGGACTTTGTGCTTTGTAACTTTATAGACCTTTTTCATTCTCAAACAGAAACAGTACACACTACAGAAAGTTGAAAACGTAAAAAAAGCATAATAGGTCCTCTTTAATAATCTGAAGAAACTTTTACCAATATAAAGAATCTTTTGTGCAATGAAAAGGTTCTGTTAAAGATTTTTCATGGACCATTGATTCTATGACAAATAACCTTTTATTTTTAAGAGTGTAGAGTGTAAATAAAAGTTTATTTGTCTTTTAAGAACCGCTTACAGTGTTTTTGGAATAAAATGGAATATTGTTGGCTTACTATTAATGTGTCACACTGGACCTTGCAAAGGTTTAAAGGCACAAATAAGCCACGTAATTACTGTGGCAGCCATAATATCTTCTAAGACATGCTGATCACAGAGGATTGAGCCTAATCAGGAATCTCATTCAACCATTTAATCGAATGTGTTTGTGCATTGAACACACATTTACACATGATGCAATGTGACAAACTAAAAACAGCTTTGAGATATTGGCTCACATGAGCATCTTCAAAGCACTGTTTATTAGCAGTAGTTTCTGTACTGAATAAATGGTGTTTGCAAGATGAGCATCACTTTTACTATTCAGTTTTTGCTGTGTCCCATGCAGTTTTGATGTGGACCTGAATGATGCCTCAAAACGTGACTTGCTGTTGATAGGTTATTTGTGATCAGATGTATAATTACAACTCGTGGCAACCATCCACAACATCCTAACCTCATGGAGGCGACTTTTATATTGGCAAGCACCCATTCAATTCTATTTGGATAATTAAAAAAAGTTGTTTTGCAGTATTTAAGTTTAAAATGTATATTTGGTTATAATACAATTCAATACTAATTTGTCTAAAAATAAAATTTGTTGTTTTAATGCTGCAAGTGAATTTAGGCTTCACAACATTATAATGAACAGTGTGAAAAATGGATGTTAATTTTGAGACTTGCTAATTGCATTTAACAGTGTTATTAAATTATTAGTGTTCTGAAATATTAAGTGAGTGTTAAGATGGCTGCAAAGGTAGAAAAGAGGAAATGAGCTTTAAATGAGTATTAAATATCCACAATCAACTGACCGATACTGGATATGTTTAGTGTATACTCACTTTCCTTTTTAATTTTCCCTTTTTACGTTTAGATTACCTTTGTTATAAATGAATATTAAAAATGGCAATAAATATTGGCAGACAAACTATAGGTGTCCAATATATTGTACATACATATAGTTACATTTGGTTAAAGTTGCAATGAAATGCAAATAACGACAGATCTTTTATTCAGTATTATAAAGCGGTTAGTTCCTGTACTTGATTCTGATTGGTCAATATCAGTGTTTTATTCACGATAAAACACGGCTATGACCGCTTCACCCAACGGTTCTGTGTATCACTACACAGGAAGGTAATTTATATTGTTCTTTGATGTTTACTGTATTATGTAGAAGAGTGTTGTGAGAAAAAGATTGAGTGAGCAAGTTTATTACCTGGATTCAGATTTAGCATTTTCCTTCAGGTCAGTCCTATGTTGATAATAAAAAATCTGTTTAAATGTCCGATGTATTATCTTGTCCTTTTAACATTTAAGGGGTTTTCCCATGACTGACAGTGCTAGTCAAAGCATTTGTCATTTGCGTCTTGTTTCGTGTTCACAACAGTTCAGTCTTTTCAATGTAAAAGTCTTCGCTACTGACTGACACACTCATAAAGACAGTCTTTGCTGCCATCTAATGGCATAATAATGTAACTTCTGTTGCTGTTCACGGTCAGGGACTATTTTCCGGTGGAAGGAAGGCTTTTAGTAAAAGTTTACTTAATGAAAGTTGCATTGATACATATTTTTGGCTTTAATATTTGTGTGGTAACCGTTTTATAAAAGCAATAAGGTACTCGAGGCTAGTACTGTATCGTGAATAAGTCACTGCTAAAGGGGTTGCTAACAACGCCCTTCAGCCGTGACTTATTCACGATACAGCACAGCCTCTCGTACCTTAATGCTTACTTATGATACATCCAAGTGAAATGGATTATTGATCAGATGTTGATCAGATCTCATCAGCTGTTGATTGGGTTCTGAGATGGGGGCATTGCACTTAATTTAATCTGAATCATGTCTTTTCACCGGGCAATTGTGAGGTCAAAAAACAAGAATTGTTTAAAATAAGATCAATAAGTGAGTTTTCATTTCATGTTGACTTTAAATAAATATTAAAACAGGAAATCTTTACCTTGAATATCAACAGTTTTCTTGATTACAAAAGCTTCTTCAGCAATGTAATGTGAGATTTGTCACTCTTTATCTATACTTGTGATCGTATGCATTAATTCTGTGTGTGTGATTTATGCTGCATGAATTTATTGGCTTTGGAATGAACAAATAATTAACAGGTGAGAATACATGTAAGTGGCAGCCTCTGATTGAGAACTGGCACTCTGTAATTGCCTTTAGTTTCAAGATGGCAGGATACGGCAGCTCCTAATGGTGTTTCAGTGTCCCATAGCATACGCACTCCACTGGTATATCTGTCAAATTAATGAATTGCCTAGACGCATAGGGATTTATGTTAAATAGCAGAGGAGGAATGCAGGTAGCACCTACCCTTACCCTTTCTTTTCATCTACTCTTCTCTTGCCAGTCTGTCAGATAGCTTTACAGGAGCATGCTGGCATACAGGCTTGATTGATCTTCTATGCTTGAATGGAATTTCCTCATTTTCCAAACACTAGTCTGAATAGGCCACTCGCTGCCCTGTTATTTGTCATGAGAGCTGTATCTGTGTGCGTAGTGAGTTATTTCTGTGCTTTTTTGGACTGCAGACGGTAGTGTGTGTAAGAGAGCATAGGCTGTTATCATCGACAAACAGTGAGGGGTGAGATAAGTGGGATGCTTCAGGCGATTCTCTCTCTCTCACTCGGTACACTGTCTCTTTACAGTCCAACTACTGTTCTGTTTCTTTTCCCCCAGTTTCTTTTGCACATGCCTCACTAAACCCCACCAAGCCAAACTGTGTCTGTTTTCAGACACACTGAGCCTGTTTTCAGATCTATGTATCTGAAATAATATTATAAAAGGTATACATTTAAAGCATATTTCAAGATCTTGACCAAAAATTGATGCACCTCTTGATGGAAATAAATGTAATGTCATGTTATTTCCATCAATAGGTGGATCAATTTTTGGTCAAGATCTTGTATTGACAATGCAAGAGGTGAGCACTCTGTAAAGTCTACTCCAGCACATCCCAAAGACTTTCAATGAATTTAAGGTCTGGACTCAGAGGTGCCAATTCAAGTGTGAAAATGATTCTTCATGCTCTCTCACAACCATTCCTTCACAAGTTGAGCCTGATGAATCATGGCTTTGTCATCCTGGAATATGGCCATGATGTGTCTTCCAACATGGTTTAAGAAATGAAAAGCTACATACTCCATCGATTAGGGTTAGAAGAGCTGTTGCCAAACATATAACATGCTAGAAACATAATAATAATGCAATAATGATCCAGTCATAAGGCAATAATGATCCAGTCATAAGGCATCTTTACACGGCTGAGTTAAGCCGGGTCTGTACCTGCTCAAAATTCTGTGTAAAGACGCAATGGTGCATAAAAGCAGACCTAAAATATGCTGGGTCTGACCCACCTCAGCCCCTAGTATCAAAGGCGACTCCGATACTGTTTTGGTTCAGTGTAATGAATGCGAGCTTGTGCTGCACTAAACTACGTCATTGTCATGACAACCAAAAGCACGCTGGTCAGCTCAGGCGGCGCGAGAATCAAAAGCGGGACTTCATATTGTTTTAGGCAAATTAAAAAATGTATACCAACAAGAGACAGTGAAGTCTGTACTCACATCGTGAAGTCTCCGTTTGTAATCTTCCTTTGAAGAGACAGGCAGATCAGCGTGCTGCTACATTTCTCTCAAATACTGCAAATTGTATATTGTTATATTATGTTTCAAAAATCCTCTCCGTGAGGATGATACTTCACCCACACACCACGGTCTGGTTCTGTCCTGCCTGAAATGCTAATGCTAGCGTCAATGTTTATTTGTTGTGCCAGTGACTTTCTGGCTCTTTTGAAAATAAACTTTCGCCCACTTTTAATCCTGTGGTGATGTACCCGGTGTAATATTTCATAATTTCTTTGTAGTGTTTGTTCCAGCTGGAACAATTTTATAAAAAAGAAAAGAAAATAACTATCAGTATCAAGACAAACATCAAAGTGCACACTGTAACGTGCAGAAAATTTTGATTTATTTTGAGTTTTACAGACCATTACATCATTATTTTTTTTAATTAAACACTAAAATTTGTAACACTTTGTTAAAACTGTAATTTAAAATAGTTATGTTCAAAACATTGCTTCCCATGATTTAAAATTCTCTTTCAGTTAAAAAAATCCACTTGTCCCAGGCAAGTGGATTTTTTTAATTGAAAGAGAATTTTACTTGCCTCCTGACCAGATAAGTAGCTTGATTAAAATGTCAATAACAACCAAAATGCGAGAATGATTCTCTGATTTGATGACATTTAGCTTGTAGTAATGTACTGGCGGTAGCCAATGAAAAGGCCATATTGCGCTGTTAAGGCTTGCAATGGAGAATTCAAAACAAACACGGCAATGCTCACACAAAGAAACTCAGTTATCATGTTGCAATAAAAATTCAATATGTGGGGTTTTTATAGCCTGTTTACGACATATGATAAAGTTAAGCATCACACGACCGAAAGTGCTGATTTCCTGAATATCACCTCGATTGAAATTGTGACACTAATTTCATACAACAGTTTAATAAACAAGTAGTTAATATTAATCACTTACGTTTTAGGTGCAGTATTGCCTGTTTTTTGTTCTATTGTAATAGTTCCAAACAAAGCAGAACCAGCGCATAAAGGTTTATAAAGGTTAAGAAAATGCTCTCAGGGTAAATATAACAAATATTCAGATTTAAATATGAGAGTGCTTGATTTAGAATAAATTACATTTACAACATGCACAAAAAAAATCCTATTTTTTTTCCAGACAATTTACTTGTCCAAAGGTCAGGCCCTGTATTTTGTATTTATATTCTCTCCTTTAATGGTAGCATCACTCTTATATTTGATATTACTGACACAAAGGAGAGGGCACATGCCAAGAAAGATTTTATCGTCATATGATGTAGCTTTACACATTGCCAGCATCTAGAATGATTTTGATCAGCATTTTAGTGTTCATAGCAGAGGGCTCTCTCAACTTTGCATACACATGCACCCCTCGAAAGCCTGAAACCACAGAGCCCCCATAACAAATCCCAATTTAACCCGTGTAAATGCATTTATACCGCTTCAGAGCAGTATTAAGTCTGTGTAAATGCACATTTTTGTGGTTTTATGCTGCTTAAAATTTTGGTTTCTGTGCCACCTTTACTGTGTAAAGATGCAAATAGACTCTTAAATATCTGCCCATCTAAGGTATAATAGTGTCATTATATGTATGCCTATATAAAATGTTTTATATATATATATATATATATATATATATATATATAATATATAAAATCTACAGTTATGATAATATAAAAAATTACTCATACCCCAGCATTTTACTATCTGTAGCACTGGAAGGCAAGTCTTACTGAAGGGCACTGTGTTAAATCAAGATTGATTCATTCATTTGGGAAGAGCACTCAAGAATCAAGAGGCGAAGATCACCAGTCTTTTTTTGGATCCTTGGCTGAACCTGCTTCGTTATCATTCTCGTGATGTCAGATTTACTGTTGAAATTTGGCCAGCGAGCCGTGAGTCAGAGCGGCACAGCTGACTGTGTGGTGGAAGGCGGGTGTGGGTGGCCTGCACTACTGTATAGCGACTCCATGTGCCAGCCTCATCTCCATCATAATCAGGCCTGCAGGCACGAAGCAGAAATTGCCGGGGCTGCACACATCACACTCTGCTCATTTTATGAGGTCAGGAGGACACACTCTTAGATCTCCCTTTCATCATCCTGGGAAAGTCAAGACAGGATAAAGAAAGCTAGCAATCTTCTGCCCACCCCTCCTCCGGGAAGGCTGTCTTGCTCCTATTAGTGTGTCATTGCTCTATTTAATTAAACCCACAAACAGAACGTAAGGACAGGAAGTGGATATGGTGCTTTTTGTAACCAATTATGCTCGTACCTTTAAATGGCTTAATCTGCAGGAAGGGAGGCACTGGGTGTGATCTTCTGTCCATTATTGATTTAAGACTTGTGATGTCAGCACAGTGATTACTCAGCCTCAGTCTGTTCTAAAGCCATCGTTCTCCAGCACTGACCTCCACCTGCAGGCTGACACATCCAATAGTCAGTCACAGCCACTCCTCCAAATTACATTTTCTGAACCTTTCTTTCTTTACTCTTCTGTGTTTTGATGTACCCACATTTCTAATTACTACTGTTTGCTGAGGCTCTAGTGCTCATACTTGCGTGTAATTAGCCTTGGTCTAATTTTGCCGTGGATGTTTTTTATTTTTATTTCTCTTTTAATGTTTGGCACATGAATAGATAGGCAAAAAATATCTTACATATACATTGAAGGCATATACAGCCAGAGTATCTTCAAACTTAAAGGAATAGTTCATGTTTAAAACTTTATAAACTATAATCACTTGCTTCCGGCATTGGCCATACGCGCGTTCACAAGAGTGTTACATGGTTTTCACGAGTGGCACCTATTCTAACCTAAGTTTATGTTACGCCTGCGTCATACGTCCTACATCAGGTCAGAGGTCACCCTTCCACTGGAACTCGACTCTCTTGCGTACGCATCTGGCCATTGGAAACCAGTGATTATAGTTTATAACATTTTAAATATGGATATTTTGCTTACGAAAACCCATCGCTTTGCTTCAGAAGGCATTATTAACCCACTGGAGTCGTATGGATTACTTTTATGATGGATGGATGGATGCGCTTTTCAGAGCTTCAAAAACTTGCATTAGGCTGAAAGAACAACAGGGCTGCACTATTAATCGAAAGTAAACTGAACGCGATTTGGCAAATGTGCAGCTTGTCAGTGAAGCACGGCTCTGTGATCAGTAGTAAATGCTGCTCCATCTGAAAGCCAGAGGGCACTCTCATGCAGAAACTCCAAATATGCCCAGCAGAAGTAAAAGTCGTTCCAGGAAATCCCTATGGGCATCATACTATTGTTATAGCTGAATAAACAGAAGATTGAAATGCTTTGGTTAAACATAAGTAATAAACACATGACTATGACAATATATGGTTTATCTGAGTTCTTAAAGCCTTCTCGGGTATTTTCATTATAACAAAGTATATTTATAATGCAATGCTAATTGACATAGCCTTTATGACTGTATAGAATACTATGAAATATGTTGTGTGTCTTGTTCTGTATAAGAAGCCACATCGTCTCACAGGATGTTATTCCAAACACTCAGCTGATGTTATGAAGTGAGTTTGGAGTAAAAACATATTATATGTTGTCTTTTATTGTGTTGTATTTTCAAATGCACGTTATAAGTGACTCTCAGTGCTTTCAGTTGAAGCAGCATTTACTATAAAATATTTTCATAATCACACACTTAAAATCGGTTTAAGCACGATTTCGAGTTAAATTTGATTAATCATGCAGCCGTAAAGAAGAAAGTCATATACACCTAGGATGGCTTGAGGGTGAGTAAATTATGGGATAATTGTCATTTTTGGGTGAACTATTGGGTGAACCACCAAACTGGTGGCCTGAAACTGTGCTTTTAAGGGTGGGCTGTTTTGACTTAGCAGCCACCCAGAACACATACATAGTAACTGCATAATCAATGCATTAACAACCAGATTTATTATACTTTATTTTTATTTAAATATTAAATTTTATATTTATAAATATTTATTTTATTTTAAGTTTTTTTTTTTCCTTTCAATTTCTCTGCACTCTACCGTTATCACTTCACTGTCTATTTTTTTTTATTTATCAGGTTTAATGATGGCGGGTTGTAAAGGTTTAAATTTTATAATTTGTAAATCAAAAACTGAAATTAATTTGTGGTTGTTTATTTTTTAGAGCTCACTGTCAATCATATTTTATTGAATTGCAAAATTTCTACTCTGAGAAAATTGTTTTATATTGATTCCTTGAAAAGCTTTTAATCAGGTTCCGTCAATTTAATTGCAGAATGTTTTTATGATTTGTCTTAAATTTGTCTTAATTATAATAACTTAATGCCAAAGCCAAAGAAGCTGGTATGGCTTTAAAGAACAAACAAACAAACATATATTTTTGTTTTTAAGTCATGATAATGTATTTTAGCTTCATTTTCAATTAAGTGTTTCTATATCAGATGACAGTACATTTAGTTTTCATTATTGATAATACTGCTAACAGCCACTCAGAACACCTTAGCAACCACATAGCAACACATTGACAATCACCTTGAACACCCTAGCAAGTTTTGCCTGGGGAAACACCACTTATGTTTTCTTTCATCAAATGTAAATATGTAGTTATTTTCAGCTTTTCACGTACCAAGTATACATATTTATGGCAGGACAAATGAGCTCCATATGTTCATGTTCAGGCATGTGAACAAACTTGGTTTCAAAATTAATTGAAAATGTTGTCTGGCTCATACAGTATCATGATTGTATGGTTTCATCAAGGTTGAGCATCAACATCTGTTGTTTTCTAAACCGGCACACCAGAACGGGGGTTAAGCCAGCACTAGTGGGCTAACAAGAAACAAAAACGGTCTATCTGGTGTTGTTTAAATTTGGTCCAGAATTAGGGATTCGTTTAGTATTTATTTCATTTTATTTTGTTCCATTTTTGTTTTCTCAGATGGCTTGCATTGTTAAACTTGCAAACTCACTGGACAATTATGACCTAAAATCAAAACCTCGATTAATTGAACATTTTACCTCGATTACAATTAATGAACGATTATTTGTTTTGGTTTTCTTTGCCCATAGTCCACTTTCAAGGTTTGTACTGTAAATATGCTTGACTATTAAAGGTGGGATATTTTTTCCTATTGAAAGAGTGATCTGACATAACAGCTCACTTTCAGCAGTTATTTTATCTATGTTTTGTAACATTTCTTACAGTTTTCTGCTCGTAAATGAAATAAAGATAAATTAGCACAGTACTAGTAATGAGAGCGATTGTATGTGTGAATTAGTCATACCGTCTCTCTATTAATTTTGAAGCTGTGGGTTGTAAATAGTTCCTTCAAAAGTAGAAAAATATATGCTATAATAAGTTTTGAGTTTCTAAGCTACTTTAGTGGTAAATCACAGGACAGCGCTGACAACTAGTTTCTGTGTTCCTCTCTGCGCGTGATCTTCGCGTTTTGTGCAGCTACTGTTTGTATGAGTGTTCGTGCCACAATGCAGTTGCGTGAGCACGGTAGCTCGATATAATAATACACATCCGATGGTCTAAAATTGCTTGAATGTCCAAACTGGCAAGCCTACGGTGTCCATTTTAGGACATTCTCAAACCTCAGTCATACAGCGAAAAGGTGTCATGCCTCAGACTAAAAGGCTTCAGTCATCGAACAAAACGGCATCACGCCTCATACTGGAAGGCTTCAGGTCTCAGGAAAAACAACGTCAGGTGTAAGGTCTTGTACAATTATAGGCATCGGACAAAACAGCTTCAGACTAAAAGGTATCAGACGAAACGGATTCAGATAAAAAAGGCATCAGACGAAACGAACTTGGACAAAAACAGCCTCAGACAAAAAGGCATCAGACATAAAAGCATCAGATGAATGGACTTAAAGAAGTGAATTGCCCCACCTCAGTGTGACGTCACATGCACGCAGTTTTCTAACTGTTAAATGTTACACTAAGTTGTATAAAACATAAATTATTTTGTAAATTTGTATTATTCGCTAGTTTTATTTGTATGTATAAAAAGTTAGCTAAATTACACATTGCAACTAGCTTGCATTGCAAACTATATCATGAACACTTTATATTAAAAGTGTGGTATGATTTTTTTGTCAGATTGATACTATTTGTATAACAATAGTTTTACTACAAAAATACCATAAACTATAGTGTAGCAATGCCATGGTTCATTTGTGGTTACCATGGTTAACTACAATAACCATGTTTTTTTGTTGTTGTTGTTTTTTTTTTGTAGTAAAACCATGATTAATTTTCATAAGGGAAGTAAAAAATCTTTCGAGCTATTAGACTGCATTGTTATAATCACATCTGCTTTGTGTACAGAGATTACCAAGGAAACGGCTTTATTTCTGCTGTTCCAGCGCCACCTACTGTCAGAGTCGATTACATTTTAATTCAGATAATTGCTGTTTTATTTGCAGACCAATGTGAAAATCGCCATGTTCTTTTCTGCGTAGAACCTAACTAGTTATTTAATTAAAGCTGTAAGAATAAAATATCATCATGTAGCCTATAGCTTACAGTACCTTGATATATATATATATATATATATATATATATATATATATATATATATATATATAACATGCAGGCACACACACCTTAGGCTACATCAGTTTGTTAATAGTTACAGATAAATATAAAAAGGGGGTAGAAAAAAAAAAAGATAACTGAAGGATGGCATTATGATGGGATAAAAGCCAATAGAAAGTTATACAAAAAAAACATGGCCAAAAAACAAAACAAAAACTGATGCCTTTTAGTCTGAGTCTGTTTCATCCGATGCCTTTTTGTCTGAAGCCTTTTATTCTGAGGTAGTTTTGTCTGATGCCTAATTGTACAAGACCTTACACCTGACGTCCTGAGACCTGAAGCCTTTCAGTCTGAGGCGCGATGCCGTTTTGTCTGATGACTGAAGCCTTTTAGTCTGAGGCATGATGCCTTTTCGTTGTATGACTGAGGTTTGAGAATGTCCTAAAATGGACACCGTACAAGCCTTAAAACACATACAACTGACAAAGTTTAGTGAAGAAGCAAGGCTCACCACTCGCACACCGTCTCTGTGTTGACTCGGCGTGGCTACACACGCAGTAGTATGTTTTTAAGGGGAAAGTATTAACAGGATTAAAACCCCGAAATAACCAACATGGAAAAATTACGTCGGTTAGAGGTTTTGAATTTCGGTTTCGATTACTTTTCGATTAATCTTCCAGCCCTACTATTGGGTGTCTACATGTTCAGGGTTTTTTCCACTCTCAATACAATGAGGAGTTTTCTGTTATTTCTCTTAAAAGCCCAGTGCACTGTGAGTCCCGTGGGGTTAAGAAAGGCATTTAATTTCCTGTAGCAGAGCTGGGATAATTTAGCACTGTGGAATGAATCACATGTGAGGTTCATTTTCTGGAATGCTCCTTTGAGATACATGCTGGGCCTTAGAGATAGCTATAGCAATGGACATTAAAACACAGAGTAATGAAGACAGAGTGCTCTGAGAAGAATGAATGTCTCTCTCTCTCCTTCTCTATCACATAAATCCTTTAGTTTCTCTAACTACAGTTCGTGTGCAATGTCAAGACAATTTAAGTATTAGCTATCACACTAGGTCACAATAAGCCACTGGTATTTGTCTCTGGCTTATGTTTTAATATCTTGTTTGAAATAGGATGGTTTCTCAAGCTCTCCATTGTTGACATGGAAGACAACCGTGTGTTTTGTACCAACCCGGCTTTTGTGGAAAATGTGGATTATTGCGAGATCCTCAGAGATAAAACCTTTCCTCTTTGATCAAGGCATTGACAAAAAACCCATCATTCTTGGTAAACATTTAGTGGGATTTTTCTTTTTCTTTTTAGTGCTCATACGTAGGTAGTTTTTTCCGTTATGTCTCTTAAAGGTGGACTTGGTAGAATTTCAAAAACACTGTTTGGAAGTTAGTCGGGCCAACACCAACAACAAACGTGTAACCAATCAGTATTGACGGTCGAGGAGAGAGAACGAGCAAGAGGGAGATTTGAAAATAATAATAAAAAAAAAACTGCAGAACGAGAGATGGGACACAATACAAAAGCTCAAAAGAATATCACTGAAATGAAGGTTTATGACTGGGCAAAATGCTTTAGGACCCGCGTTTATATTAGAAATGCTTTCCAGTGCTGGAGAGAGTTAAGTGGGAAGGCCTGAAAACAGACGCGGAGGCTGCTTTGATTCCTTATCATGTAAGTAACACTAGGTTTGATTGTCTGGAGCTGCTGTGCTGTTGGCGACTAACAACGAACACTTGTTTGTATTTACTCTTGTGTACTGTACGTTCATTTTTTGTGCTTCCTTGTCGTTCGTTCTTCATCTGCGCTTTATTTTTCGTGAAGCATTTTGTTGCACGTCAGCTGTGATAAACAGACATCCGCTCGCATTGTGGTAAACCACTGCACACTGACGCCCGCTAGAGAATGAGGTGTTTAGCGTCATTGTTAGTGCACTTGCCTCACCTGCCAGTAGCGGACGGGCCAGGGTTCGGGACCGACTTTGAGCAGGGTGGTTAGGATTGGAGTGTGAGTTTTGGAGGCGGAGCAATGAAGAGAGGGGTGGGTTTGTTTGGATTGATTTCAATGTCCAACAACGTTTTTTCAAAATCTACTGATCCCACCTTTAAAGATCAACTTTGTCTCTGTTGTTTCTTCTCAAATTGTAGCATAGGCCAAATAATTTGATCTTGGTAGAGAGCTGATATTGAGATCTGTCTTTAAATTGCAGACTTTGGTACCTTGGCAAAATCAGTGTACATTGCGTAACATTGCTGAAATGTCTCACTAACGTAATATAAAAACTATATATATTATTTACACATTAATGTTCAAAAGTTTGGGGTCAGTAAGATTTTTTTTGTTCTAAAGAAAAATACTTGATTCAGACAGGATGCATTAAATTAATCACAAGTCTTTTACATCACAAATTCAAATAAATGCTGGGTTTTTTTTGTTTTGTTTTTTCATCAAAGAATCCTGAAAAATACACATTTTATGGTTTCCATAAAAATATTAAGCAGCACACCTGTTTTCAACATTAATAATAAGAAATGTTTCTTGAGAATGCATATTAAAATGATTTCTGAGAGACTGGAGTAATGATGCTGAAAATTCAGCTTTGTCATCACAGGAATAAATTACATTTTAAAGTACATTTTAAAATGTATACATAGAAAACAGTTTTTTTACATTTCACAATACTACTGTTTTAGTGTATTTTTAATCAAATAAATGCAGCCTTGGAGAGCAAAAGAGATTTTCGAAAAACATAAAAAAATCCTACCAACCCCTTCTGTTGCATCTACTAGACAAATAGAGAACACTTTTGATTATTCATAGGTCTCTAAGAGTATATTACATTTAAGTAATATTATTTAATTTAAATATAAAATAAATGTGTGAGATATTACTGGGGTCTATTTTCTTAGGAGCAAAGTCTTAGAAGCTAAAGACTTTATCAGAAGTCATCATTTGCGCTCCATTTAATCTTATTGCATCTAGGTGTAGCAGTGGACCTATTAAAGATGTCATTTGTGTTTGCTTTTTTTTTTTTTTTTTTTTTTGGAACAGATCAATATTTTATCAAAGTAGCAGAATCTAGTGTTCGTTCAAATGACTTCATGCACATTAATCTGACCGCATGTGTTACATTGTTGTGCTTGTTTGATAAAAAATATAATGGAGCTGAGTTACAATGGAAAATATGTCTTAAAATTGCCACCAAACTGGTCGCCTGAAGCTTTTCAGGAGGACAGGAGTCAGGACTCGAACAGGGAAAATAATTGCAGTCGATTTGCTAATGAATAGTTAGTTACTCATAGTGATATAAATTATGGAGGAGTCTTACTCTGTTCTTAGAGTTCAAGTGGATATTTGTTTTAGAGTGAAATGTACTGAGGCAGAACTAATAAAAAACACAGCGGTGCTCTGGCACAAATTTGTGTGGCTTTTTGCCTCTTTTTTCGGTCAGTATGATTTCTTTTCTTCGTTTCTCATTACATACTGATTGACTTGAATACCCACGGATCCCTGCCTAATTTTTGTTAGGTTTTGTGGGGTGATGAGCACAGCCTCGCTGAACCTCTCTACTAGTGATTATTTTTTATTCCCTCAGTGTTGAAATAAAGTGAAACAACCCATGCAATAAAATGGCAAAGATTTTAATGGATTGTAATAGCAGTAAATTGGCTTCTTATATTAGATATCCCCTTTCTGTTACCAAGAAAACTGCTCATATTTCTTTTTTTCTTTTTTTTATGTATTTGAATATCTTTTTTGTCCTCTACTGAAAGAAATAGAAAATCCTGTGGTGTGAGTAGTGGGACTAAGGGCTCTCATTTTTAATGGTTCAGTTTTATTTTTGCAATTTACTTCAATTCCTTTTTCTTCATGCGACACCCTTGAAATACACTTCTCCAACGAGTTGTGCCTTGCTCTGGTCATTGTGAAGTGAAATGAACAGTGTCCTGCTGTGGTTGACCCCCGACCCAACACTGGATCAGCCAAACCCGAGTGCCATTTTTCTGACTAACCGCTGCTGTGAAATGATGTTCTGGCGTATGGATCCACACTACGATTTGAAGGGCCCCTCGCTGGTGTGTTCCAGCCAGAAGCTCATTATTCTCACTTTGGGGTCAGGTGTGCTTGCTACTCCATGCTGGCTATTACAGGTGGTGCCCCCTCCCAAGTGTCAGATGCTGTTGTGTCTGTTGTCGGGTCTGATTTGTCACCTGCATCCTCCTTGGGGCTCGGTCTCCCATAATCAAACTACGGCAGGATTATCTACACCATCCCCAGCTCCAGGTGGGCTGTCACAGCAGCTTTATGGCACGTCCGCCCTCCACGGCTGCCCACGCTGGGCCGTGGCATCGTTTGAATGCAGAATGTCAGCGCTAATGCGGGACGGAGGAGCATTTCCCTGCTGGGTTTCGATGTCCGTGGCAGCGGGCTGGCGGAATACCAGCTTTCTCTCAGTTGTGTTGTCCAAACCTCTGTTCCTCAGTGAGTCGGTCCCCTTTCCAGACACACTGACATTTCCTCTGTGCGAGCATGTCTGCGGCCAGTCTGTCCCTTACTGCCTTTCATGTTTAATGTCAAATAAGAGCTTAATTGTGCCATCATGGCAAAATTGATAAAACCAGGCCATTATGTCTGGCTGTCCAAGCACTACACTAATGAATGGCTGCAATTAGCAAAGACTTGGTGAGTCATGGTGTTCCATTCAGGCAGCGTAACATTAAGAGCAATAAAAAATGATAGATACATTTTCCCCATGTCTTCATTTCGCTAGTGCCTGATCTGTAATAACCTTGCATTTTAACGGTTGCATAAAGTAGTTGCAGTTGAGTATACTTGTTAGTCATGTCAAAAAGGACTGACATTTTTGCACAAACCAGAAATGTCATTTCGACATTTACTTTGCATTTACTCAAGGAAATGCCTAATGCTTGTACACTGCAAAAAAAAAAAAAAAAAAAAAATGCTGTTCTTACTTAGAGTTTTTGTCTTGTTTCTAATCAAAATATCTTAAAATTCTTAAATCAAGAAGCATTTTCTTGACAAGTAAAAATTATTTTCTTGTTTTCAGAAAAACATAAGTCAAAATTAAATTTAAAACAAGCAAAATAATCTGCCAGTGGGGTAAGCAAAATCATCTTATATCAAACCAAAAATAAGCTATATAATCTTGTTTTCAGTTTGGATTAAGATTATTTTTCTTACTCCACTGGCAGATTATTTTGCTTGTTTTAAGGAAAAACTCACTTAATTTTGACTTATTTTTCCTAAAAACAAGAAAATAATTTTTACTTGTCAAGAAAATGCTTCTTGATCTAAGAATTTTTAGATATTTGGACTGGAAACAAGACAAAAATTCTAAATAAGAACAGCATTTTTTTCAGTGTAAGGCAACAGAAGAGTTGTCTGTATAATGAAAGCAAGTGATTTATACTGTCAAGCTCCAAAAAGGACCAAAAATCACTGTTCATGTCATCCATACAACTCATGCTCTGTATTTTAAGGTTTCTGTAGTCATTCATCCAGTTTGTCTTCATCCAAACTTTTTTTTTGCTGTTTTTCAACTGACAATCTCCGAATATTTTGACAGAGTCCTTGACTCTCACTTGCATTTTTCAAACTTAAGTTGTGATCAGTGCAGTGATCAATGCAGGGCTCTAAAAGGATTTTTTTTTACTACTTACGATGCCAACATTTTTAATGGCCACAAAAGAATGATGCTTTTTTGTTTTTAGCAATTAGTGTGCTTTTATATTTACTATAAATAAGTAGGCCTATATATATTCATTGAATGTTGCATTTCTTTTTTGCGCTGGAAAACGGTTTCATTTGCAAAACTTTAATAATTAGCTTGTAGTTTTCAGCACATCCTTACTGATGCTTTTAAGACTATCACACGTCAATTTTACATAAACTTGCATCAGGCCAGAAGGCCATAATTTTTGCAATGGCATTTGGCCTCGCTGACATCAAATGTTTAGAGATGCCTTTTTTTTTTATTGAGAATGAGATTTGATAACAGCAAATTAAGATATCACAAGTTTTATGGGCTTTTGAAGCTTGGTATGCGAAAATGTAATCGGTTTCATTTTTAGATGCACTATTAAAGTGCCTATAATACGCTATTTTAAAGGTTCCTAATTTTGTTTTGGAGGTCTCCTACAACAGCTGTACATGCATCAAAGGTCAAAAAACACTTTCATTTTCTCATAATACACATTACACATCACCTCATTTCTCAAAGAGAACGACTCGCTCGAAGATTCAGTCTCTCTAAGCCCCACCTTTCCGAGTGCCTACTCTGCTCTGATTGGTCTGCATGTGTCAGAAATGAAACTCACATTACCATAACTGAATTCCTAAATCCTCAGTGATTGTACACACTGTAAAGACAGTAAAGACAAAATTATTCAACTCGAACCTCCATCGCAAGAATGACTTGAGCAGGACATTTCTCAGTGATAAGTTTTTATCAGTTTTTATGTTTTAAGTTTTTAGTTTGTCGTACATTAAGGTGTTGCAACTGTAATGGTGTGTGCACACCAAAAGTGAATTTAATTATTTGCGTATAAAAGTCTATGCAAAGACGTGAATAGACACAAATTTGTGCCGGGCGATGTGAATGACGCGAATTGGGTGACACAAATGCTGCGAATGCGCAATATTCGCCTCAATTGCGTCTTTTGTGCAAGTTAAAAAATTTCAACATGACGTGTTGTCGTGCAAGCCAATCAGCAAAGAGTTTATGGACATATCCGGAAGCGGCTGTCATCCAGGCACAGTTGTGTGCACCTCTGGGTGGTGCTGTGAGCCCAGAAACGTCAGTATTTGGCTTTCCCGCATATTTGGGACTTCCACAACAGATACAGAGGAGCAATAGTTGTTATCTCCAACATGGCTGATGATGGAAAAATTGCAGAAAGAAACATCCCCATCCTGTATACGAAATCAGAAAACAGCATCTTCTCAACATGTACACAACACAAACCAGCTAGTGTTTGAAGGCGGGTCAAAGTAAACATTTTTCGTGGGCAGCCAATGAAGATTATAGATTGGCATTATGCAAATTTGTTACATCATCACAATTCATTTTGGCAGTTCAGAATTCAAAAGTCATAAGCCCAAATAGAGAGAGGTAGGTAGAGCGAGGTTGGTAACATTTTCACAATCACAATCCAGTATGCAGATATTACAAGGATATATATATCATCAGTGCCTGTTGGATATACAATGATTCTTTATATATGTAAAGTAAATAAAGGTGAACGGTCAGGAAAGTACCTTGAATTCTTGTAACCTGAAGCACAACTGCGCTGCCTTCAAGGCTATGGCTCCGACATCCAATGATTCTATTAGTGTGAGTCAATGGTAATCAAGAGGAAGTGCCTTGCATGCGCTCTAATTATACACAGTAAAATGAATCCAGTTTCAAACTTCCTAATGATTCCTATTCCAGCCTATTCCTCCGGGCAGAGTGCTGTCCCAATCTGTGCTAATATTGATACAGGAAAAGGTCTTGTGATTTCCAGGGATAAGCTCTAATGACTCTGACTCATGTGTTTGGTTCTGGGCCAGTGGAGTATTCAAAGCTTTCTCACAGCCTGGGCCAGTATGTGTTCTTTTAATCCCCATTTATTTTACCCTTTCAAATGCAGGCTTATCGGATCCCACAAGGACGTATGTGCATACAAATTGCCTAAGGTTTGCTAGAAAGCACCCAAAACGCACCTGAACGCAGGAAAGCAGGATCAGAGCCAAGCCACGTATATGGTGACATATGGTGATTTAAACGTTAATAATTAGGAACCTTTAATTCATTAAATGATGCAGCAGTCTCACCTCTGTTGGCATCAGCCTTTGTGTCGACCCAGGGAAGAAATCAAATGGAGTAATTAGCTACATGCTCTTCCTTTACGCTAATAGAGATATACGGCACCATTCCCTCACCATCTTGACCTTTACTGATTCCACAAATGATTTCACTACATTAATATGCTTGCAAAAAAAGAGCTGTATTAAGAAATCTCTGTAAACGGAGCACTGATGTTATGCTCACATGGTACAAATCTTGTTTGTTTGCTTAGAGATGGGTTTTTCACTCCGTGAATGTTCCCTGTGTGATTCATGATGGCCTTGTGCTCTTATCGATCAGACAGGGGCACCTTGTGGTGCATGCAGTGAGCGTCAAAGCTGAGAACTCACCCCAGAGACGTGTCCATATTCTTTTGTGCAATCAAGGACGTAGCTTGAGCGAGTGACTACAAACATTTGCTGGGATGTTTTTCAAGCTGAAAACGAGCTTGATGTCAGCACATCTGTGGTGGTTATTCCTACCCTTCAGTGCTCACACGCTCTGAACTTCCTATTGGACTTGGGTCTCGAGCGTTTCGTCTGAGTGCTGAATATCAATGGACATGAAGGATGCATTAAGAATTCAGAAGGCAGCTCTTGCATAAGTGCATAACAGTAATTAGACGGTCTTTTCTCTGTGTTGTGCCGTCCTCTAATGGAAGCTATCATTACGCTCTCCTTCACTTGTGTCGTTCGAGTATCACGCTGTCTTCTGGTTAAAAACTTTAGGCATGAAGACTGCAAGTGTGCAGCTGATTTGATTAGATGTGATGTGCAGACAGATGGTTAATAAAGAAAAGAAAGGTTAATGGCAGCAGGGGAAGGACCAGATACACAAAAGCATTAAGATGACCATCATAAAATTGAAGGTTAATTGGTTAAGTGCTGAGATTTTGGCTTTTTGTGGTTCATCTTTCTTGTTCCCATTTTGTAGCTATTTTGTTATTAACTACTGAAGGGAAGGTATTTGCTGATATTTAGAGGTCAGCTTCAGATTCTTAGGCTGACTTTATTTTACTTGCATAAATAAAACATCCGTCCGTTATTTGGCGAATCAAACATAAACCTATATATTTTTTGCAAAGATACACTATCGTTCAAAAGTTTGGTGTTGGTGTTAGTCATGTTTTTGTCTCTTAACAAAGCTGCATTGATTTTATATACAAAAATACAGTAAATACAGTAATATTGTGAAATATTATTACAATATAAAATAACTTGATTTTTATATATTTTAAAATGTAATTTATTCCTGTGTTGGCAAAGCTGAATTTTCAGCATCATTACTTCAGTCTTCAGTGTCACATGATCCTTCAGAAAAATTTGAATCGGATGCTCAAGAACTTTTCTTATAATTATCGATGTTGAAAATTGTTGTGCTGCTTAATATTTTTTTGTGCATACGTGATACCTTTTTTTTTTAGGATTCTTTGATAAATAGAAAGTTCAAAAGAACAGCATTTCTTTTAAATGTCTTTACAGTCACTTTTGATCAGTTCAGTGCATCCTTGTTTAATAAAATGATTTATTAAAAACAAAAAACTTTTTTAGTCATATTGCAATAATATCACATGAAGTTATCAATATGATGTGTGAGATCATGTCAGTATAACTGGTAGAATTCTGTATGAATTCTAGTAAACATTTTCACCCATTTAATAGCCTAAGCCTCTGAAGGCACAGCCACCGCCAATGGGCTGCCTACAGCATGTTACACACAAAACTAGATCTGGCAAGCTTTAATCTGATTGGCTGACTTCCGCCGGGAATCAAAGTTGTGTTTACAAAGTATTTGTTTAACACAATGAGTTCTCTTGAGAGTGAAATAATCACTGGATTTGACAAAATCTGTCTAGTTAATGACTTCAAATGCTTCTTGTTAGTTACATAGTAGCAAGTTAACTAGATATCCATAAGCAGAATGTTTCTGTGTGAAGCCTTTACAAATGTAATTCCCCATTGCTCTGTTTGGCTAAAACTACAGCTTTTCTTCAGCTGTGCCAAAGATCCTATAATTTCAAACCGTTAAATGTACTTGATTGTAGAACGCTCCAACAATCCAAATAAAAATTGGATAAATATGAAAGATTTTTTTTTAAGTTTGAAGGATTTCCTCAAAGCCCGGCCATTTAACCTTCTCCTGTTCCCCATTAATCCTATGGAAATCCCTCTGTCAGAGCCTGCTGCTAATGTAAGCAGCCAAACAGAAAAAGAGACCCTTTTTGATTTCCTTCCCTTTCTTTTGCTTTTTTTCACAGTGCTGGATCTGAAAAGGATTATAGTTCCTGAAAAGGCTGCCTTTATGCTTGTATCAAACAGCGACATTAGGCTGAGTGTGAATGACGCTGAGTGTCAGGCAGTGAGATAGAAGGAGAGCAGAAGGGGTAATGGATGCTGGGAGACAGATGTGAACCACTACACAATGTGAGGGACCTCAGAGTCTCAGTAGGCCGTGGATTTTCAGTCTATTTCCAAGAGAAGTGTGTGTGTTTGTGTGTTTGAGTAAGAGCTGGTCTGCCCTGGGGTGGTTTGCGGGAGCTTGACTCTGCCTCCCCTCTGTGCCACCCTGTCTCCCTTGCTGTCAATCATCCACAGGCAGCCTGTCGACTGATTGGCCGAGAACAGGCCTGTCGGTCGGGAGCTCGACCGTGACCTTACTCTGCATTTCTCAGCCTCTCTGCACGTATTTTCCATCTCACCTCTCAGATTTATCAAATACTGTGACTTTTTTCGGCTGCCTTCCTGAAAATGGATGTTCAACATTTTGGGGCTTTTTTTTTTTTTTTTTTTTGTAGGGATGCACCGATCCA
Source organism: Elopichthys bambusa (assembly GCA_037101425.1). Lineage (NCBI taxonomy): Eukaryota > Metazoa > Chordata > Actinopteri > Cypriniformes > Xenocyprididae > Elopichthys > Elopichthys bambusa. Next base: position 15,860,598 of record CM074444.1, read on the forward strand.
ATACCTGGATTGGAACTGGCACCCATACTGACCTTTTAAAATGGATTGAGTATTGGCCGAGTGTGACAGATCCAATTTAATACTGTTTGTTAGTCATGGTCATTACTGTCAAGCTCCAGAAGAAAAGAGAAACAGACTTGAGCCAATGGTATTTTGGCATCAGTGACATCAACTTGGCAAGATGCAATCTGAACTCGAATTAGATTTGAGAGCTTTACTCAGCCGCCAGGACCCGATGTGAGATCCACCAATCAGAGAGCTTTCCGAATCTCAATTGACTTTTTTATTGGTTATAATGGAGAATATCTTGTGTTTTTCCCTGAGTGCTCAGCCATTTCCCGAAATGAAAGAGCACCCACAGGAACGGCACTAATGATTATTAATAATAATGATTATTATTAATAATAAATCCTATTTTCAGAAATAATAAATCATATGGTGTTGAAGAATGAATGGAGGATTATGCGTCGACTGAAGGTTGTAATGAAAATGTTTGATGTACACCAACCCCTGTCCATAAAAAGTGAGTATTTAGAATGTCACAAAAAATAAATGGCCAAGATTATGACGCACATAATTCTTAATAAATCGCTGTCTATTTCATCCCTTGCTCAAATTATAGCCTAGAATTTAAGCAGTTGTATTCAACTTAATACACAATAAAACAACATATAGAACTGGGAGCTTGTTCTGTTCTTGTGTTGGTAGACTAGATTTCTAAAATGAGGGACGGGCCACAAATCCGTGAGTACAGTTTTCAAAACTGTGGGAAGCGTGCACGCGGATTATGAATTTGTGGGTACGGATTGTAAAACCGAAGCTATGGTTTACCAATCTGAATGCACGGATTTGAAAGTTGTGGGCATGGTTTATTAATCCGTGGATGCGATTTGTTAAAAAGAGGGAATAATTTAAGAATCTGTGAGTACAGTTTATAAACTGATTGCAAGACTGTGGCAACGGATTTGCGGGTCTTGTTTTTTTCCTCCTACAGACGACTTGCCGGGCTCTGTAGTTTTGAATTTGCTGTAAGTAGATTAAAAGAGTACCCAGTTACATGCAATACTGTATTTTAGTTCATAATTTGTATATTGGCAGTAAAAATAACCATACTTCTTAGTGAATAATCAGAATAATGAAAACTGAATGTAAACAGGAGTTGAAGAGGTTTGCTCGAGTCCTTACTATGATTATTGGAAATAATCACATTATTTGTGCACATGTAAACATAGTCATTGTTAAATTAGACCTCATTTATTGCATCACAACTTTACTATAGGCTAAGTAATTTTATTATTTATTGTTCATGCAACAATAGTTATTACTTAATTAGCTATGCTAATTAATGACTATTACAGTAATAAGAACTGTCTGTTGCTCTTATGAATGCTTTTAGCTTGACTTTGTGAAATGTTAACTAAATAAAATAGCATAGCCTTCTTTATGGCCAGTGTTTGCATATCTGAAATATTTAATTCTCGAAACTACTTATTAGATATGTGTTCTAGTGTTATTATGCTACCGTTCTTGATAGCGTTGATACCATTTCTTACAGAGAATATCATGATGATCATTTAATTTGCCTTGCCAAATGTGCTGTCCTGTCAGCATTAACCTGCCTGCACTGTCTATGGGTCTTTTTTGATTACTGCCAGTTTAGGTGCCAGCGATGCAGTGTTGCCAGATATTGCTATGAAAAACAAACAAAGATAAGTTGTTTGTTCAAAATAAAATAAGCCGAAATAAGTCTTGTGTTTTGGAAATAAGATAAAGATATCGCTAACTCTAGCCTGCAAATTTCCTATTTATTACCCGTCTAAAGTATCACATTATGTGGAGGAAAAAAGAAAAAAAAACAAGTCCAAAGACGCTTAGAATAAATTGATCTGGCAACACGACAGAGGCTGCTCCAGACCTCAGTGACCTCACTGTTACATTAGTTTATATTTATACTGTTCTTTCTATTTATTACAAATGTTTGGCTTATCTTTCTGCCATTCATAATGTATTTTTGAATACCAGATTTAGCAAGAGTGCCATTATATTTACTTTTATTTACCATTACATTCACTTTTGTATATTTTTATATATAATGGAAAGACTTGATGGAAAGACTTAAACAAAAATGTAATTGTTGACTAAATAAACTAAATAAGTTTAAGCTGAATTACTAATTTTACTAAATGTAAAACTGAAATAAAAATATATTGAATATATATTTATATATATATTTAAATATGTACTATAGTGTGTTTCTTTACACATAAGAATTATCATAATCAGTTCCACACTCGATTGATTGTGGACAGGAAATGATGAACAGGAGAAGGGAAACTTGCATCACCCACATAAGCTGAAACACACTAACTACTGGTCTTACGGCTCTTATCTATCGGATTATTTAGCTAGATCATGGGCTCAGTGACTGGAAACACTTTCATAAGTGCTTTTGAGCGTGGAGATTCATGTAAAACTCTCTCTGGATGGAGTCTGGCTGAATCAAAGCACAGCAATAGAAAGCGTCTGCCAGCAGAAGTGGGCTGAGGCTCCTTACACACAAATACTTGTTGATTTGATATGAGCTATGTTTGTTTCTGTTTATTAAAGAGTCATAGGAGTGGATGCCAAAAGACTAATGAGAATCATTTCTGGAGATTGGTGAAGCTGGCAGTGAGATTTCTCGGTTTGGATTAAAACAGTCATATTCTATGCATGAATTTCCTCTTTTGCTTTTATTGTAGGGTGCAAATCGGCTGTCTACTCAGATTTAATTAGGTTCATCACATCAACTTTCGTTTTATCACAACTGAGCAGAACAAATAAAACATGACATATCAGTATATAGATCTTATTCTTTTAGTAACTATCAGGGTTTAATCTGGTTACCATAGCAAAAAAATACCATTGCGAGAGACACTTCATCGCTGTGTATGCATATCTGCATACGTATATGTTATCTCTTAATGGAATGAATACCAAGCTGATTTATGATGAGTACTTCTTAGTACACAAAAATGCATTAATGTTAACAGTTAATAATAATATAAGGCGTGCAAAAATGACTCTTGGTAAGAAGGAGAGAGATTCTGGAAAAGATGTCAGTCTTTTAGCTGAGCCAGTAGACGTTGTGCTTCATCCAGCATTTTATTTTCCTAAATATACGAGCACACACTTTGCAAAGGAGCCCATCTTTTTTACTGTTCCTTCTGACTGCACGCCATAAATATCTGTCACATCAAAATCAATGTTATTTTCCCTCCAAATAAATGATACATTTGATTTGCTCATGTCTTGCCATTCATGTGTATGCAGCTGAGTGATGCTTAGAGGCTAAATACAGAGTAGCACTTGAGGGGGCGTGGCTTCCTCTCTTCATCTCCATGGTACCCACAACCAAGCTCCCTCTGTGCATGTTCAAGTTAAATCACATTGATTTTCATTACAGATTGTAGTGTATGTGGATGTATGGTACGCTGCCATGATGGAATATATTGATTTAGCAGTCAGACTGAGAAAAAAAGACAATGTGTCTTGGATAGTGAGTGCAATTAGTATGGCTTGCAAGAATTATTATTAATATTGCACGTGCTTAAGGTTAGGGGTTGAACAAACGCATTGGGTAACGTTTTAGATTACAGCCCGGAAAGTACTGCGTAATTACAACGAATTTACAGCATAACTTTCGATAATTATACTGTACCTATAAAGTAAGTACATGTAAGTATAGGGGCACAATATGTAAAGTCTTGGGAATAAAGGGGTAACAACCAGGAAAATAACAAATTATTTATACTGTAAGTATTTTAGAACTAAGGGGTACTTATACTATTATGATAGACAACAATCTTACATTTGGGAGCAATTTAGTGAGAAAGTGCACTGATTAAGTTGTTTCAAGGCAAGTAGAAAGAACTATTGCAATCTTTTTTAATACATGGGGAAATATACTTTTGTTTCATGTAGTTACAGGGTAAGTAATAATAATAATAAAAAAAAAAACGCAAACAATCTGATATCACTGACTCTGAAAACAACTTAAGTAAAAACAGGTCTACAAAACTTATTATTATTTATTCATTTTATAAATCAACTTTTCATTTCAAATTCTAAAGTCCTGACAGAAAGTAACACGTTTTGTCCCTTCTTTTGTTGTTATTGTTTCTCTTATTTGGCTTCCTCCTCCTCTTGTTTCTCAACTGATATTAAAAGAAAATACAGTACACCCAATCTCATGGTTTAGGCTATTCATCTTTTCGCTTCCGACCAACTGTCGCCAGCGCCTGCATGAGCATATTGTAATGAGCAATGTGAAGCTTTCATAACGTTCCCGTGGGAGATTCATGTAAAACTCACACGAGAACTGCCGTCTCTGTTATTCTGTCTTGTTTGTTTCTCATTATCATTATCTGTTATTTTGTGTATTTTGTTGTGAGCATTAATAATAAAAAAAATAATAAAAAAACTGACGGCATCCGACATCCGCTTGACTTTTTGCGCGAGTTTCTTGGCACGCTTACGTCATGCCTCAAGTTACGTCAAGCATGAACTCTCAACCCTCTCATGCACACGCAGGTGACAGTTGGTTGAAAGTTTAATTTTTTTTAAATATTTGGTAGTTTTCTTACAAATACGTATCGTTTTACTTCAGAAGACATTGATTCATCCATATGGATTACTGTAGTAATTGCTGTGTGTGCTGTTTGATGCTTCGACTTTTAGGAACACATGAGCTTGCATTATAAAGCATTCCCAGAGATTATTTATTTTTCTAAAAACCTTTGTGTTCATCTTAAGAAGGAAAGTCGTATACATCTCAGATGGCATGAAGGTAAAAAAGATGAGTAAACGGTGAGCACATTTCCGGATGTACTGTATTTTCTTTTAATACAGAATGGGAGGTAAGATTCATCAGTGGAAAGAAAAAAAAAAAAGGAACAAGAGGAGGAGGAAGCCAAGCAAGAGAAATGAATAAGAAGTGTTGTAACTTTAAATCTGTTTTGAAATAAGTTGTTTTTCAAATTTCCCGCAATGTCATACTTACCCTGTAGCTAACTACATGAAACAAAAGTATATTTCCCCATGTATTAAAAAGATTGCAGTAATTTTTTCTACTTGCCTTGAAACAACTTAATCAGTGCACTTTCTCGCTAAATTGCTTCCAAATGTAAGATTGTTGTCTATCATAATAGTATAAGTACCCCTTAGTTCTAAAATACTTACAGTATAAATAATTTGTTATTTTCCTGGTTGTTACCCCTTTATTCCCAAAACTTTACATATTGTGCCCCTATACTTACATGTACTTGCTTTATAGGTACACTATAATTATCGAAAGTTACACTGTAAATTCATTGTAATTACGCAGTACTTTCCGGGCTGTAATCTAAAGCGTTACCACGCATTGCATTGAGTATTAATGATGCCATGATTCTTAGCTTTTATTTAATGTGTTAGCTTTGAGTCCATCTACCTTTCAAAAGATTGGGCGCAGTACTATATATATATATATCTTTTCTTTCTTTTTAAAAAAAAAAAACTTTTATTCAGCAAGGACACATTAAATTAATCAAAAGTGACAGTAGCCATTTATGTTAAAAAATATTTTTATTTCAATTAAATGCTGTTCTTTTGAATTTTCTATTCATTAAAGAATCTTGAAAAAAACAATATTAAGCAGCACAACTGTTCTCAACATGTTTGTTGAGCACCAAATCAGCATATTGGAATGATTTCTGAATAGGGGTGTAACAATATATCATGTCACAATATATCGCAATACAAAAATGCAACAATATCGTATCGTTGATAGTGACAATATGTGCATGGTTCACCCAAAATGAAAACTACTGTGTGAGGAAAAAATTCAAGTTTACAGAGTTTTAGGGCCCTTTTTTCACGATCTAAGCGCACGGTCTAAAGCGCACGGCGCAAGTGCACTTAGGGCTTGTCTGAATCCACTTTTGCTATGGCTGGAGCACCCGGTGCATGGTCTAAAAGGGTTGTCCCTATTCTATTAAAGGGGTGGTTCATTGCGATTTTCACATTTTTAACTTTAGTTAGTGTGTAATGTTGCTGCTTGAGCATAAACAGTATCTGCAAAGTTACAGCGCTGAAAGTTCAATGCAAACGGAGATATTGTCTTTTAAACTTATGGCAGTTTAATGCCTGCAATTACGACAGGTTTGGACTACAACGAGCTTCTTCCCGGGTTGGTGACATCATAAAACATGCAATTAACATAAACCCTGCCCACTGGAACACGCAACAAAGTGGGCGAGGCCATGTCGTGCAGGATTATGGAAGCGGAAGAGTTGTCTACAGCAGATGCGAGCGGCGTGATGCGACACGTCAAAAGATAATAGAACCCATTAGGGGTGCAACGGTTCAAATTGCTCAGTTCGGTTTGTATCATGGTTTTAGGCTCACGGTTTCGGTACGGTTCGGTATGTGCTATGTTCAGGGAAAAAAGGACTACTGTCAAATTAAAATAAAGAAAATAAGAACAAATAATCAAACTACAAGTAACAGCACAAATCAATACAATAGAGCAAAGATTTAAATAAAATAAACAGTGCTTTTCAGGTATCTAACAGTAGTTTTCAGGTACAGAAAATGAATAAAATAATCAAGTATAAAATAACACTGCATGCTATCTTCACTGTATAAATGAAAGATGAATCATTATTTAGTTACAAAAGCTATTCAGTCAAGAGCAGTGAGTGATTTCTTTGTCATTTGTTGTTTAATTAACATTAAAAACACAAGTAGCAGGAATAGGCTTCTTTCCCTTTAAGACATAATGCATGATTTTTTCGACTGTTATACGTTCACTCAAGACATAACCGACTATGTTTGTTAGGACACTTGCCAAGATGGGCATGTTGACATAATTTTTGTGTGACTTTGTTCGTTCAAACGTATGACTTGAAAGAGAAAGAGCGCGCTGTCTGAGATTAAGGGCGTGCGCGCTTCGGATGAGCGCACACACAAATCTTCTCACAGCGCGCGCGAGTTCTCTTTCGCGTCTTGCTCTTGAATGTTTAAATTAGCAAGGCTGAAATGAGTTTAGTTTAAACATAGATAGCAACGTGCCCTGTTCAGGTCTGATGACACCGTAAATGACTGCTCATATTCAAGCATATGGCACTTACGGTGAACCAAGTTTACAGAGAGTTTTGTCCACGCTTTTTCATCATTGCTGTTGTAACGTTTTGGGAAGCCAGAATGCGTATTCATCAAACACAACATAAAAAAAAAAAACATTATCCGAACTCTGTTTTACACGTTGCTATTGTCAACAAACCTTATAGATGTGTCGTCATTCGAAATAAACCGTGGTGCAAGTGCGTGCCAAACCGTAAATGGAGGACGGTACGGTTCGATGTACATATACTTTTAAATGTATAGTTCTGTTGCTATTTTTTGGTTGCATCAAGGATGTAAACAAAGACCAACGCGGTTTGGCTTCGTTAGCCAGTTAGCTAAATTCTATTGCATACTTCTCCAACAAACACCAACAAACTTCTGTGTTCATAGACAAACAGTTGTTCATGCTATAAATTAAACGATACTTTTACAAAAATGCTACTACTCAGTCATGTATTCGGCTACAGTAAAGCTTTAGTCAGGATAAAACCGTATATTAAAAGCTAACATAAACAGCAGTAACATTTACAAGTGACAGCATATCTGAACACTTTGACACAAATACAAACGGAAATACTTACCATTCAGAAACGTCCTTTAAAAACCTTTTCTGCTTGACCCTCTTCATTATTACTGCTATCTGGGTCTGATTTGGGTTCAATTTGATATGGCAATATAGATGCCATTATTTACATTCCACCAAAGCACATGTAACCATAGATATACATAATAAAGGCTAGATGTCTCGTCCGCGCTGCTGGCTAATGGAGGTCAACGTCCGCACCTGGCGGCCATCTTGTTACAGTCAGCTCACTCATTGTGTTATAATGGTGCATGTACTTTTTAAATAACCATAACTTGCTCAATTTTCTACCGATTTTAAAACTGTTTGGTTTGTTATAAATGTCAGAGATGTACTTATGACACTGCATACTTATGAATAATTATAACCATGGACTTCCATATGAAAATAACATTGAACAGAACAGATAGGTGCAATGAATATACACACACACAAGGTATTTGTGCACGTATGCATCATGTAGTCATGTATGTACTTTAGAATAAGACAACCACATTAAACTAGTTATAAAAAGGTGTCCGAAAGAAACATTCTGCGATTGTGTAAACAAACTTAAAAGCTTTGGGTCCACAACAATCTTGTAATACTATTATGTCATAGCCCCGCTGTTCCTGTGTAACAGGACCTGTATTGTACACCCATCCACTAAGTAACTAACGATTATCCCAAATATAATCATAATATTGTAATATCTTACAGGTGAAATGTGATCCAACTGGCTCTCGTTTTGAGACTACGGCGATTGGAGCATCCGTAGGCTGCACAAAAGTCTGGCATCTTCTCCTATAAAGCCAGCAATTTCATAATGTAAGATGTTTTTAACAAACCAAACCGACTGGAAATCATGTGCAACTTAAGTTATATTGAAAAGAAAGAGCAATTCTGCCTCTCCCACTGATGTAAAATTGCTGGGTAGCAGCTAAACTGTAACTACTAGGTCTCACTCAAAGCTTCTTGTTATTAGCCAGCTAATAACTACAACCACATCCACAAAGATTGTAATTTAGACAAAAGATTAGTTGTCATAAAATCGTTATTGGTGTCAGTAAAACCTATGTAATTGAACAGCTCGATTGTGGTCTTATAACTTGCGCAAGTAGCCGTGATACACAACTATACTGCACGATTAAGTAGTTTTTTGAAAAGAAAAGCTGCAATTTCAACATGTTCATCCAGAATTATAGCCACGTTAATAACGTTTGTAAGAAACCAAACCATTTGTATATCCGTCAAGATTTCAGCGAGATAAGAGTATTTGTGTTCGTGCAGATCACTCACCTTACATCAGAACCACAGAGCCCGCCAGAATCTATGCATGTAACAACTAATGGTAAGGGGCGTGGCATTTCCGGATGCTTCAGCGAATCACAATACACTGAGCCAGCTAACCAATCTGAGCCCATTGCGTATTTTGGAGGGAGTGGTATCATAGAATAAGGAAGTCAAACCGGCAGTTTAAATGACAATGGAAACAGCAGTGTAGAATAAAGGTAAAATATATGAAAAATACAGCATTTTTAAAAAAACGAAGCATTAAGACATGTTAAACTGCGCCCCATAAACACAATCAAGCCTAGAAAAAAAACAGTTAACCACCCCTTTAATGAGTAATGGGTGTGTTTTGGGCGTAACGTGCAATAAACCAATCAGTCTCATTTCCTGTTCCCAGTTGTGCTTGCGCCATGGCGGATTCGCTATTTACATGGTGGAATTTGCAAGCAGAAAAACTGAACGCTTCTCTAGTGAGGAAACGGATCTGCTTGTGCGCGAGGTTAAAGCGTGTGAGCAGACCATCTACGGGAAAAGCTGGGTTCCACCAACATCTTTATGCACACAATAATAATCTTTTACATTGTAATCCTTTTATTTTTAATATTTGGCATGTTTGTGTGCTTCTGAGTGCCCCTGTAAGCAGAGTGTACGCTCGTTGTGTACACGCCTATAGGCATGTTACTAAGGCGCCCTTTAAATAACAAAAAAATAAATAATATTGCACCAATGACCAACTGAAACCTGGTCTAAAGTCAATGGCGCAATATTTTGTTTGTTATTTAAAGGCGTGTTAGTAATATGTGCCTATAGGCGGGTGCACAACGAGCGTACACTCTGCTTATTACAGTCTATTTTAGTTGCCTCAAAATAGCAACGCGCCAACGATGCGCCTGAACACACCTCGTTTTCAGACCAGCACGCTCATAGGCGCAAATGCATTTGCTATTTAAACAGTGTGGCGCAGGTCAGGATGTGAAAATGATAACTAAGTGAATTTTAATCAACATAACTTTTTTGTTATCCTTTTACCATATGTCTTGGAGTATCGCAATAATATCGTATCGTATCGATATGTATCATGAGGGAATCATTTCACCACTATTTCTGAAGGATCATGTGACACTGAAGACTGGAGTAATGGATGCTGAAAATGCAGCTTTGCCTTAGCTTCTAGACAAGTTGCTTTTGTTCCTCTCTTGTAAGTCGCTTAAGATAACTGTCTGCTAAATGCTAAATGAATGGTAGTGTATATGCTAATGTACACTTGCCAAAAATATTGATGACTCATCCTGCACCACACCGATTTTTATCCAATCAGATTCTCTTCAGAATTAAAACGCACCTTCCCCTAATACATCCTGCAACCATAGCAAATTCATGGCTGTGATGTAAAATCTATTGGTTATTTAAAATTTAATGGGGCCTGTAGATTTTTTTGACAGGTAACTCATCCCATGCCATTTCTGCTACCCTTAATGTAGTTTGTTGAGATGTGTGCTATTCTAGCTTTTCTAAGCTGATGGACTTTTTTCATTTGGGCCAGTAAGAAATAACATAGCAACATGCTAGTAAAAACCACTCAGAACACCTTAGCAACCACCCACAATACCCTAGCATCACAGCGGCAAGTTTTACCCCGCCAACACCACTCAAGTTTTTCCTTAAGAAAATGTAGTCATCGAGTTTGAATATGCTGCTTTTAATCCTGTTTTGTATGTGACATAATAGTTAATGGGGTTTGATGACAGGTGGGTGATTGCGTGTGTATGTGTGAGACAATGCTACAGGTGATTAATTTTTCTGCTGAGCCTTGAAGATGATTTATTTATTTGGAAATGGCACAGCATGACCAGGTCTGATAATAGTTCCCATGGTGAAGACAGCAGATAGGTCGTCCATTTCCCACTCACGCTACCGCGCTCTCTTGGAGAGATTGCAGATCTGCTATCATTTAGCCCTCCCTTTTCTGACTGCATGCCCTGCTGTGCTCATGGTCAGCTATTAGCCTAGCTCCTGGGAAGGAGAGAGTGAGTGAGAGAGAGACCGTCCATGTGTCTGATGTATTAGTGTCTGAAAATAAACGTCTGCTCTCTCTACACAGCCGTACAGACATTTGTTTAGCTCCAGGCTAAAGCGGCAATGCTAAATGTGTTTCTTGCTGTGCTGATATTGATGTCTGATCGCTTGATGGCTTGGGATTCTATTCTAAAAGGGTTTTTGCTTTGAGAACGTTATTAATTATACTGTTTTGCTAGCAAAACCTTTTTGAAATGGAAAATCTGGCCTCCTGAAGTCAGCCGTGGTTAAGATGTTTTTGATGAGTCTTTGTTAACCCTTTATTGTCAGTACAATAAATATTTAAGGGAGTTTTCTACAAAAATTAAATCTGAAACTTTTTTCTAGTGTAAAAAATTGTATTCTTTCACCTTTTATGTTTCTGACTTGGCTAAAAACATGTCAAAGGGACTTCATTCAATTATTTATTTTATAATATAATACTAATTTAGTGGAATTGCCTTCTCGTTTATTCAGTAATGTTTTTAATGTTCTCTCTTAGGAGAGAACTTGGAGGGGATTGGTTTGGGGATTTGTTTTTAATGACCTAGTTCAATCAAACCATCAAAATATGAGGAAAATATTTTATATCTGCAAAAAGGGGTAAACTACAGCTACAGGTTTTATTTTACTATTAAAAAGAAAAAAGAAAAGAAAGAAAAAGAAAAAATATTTGCCATGTTTTATTGCGTTATCACAAATTAAACAATTAAATCCAAGCATAACTACGCAATATGCTTACAAAGCATATGCTTACACATTTTACATAAAGTGTAAATGTCAACATTATCAATTATATCTAAAGGATTGAATAGTGTCACAAAATGTAAGCTTATTGATTTAAGCTCAGTATTCCTGTTTGGTGCTTCCATAAATATTTAGTTTAAGTCTAGTTTAATGGCGTAAAGTTTAATGGCGTAAAGCTTAAATTTACAGTATAACGGCATACAGTTACTTAGCTTAGATGTAGCATGTAAATAAGCAATACAACTTACTGAAATTCATATCATGTAATGTGTAATCATTTAATCAGTGTTTCAGCTGCGGAAAGACTTCACTAAAACAGCTTCAGTGTCACGTAACGTCACATTTACCTCAAAAAAACATATTCAGTGACCATAAACTCGTTAGTCAGCTAGAAAAATTAACTCTAGAGAGTAGCATTCTGATAAATATATGCACCATATTACACATTCATTATAATTTATAATGTTCTTCAATATTTAATGCATGTTTGAATAAATCAGTTATAAAAAGCTACGATTTAAATGTTTATAATTTCAAAAAACGAATTGGAGTAGAAATATGATTATGTAAGTTAGTATTATAACTTTATTTATTATAAAAACATCCTTGAGTGTATTTTAAGTGTTTGTATATAAATAAGTTAATTTTAACATTCAGTATTATAGTAATGTAGTACCAACTGAATCCCATGTATAGTTTACAGCATTAGTTGAGAGATTGGTTGTATATAAAAAATAATATGCATCGAATCGAAAGCTTGTGAATAGAAATCGAATCGAATCGAATCGTGAAATTTGTGTCAATACCCAGCACTAATAACTAGCCTGTATCACCCGTCAAATACATTGTTTATAAAATGAAAGTCTGAAATCAGATGTAATTTCTATCTAGTCGTCGGGTGTCGAGCGTCGGTTTGGTGTGTCAGGGCAACTTTGGACCCAGGCGCTGCTGACGTGAGCCAATAGTTCGTCGGTGTCAGCTTGGTGTGTTCCGGGCTTATGAAGTAGTGCAGACATACGTACGTTATCTAACAAACATTTATATTGTGATGATGCTTTTTAGCTTCTGCTCTCCTTTCAATCTGCTGAAGACCTTCCTTCTTGCTGACACTGAGGGTGGGATTTGATCATCACAGATCACAAAATGAGCAGTTCAGAGCTGGGCATGATTCACAGCGTTTTTACACCTACTGTGTTACCAAACTATGATCTAAAACCATTTGTTGTACAAACACTGCTAATGACAGTGGCATCACTGGTTATTTCACACATGTTTCATCTAGAAAGAACTAGCTAGTGATCAACAAAGGCAAATCCATAACGCTGTATTTTCAAAGGTGCCGTGTAAAGCCAGCATGGCTCAGCAGCGCCTGAAGCAGGCTGGCAGAGATTTGGTCGCCTCTCGCCTTCACAGCAGATGAGTCATTTCAAATGTCTCGCTCATGAATCAGTTGGGCTTCATTAGGGCTGATCGGAGGTGCTCTGACACCATTCATGTCCTGGCCTGCTCACCCACTATCACATGTTGGGTGAACTCACCCGGACCAGGTGGACCGTATCCATGGATACAGTCCCATGGACCAGTTCACACTGCTGCAATTACTCATGTGACTGATGCTAGACCATTTAGTCTGGTTTTGCAGATATTCAGAAATGAGTGGAACGGATCTGCTTGCAGAAAGGTGCATGTTGAGACAGATGAGATAGACCATCGTTATGCGGGGAATACTGTCTCCCCAGGGACGAATCGTTCTGGCTGCATGCTGGGAAATATGACAGGCTGTTAATTGGATGTGGCAGCAAGGCTACGGTGACACAAAGGGAGTTTAGATCAGTGCCACATCTAGTCTTAGCGCTGTGGTCTAACTTAAAGCCATCAACAACCTCATCAGCTCCCCTTGGCCCTGACCAATTTTTATTTATTTATTTATTTTTTGTTTATTTTGTCTCGAGCACGACTAGTGAGTTTAAGCAGAGTCTGTGTTATTAAATTTCTTTTCTATAAAATATACACACGCAATAACCTTGCTTTGAATCTGGTCTGAATAAACAATTAATAAACCTTATGATTTTTGTCCAAATTATTTCTCAGCTCTCAACAATAGACATGCTGGTGTTCTGTAATATGTAACTTGCCTGACTGTGTTATCATGGGCACTTCATGGCCTATTTTAATGCATCTAATTATGCATTTACTTATTTGTTTTTGTTTGTTGGTGCATTTGTATGTTTGTGCACATGTATGGAATTATCCATTTTGGGCCTTATGAAGTTGCATTTGCTTATTGTTACACATTATAAGTAAAAGATGATATAGTTAGCTGTTCATTATCACAGAATAAACCCACAGGACTTTCGTACTCCTGATACGGGGGGTCACATCACCCTGAAGGAGCTTGTTTTTACGATAATGAGTGGCTAACTGTACATCACCCTGCTTATTTCATGGCTACTTATTTATTAAATAAATAAATAAATGGATATAAAATATTGATTTGAGTATTATGTGAGAAGAAAGAGTGATATGAGAAACAGGAAAGTAATGGCTCCTTTCCACTGAGCAGTACGGTTCAGTTCAGTACAGTTAGGTACGATTCGGAACGGTACACCTTGATCAGGCTTGCGTTTCCACCGCCAACAGTACCCTTGATAGGTGTGGTGTAGCTGGAAAGTAGTGATCGACGTCATTCTCGTGCAAAGAAGAAAACGACACAGTAAACAACAATGGATACAGCAGATCTTGTTCTTGCTTCTCGGCTTGAGGCTGTCTGTCACAAGAAGAAGACAAGCTTTGCTTGCTGCACACCAACATTCAGTGTTTCACAATACCAAGTACACAAAGTTCAGATGTCCATGCAGCAGCACCCACCAGCAAGCGTCAATAGTGGAGAAGCGTAGAAGAAAAACATAATTTAAAAACTACTTTATTGTGTCATGAAATGTAGTTTTAAAAGTTTTTCAGGCGAGAATGTAGTTGTTTAAAGCTCAAATCTGTGTTTTATTTATAAAGATAGTGCCTATTTGAAAATTTGATATGATGTTGTCAGAGTTGTGAGATCCAGGCGATCACCGGGCGCTCAGTGCTAATGTTCCCATCCGAGAGTAGCTGTACCTCGGCTGGTCCTTCTGACATTTGCCGCTGGCTCAGATGTCTCTGTAGTGGTTAAAAACGAGATTTGTGTATAACGGGCAATCTTTGGTCTCATGAATTTATAATTTGTTCCTGGGCAAAAAGTGAAGTTTCATAACTTTATATATTTATTTAACTTTACCGTTGTACTAGTGCGCTGACTTTGTACATTTTACTGAATTGTTTGCTTGTCTTTATTTCTTATTGTATAGCTTCTCATACTTTATACTTATACTTTTATAATGATTATTTATTTTTTAAAACTGACTTTTAACAAAAAGAGAGGGTTGTTTTGTCTTATTTCATTTTATTTTAGGCTACATGTAGGCTACATATACAGTGAAGATAATCACTGTATATGTGAGTGAGTACATATGCATATATTGCCTGAACCACACATTAATAGGTTTTTAAATGAAAACGAAAAGAGGCACGGTTGTGTTTTATATTTTTTGTTATATAGCCTACATGAATTGAAGATAATCAATGTACGCATTGCCTGAACCACATTTGTGTGGCGCCTCTTGTGTTGTCATTCCCCTTGTAGCATGCGCATGTGACGATTCTCTGTCAACTAATCAACATTCTGCAGAGTGTAGCTCCACTCTTTTGGTACCGGTACTATTGGTACTATTGTGCTTGGTACCCCAACGGAAGAGTCCCAAAAAAGTGGTACGGTACGGTTCGGAATTAGGGTACCATTCACAACTTTTGACAATGGAAACGGCGAAAATTGCGTACCGTACTGTACTGAACCGAATCGTACCGCTCAGTGGGAACGAAACAGCACTGCTATCTACAAAATCATTTCTACAATTTAGCTAAAACAATCAAATATGTGTCATCTTTTTTGTAGTTGTTTTTTCTTCAGTGAATCTTGTAAAGTAGTTGCATTTATTTGGTAAACTGTTTTTGAATTTAAGCGAGTATTCAAAAGATGAAATGCCGTTGCTTAGTCATGCAGAGCCAGTGCTGCGCCACTCCACTCGATTCATTTCCTGCTCTTGAATTAGAGTACTTAAAGAGTGGTGGGGAAAAAGACGTACATTTTTTTATTTTTTTTATTTGGTGAATGTAATTGAGCCTTCCATTCTACTCATTAGTTTTCTTTAATAGTTTCTCTTTTATGATAATTACTTCGGTGCTCATTAAATAGCTGCATTCATTCCCTCAGTGGAACAAGATTTGGTGGAGGCATCTGTCAGGCAACACAGAAGAAAAAGGGAACATATGAAGCTCAAATAAATGTGCGTAAATGATAAACTACAGCAAAGTGACTTTGAGGGCCTTTGTGTGTTTTCAAGCATGCTTTAAATGGGTGTGAGATGTTCAGAGAGATTTTTTAGCAGATGTTGGATGAGACAGCGGCATGATGCGAAAATCAGAAAAAAATCAGTCACAACGTTAGTACGATCCACCAATGGTCCATTTTGCTCATAAAGGCTTTGTGAACTGCTATGTGTCCCGTGAGCACTGCAGGTGAGTAATAGTGATGTCAAAGCCAATGATGAGACCAACATATGGCGGCTGTCACCCCACCGTGAGGCCATAAGCTCGAGTGACACAAATGCAAGGCCATCTTACTCACTCTGACACCTGTGGGTGGTACGGTCATTCATCCGAGGACCAGACACGACTCGGCGTCCTGCTCATGAGCTACGCTCCACGCAAACACTATATTAATGTAAGAAATAGGAAGGTCATGCCATAAAGGGTCTTTCTCATGGAGACCACGAGCTAGGTAGATATTTCCTCTGAACTCATCACCTGTGCGAGGACTGATGGGTCAGTGATCCTTGTCGAGAAATAATTACTTTGGTCTCTTCTTTTTTTATTCTACCAAAGGTTGACATCGTTTATCTCTCAGCCCCGGCACTGTCAGTGCCAACAGTGTCGTTTCTTTAAAAAAGGTGGGCTCGGTTTTGCAGGATCTCTCTCTCGAAGGCCATTCGTTTCCTGCTGTAACTGAGACCCCTGGCGTACCACACCTCCAGAGTGGGTCTCGTGGCTTCTGGCTCCACAGGCCTCTGATGGGAGTTTAGAGATCAAAGCTGCATGCAGGCCATCAGCGCTGCTCATTATAGCGGACTAATCAGCAGCGACCGAGAGCGGGAGAGGACGGATAATTTGATTACACAACAGTTATTAATGGTGCTGTTGGAACGCAGAGCGGGGGTCTCCACTGCCGTAATTACTCTGGGACTGGGAGAGAGGAGGGAGGAAGCCTTGGTCAGGCTGATTAGTTAAGAGTACAGCCCATCTCATGCGAGATGAGAATAAATAAAGCAGTATTACCTTAATGTACAGTGGTTCTCTTAAAGACTGCTCTCCGACATTCACTCTTTAATCCAATCAAAGGTGCTTATCTTCCTTTGGAATTTGCAGTGTTAAGTGCCTTGATGTTCCTTTCTGAGAGCGATCTTTCCTCAAGATCCTCCTCAGATTACCAACGTTAAATATGGATGTTCTCTGAGCGCCGTCCACTCTCCTGAAATCCCATTATGATGGTAATCTTTTATATCTTTGCATTTGTAACCTTTTAATAATCTTTGCAGATATACATCATAATTAAACTCACTCAATCTTCACGATTTTAAAAGTGAAATGTGTGTTTTATGCATCACTAGTGGTGCCAAGCGATATTGTTTCCAAACAGGATTCTCAAAAACTCCTCCTGCCATGACTCTTGTCTTCCATTGTTCTGTAAAGGTCAGTTCACACTGCACTAACATAGCCAACCAATGGCAACAGACACTTTGTCAGGTTTGATCGGATTAGTGTGTTACCCTTGTCGGCGTCTGTTGGTCGCTGCTTGTTTTCGGCGATTGAATGTTGTTAGGTTGTAAAGTGTCTGCAATCTGGTGATTGTCTGGGTTTGTCGTCGTCTATTGGTGCAATTTTAATTGGTCTTAAAACAGGTTTTCCCACCATAATAACTTATAGTTGAGTTGAGTATGTTGAAAGGTTGGACCACTTAAAGCTGTAAGTTTTGCCTCTTTGTCACCATCTCTGTTTGAAACCTGCAATTGCAGTTATTTGCGGAATTATCATCTTTAAGTGGGTTGTGCATCGGCACGGCCCCTCAGCGCGGATGAATCTAATGTTTGCTGTCAGTCACCACGTTGGTGTGGATACTGTACTTCAGAATCACAGATTCTGAATTAAATGTGTGCGCTGCATGTTTCAAAGTAAATACATGGCACTGTTGCGCATTCTACAGGCTGATGGTTTCTGCGCAGTTTGCAATCAGTGAATCCCACAGATTTATGCTAAGTGATTGTCAGTTGCTAATGATCTACTTTTGATGAATTTTTACCTTGGTGTTTATATCACCTGCAAACTTGTTGCCTTTCGGAGAAATTCAGTTTATGTTCTGTGTACAGTTTGTGCTTTGATCAGTGTTTATATGTGAATGAAAGCCTAAATTAAATCTGTTTATCATATCAAGCGACTGTGTCTTTTCAGACGACTTGGATTAAACTGCTCAATTCATATGGATTTCTTTTTATGGTCTCTGTACTTTTTGAAGCATCAAAGTTCAGTGTAAAGTTCAGACAGAAAGAAAGTACGATCTCAGCAAACCAAACATGCTAAATGGTTCACAGGCAGAGAGCATTTCTGAGGGTTTATTAAAAACTGTGGCCCACTTAATTATTTTTTGTCAGAGATGCTGTTTCTCAGAACTCCTATTTCAGAGATATCTGTGAACAAGAAAAAAAAAAATTTTTTACAGCACCTTTAAACTTGGATAAAAAATAGTATTGTAAAGGAATAGTGTACTCAAATCAAAATTATAGTATCATTTTCTCATCCTCATGTAGTTCTAAACCTGTATGACTTTCTTTTTTCTTGGAACACAAAAGGAGGTAATTTAATATCAGTTTGTGTGAATTCAATACAATGGCAGTACACTGTGAATCACTTTCATGCTTAATAAAGCACCCAAGAGTATCAGCAAAAATTTTACTCACTAATGATTTTCAAGTGTTTTGATAGGCCTTAGTGAGAAACAAGAAATATAAGCAGTTTCATTGTAAAATTGTGGTTATCATTGCTCTGCTGTGCTCATTTACAAGGGGTTGGAACAACATCAGGATGAGTAAATTTTGGTTTCAGGGGGTAACTGTTCCTTTAACATTGAAAAATTACACACTTCATCTAGAAGTTTAATGTGTTGCCAAGTCTGATCAGGATTGTTGGACAATCTTTGCAGCTTTGAGAACCAGCAGCAGATGCTTGAGTGTTCGGTCACAAGTTGTTGTCTTGAAGGCTTGTAGGTAAGGCTTGTGGGTCTGACTGTCGTTTTGTAAGGCTTGTATGTAAAATATACATTTTATCCACCTGAGGAGTAGATGATAGAAGTGAGATGTCGTTGTATCAGACACTTTTGGCTTTCGATGACTGAAATGACCAACAGTTCCTACAGGGATGAGTCATTGCTCACAAATCTCCATAATGCTGATGTCAATTAGCTCGGAAACAAAGAATGAGATACAGCAATTCACTGCTCTTTTCATTTGTAGGGGCATAAAAGTGTAATATTGAATTTCTGCAGCTAGCAGGGTGTTAATGACACTAGTATTGGCCTCAGACATTAACATTACCTAGAAAGGCACCATATATAGAGAGCGACCATTTTACATTTTCAAACATAAAGCTTATTGCTGCAGGTGATAAAAGTGCATACAAAATTAATATTTATTGTAGTGATTATTTTAGTAGTTTTGTTATATTATTTGTTTGGTAAATATCGAACATTTACCCTCATAGATCTCAATGAATCCATCATATATTCTCAAACACAAAGCTCATAGTATTGTGTATCTCCAGATAAGAGAATTAACCTGTATTTAATTAGTTGTAAATAGTTAGGTTTTGCTGTTCTAGTTTCACAGACCCCAATCCTAGTCTTGGAATTAATGGGATGTTTTATTTAAACTCATTAACGGCGTCATTTCTAGGTGTACTTTGCAATCAAAGGGTCCCTCAGATGTCTGTATCCAGTCAGTTTGGTAATATAATGCAGTCTGAATAGAATCTTTAGTCATTATCTTTGTAATATCCATAAAAGATACCTACTATATCCGACATGAGGCATTGATGTGATTAGATCTGAGATTAGCATTTAATTCTTTAAAAGAAACTGAGTTGGACAGGTAATTATTCGCACCATGTGGTATTGGTGATTTTATTTATTTGGCTAAAATGTATTGGTTGAGTAACATAAAGCTGTAAAATGGAACCTATAAACAGGACCATTAAATTTCTTTTCACATTCCTCAGCTAACGGGACCTTGAGGACTCTCAGAAGTCCTTCAAATTACACAGTTTTAAGGAATGGGGAAAGGAAACAATCTCTTTTGCTTAGAGGTACAGTGCATACATTAATTCAAGACAAGTAATTGCCACAGTCATTGAAAAACAGGAATTTAGGTGGGAAACTATGCTTAAAAAAGCATATGTTAACCTCATTTTTTTCTATTTTTTATCAAATCAAAATTAGACACAGTATGCAAAAAAAAAAAAAAGTAATGACCAGGACTAGACAGACCCAGAGCAGTCGGTCCAAGAACCAGGCTGTCCAAGGTTATCACATTTAAAGAGATTCATCTGAAATATTTAACTGCCATAATTTAACTGGATACCCTTATGATATTCCAAAATCCATTTAGAAGGGAAATTTCATTTACAAGTCCATTTGAAGGGAATTTTTAGCTGAATGCCCAAGATGCTCCCTTTTATACAATGAAAGTAGAAGAGGTCCAGCCACTGTCAATCTCCAAAAAATGACAAAACACCATTAAGGTATCATAATAGAAGTACAAATTACATGTTCTAAATCTTCTGAAGACATGAGACAACTTGTGTGAAAATCACTGAACATCAAGACTCCTGCTCAGCAAACATTTTCTGAACATTATTCTCTTGTAGTGCAACATAAGGACAAATAGTCCGGCATTAGGAGAATGACTGCAGCATTTCCAAGTACAGCCAAGCAACAAATGAGTCATGTTCTGGCTGACACCATTCATGTAGTTCTTCAAAGGCATATGAAGTATAGGATTACTATTTAAACTTATATAATCTAGAACGAGTATTTACAGACATGACCTGGCAGGAACTGTTGTCAACCATGATTTTACCATGTCTAAGCATAATTAACTTATACAATCTAAAGGCCTTTGCCCAGTTGCATAAAGCACATACTTAAGTTTTTCTCTTAAGTATGACACTTAAGGCGTGCTTTCCCCTTAACTAAGGGAATGACTTAATGGTGTTGCATATAATCCATTAAACCGTTCTCTTAGGTAAGGGAAACGGTTGCTGTCGTGAAACACTTTTGCCGTAATAAAATTCTACTGTTGCCATGGACACGTTATTTGTTAATACCGATCGTGACATGTTTTCACAGAAAACAACATAAGATGGATAAGGAAAACAAGAAAGAAAACCAAACATGAAAGAGAAAGACCAGACGAGAAACTCAAATTGAGATTTCTGCCATCATTCACTCACCCTCATGTGATTCCAAACCCATAAGACATTCATTCATATTTGAATAACAAATAAAGATATTTTTAATATTCTCTCATCTTTTATGTCCATTCATTGAAAGACATCCATATGAATAAGGCTGTTTTGGAAGCTTGAAAGTGCGAGCAAGCGCAAGAACAAATGACGTTTGCGCTTCCGTTGACCATATGTGCTACATTTTCATCAATGTTTATGTGAATAAACGCCTAAATTACAATTTTTTTATCATATAAAGCGGTTGATCGTGTCTCGTTAGAAGACTTAATTGAACCTGCTCACTCCGTGTAACACTTAAGGTGAAGTTTTTCGAACCTTATGTTATACTTAGGGAAATGAGAGTTAAGGGGCTTTCTGCAAAACTTATAGTTTTTTTTTTAAGGGATTACTTAAGTGAAAAATATATAGTTAAGGGAAATTCTTAGGGCTTATGACGTTTCACCTAAAGAAACCTTTAAGTAATACTTAACAGTTATTTTCTGCAGCACTCTTAAGTTTAAGGGAAATATAAGGGTGAACTTAAGGGAAAATTACACTTAAGGTGCTTTATGCAACGGGGCACTTGTGTTTTATTTGGAGTGTTCATAACAATTACTGTGTCTTAAATATAAACAAGCTGTGTAATCACTGGGTAATGCTTACTGTGGAATACTAAGAGAAAAAAACATTACAGTAAATGTTTTTTACATTGCATTATATTCACCCTAAGACAGTGGTGAACAACTTTCTAATGCAAATGCAGAGGTCTTAGATACATTTTTGAACTGTTTTTAACTCGACACAATTATGATGTGAGATGCTGGTGCAACAGTAAGATGTTAGTCTCCATGTTTTTAGACCAACAATGAAATCATTGGCTGGTTGTATAAGACTGCTTAGACTAGTCTTAAAAGTAACTTATTTAATTTTTAATGTGTCAACTTATTTAAGTCTTTAGGACTAGTCACAGTGTTGCCAGATTGGAAAAGTCCTAGCAAAAAGTCGTACCAAAAGCTCAAAATTATCGCATTTGGAAGAAAGTTATCGTACATGACTTTTTTTTTTAATGTTTTGTGTATAGATAAATGAACTAAATTAATAACTAATGATTTTTTTTCAACGGAATGACTCAATACTGAACTTATTTAAGCTGGACAATCACACAATTTTCTTTTAGAGCTGCTGTACAGCCAAAATGATGTTCTCTCTATCTCTGTAAAGCTACTTTGACACAATCTGTATTGTAAAAAGCGCTATATAAATAAATTTGACTTGACGAGTCAAACGTACAGAATACAGCTATTTATCTAGATCAACAACTTTTTGACACAACCTGCAAATTACCACAATAGATTAATAACTAGGCTTAATTTAGTGGGAAACAACTGACCTAAGCGCTGCGGCAGGAACGTTAACTTGTGCTCGTGAGAGAGAGAGAGTCGTTCTCCACGATGATTGGCCGAGAAAACATAACGTGAGATGAGATTGCAACGACCATCATTTGAAGTGTCACAAAATTCAGAAAATATCGTACAATTTGGGATTTTTTTTCATTATTGATCGTACCTCGTACAGAAGTCAAAATTATCGTACAAATACGATAATTATCATACGTCTGGCAACACTGACTAGTCATAACTTTGTCAGTTACATAAAGTAGATTGCTCTGATTTTAATCTGAAAAGTAACAAAAATTGATTACCCCTTGGCTAACTGCTAGTTGGTCAGACTAGTTCTTAAGACAGTCTTAATATAGTGGGCATGTTTATGTAACTGGCCCCATGTTGCATTATGAGTTGCTGTAATTCAGTGGTAGACTGGTAGATTTGATATTCAACAGTGTTTTGATCTGCCTGCATTGACACTATTGTATGCGAACTGATCTGAGCTGGATGATGACATCACTGATGACTCCAGTGCTGATATAGATAAATTAACTAAATTAATAACTATTGATTCTTACATCGGAATGAATCAATACTGAATTTACTTAAGCTGGACAATGACACCATTTTCTTTAAGAGCTGCTGTGCAGCCAAAAATTATATACCAGTTATCACTGTAAAGCTGCTTTGACATAATCTGCATTGTTAAAAGCATTATATAAATAAAGGTGACTTAACTTGACTTGTGTTTGGTGAAATGCAATTTATTGGCTACTAATGCCACTTGGGGCCTTTTCTCTGCAAATATTGATATATGCAAATGAACTGTGATGTAATTCGATGAATCGTCATGCACTGAATTAAAAAAAAAAAGATTGACAGCCTTAGTTAACATATTAAACTCAAAGTTATTATAAATAAATAATTGTATCTACATTCAGGTGCAAACGAGGATCCGCGGTGTTGTTAACCATAGGTGTGTTTACATGGAGCATTGTAATTGGTTTAAAAGTCCAATCTGATTGAAAATGCTCCATATAAACACCTCAATCGGAATAAAAATGCCCAAACCGAATGAAATTGTAATCGGGTTGAGTGTGGTGGGATAACCTTTCTATAAACCGGACAAAATAAAAATTCTGATTACTAAAAATAACCGATTACTTTGCATCTATGTCATCACGTCAAGAGGTCGGGGTCGTCAGAATGCACAATTGCGGCGGCAAAATCAAACTGGAGTAAAACTGAAACAACACATTTAGTAAATACACTGAAGGAACTCAGTGTATCATTACTACGGACCTTTATCCACACGCTTCTGCTTTTCGGAGGAGGGAGGGGTATTATTGAGATGCTCCTTAGAGATGCACAGCCACTAAAAAGGTCAGCTTCCTGTGCCCGTCTTTTCCTCATACCTTCCAGCACTAATATGCTACAAATTCACGCTGTTGCTTGATTAAGAGCAACACTTTACATAAAAATAGTGCGCTTAAGAAATAACGGAACTCCGTGTTGACAGGGATAAAAGGCAGCAAAAGTCATTCCGATCGAAAGCGCCAGCACATGTAAACACCATATCGGATTAGATAACGTCTCATGTAAACAGTCTACTGAATCCTTCAATCGGAATGACAAAAAAGTGTATGTGTAAATGTGGCTCATGTTGTGTCTAAATCTGTCTAAATTCTATGCATTCAAAAATTGCTTAGAAGTTCAGTGAATTCGCAAAGGCCTTTTTTAAAATAAGTTTTTTGGTTCTTACTGTACATGAGTTACCCAACTCTTATTGGGGATTTGCCCCTCATACTGACGATCTTTGAAATAGTCTGCTTTGCCTTAGTGTTTTGTGATTTTATTTATTTGATGGCTGGAAATATCGCAGAGATTACTTCTACAGAGAAATTACTTTTCTGTTTATTACTAACAATGCAGGTTTATCATAGTAATAGGAAAAGATGAAATGTACAAAGTGGTTTCCTCACAGACACCTCACTTTTTGATTGAGACGCTGTGTTCTTTGTCTAGTTTTCTGTTAATTCTCTTTTGTTAGACACCATTCCCTGAAGTCCTTTAGAGAACTCCCACAGATTGCCATTGTAATACACTCATAAATTGACTCAACCTATGAATTAAATTTGGGCATATCAGAGGCGGTTATATCCTGCTCCATTATTGTTGATTGTAGCTTATTGCCATGCCAACAAATAATCAAATTGCTGCACCTATCATATTTTGATTAGGTGGAATGCAGCATTTCAATGTAATGCTACCCATATGCATCAGTATGGTAATGGGTTCAATCAGAAAGCCTTTCTTTCATCTGTCTTTGGAGACATCATGGCATTCAGCCAAAGGCCTATTATAGTGGTGAGTACTTTTGAACAGTAGGGTTCTCAATGCTAAATCATAACACTTGCAATAATATAGATATGCCGTATGAGAAGTGCTGTCCCGTCAGGGAGATCAGCCAACAGTGGATGATGTTTTTTAAACTGAAACTAGCCTGACTACGTGTTAATGAACAAAACCTCCTTTTAAATAATTAACTTGTTAATGCTAATTTGCTAATGATGACTTTCAGCTGCTAATAAGTGTTGTACTCTCAGGCCTGATTATCATATTTTAACAAAATTAATTACAGAGTATTAACCCCAAAATTGGTACTGAAAATGTAGAAAAATCCAATCTATGTTTAACTTTTGACAACATGAATTGTGAATATTTCCCTGGGAAAGGGAAAAGTGCAACATTGTAATGTATTTGATGATATTGAACAGTAAAGCCATGCTAGATTAAGGCCAATGCATATGGAATGGTTGATGTCTAAAGATATTTGTGAAATTGTTTGAAAGCAGGGTGCTAGTCAGCATATGCACAAGGGTATCATTAGCCTCCATTAGCTGCCAGTAATACCCTAAATTTCAGAGCTGTGTAATTGTAACGTTGAAGGGACCTCAGCACAAAAAGAAGTTCAAATGGATCAATTAAGTGTAATTCAGCCATGCTGTTCACAGCACCTCAAAACACCAGATATCAGCTCTTAGTCCTCCTTATGCAGAGATTGTGATGGTGAGCGGTCCATCGCTGGAAAAACAAAAGTAGCTGCCCTTCCTTTTGAGAATGAATTTTTCTTTAACAGATGGTGGCTAAGTGGAGACAGGTCTAAATCAGGAGCAGGTGATGTTTGGTGAGAGGTAGATGGTGACCTCATCATGTTTACAGCGAGTAGGTGCGTGATGCTGGAACCTCTGCATTAGAGCTGCTCTGTGTGGGCTCAATGATCTCTGTGTGTGTGCCACACTCGCGGCTAGAAAATAGAGGGGATGCGTTTATGAACCCTTGGAAAAGCTAACTGCATTTTTCATTTCGTATTTTGTCAGAGAAATCGATACACGACCACCCTGAGCTGCGATTTAGGGGGTCAACACTAAATACACACCGGTCCCAGACGTAAATCTCAGGAGTGGTAGCCTGTCTTCTCGTATACCCTACTTTGGCAAACAATAGCCTAGCATTCCATTTTATGTTTTGCAGGCTCGCTGATTTGTATTTTCTGGACTAGTTACTCTCTGAACTGTGTCAGCTTTGTGTATGTGTGCGTTCTGAAGTTGTACTGCTGATATTCCTCATTAGCGGGACTGAGTTGCGTGGCTTGCTCTTTGCTTTTCGTGTCTATCTTCAGGGGACACAGTTCCTGCTGTCGTAATTGGTGTGGAAACTGATATCTGTTTCTGCCACACGCTGCTGTGGATTGTCAACATTTCATAGTCCCTCAGCTGTAATCTGCAGATAATAAGTGCGCGTTTTTGGGTACATGCTTCTCGGTGTCCCCTACCCTACAGTACTCAACCTTCCCCAGTCTCATTGACATTCAGATCAATCTGCGGGAGCATGAGTTGGCTGTCATGAACGCTCTAAGGAGATGCCCACAATCTATATTAACAAAGAAGTGGCCTGGTGTGAACCTCAGCCATCGTTGCAATCAATTTCTTCTTTAATGGCACCGCATATTGATTTGGAAATGCAGACATCTGTGTCATTCACAACTGCAAGCGTACGCGAATGGTGCAAACCAAGTTTCATGATTTAAAAAAATTTTTAAAAAAAATTTGTGTGTAAGGAATAATTTTGTTTCTCAAAGTCAAAAGCACCCTAGATTGTTTCGATACCTCTTCATTACAAACATAGCAAATGTTAAAAGCCAATAATGCAGCTGCATGTCAGCAAGAATTCACTATGCTAATAGACTATTAACAGTCATGTTGAAAGTGGTAACTTATTGGAAAAACATTAGGATTTTTTTTTTTGTATAACCAGGAATTCTCTCTTACCACTTGTGTGTCTGTTTATTATATATTAAGGCAAAATTGCTTGTATTTAGAGCTAACTTGCTAAAAAAAAAGTGGCTAATATTTTCTAATTTGCTAATAATGTGAAATCACTTAATTGCTAATATTGTTTTGCTAATTGCTTCTACTTGTAATAATTTACTCATAAGAACCTCTCTTAAGAAACATTATTTTCTTAGTCAAATCAAGTCAAGTCACTTTTATTTATATAGCGCTTTTTACAATGCAGATTGTGTCAAAGCAGCTTTACAGTGATAACTGGTATATAATTTTTGGCTGCACAGCAGCTCTTAAAGAAAATGGTGTCATTGTCCAGCTTAAGTAAATTCAGTATTGATTCATTCTGTTGTAAGGATCAATAGTTATTAATTTAGTTAATTTATCTATATCAGCACTGGAGTAAACAGTGATGTCATCATCCAGCTCAGATCAGTTCGCATACAATAGTGTCAATGCAGGCAGATCAAAACACTGTTGAATATCAAATGTCAAGTGTCCCCAACTAAGCAAGCCAAAGCCGACGGCGGCAAGGAACCCAAACTCCAACAGGTGACATCAGGTGGCAAAACCTTGGGAGAAACCAGGCTTAGTCTGGGGGCCAGTTCTCCCCTGGCCAACAGCGAACAGTGCTTGATTATGATTCAGGCAGCTTTCATAAGTCCGATTGGGATTGCAACAGTCAAAGTATTTATTCCAGTTCCATCTAGTTGAGGGTCGTATTCATCAACGCCGGTATGGATGGTTTGTTGAGGATCTGTGCCACTGGCTGTGGTGTCGATGAGGCCTTCACAGGGGATGATCTAGTTGACTCAGTCTCTGCTGACACTTCAGGGCTGCGTTGTCATCATATCTAGGTGCACGTCTTCGATCTCACCTGGATACGGTAAACCTCAGGATAAAAAGAGAGACTACGCTAATATTAGCGTAGATGCCATTCTTCTTCTGATGTAACGAGTACGTCTGGTGTAATAGGAAATGTTCCCGGTTCCGGCTGACCTAATTTATGCAGCCTAACAATCCTTTAACGGATTTGAAAACATCAATTGATAATGTGTTATGTGTATGCCAGGGTAAAGAGATGCGTTTTTAGTCTAGTGTGTCTGCTTCCCGAACAATGCTAAGAAGATTGTTCCAGAGTTTAGGTGCCCAATAGGAGAAGGATCTACTGCCTGCGGTTGATTTTGATATTCTAGATATTATCAACTGGCCTGAATTCTGAAATCGCAATAGACATGAAGGACTATAATGCGTTAAGAGCTCGCTCAGGTACTGGGGAGCTAAACCATTTAGTGCTTTGTAAGTAATTAGCAAGATTTTAAAATCTATACGATGTTTAACAGGGAGCCAATGCAGTGTTGACAGAACTGGGCTAATTTGGTCATACTTCCTGGTTCTAGTAAGAACTCTAGCTGCTGCATTTTGTACGAGCTGTAGTTTGTTTATCAAGCGAGCAGAACAACCACTCAGTAGAGCATTACAGTAATCTAGCCTTGAGGTCATGAACGCATGAACAAACTGTTCCGCATTTGTCATTGAGAGCATATGTCGTAGTTTAGATATATTTTTAAGATGGAAGAATGCGGTTTTACAAATGCTAGAAACATGGCTTTCAAATGAAAGATTGGTATCAAAGAGCACACCCAGGTTCCTAATTGACGACGAAGACTTAACAGAGCAGCCATCAAGTGTTAGACAGTATTCTAGGTTATTACGTGTTTTTTCTGAATTTAGTAGTAGGAAATCACTGGTCATCCAATTTTTTATATCAGCTATGCATTCCGTTAATTTTGTGAATTGGTAAGTTTCGTCAGGGCATGAAAAAATATAGAGCTGAGTATCATCAGCGTAACAGTGAAAACTAATGCCATGCTTCCTAATGATATCTCCCAAGGGTAGCATGTACAGAGTGAACAGCAACGGTCCTAGTACTGAGCCTTGCGGTACTCCATATTGAACTTGTGATCGATATGACATCTCTTCGTTTACTACTACAAACTGATAACGATCAGATAAGTATGATTTGAACCATGCCAATGCAATTCCACTAATGCCAACATCATTTTCGAGTCTATTTAAAAGAATGTTGTGATTGATAGTGTCAAATGCAGCACTAAGATCCAGTAACACTAATAGAGAGATACAACCATGATCTGATGATAAGAGCAAATCATTAATAACTCTAATAAGAGCTGTCTCAGTACTATGGTACGGTCTAAATCCTGACTCGAAATCCTCACAGATACCATTTCTTTCTAAAAAGGAACATAGTTGTGATGATACTGCCTTTTCTAGTATTTTTGACAGAAAAGGTAGATTTGAGATCGACCTGTAACTGACTAATTTTCTAGAATCAAGTTGTGGTTTTTTAATGAGAGGTTTAATAATAGCCAGCTTAAAAGTTTTTGGTACATATCCTAGTGATAAAGATGAATTAACAATATTAAGAAGAGGATCTATGACCTCTGGAAGCATCTCTTTCAATAGCTTAGTCGGTAACATACGTGTTGTTGATTTTGATGATTTAACAAGTTTATACAATTCTTTCTCATCTATAGACCTTATGCTCCAGAGAAACAAGCGTGCCGGCATCTTTATAATATTGTATTTGAACTTCCGTTTTTGCGGTAGCTTTGTATATTTCTATGGCATTGCTGTTGAAGAATAATTAACTGGTGAAGTGGATTTACTTGTTGTAGAGTTAATTAAAGTTATCATGAGCATTGTAATCTTTAAAGCAGATGTCTTAACAAATGTCAGTAGACCCAGAAGATTTTATCATTCATAAATACATAAGATCGCTGTGGAAATACAAACCGGAAGTCAAAAGACAACGAGTGCAGTGCTGAAAAGGGGTGGGGCTACATAAGGTCTATAGCAGCGAATGAATTGAAGTTTTCCTCAGGGATACTGCAATGCACTGTCTGACGTGATACTGTAGTAGACGGTTGCATGGTTATAATTTTCTCTCTAATATTGTCAATCTTGCAAGTAAAGAAGTTCATAAGTTCATCTTAGTGCGAAGAACATTTTAGTTATCTTGAAGATCCTTTTTCCACTATAAAGAATCTTTTGTGCAGTGGAAAAGTTCCATGGTCATGCAATTGTAGCACAAAAATAAAACGTCTGTTTTATCTCTAAAAACAACCACAAGCAGTTCAGTTCATCACTTTAACAGGCATGTGACTGAAACAGGATATTAATGTCCCAAACAGGGCACACAAAATACAAATCTTAAGAAATGTTTTCAGACAAACATTTTCTTTATTTGCCAAAAATGGCAAACATTAAGTAAATTTTGTTTATATAGCCCAATATCACTAATCACAATCGAAGCACCATCCATCCGTTTTGGTCAAGCACTTGAAAATGACACTTAATTTCCTACAAATCATTAGAAAGGTCTAAATGTCTTTTATTATAAAGTATTAAATTATTATGATAAAAATCTGTGATGACAATTTCTTAATTTTTGTTTTCTTAACTTTTCTACATTGGAGAAAAATGTATGGATTTGTATATGTTTTTGTCAAGTATTATTTACTCAAATTAGGGTGTTGTTTGCAGTGTACACATGCAATGTAATGTCTGTTTCATTCATACCCGTAGCCAGAGGGTGCCCTCATTCAGAAAGTATAGAAGTAAGACGCAGAGAAGTCATAAAACTTAAGACATCCCAGGAAATCCCTTATATGGACAAAGGCATCCAGAGATTGCTGTAGTGGAATAAGTTAGAGAACAATTGACTGAAGCATGAATAATAAACACACACACACACACAATTGTGACAATATGGTTTATCTGTGTTCTTCTTGACATCTTGGGTATAAAAATAAAGTATATTTATAATGCAATTCTAATTGACATAGCCTTTATCACTGTATAGAATAAAATATTATAATTTCTGCCTTATTCTAATACAAACCTGATTCCAAAAAAGTTGGGACACTGTACAAATTGTGAATAAAAAAAGGAATGCAATAATTTACAAATCTCATAAACTTATATTTTATTCACAATAGAATATAGATAGCATGTCAAATGTTGAAAGTGAGACATTTTGAAATGTCATGCCAAATATTGGCTCATTTTGGACTTGAGAGCTACACATTCCAAAAAAGTTGGGACAGGTAGCAATAAAAGGCCAGGACCAATTTGCAACTTATTAGGTCAATTGGCAACATGATTGGGTATAAAAAGAGCCTCTCAGAGTGGCAGTGCCTCTCAGAGTGGCAGTGTCTCTCAGAAGTCAAGATGGGCAGAGGATCACCAATTCCCCCAATGCTGCGGCTAAAAATAGTGGAGCAATATCAGAAAGGAGTTTCTCAGAGAAAAATTGCAAAGAGTTTGAAGTTATCATCATCTACAGTGCATAATATCATCCAAAGATTCAGAGAATCTGGAACAATCTCTGTGCGTAAGAGTCAAGGCCGGAAAACCATACTGGATGCCCGTGATCTTCGGGCCCTTAGACTTCACTGCATCACATACAGGAATGCTACTGTAATGGAAATCACAACATGGGCTCAGGAATACTTCCAGAAAACATTGTCGGTGAACACAATCCACCGTCTGGAACATTACACATCTGGAAAGGCACCATCAATGCTGAAAGGTATATCCAAGTTCTAGAACAACATATGCTCCCATCCAGACGTCGTCTCTTTCAGGGAAGACCTTGCATTTTCCAACATGACAATGCCAGACCACATACTGCATCAATTACAACATCATGGCTGCGTAGAAGAAGGATCCGGGTACTGAAATGGCCAGCCTGCAGTCCAGATCTTTCACCCATAGAAAACATGTGGCGCATCATAGAGAGGAAGATGCAACAAAGAAGACCTAAGACAGTTGAGCAACTAGAAGCCTGTATTAGACAAGAATGGGACAACATTCCTATTCCTAAACTTGAGCAACTTGTCTCCTCAGTCCCCAGACGTTTGCAGACTGTTATAAAAAGAAGAGGGGATGCCACACAGTGGTAAACATGGCCTTGTCCCAACATTTTTGAGATGTGTTGATGCCATGAAATTTAAAATCAACTTATTTTTCCCTTAAAATGATACATTTTCTCAGTTTAAACATTTGATATGTCATCTATGTTGTATTCTGAATAAAATATTGAAATTTGAAACTTCCACATCATTGCATTCCTTTTTTATTCACAATTTGTACAGTGTCCCAACTTTTTTGGAATCGGGTTTGTATATGAAGCCACAAGTTATTTCAAGCACTCGACTGATGTTATGAAGTGAGTCTGGAGTAAAAACATGTCATTACAAGAGGCTCTTCCACTACTTGAAGCTTTCACTCTTAAGAAGTCCAACACCACTTATTCCAAACCATGTGTCATTTTGTCACGAAGAGCTTCTCACAAGATTTTTCCCTCTTTCCTACCTGCTACTCTGTTTTTCTGGTATTTTATTCATCTTGAATGACAGACTCTGAAAACCTTTAGGCTATTTGCTCTATTGATAAACGTAGCGGAATTCATCGTCTACGAACACTTGATGGCAAACGTCAATAATTAAAACCCGTGCACAGTAAATAGTTTGAAACTTTATAATGTGTATGGCTCAGACTTTTGAGCATTAATCTCAACTTACTGACATTTTGTTTTGTCATGTCCTCACCCAATTTGCCTGTAAATTGGTTTTGCTGTTGGCTCTAGATGTCAGATAACAAAGGCTAGAGGTTTTTTTTTGCAAGGCCTCCAGTTTGACGTTTGAATTAGCGGTAAGATAAACAGGGGTGTTGATACTCAATCCAGTCCCCCGTGTTTCCTGTTACGAGGTGACATAGTCCATGTCGGTTCACCCATGAAGCATAATAAAGTTTCATGCCCTCCTCAGGGGAAATTCTTGGTCTGTATCTACAACAGGACAGAACAGGAAGTGGTATAGATGTGAGAGCTGTACCTTCGTGTGAAATTGCATGTGGCAGTGCAATTTCCATCTCAAGTGGTATGCCCATCTAGCCCACCACTTAATTTTCACTTATGATTGAAAAAAGATTTTCCAGTCTGCACAGAAGCCATTCTACCTGGATCCTGTGGCCCATAGGATCTTGTCATCTTTCGGTGAAGTGTGGCAGAAACGTCATGTCAGCGAAGCCTCTCCACAGTGGTCTGTCTGTGTCTTGTCTTTGGCATGACATTTGTTTGTGCCATCTCAGTGGCACTAAAACAAGGTTGTCACACAACAATTCCCTATATAATGGGCATTTCAGAAAAAAAAACAAAAACCTTTGAAGTAAACAACAGATCCCATCTGGCAGCTCAGATACGTGGTCAACACCCTCCATTCATTTCTCCTTACTGGGTCTGGAGTGTAGAAGACAGAAAAAAACGAAGATGACACGACAGCATCTCATTATCCACTAAATACCAGCAGATTAATTACAATGACAATGACAGATGGCTCATTATCGCATCATCCAGAGAGGATTTGGTGTAAAAAAAGTACAGGTACAGAATCATATGCACAGTGACGGGATCACTGTACAGCATGAAGCCAGTAATTTAGCATTTGGCATGGCTCTGTGACTCTGTGAAGGTATTAAAGCTCCATACCTCAGTGCTCACTAGTTACTTTAATAGCAGGCAGCACGTTTAAATTAAAAGCTTCACCATGTAACGCGGTTTCACACTGCAAGCGTAAGCAGCGCGTATTTTTTTCGGCGTGCATGTTAACCAACTGATGCATTCCCACCGGCAGCAGGAGCAGCGCGTAAGCGTCAAGCAGGAGCATAGTGTGAGCAGCAGCGAAGCGGGGGTTTCGGCGCAGAGTCTATTTATGCTGTGCTGCTGACGCTCAATTAAAGTGAAAAGCACACTTTTGATGGACGAAATACATATCATTTCACACAAAAAGTGTTCAAAATGCACAGAATAAGCATGTCTGATGTGTTTTAACAAGAGTATGACAGAAAAGAAAATTAAGAATCCAAAATATTTATAGAAGATTTACCCATTTAAACTTGTTTTTAATTATTCAGTTTGGGTTAAAGTATGGTGTATTATAAAAAAAACTAAAGTTAACTAGCCAGAAAATGGGATATATAAACATTATTTTAGTTATTACACAGAGAGATATAAAGGCTGCAGCATTTTCAAATCAAACCAGAGTTTTTTCGCCGAGTTTGCTGTCTTGTAAACATGTGAACGTGGCAGATGATGTAAAACACAAAGCTTACCTCATTCATGTGCAGCAATGGATGACACGAGGCTTTTATTTATTTTTTATTTTTATTTATTTACGTTTATATGCGAATGTTGTACACCTCCCCATGTTAACAAACTTTCAAGACTCTGAAGTTTCTAAATGACCAACTTATAAAAACAAATTTATAGCTGTCTTTGTAAAGAAATGCTCACTTTATATGTAGCTTCGAGCCACTGCTGTGACGCTGTACAAACGCTTCCAATGTGAATACTCGCGCGTCTCTGCAGATGCAGTGACAGTGTAGTAATGCTTATGCACCGCTCACGCAACGATTAAGCTTGCAGTGTGAAACGGGCGTAACTGCCTATCACAAGTGAGCTAAACACAGTATACCATGTGCCAGCAGGTTCATGTGAAAACTTTAAAGCTTTAGGAATGCAGATCTTTAAAGGTCAACTCAGTTTGTGTTGACTTTTTGTATTGCGCAGGGAGCAATTTTTCAGTATCAATTTAGCCAGCTGTCATGCCCTCCTGTCCTCTGCGTCTCCTTCCACATGTATGTTGTTGAGTTGTCATCATGGTCTATTTTAGGCATGTGCACAAACTACATATTTTCAAAATTGACTAGTACAGGGATTGTTACATTGGGCTAATGGGGCAGTAAAGGCTGTGGAAAATGTGTGAGAACAAAGTGCTTTAAAGATTGTATTTTTAGAGTTGAAAGAAGGTGTGTTATTAAGTTAAACACATTAAATGTTTTGTGCAATATTGTTAAATACTTTTAATATTTCAGGTTCATTGCTTTCTAAAGACAGGTTGAAAATCTTGAGATTAATTGCGTTTTATTCTATTCTTTTATTCAGTATTTTTATACACTCATAAAATGTTTTTATTTTAAAGGTTCATAAATCTAATGTTACTAATAGAAAAAGATATGGTGTCAGCTTAATGCAAAAGTAAATATTTTCTCTATAAAATATTTCAATAATTTGCTTTAGCTTTGGTACAAAGAACAGCCAGTTATATAACTTTGTAAAGAACATGTCTTTATAATATGACGCACAGTATTTTTTAATCACACACTATACACAGTATCTCTAGGTCTTTATACATACATAACTACAATCCCCCCCACAAGGGAATCATCATTCAGTATTTAGTCTTCCTTTGTCTTAAAAAGTTGACTAATGAATCTTAGACATGAAAGCTTGTATAATTATGCTAGTTTTAGTTTAAACCAACCCTGATTGGATGTTTTTGCAATCTACATTTATTTCATGAAAAGCAAAAAGTAATAATGTGAAATATTACAATTTAAAAGAACTGTTCTATTTTAGTATATTTCAAAATGTAATGTATTCCTTTGATAGAATGGTGAATTTTCAGCATCATTACTCTGCTCTTCAGTGTCACATGATCTTTCAGAAATCATTCTAATATGCTGATTTGATGCTTAAGAAACATTTCTTATTATTATTAATGTTAAAAACAGTTGTGCTGCTTAATATTTTATGGAAACCGTGATACATTTTTTCAGGATTATTTGATTAATACAGAGTTTAGAAGAATAGCATTTATTTCAGATAGAAATGTTTTGTAACATAAATGTCTTTATTGTCACTTTTGATCATTTTAATGTCTTTGCTGAATAAAAATATTAATTTCTTTCTTTCAAGAATGATAGCGGTGTGTTTATTATATTGTATATTTGTCAGTTAATTATGATTTTGACCACTTTGACCCATTGCTTGTCTATATTCCGTGTTGCACATTCATTTTACTAGATTTTTTCTTGACAGTAGACTTTTGCAAGGGTATTGAAAGGCAGAACTTCATGAAATGGCCCCCAAATAGACTTCCATAAATATAGAATTGCCATTAGGGAAGGTCATTCACAGCATCATAAAGGTTTGCTGTGATGCGTTTCTGGACAGGCCTGTTTAACACGAGCAGACTTCCCACACAGCACAACACAAACAACATGTGACCTTCTCTTTCCCGAGGAGCCAACGTGCAAATGCTTCTCAACACCTTTTCTTTTGCCAAGACATCTACACACACCACACACTTTACATGCTATTGAATTTCTCCAGTTAGTAAAGAGAAAGCAAGACCCACGGAGCAGAAATAGAGTCAGTGTTCATAAGACAGAAGAGTTGACACCGTACAACATGTGCTACCTATTTTTAAGATAGAACAGTTAATAGACATGTTGGTCTATGTTGATTCTTGATTGTTACAGTATTCTGTGAATTAGCGCGTCGCTGTCCTAGTCCTAGTTTCATTCAAACAGTTGCGGTAAAGTGTAACAGATGATGCTATGGCCAGGCAAGGGCTCCATCTGGAAGGCTTGATGACAAAGAAAATCTTGCAGGAGTGAACGAGAACAGCTTGCGATTGTTGATGACACTGGAGCGTCTCAATCTGACTCAAAATCTCACTCACAGCGTGCCTTCATCAGTGACAGGACATTTGATATTGACTCACTGGTTGTAACCAACACGTTGTTTGTAATTTAACTAGTCTATGAAAACTTTATGAGTGTAGTGGGCAAAGTTAAATAACGCATTAGCAAATATGTAGAGAAATTAGATGATATTATGAAAGCGCATACTCTGATTTGTCTATGCATTCTGATGTTAGCAATCTGTGCCATAGTCACTCTTTTTATAGAGTCCACTCATATTTCCATTTTATTCAGAATTTGGCATTTCACCTAATTTGAGAAACTTTCAGTTGCCATGGAAAATGTTTTTTTTTTTTTTTTTTAATTGAGTGGGTTTTTTTTTTGTGCCTAGATGGATATAACTAGCTCTCCACTTAGACTTGAGATTTATAAGCCTCAATTCATCATAATCACATCCAAACTTCATTTAAATTAAATTTAAAAGGAAGACTTCAATAAAAGTAACTACACTTCTCTCTTTTATGGGAATTTTATTGCAATCTTCTGATTCTCTTGTCCTGTCAACCATTAGGCTTGAATAGCAAATAATGCATAAACAGCCTAAAAGCAAAATCATTAGATAAATTAACAAGAGTATTTTTCTGTCATTGTTTTGCCACAAAGTCATCCTAATGAATTTTGGCTGCATCCATTTGCTTTGAGGAATTGATTACTTGATGAAAGAATCTATTGGTTCTTTAGTTCATTTTATGTGGTGTCTTGTAAATACTTCCTTTCGGATGGAGAGTATTTTCTAAAAGGGTTTGTTTAATTTGGACTGTTTCTGACATAGACACGTGGTCTGCTGAGACTAATTTAGATTTATCTGTTGGTTGCCATTTCGAAATGCTCCCTACTAACGTTAATACAAAGTGAACCAATTCAGTTCCCCAGCAGGTATGATCAAGACAAATATGGCATTATGGGCCCAAAGAAAAACCTCTAATTTGTCGGTCAATGTCTGCTGAACCCTTGCCATTATTAAATATGGCTGGAAGCCTGGCCCGACCTTAAAGTGAAGCACCTGAGCTTAATTCTGTGGACACATGGTCATGAACCTTGGAGTTGTTCTAGACAGTCCTGTCCTGACCAGAGCAAATGTCCCTGTTCTTTAGTTCTATTTATAAGCATTCACATTTAAAAAATTTTGCCTTTTACTTTTAAGGCTTAATTTTTGGTCTGACAAGACAAAGTTTTGGCTGTCGACTTTACACCTGCTGATATTGTAGTTTATTGGGATCTTGAACCATCTATTCAGAAGTGAAGGTGCAGTCTGAACACCACCAATAACATTTCACTGGCTTTTTACTTGACATTTAGGGGTGGCTAATAGACCGCCGTGCATCAGAAGGGGCTGTTTGTCAAACACAGACAGAAATCTTGTTTACTAGCAATTATCTAGCAAGTTCTTTGTCATAATCGCTCAATGTAGCAGCCCCGACCTTTGTAAACAGTCCATTGTTTCCATCAGAAAGCACATATATATATATACTACATTAGGTCTGTCAATTGGTAAATAAATTGAGAACATTCATCTCAATTCATATATAAAATCCATAATCAGAATGAAATTGATAAATTTCATAAATTAAAATATAAAACTGCAATTTATCATGTGCTCAGCCATATTTAGGGTTTCCATAACATTTATTAATATGAATACATTGAGAATCCCAAACTTCTTGACCATGTATATGCAACAATTTTTTTTCATTTCCAATTTTTAATTTTTTTTTTAATTTTGTGCATAACTTTCTGTTTTCAGTAGTTGTGGGCTTTCTCGGGTTTTGCTTAAGGCCCATAGTCTAAGACAGGATAATGGATGACAGTAATCTATGCTAGGGTTTTTCCTCTCTCTCTCTCTCTTTTTTTTTTTTTTCTTCTCTTTTGGATGCAGTTATTGTCAGCATTCTTTGAACTCTACCCTCTTGGGCAACTGGGGGTAAAATGTTTGGCAGCTGAGCTTGGCTCCTGGGCTGCTCTGCCATCTCTCTTCCTCTTTTCTGGGCCATGGGCTCCCTATTATTACTGGCTCTTTTAAAGCCACACTATCTTATCATCTCTATATTTCTTACTTTGTAATTCCTGTAGTATTCTCCATGCTTATTGGTTTCCAATAGCCTTAGTAAATTGTGTGCTAATTTATATCTCATTCACATATGCACATTATGCAAGTATGCACAGACAAAAAAGTATTTAAACTAGTCTAAATTGGTATCAACTGAACATTTACACACATTTAATCAACAATATTACTTTTATGTGAATCACTATTTCTTTATTATAAATTTAGTAATTTATTAACCCTCATATTTTAAACCTGTGACTTTCTTTCTTCTTTAGAACACAAAAGAAGATATTTTGAAGAATGTATGAACTTTTTTTTGTCCATACAAATGGTTTGGACCCCATTGACTTTAAGAAAAAAAGAAAAAAAAGAAACATAATTTACGCCATTCGTTGTGCTGGAGGTTGAGGTGAGATGGCTGACAAACATTTTGTGAAAGTATTGAAACACTGAAAAGATTTATGTACTTCACCTTTAAGTAACAGAGAATGGTGACAAACAAGAAAGATGCAGTTTGTACATTTCATCATCAGTCACACCAGCCCTCTTTGACCTGAACTGGGATTTATGTTGGATAAACACCCTCATAAACTGTCTCCCAAAGCCGCATTGACCTTAATTCTGCCACATTATGGTATATTATGAAAGGTGAATGTCCTCTCCCATCTATTTTCACTTGCTCTTTGTCCCTGAGACTGAAAACTGGACCGTTTTTCTTTTTCTTAAAATTAACTAAATTTTTAAAGAGCATTTCTGCCTCTAGTTTTGATGCTTTTACACAAATTACATATAATCTTTGTAGGATGTAATTTCATTTAAATGTTTCATCCCACAAAATTCGTTCTCTGACACTTGAAATGAAACTCATTCTTTATCTGAAATGAAATCAGTCTTAATGTGCAGATGAAAACATTTTCACTATTCGTTGATGACATAATCCAGATGTTTATTTCCAGTCTCCTCATTTTCTTCTGCGACGGCAATAAATTGATTTTATCAGTGGCAGTTGCATTCGATTTTGGCTCAAAGGCAGTTTTGTTTCTGTATAACGCGTTCTCCACGTGCCCTTTTCTGACTGTGGTTTATTTTGGGTCGTAGTAGCTGGTGGCATTGGGCATATTATTTCTGTTGATGTGGGCCTATTTGCCGTTTCTCTGTGTGGGGCTTAAAATCTGTCATTTTCTCAGGCTCTGTGAGTAGTGCTCTTTTTTTTTTTTTTTCGTCTTGCACCTTTGATGTCTTCCCCACAGACCGCCATCGCCGCACCTGTTTCATCAGCCTCTGTGTCTCGCTCCATTCTGGGTTCAGCTGTAAGGTCCTGCCTGAAGCTGCCACAAAGACCCAATAACTTTTTATGTAAATGATGCGAATGAAATGAGATGCCGGTTGTTTGCCGTGTGTGTGTGTGGTGTTTGTTCACATACAGCCGTGTAAGCAGGGAAGAAATGGCAATGATGGTCAGACTGCCGCAGACAGAAAGGTGAAGAAAGGTCGTTTGTTCTGGCTGCTCTGTCAGCTCTCTGAGACTGATTGCTCATTGAGCGCTCTCCCACTCTCTCTTTAATCAACTTGTCACCACCTCGTTTTCATTAACCTCCATTTGTTTAGAATCATCATCATCAATTACATCGCTTATATGTTAGCAGACATGATCATCTGTTCATTTAAATTCTTGCAGGCACATAAGGAAGTTTGCCATTTGTCAGAAGTGACAGGAAGGATTTAGGAATTAAGCTGTAGTGTGAAGTTAAAGCTTGACTCATCATTTCCTGTTTGTGCTTTATTTGTTTAACGACTTCTCTTTGGTCTTCTTGTAATGCCAAAAACATATATTTACATACAGTATAAGCTTACATGTGCTTAAACTTTGTTTGAAACTCATTTATATTTATCTTTTGAGGCATTTCTAAAATTGCTGGTTTAATTTGTTGTCACTGTTTGTTTCCATGCCTGATAATAACTAATAACACTTGCTATTTATACCGTATTCTAAAATATACACAATTTAAAAACCACATGCTATGTTAAAATGCAGATGAATGTTCAGTACTGTTTAATATAACATTCCTGTTCAATTTAAGCTAGTTGTCATTGCTCACATTAAAATGTATTTATAATTTAGCTTACTAAAGTTTACTCAGGATCATGTACTTTACAACATTAGCTTTTTATTTCTCACTAATACAAGCTAAAATGAACGATTATATCAATATCAATTGTGAGTAGACTATTTTATTTTTTATTCATATTTCAATGCCAAATTAAGTCAAATTTGGTGTTTGCAGACATAAATACCATTATACTGTATATTGTGAGATACATTATGATTGTAAAGTCTGTGACCAGGAAATATTTTTGCTTAGTAGCTCACGACCTTCCCAGTGACGCTTGCAATCACCTGCCTGACCAGACACTAATGTCCTCATATTTTCCATATCACTTCACCTTGTGTTGTCTCAGCGGTTGTCAGAGTGACATATGAAGCTCTCACAAGTGACTATGCACTCTCAGCAGAACGCCCGGTGGCTCATTACAACCCATGATGAGTTTTACTGCACCGTTTCTGGGTGAGTCAATGTCAACCCCTGTCCACATGACCATCTCATTTGAGACATGGCGACAGATACACCTCTGCAAAATGAATCATATTCTGATGCAAACAGTAGCATTTGTGTTTTATTGAGAGTGCAGGGTGCAAGTGATGCCAAAATAGCAAGCGCAAATTGGTGTGGGCCGACCTTTTTCCATTTTGAAGAGCAAATAACTTGAATTGACTGATTTCAGGTTAATGGTATTCATAGAGTTTACGTAACATCTGAGTTCAATTTCATTGTTATAATAAACTGATTATTACAGTTAAAAAGTTAGAATGAGAAACTCTACAAAGTTCAGCTGATATGTAATGAAGTATGGTCTATAATAGTTGACATTATAATTGACATCTAAAATTACTGTTTAATGTCAAGCCAATCACACTTATTTTTCACATTGATTACTATTTCAGTCGTTGTGGCATGTAAATGTCATGAATGTAATGGGCATATTGACATCAGATATATTCTGTACTTGACAGT
This sequence comes from Elopichthys bambusa, assembly GCA_037101425.1. Taxonomy (NCBI): domain Eukaryota; kingdom Metazoa; phylum Chordata; class Actinopteri; order Cypriniformes; family Xenocyprididae; genus Elopichthys; species Elopichthys bambusa. Next base: position 15,902,525 of record CM074444.1, read on the forward strand.
GGTAGTTTGTTTTACAGTGTGCCGACAAGGAGCTGTCATCGTGTGAGTATGTTTGGATATTACCCATAATGCTTTTAAACTCATAATTTACACTTTAAATGACTTCTTCAGAGAAATACTGAGTGCCGTATTCTATTTTTACTGAATGGGCATCTCACCAACACAACACACTGTTTCTTAATGACACTAGATTGACGATAGGTCCCTAATAGTGTGTTTGTAGTTTGATTTTCTGTGCGCAGAGAAGCCTGCTTGCTGTATCTTTCTCTTTTCTCATGTTTTTATATCTTTCACACTGTGTATCTGGCCTTGCTAACAGTGCTGAACATATATCAGCCGACTGTAGAGTTACAGTCTTATCTTTCAGTGCCATATCACACCCTGACGACTAGCTGGATCTCTACACCGCCTGAGGAGTCCATCTCACTCCTCCACTGCCCTGTCTTCTGCTCACTTGCACAGTCATAACAACTTTAATTGAACACTGATACTGAAACTGCAGCACTAGCACCGTGTTGTGTTTCTTCGCAGCTGGAGGTAGCTATAGACTTGCGGTTTGGATTGGACCATCGGGTCCTTTTTAAAGACTATCAAATGAATAATTAAACAAGCTAAGGTAATGTTGTTAAAGGATTAGTACACATTAGCTGTAGTTTTTTTTTTTATTATTTACTCCTCCTCCCTCATGTTGTTCTATACCATGTCATATGACTTTTTTCTGTGGATGTTCTGTGCAATTACAATGAATCGGGACTGGAGCTTTATAAACGACACAAAAGTGTCCCCCATAACTGGTGTGTTATATTCCAAGTCTTCTGAAGACATTTGATAACTTTATGTGAGAAACAGACATTCTCTGGTAATCTTGTTTTCCACTATGCTGTTAATGACTAAATAACTGAATCACTAAACTGAACTTGAGAATTGATCTGAGCTGTTAATGACTGAATCATTAAATCAGTGATTTGAACTTGAGAATAGGGCTGCATCCAAAATCGCATACTTCCCTACTGTATAGTAGATGAAAACCAGTATGTCACAAAAGAATTATGTCCAAATTCACAGTATTCATGAAAAAGTAGGCAAAAAGTACCTAGTTGACCTACTACTTCTGATGAGATTCTGAAGTCTGCATACAATGAATGGACACTTTACTGTCCCATGAGGCCATTAGAGAGGATTGAATGGCAGTGACGTGATGCAACTGACACTGATAGGTCACATGATGAGGGCAACGTGGCGAATGTACGTCCAGATTACACTCATACTACACACATTAATACTAGTGGTTGTGAAGTAATTACTTATTCAAAATGAGTACCTACTCAAGAGAGTGTGCGATTTTGGACACAGGCCAAAATAATTGAATCAGTGAATTCATCTGAGCTGTTAATGACTAAATCATTAAATCGGTGAGATGAGCTTGACAAATAGATCTGAGCTGTTAATGACTAAATCATTAAATCAGTGATTTGAAATTGAGAACAGATCTGAGCTGTTAATGACTAAATTATTAAATCAGTAAGGTGAACTTGAGAACGGATCTAGGCTGCTTTTCTAAAAAAGCATTGTGAGCTAAGTTGATTGTAGAGACCATTAGTGCCAGTGGCTTAGGCTTATGATGCTTTTGAGAAATGTGGCCCTGAGCTGTTAATGACTGAATAATTGAATCAGTGAGTTGTACTTAAGAATAGACTTGGGCTGCGTTTTACAAAAGCATTGTAAGCCTAAGTAGATCGTAGAACCATTGACACCAATGGTCTCTAAGATCAACTTAGCTCACAATGCTTTTGGGAAACGCAGCCCTGGGCTGTTAATGACGGAATCATTGAATCAGTGATTTGTACTTGATCTAGACTGTTAAAGGAACACGCCACTATTTTTGAAAATAGGCTCATTTTCCAACTCCCCTAGAGTTAAACCGTTTTCGAATCCATTCAGCCAATCTCCGGGTCTGGTGGTATGGCTAGGAACTATACTCTCATTCCGGTGTAATAATCAAGGAACTTTGCTGCCGTACCATGGGTGCAGCAGGCGCAATAATATTACGCAGCGCCTGAAAATAGGCTAACTCCGTCAACATAACTAACATGACCACCTGCTTGCACAGGGAGATTGCCTTGCAACCATGGAGACATTTGTGAGAGACGATTCAGAAGATATTTACTTTGGTGCAGATCCTGAACCGTATCTTTTTGAACCGGAATACACTGAAGATGAGCTTTTGGAATGTGAAAGGCAAGAAAGTGTGGCTGAACAGACTGGGGCAGAAGAGAGGAGTTAATATCATTGTGCCTGCTGTACCCATGGTATGGCAGCAAAGCTCCTTGATTATTACGCCAGAATGAGAGTATAATTCCTAGCCATATCGGCCTAGAAAATCGCAACTTTTCATTTTCCGTTGTTCTTAAGTCAGGTGCACACTGTGCGATTTTGGCCACGATTTGGTCGTGTGAGACAAATTTTGAGAATCCTAAAAGATTCCTATAATCCTAGGCTAAAATCTGTAGTCTTTGATCGCTAGTTTGACATGTTCACAGACAGCCGATTAATGACCGTTGCGATTTTTTTTTTTTTTTTTTTTTTTTTTTTTTTTTACCTCTGACGAAATTCTGGCAGTGTCAGAAGATTTGGCACACAGTCCTGCAGTGTGACTTCTCCTACGACGAATGTCAAATTGTCTTAGTTTTTCAAGACAAGTCGTGATCAAAATTAACGCTAGAGATGTCTTTGTTAGCCACCATTTCAGTCCCGCGTGTAATGCAGCTCACAGTCACCTAACCTGAATGTTGATGATGTAAAACTCTGGACAAGTTTTCATGCGCGCATTCGTTGTTAACGTGTCTTGACTGTCGTACAGTCTGACATAAATGACAGCTGAGATCCCACAGTGTGACATGAGGATCATGAACGTACAGTCTGACAAACAACAATCGTAAAGGACTATTATAAATCGCACAGTATGCACCCAGCTTTAGTACGCAATGTAACTACAAGTAGAGTCGAGTTTTAAAAAGGAAAAATATCGAAACTCTTTGGTCATTTTTGAGCGAGATGCTAACGGTCTAATCAGATTCAATGATCTATGCTAAGCTGCAGCTAAAAGTGCTACCGCCAGACCCGGAGATTGGCTGAATGGATTCGAAAATGGTAAAACTCAACTGTTAACTCTAGGGGAGTTGGAAAATGAGCCTTTAAAAAAAAAAAAAAAAAAAAAAAAAAATATATATATATATATATATATATATATATATATAGTTCATTTTTTTGTGTAATGGTTTAAATTTTAGTTTCATTCTTTACACAGATCTATTTTATTACTTTTTAGAATTAGAATAAAGTGCAATAGTCTAATAATTTTGTAATACTTTTATGATGCATTGCCTACTGTTTGACATTTTGTAGCTTGACTCATTTACTTTCATTATTATTCAAAATTTCTTCTTTTTTTGTCTCACACAAGTCAGTCATACAGATTTGGAATGACACGAGGGTGAGTAATTGATGTCAGAACTTTAATTTTTAGGTGAACTACCCCTATAAGGCAGGGGAATGGTATAGATTAACATGTTGACATTTGGTGAGATTCAGAGGGCTGCTGCTGTATAGCAGCTCTGGATTGACATTCTATGCTTGCGGAGTTATTGGATTATGAAAGTGGTAATGCACGACTGACAGCTTTAAGGGAAAATCACGGCCTAGCTTTATGGCTGCAGTCACGTTCAATCCAAAGCATTTTGAGTAGAGTTTCGGTGCAGAGCAGGTTAGCTCAGCTCAGTTTGAATGGGTTATGGGTCTGGCAGCAGACGCTAGCGTGCTTATGAAGCTCGTATCTGCTGCAGTTCCCTTGCCTCAGCTTTAGTGATTATTATAACAGACCCTGACAGGGTTCCTTTCAGTTTTTGGCCTTCTCAAGTATGGAATGAAGCAGACACTGAAAGATTAAGACAGAGATGTCTTATAGGACCTTGGGAATGTGCTCAGGATTCAATCTGACATATTTCTAATGTCAAGGCCTGAAGTTACAAGCCCTTAGGTCTTAAAGATGGATCTCTGGCTCAAACCATATGGCCCATCCTCCTCCATCAGCACATTTGAAGCTGAACAGCCTTGCATGGGCATTATTAGGACAATGTTCGCTATGTCAGCAATCCGAGTCCTCCATAATTAGAAATCTGACCATGTTTAAACCTTACAGATTCGTTTTCAACGGCTGCACTCTTGGGCATCAGTCAGTGCTGGAAAACTGATTAGGTTCCAGTCACTTGTAGCTGGTGGTTAATGCAGAGCTGGGTGTTGTGGCTGTCTCTTGCTGTTTTGTTTGTCTGCAATCAGAAGATGCAGGTTTCTTTATCCTTCCCATGAGGTAGATACACATTGCACTTGTTTTGTGCCACAAACACCATCATGTAGTAGAGACCGGGCTAGTTGTCACAAGAGTTGTATCTATAAGTCAAAAGAGTTCTTTGAAATGTTCAAGTGTTTTTTTTTTTTTTTTTGTCAACACTATACTATTTGTATTTACAGAAATTGATTCAAATATTAAACATAACCTCTAAAATATTAACTGAAGTATAGTGCGACAGTTAGCTTGGACTCCCCCATATTGTGTTGTGATTGAATTTAAGCTTCATTGTGGAGTTACTTGGATGCGTTTGCTGGTATACATTGCAGTATAGAAGATATGTTACTTCTATTACAGAGGCTTACAAGATTATGGATGAGATAGACATTATACATTCAGGATTCAACAGCTCAAACGACCACCAATGAATGCATCTCTCTTGATTAAGCAAATGTACTTGTCATTCTTTTCCACCCACACTTTATCTACAGCCTCACTGCAGCAACCTTCCTCCCATAGTAAACTGATGTTAAGTACCATACTAAAGTGTACAATAACAACGTGGATCTCAATAACTCCTACTTATGAGTAATATGCGTGCTACCTTATGACCTCTAAAGTGTTTTTTTTTTTTTTTTTTATCTTAAATGCGCTGGGTTTTTGATTCAGATGACATTTTTATTTCATTTTAGTTTAATATTTTGAAACCCGTGCCAAATACTGAAGATGAAAAATTATATTTAATATGGAGCCGTATGTTAAAGAGAATATTTAAAATACACCAACTTAATAGTACAAAACTAATTATCATGCATAACACCGTTTCAATTCATTTTCTGTTCATTCATGTTTCTGATTCATTGTGAAAATGAAAGTAGCAAAGAATCGCAAATTGTCTTCCAGCCATCACAATCTTGTGTGACACTGTATAGGAGGCAAATCCAAAGCTGTAATTTCACACTTATGTCTGTTTACCCAACAAACACAAGCTGTTGTATTTGTTGGATCAATCTGTGATGGCAGAGACATTGTGTAGCTGGATAAAAAGGGCTTTTCCTTATCACCCCACTTCAGTTGCAGAGGGCCCATTAGACTTTCATAAACGTCTGTCCAGACAAGTCCAGCGAGTTCTGACTGATGTTCCATCAGATGTGCTGCTGCTACGCACTACTCGGAGGAATTCACTAAAACTAAATTGCACCTGCCAATAGCTTTTATTTGCATGCCTGGTTCTAGAATTACACACATCAGGAAATGCAGAAAACAACAATAATAATAGTTTTAATGTATATACTCTACCATTCAAAATTTGGGGGCAGTAACATTTAAAAAAAAAAAAAAAAAAAAAAAAGTTAATAATCTGAATTAGCAAGAACAAATTTAAGACATTTATAGTGTTACAAAAGATTTCTCTTTCAAATAAATGCTGTTTTTTGAACTTTCTATTGAAAGAACAAAATATATCATGTTTTCCAAAAAAATATTAAGCAGCACAACTGTAAATAATACTTAGTGTTAATAATACAACTGTTGATGCTACTAAAAAAATGTTTTTTTAAGCACCAAATCAGCATATTAGAATGATTTCTGCAGGATCATGTGTGGAGTAACTGCTGAAAATTAATCTTTGCCATCACAGGAATAAATTACATGTTAAAATATATTCAAATAAAAATAGTTATTTGAAATTGTAATAATATTTCACAATATTACTGTTATTTTATATGTACTGTAATTTAATAAATACAGTCTGGGTGAACATAAGAGACTTCTTTCAAAAACATGAAAAAAAAATCTAACAGTTTGACAAAAAAGTTAAATCAATAAATTTGTAAAAAAAATTGATAATAATAGAAAAATAGACTTTGGTGAAATATCATTGGACCACTACTGTATATATATATTTGAACTGCAGGGCTCAACGCTAAGGATTTTTCTGCTGGCCTGGTTGGGCCCCAAAATAAAAAAAAAATAAATAAAGTAAAAGATAAGAAAAGAAAAGAAAATGGGCCTATAAAATAAGCCTAGTTATTATTTTTGTTGTTTTTGATACATGTAACCTTAATAAATAAGTTTATAACACCAAAAGCTACTAGAACTCACTTAAATTTTAAATATTGTTAGACAAGTCAACAGTAAGTAATAAAATAGGAACAAATAATAAAATTACTAATAGCACAAATAAATACAACAGATTAAATTTTGAAATGTTGAAAATATAAACCGTTAAATACTGTTATTTGAAATTATTTATAAAATGAAAAGATACTTTAAATGTGAAATTACACCCGCCAGTAGGTGGTAGTAAGTCCCTGTTAATGAGCGAGTCATTGAGATTCAATCGATTCCTTCAAACAGCTGATTCCTTCAGGGAGTGTTGCTCATAGATGCAAAACAATTCTGTGGACTTTGTTTGGAACTATTATCGTTGCCGAAATAGAGCGAAACAAGCGATTTGGTGTATAAATGTAAATCACTTAATATAAACGTCTTGTTTATTAAACTGTACGCTGTATAAAATCAGTATCACATTTGTAATCATGCTTATATTTGGATAAAATTGGCGCTCTTCGTGTAATATTGGTTAACTGTATTAAATTTTATAAATATCAAAGACACACAGGGGCATTTCACAGTTCACCCCTGCCCCAGGGCCATCGGTATTGTCGAACCCTGAACTGTATTGGTTGGCCATATGGAAGCAGCTGCAGGAATAGGGAAATGTGCATTTCATTACTGTGACATAAGGAAGGCTTGATATGGTAGATCATCTCTACAGTTTCCATGAATTATTGACACCTAATTAGTCCGCACACAAACAGACCCATACATATCCATGTTCTCCCGCTTCAGTTTAATTCATTTTACATTTCTTTGAATGTTTTCAACCATTCCGCACACTTTAACAGCATATGCAAAGTTCTTTCACCTCTCTAATGTACCAGATGTCTCAAGGTTGTTTTGCCAGTATGCTTGCATGTGTCCCCAAAGGCCTTTCTCAGAATCTGTCTCTGACAATGGAGATTATCATAATGTAATTTGATGCTGCTGTGTAACTGAATGGGCTTTTAATGTTTAGCCTGTTGATAATGATTCTTTTCCTAGAATAAACCCAGGCATTGCTAACACATCACATACTGAGTGAGATGGTGAGTGTTTACCTCAGATGCAAATTCCACAGAGGGAATTGATGTGTGCACATCTGCAAAACTTTTCCCTATTTTAGGTAGCATCTTGGATGAAGGTAAAGAAAACATAGAGAGAAAGAAATATGAGATTGCAGCTCCCCACAGCGCTGACTCATTTCATAGACCGAATGCTACTGGAACTGTCTGCACAGTACAACAATATTTTCTCTGTTTTGTTTGCATGGAGATCCCAGAAAGTTTGCAAATAGAAACTAGTCCAAAAGTAGCTTTATTTGAACCTAGTCTCATAGTCATTCTTCAATCTTTACCTGACCATGAAAGCAAATTTTCCGATTTCCCTTGACTGACTGGCTGTATGCTGCTCAGGTAGCTCCTGAGACTGAATGAAACAATCAGGCCAATCAACACTGTTCAGGATCATGCTGCCATAAATCACACGTGATGCCGACCTGCCAAATACCGCATTCATCAGTCTGATGGCTGGGTTAGCCTTCCAGATATAGAGTTTGAGAATCACCATATTCATGTGTAGACTCATACAGAGCTCCAGTTCTTGACCTACTTGCATTGCTAATGCAAAGGTCAACATCTCTTACAGATCAGATAAAATGAGTAGCCTCTGGGAAGAGTACACAGAGAAAGTTTTTGTTTATTGTGTGAATTCTGATGTATTTGTTAAAAACTTGTCTATTATTTTTAAATTTGTATCTATCGCGCTAAGCAATTGGGGGCCCTAAACAATTCCAGGTATGGGGCCCCTACACACCAACTATTCGCTCTTTTACTTTTGTAACCCTTATTTTTCTGCCTCTCTCTCTCTCTCTCTCTCTCTTACTCAACTGAATGTAATGTAAAGACCGCTACAGATACATTAAATAATCAACAATCATACAAAGCTTCCATGGATAGACTCCATAGAATACCATACATTTAAGACTGTATGTATCCAAACTAATCCTAACTTTTCTTTACTTAATAGTAAAAAACTGCCTTATTTCTTCTTGTTCTCTGGATTATGGTGTTGTCTTTGGTGATTGAAATCTTTGGTGATCATTATTCTTAATAACGGTATGTATATACACCAACCATTTTATAACACACCTCTGAAGCACGGTCATTCAAATCTCTACAGCTTTCACACTCAGCTGATTGACAGATAAACCGTGTTCTCAAACTTTATTGTTCAACTGAACTGTGCACAGGCATTTTAGACATTTGCATGTCCTTGGATGAGCTGGGTTTTCTAGCATATTTATTTCACTATAGAAATTAACTATAGAAATGTCTCTCAATATATTTATAAGCGAAGGTCTGCTGCTAATGAGCTCATACTCACTGTAGCTGTAAACGTTGCTCATATGCAGTACTAATGGAATGGTCCACTCTAATGGACCCAATGTATTGTGCTGATATGAAGGAATTTTTGCATTTCTTTAAATCCATATTTTGAATGAACTTGGCAGAACATTACCAGTACCTTTTTCTGTTTTTCTAAAAAACATTCCCTTGTGGTAGTTGGCCGACCAACTTGCCTCTCAGGCTGACCAACTGAAACCTTAAACCCAGCCAACAGACCAGCCTGACCAATTTGGAAGACCAACTAAGAACTGCAAACCAGCTTGGGCTGGTTTAAAATGCTTTTTTTCCAGCAACTAAGTGTGAAATTAGTTGTGCAGAGCATCATTTATGTAGCTAGCAGAGTTGTGGCCTGTGTAGGGTGTTTGAATCATTTACTTTCACGCAAGGCAACATGCTTTTGGAAGAGAACTTGTGTGTGTGCGCAGAGAACTACGGTTGACTTAAGGATTGTTGTAGCAAGATAATCAGACCCTTTCTAGTGAATCTCCAAGTTGACTTTTACTATTTGAGCTTGAACTAATATTTGAACTAATATTTGTTTTTCCAGGCCATTCTCTGATTCAAACAGTCAATTGAGTGGGAGAAAAATCGATTACTGATCCTCAATTGAGACCGTCAAATTAGTCCAAGGCTCTCGGATATTGAAGACAGTCAGTGACACAATCTATTGCTTGCAGACAAGATGCTTATCTGAGAGACGCATATGTCCTGGCTCACCTTGCTTTGGCTCTACATTACGCAGATACATGGTAATCTAGGAGCATCATGACGGTGGGTGTCAGAACACGGAGGCTGGGATCTCAAGAAAGGAAAGAATGCTTTTATTCTCACAGAGTGAGAGAGTCCAAGGTCAAGGTGTTCTTGGATGCTATAGTTTCACACATACATCACAGGAAGACGACAAAACACCTGAGGACGAGTGAAGAGGAGTTGGAGAGCCAAAAAGAAAGCAGCCTTTGAAATGAAGCAGCATTCAGTCACCACTGTTGGGGATAACGTGTCTTATGTAAGCGAATGGGTTTACTTTAAATTGTTATTTGTTAAATTTAGACCATAATGTCAGTTACTTTTTAAAAATATTTATATATATATATAAATTTCAAAATAGTGATACAATTTGTAATTTTCAAAATAGTAACGCAATTGTTTTATTTATCAGCAGATAAAGCTGAAAACTTTTTTTGTAATGATTAACAATATTATGTTACATCTTTACATTTTATGAAAAGTAATGTTACGATATTGTTACTCAAAGTTACCTACCATAAAAAATACATATTTAACACACATACATATTTAGCAACAGTTTTAACTAGTAACTTGTAATGAAAAAAAAACTATACACACTGTTCATTAAAAGTAAACTTTTCATTAAAAGTAAACATGTAACATGTAGTTGCTGTACTTTTAATAAATATTTAAAAAATGTCACAAACTATTTTCACAAATGGCAAGTAACACACTGAAATTTATATTTTCTTGTAAAACATATTTCAATAATCTTTGTTTTATTTACGTTGAAAAACTTTACGTTGTGTGTATTATTTATATAATTATTATATATTATTTATATATTTTTAATTAAAAATAATGTGTTACAATATTGTTTAAAATTGTTTAAGTAATGTTCCTACACTGTCAGCCGCAATATATTATATTTATCCTATAACTGGCAATATCTTCTCTTTCCATCTGTGCTGTCAAAAACAGAACTAAATGAAAACGTTACACCGGTATGTTTGTTCTGCTTCAATTCTCTGTAATTTCTTTTTATCTGTTGTTGTCTTGTTGAGTTAGCAATGTGCGTTGCAAGTTGAAATAGCTTTGGTGACGACTGTCCCTGCAAGCTAATGCACGACCCTTTCACCCACTGCGCGTCAATTTGTTTTTGACCTTGTCCCACACTTGCTCTTGAGGCTTCTGGCTGCATTATAATCAGTTACAGTCCTTTTGGATACTATTATGCATTCGTTAATAAGGTTAGAATATATTTTGTGGCAAGGCTGTGCGGTAGAGTTGGCGGATGAAGTCTGTCCAATGAGAAATCGGTCCTGTCCAGTTTCAGATTCTGGTGCATTTGCTTCCCTGGCTAGATGGAGCACACGTTTACTTATGTAATGTACCGTTACAAGAATCACACACACACACTCTCTTACACACAGAGGCACAGAGAGTAAATGATAGATATGTGGGTGCTTTATGAGCAAATGCAGCCCTGGGCCCGTAATGAGCTGCAGTATGAGTTTGAATGAGTTCACTGCACAGAGCGACTTTAATGAAACAGTCTAATGACATCAGCTCGAGCAGAGAAAGATAAAGATGACATATTGTCCTATAATAATCAAAGTGAACTTCAGCGTTAATGTCAGGCTTGTGTTTTCAGGTTTCATTCTGTTGTTGACGCAGTTTCAAGGTGGCAGCCGGTGTGCAATCAGAAAGACGTCAGTGAAAGAAGTTTTTTTTTTTTTTGCACTTGAAGATAGTCTTTGTTTTATCTTAGCAGGGTGCAACAACAACTTTCATCATGACATTTGCTGGTATGGTAGACTAAATAGTTTTAGTTTGTGATTTTCGCCAAATTTTTTTTGTTTTGTTTTTGTTTGTTTGTTTGTTTTTGATTTACTTTGCTGCACCATCTGAACATTTGTCTTCACATATTTGCATTTGTTAATCTTCAGTTTGAACAGACACCAAATGAATCGTATGAGTCATCATGGTTGTTTTTCATCAGTTTGAATGATTCATAAAATCATGTCACTTCAGATGAGTAAAATTTGAGTAGAAAGTAGATTTGTGATGTCCAAAATTAAACTTTTATGCTGTAATCCTTTTTTGTATGTTCTAATAAACTCTCACTCAAAAGATTCTTTCAGATTTTTCAGTCCAAAAACTTCCACCTGATTATATGGATATGCTTCCACTTATACAGCCATTTTTTTTTTTTAATATGTTAATGATTTCAACATCTGCATTAGTAATTAAACATATGGGAACTGTGATTTTTCTGTAGAGTTTTAGTGAAAGTCATTTAAATTTTCTAATTTATTGAAGCAGCCACGCTTGGCAGTGCCTTAGTGACTATACCCAACCCTCGCCAATGGAGCTATGTTTGGAAAGAGACCTAGAGTATGTGTGTGCATTTGTGAGCGGCACTTGTGAAAATGAGCTGTAAATGTAGTCCTCAGGAGTGTCATGATAACCGCGATCAGCTCTCATGTCCTGAATGAGATCCATGAAGCCAGTGCTGTTGCTTGCTGATGAAGCATAAACCAGCGAAATTATGAGACGAAGACTGAATCTATTTACATGAACACGTGCTTGATGTGGTGAGCAGAATCCATGTCACAACATTGACAATCTGTTTAATTAACAAGGATTGACGTAAAACCATAATGGGATGTTTGCTACAGTCATAAGGCTTCTAATCACCACATGAAATCCATCTGCTGGAGGTTGAAGCTGTAAATGTCCACATTTCTGCACCGCCCACACTGGTGCCCTTATGTTGCATTTTATATCGCTGTTGTCTTCTTAAACAGGCTGCACTATGACACCTACATTTCTGAAATTACCCATCTGGTGAGCTTTGTCTTCCTGGAGCATATCTCAAAGTTCCCCAGGCTGGAAAGTCAAAGTGATACAGACTTTAGTTTAAGCCGTCAGCCCACCTGAAAGAAGACTGTATTTACACAGCACACAGAAGCTCTCATAGTCTCAGAAAATGCAGATATCTTGTGACATCGTTATCCTAATTGATTTTAGTTGATGCCTGACATCTGGTGACACCTATGGTAGTTGTTCTCAATTGATTTCTGCATCAGGACTACAATCGACCATCAATAGAGATATAGTTTTTCTAGTTTTTGTATATCCAACACCATTTTCATAAATGCTTTTTACAATTATTCATTTTCTAGTGGAGAAACAGTAGATCGAAATAAGAAATGACACTTTAGATCAACAAGGTTGTAAAAAATATATTCAACTAAGTAAATTATTATTGTGCAAATCATTAAATTGTAACAAATGTAGGGTTGCAAAATTTCGGGAATTTTTAACAAAGGAAACTTTCCATGGGAATTTATAGGAATTTATTGGAATTAAAGGGAACAAACTGAAAATTTGCAAAATTGCAGGTTAGCCTATAACAGGGAAGCATATAATCTTGGTTAAAACAACCAGATTTAATGCAAATTCTGTTGAATTTCTACCCTGCACATTCCTCATAACACATGCACACAGCACACTACTTCACAGACGTTGAGTGGCAACCCAACATAGTACCAAAAAAAGCAAACAAAATGTCTTAAAATCATTTCATTGTATTCATGTAATATTATTTATTTAATTTTATAGAGGCTATATGAAAGGATTGTCATGTATTAATCACTTTTTAAGCCTGTCCATGTTGCTGATTTGACTAGATTCTTCCAAAGATGAATTTGCCATTCCAGAATACTGTACTTTAATTGGATGTACTCGACCCTCAACATCAACATTTTCTTCCTTTGGTTTGCCTGTTTTTATTTTGCTGTCCTAGCTTTGAATAATAAGGTAGTTAGCTGGACTTTACTATTTGCATTAGGCATTTTTTGTTTTCCCTGCTGTCCATGATCCTGTCGGAATGGACTTAACAGTTGCAAACCATTGAATTAGTGAGCGTTACTTTGGGTGCTACGGCACTGCTGTTTTCCCATGTGGCCTTTCTCGGGGTTGCACGCCTGTGGTTGAAGGTGGCTGATGCTGATGGCCCAGCTGCTGCCTGTGTTTGATTTAAGGCCCAGGCTTCAGGAAATGGCTGCTCATGAGTCCAGGCACGTCACAGTCTCCAGACCAGAGGAAGTTCACTGCTATTCACCACTGATGCCTAAATGAGACTCTTCTGTCCTGTGATGGCTCTGGCACACACACCTCACTCTCTCTCTTTCACAATGTCAGATAACAGCACTTCCTTTTCTAAGACACTTCATTCTTATCATTTCCTGCTCCAGCTCTGTGATGAATCACTGTTTTTTTCTGGTTAGAGGCCCAGCAAACGAATTCTTCTTCTCTGGCTCCATACACTTTGGCCTTTTATTTTCTTTCTTTTGTTTAGGAGTACATTTCTTGTGTCTTTTAATGAAAATGTGCTCTCAAAGAGTGACACAATGCACAAAAAGGTCCAAGGGCTATATAATTTATCATCAAATTTGATTAAGCTGTTAGGAAAACTGCAGGTGGGGAATGATTAATGAATGTCATCACATAATTCTATCTATCTATCTATCTATCTATCTGTTTATTTGTTTATCTGTCTGTCTGTCTGTCAGTCATTTCTGTTGTTCTATCTATCTGTTGTTCTGTCTGTCGTTCTATCATTTCTAAAAAGTGTTTCTTGTCCAAATACGTATTTAGGGCTGTCATGATTCCTTGATTAAATCAGAGTACTCAATTTAAAAAAACAAAACAAAACGGCACCAAAATGTACTTTTCGGTTAAGTGGCCATACAAAAAAATTGGGATAATACAGTTACTGGGTTTATTTTGCAATGATGACCAACTGTGACTATATTTTATGTAGAAACTTGACAAAAACGTCTCTATACATAATGAAGGAGCACCAGGCAGCGCTTCAAGAAATTCAGTTTTAGCTGACGTCGACAAAAGTCAAAATAAATGAGAAACATTGTTAAAAGATAGTATATTGCAATCACAGACATTCTTACAGGAAGAGATTTCACAGAGGACCCCTGAGTTAGCTGAACGTAAGTTCTCTTATAGTTTTTTTTATAATGCTTTTTTGTGAATTCAATGCAATCCTACCTATAGGGCAGTAGTAGTCCCATCGAAATGGGTCTATAGACAGAATAGAAATATAATTCTGTTGTTTTCCACTGACTGAGACATTTTACTTCACAATTCAATATGTCATGACAAGTTGCAGATGTCAGGTGAAGTGCTGTTCTAAATACTCCCTGCATGCAGCAAAATTAGGTGTGCACGCCCAGAAGTGCTGAGCTATTGCTTTTCGAAATTGATCTGCACTAACTGGCCAGCCTCTCCATCTCTGCCTGTCTCTGTTACTCTCTTCTCTGTTCCATTCAATCCAGTAGTTCATCAGACGGTCCCGGTGCTGCGTCTGTGCATTACCAGCATGACATCACAGTTTCTGATCCTTGTGGCGTGTTTGAGTTGATGACCATGTTTGTGCATTGTAGCATTCGCTTCTCTTTGTGTCAGGTAACACATTCAGTCACATCCACCTGGGGAGGACGACAGGCTTTAAGACAACCGATGAATTCCAATGGCTTTATCGGTCCCCTGCAGCTGGCTTTGGCTTTTTCCACCGTATGGTCTCCTCCCACAGCACATTGCATATGCCTTTTCAATTGGGGTCATGGCTCAGGCTGATAGCGAACTGTATTCCTTCCTAACTGGAGGGCTCCCTGCGCCGGCCGTCAATCTGGCAGTGCGCAGCAGATTGGCTGGTGGTCTCGCTGCAGCTCAGGATTCATTCCACTGGCTTATATTGTGTCATTCTATGAATTAACAATGAAGATTGATGACACCGCCACACAACAGTGACAATCAGTCCAGGCTTTAAATATAACTCGGATTTCATATATTGTGCACATGTGGAGCGTGTGCGTCAGAGGTAATCGTGTGTAGAGGATATGTACTGTGGAATTGAAGTTGGAAGCAAAATGCTTTTACCAACTCATTTGTATCCTATCTAAGAGTGACACTCTATTCAGATTATTATTTTTTTTTTTTCATTTTGGACTTTTATGTGCTTTTTATTTTGACAGGAGTGTGGCGAGGAGATGGGAAATTTTTTGGTGAGAGATCGGAGGAATGAGATTTTATATATATATATATATATATATATATATATATATTAGTCTAATTAATCTAGTTAATTACATGATGTGGTGATTAATCGAATTAATCGCAAATTCATTGTACATCAAATTTGCCTGAAAAATTTTCCCCAAAAGATCATTTAAAGTCATTTCTTGTGTAAAGCATCAAATAGACATTACAAAACGTAGATTCAGAAAGAAATATTTTATTTAATTCAACATAGAATTTATGACAAACTTTTGGACCAAGAGGCTGAGTAAATGATGACTGAATTTTTTTTTTTTTGTGAACTATATCTTTTTTTTTTTTAAATCAATATGGCCAACTGATGTTTTCTTAGAGAAGTTAATAGCACTGTATGACAGATGTATTACTTTTATTTAGTTTTACCTTTTTTATTTAAAATATTTATAAACTTGTTAACTATAGCCGATCATGAACTATTGGCTATATAGGCGCTGAGCACCTATATGGAAATATATGAGAAAAAAAATGGAAAAAACTCTCTCACTCTTAGAAAAACAAACTTTCCTGTCCTGTCAGACGTTATACTGTGCTCAAGCGCACACTCTTCAGTTGCAACCAAATGTGGAGGCGTGTGCTGCATACTATAAGAGCAAATGAAATTTTGAGCATGCAGCGCCATAGTTACGTCGTCAATTAGTAAGTCATGAAATTACCAATAAATTACCTAACAGGTACATCATGTGTTAGCTATACCACTTTAATTTCACTTTGCTATATTTCTTTATTTTTGATGATTGTTGTGGTGGCTCATACCAACTTACTAACTTTGCGTTATGAAAAACTAATTTGAGAATGCTATTTAATAGCCTTAGCTTATATTATTTATTCATCAGTGTTAGTGATATTCTTACAATTTATGTGTATGTTAGGTAAAGTGGGACGGTACTTGTGTGTAAACCATTCTTGAGAAATACATTTGCTTGGTTCAGATTTCTAAAAATTTAGGTTGCGGCAAAACCAGTTGAGAAACGAGCTCTAGTAGTACTTTAATATTTGACATGGAATAAATGATTTTCCAGATAACATTTTAATATTTTTTGGACTTTAGTACAATGGCAATATAAAATTCAGTTGTTTAATTTTGCGAATAATATGTTGTTTTTACATTATTATGCTGACTATTTTTCCACACAGAGGTCATTATATGCAAAAATACATTTAGCTGCCTTTATGTTTTTAGATCACATGGATTTTATCACATTAGAGGGATGGCAGTAAGAAGTTTAAAATCCTCTGATGTAGACTGCTAGACCACGGCTTCAGTCATTTTTAATCAGTTTTACAACTATATTAAATGCTGCAAAGTTATTTTATTTGTTCCCTTTTTCCCACCATGGCTGTGGAAGTATGTGTTTTGGAGGAAAAACTTAATTGCCTGGCTAAAGTAAGATGTCAGTACTGTTTCTGACAACTGTGAATGAGGCAAAATCAAAACTTGCCAGCCATGAGGCAAAAACCTAAATGTGGAGAAGCAGCAGAGGTGTCTGTCTGGCCCTCTTCAAATTTAGCCCTGCTATAAATGTGTGAGTGAACACCTGTGTCGGCTGGGAAACTCATTAGAGGGTGGAGTGTCTCTGGGATTACAGATGTAGCAATTATTTTTGACTGCATTAATTAGTATTACTGCTAGGCATTAAACAAAGACAGCATTATAATGTATTTGCATTTTTATGTTACTACTGTGTCTGCAAAGGCTCTTGTTTTATTTCTTTGTTTGTTTATTGTGATATTTACCAGTAACTTTTGAAGACTTTCAAAAGTGAGAAAGAAGTAAAATCTAGAAACTGGGTTATCATTCATATTCATACAATCGTGTGTGTTTAGAAAAAGTATCTTATGCTCACCAAGGCTGCATTTATTTTATATTATTATTGAAAATAACGGTTTTCTACTTTTTCTTAAAATGTGTTTTATTTCAACTCCAAACTTTAGTGTCACGTGATCCTTCAGAAATCATTCTGATATACTGATTTGGTGCTAGAAACATTCAAAAAACATTCAAGAAACATTTCTTATTATTGTTATTCTTCATTATTGTTGAAAACAGTTGTGCTGCGTAATGTTTTTATGAAAACCTTGATGAATAGAATTCTGTGATGGATCAAAAGAACAGCATTTATTTGAAATAGAAATCTTGTCAATACTACATCTCTTTACTGTCACTTTTGATCAATTTCATAATTTTGCAATCTTATGCAGTCAATTAACATATATAAGATTTTTTTTTTCCTTTATACGATAAACAATATCAGTAGTGTTTAGTTACCTCTTGATGTTCAAAGTAAAACTTTCAAGCAGTAGTGAACCACTGTGTTAAAAGTTGTTTTACAGTCATTTGAGTAGTGTTACATTCCCCAAATTACCCCAGCAGAACGTCAAATAAAGCCACACTGAATTTTGTCTAATCAGAAATTGCTGATTTCATTGAGACAATGCTAATGCGTTCTGCATGTTTGATAAGGAACAGGCAAATGTGATCTGTTAGATTAACTTTAATCTGCTCTAAATCCCCTTCAAGTGGAACAACAGCATGAATAGCAATGTATTATTCATTACAACAACAAGCCAGGATTTTTCCCCATTACAGCTATTACCTTAATTGCCTTCATATGAGTTTGCTTCTGAAGCCTAATGAACATATCTGTAAATTGAAAATGTTTGATTGGGGAAACAACATGTTTACTAGTCCGACAGTGAATGACATGTTCTTCAGTAGATAATACGGCTCCCCAGTCCCACCCCCAAGATATTTTAGGAGTGTTTCTGAAGCCCTTCAATCAGACCGCACATCTCCAGAACCTGCCACAGAGAATGAGAGCTGATTTCATCTTCAAACCTCAAAGACACTTTCCTTTCAAAGCACCATTTATGCCTGTCAAAGTATATTCATGCAGCTTTCTTTCATTTAACAGAACTGCTTGGCATCAAAAAAGCCAATTGAACTGAAGCCATTTGATTTATGAAATGAAGTCTCTCCATATACTAATCTGACTAAATGGACTAGCAAAATAAACATCCCAACTTATTCACTGAATAAATTCTTGACGGTCCCACGCAGCCAGAAGATTCTCCCCACGGTGGCGTGGACATGAATTTTCCTCCTTCTTGAATATCACAGCTTCATTACTTCTGTAGTGTTGTATTATATGGTCTGCTTTCCCATCATCCCACACTGCTGTCTCCTCTCAAGCCCCCAGCCATTGGCATATCTTTTTATCTTTTGTGAGTGCAGGGACAGTTGGGAAGCTTCATTGACTCTGATGTGTTTCCGCTGGTGGTTCTAGGTATAGAGGAAGTGAAATGGCAAGAGAGCGAGAGAGTCAGTCCCTAGTGCAGTTGTCTACATTGCTGAGTGGGAAGGTGGCACTGCGGGAACACTGAGCACACAGTCCAACTGTGTCACTGTCTCACTCCTGCCTGGGGAAAAAGGACATGCTTTATGCCTTCAATCTCCCTAAACTGTTTTCATGTGAGAATTTTCATTTGATGTATCAGATTGTGCACGCGGTCTCCCCGAAACTTCTGAATAGATCTGCACTTTTTGCAGTTACGTAGAGACAAGTTAGAACTTTTTTGACAGGGAAAGAACTTTGAAAATGGTGATTTTGGGAGGACAATTAGCATTCTCCTTGGAGACCTGACAAAATGTGAAAGATTAAAGACAGTACCTCGGGATATGGTTGTTTGTAAATGAAATTAGAGCTTTTTTGAATTTTAATGAGATTTTGTGATTCAGTTCGGACTAATGCTAACAAAAAAGTGGCAAAATGTGCCACAGCATTATCTTGAAGTGCCATCTACCAAATATCATAGTATGTGAATATGGTAATAAGTAACATGTAGCATGCATCAAAGTATGGTTAAATTATCTAGTAAGACAAGTTAGTTTTTGGTGGATTGCTAAAGCCTAACATTTGTCAAACTTGTTTTTACTTTAAAATTAGCGTAACGTACACTCTTTGTGTTGGTATGGTTTGCCATATTAGTTAAGAAGCCTGGCTGGTAACTGAAAGTTTATAGATTCAGTTAACATTATTATTAATATTATTGTTATTATTATTATTAGTAGTAGTAGGAGTAATAGTAGTAGTAATATCTGGCCACATATTTTTGTTTTATATTTTATGTTATTTTATTATAAATATGAATAATATAAAATGTATTTAAATAATAATTTATATTAATATATCATATCAGTTTTTTGTTGTTTTTTTGTAACATTTTAGGAACATTTTAATATCTAATCAACTGAAAACACTGTTCTCTATACATTTTTCTCAAGTACTTAAGTGAAATCAATTCTAAACTTGAACAGTTATGGCAGCTATCTGTTAAAATCAAATAAACATTGAATATGCAAAAAAAGGCTGGTCAGGTTCTGTATTTTTAAAGCAGTGAGTTGGATTGGATTACATGACTGTTTAAATATACAGGCCATTACCTGTCCATAGTTAGCATGTGGGTTTTAAGAGCTGGTATATAGTGTATAATCTTAGATACTCTGATTAAACGGGAATGTTAAATGTAAGCGGGCACTTGCATAAGCTTTGCTCTCAAGTTAGTCTAGTTATAACATCATACAGGTGGGAGCTGTCGGGAATCCTCAGGTGGTTGTGATGCTAGTGTTAAATGATTGGGTCATCATAAGGAAGAGTTTTAATCCTAATCTGAGAAAGGGCAGTATTAACATGCAGTAAGGTTACATTAATGTTCATCTTGTAAATGACATTTACTTTCTCATTTAGCTTAAAATTAACTGGCAATATTGCGCAGAGGCATGTTTAGAATGCTAATGAGCTAATGAGATTCCTCTGTTGAGGACAACTAACAAATTCATTTAGATCCACACACGATTCACAAATAAGATGAGACTTTGACATGTACTGCTTATTTTAAAGCAGTGAGATTTAAGGTCGCATGTTGCCCTCACAACACAGTTGAATGGCAGATAGATAAAATATGCACAAAAATATTAGAGCTAGAAAATGTCATGCTGATGCAGTGGAGAGGGAAAAAAGATTAAGCAAGGACAATTTGAAAGCAAAAGCTACATATAAATAGCAAGGAAATTAAATAATAAATTGTACTATTACTCAGCCATGCGTATATGCCAGACTTTCTCCGAATGCTAAATTTAAAGTGTTTTTTCTCCAGCATTGATTGTGGAAGGTCATTTTAAGTTACAGTATACATATATTTGTGGTTATGTAACAACTCCATGTAAGTGAAAGATTTAACAGACTTGTGAAGTATTTGCATTGCTTGATTGCAGTACATGCCAGATTCTTTTCAGGGCGGTAATCCAATTTGATTGTGCCAAGTTTTTCAAGAGATAGTCGTGTCAGCATTTACTGATGTTGTTCCAAACAAGTATGCTCTATTTTTTTTTTTTTTTCTTCTGTGTGACAAAAAAAGATAAATTGTGGAATCTTTCTTTTCAAATTCCAAACAGAAGAAAAACCTTGGACAACTGCACTATTTTTATAATACTTTATTTTATTTATTTATTTATTATACAACATTTTTATAAATTAATTTTAAATAATTTATTATATAGTATCTCACAGAAGTAAGTACACCCCTCACATTTTTGTAAATATTTTATTATATCTTATCATGTGACAACACTGAGTACTGAGTGTACAGCTTGTATAACAGTGTAAATTTACTGTCCCCTGAAAATAACTCAACACACAGCCATTAATGTCTAAACCGCTGGCCACAAAAGTGAGTAAACCCTTAAGTAAAAATGTCCAAATTGGGCCCAATTAGCCATTTTCTCTCCTCTGTGTCATGTGACTTGTTAGTGTTACAAGGTTACAAGTGTGAATGGGGAGCAGGTGTGTTAAATTTAGTGTTATCGCTCTCACTTTCTCATACTGGTCATTGGAAGTTCAACATGGTACCTCATGGCAAAGAACTCTCTGAGGATCTAAAAAAAGAATTGTTGCGTAGGCTATAAGAAGATTGCCAAGACCCTGAAACTGAGCTGCAGCATGGTGGCCAAGACTATACAGCGGTTTAACAGGACAGGTTCCACTCAGAACAGGCCTCGCCATGGTCAACCAAAGAAGTTGAGTGCACGTGCTCAGCTTCATATCCAGAGGTTGTGTTTGGGAAATAGACGTATGAGTGTTGCCAGCATTGCTGCAGAGGTTGAAGAGGTGGGGGGTCAGCCTGTCAGTGCTCAGACCATACGTCGCGCACTGCATCAAATTGGTCTGCATGGCTGTCGTCCCAGAAGGAAGCCTCTTCTAAAGATGATGCACAAGAAAGCCCGCAAACAGTTTGCTGAAGACAAGCAGACTAAGAACATGGAATACTGGAACCATGTCCTGTGGTCTGATGAGACCAATATAAACTTATTTGGTTCAGATGGTGTCAAATGTGTGTGGCGGCAACCAGGTGAGGAGTACAAAGACAAGTGTGTCTTGCCTACAGTCAAGCATGGTGGTGGGAGTGTCATGGTCTGGGGCTGCATGAGTGCTGCCGGCACTGGGGAGCTATAGTTCATTGAGGGAACCATGAATGCCAACATGTACTGTGACATACTGAAGCAGAGCATGATCCCCTCCCTTTGGAGACTGATGATAAGGACCCTAAACACACCTCCGAGATGACCACTGCCTTGCTAAAGAATGTCTCCAGACCTAAACCCCATTGAGCATCTGTGGGGAATCCTCAAACGGGAGGTGGAGGAGCGCAAGGTCTCTAACATCCACCAGCTCCATGATGTTGTCCGTGATGAACTCCAGTGGCAACCTGTGAAGCTCTGGTGAGCTCCATGCCCAACAGGGTTAAGGCAGTGCTGGAAAATAATGGTGGCCACACAAAATATTGACACTTTGGGCCCAATTTGGACATTTTCACTTGAGGGGTGTACTCACTTTTGTGGCCAGAGGTTTAGACATTAATGGCTGTGTGTTGAGTTATTTTGAGGGGACAGCAAATTTACACTGTTATACAAGCTGTACACTCACTACTTTACATTGTAGAAAAGTGTCATTTCTTCAGTGTTGTCACATATAAAGATATAATAAAATATTTACAAAAATGTGAGGGGTGTACTCACTGTGAGATACTGTGTGTGTATGTATGTGTGTATATATATATATATATAATTTTTTTCTTTTTTTTTTTTTTTTACAAATAATATAACTCATATTATTTATTACTTTATGGTTTGGATGGTATATTAGTTGGAGATACTTCATATGCATTGGCATACCTGATTCCCTGTCTCTTCCAACAGGTCCGTCACCCAGTGTTTGGTGGGTTTAGGTGGAGTGGACTAGACTCTGTGATGTGGAGTGCTGCTCTGGATCTGAGTGCCCACTACTAGACCAACAACTTTCTGCGCCTCAAGATGGATTAAAGCTTCACGCCTCCGGAGATCAAAGGTATGAGATATATAGTAATGAGCTTCCACTACGCTCCCTCCAATCAGACCTTCTGTAGTGTGGAAGCCCTGTTCGTGTTTGTCTTGAATGCACCGTGGATGGCTATTACTGTCCGTTGAATATTTATGAATGTGCCGGAGAGGTGAAGGAGTGTTTGATGTGCTTAATTGTACCATAGACATTACATTTTTCAAGGCTTGGAAACAATGATGGACTGCAAACAACGCTTGTCTGCTTCAGCACTTTGCGTTTTATTTGGAAACCTGCCATGTTGTGCACACAGAGCCATATGAGCTGGCCAGAATTATTGTGATTATAAATGTAGCACAGATTTATTGCTTGAGGTAAAAGAGTGAAAGAGAGAGAGATAGAGAGCGAAAGAGAGAGATAGAGAGAGAGAGGAGAACAAAGCTGCCTTGAGTCACAAAGTTCTCCAGTAACCATGGCAGCCAGTTTTTGACATGCATATCTGTCAGATAGTTGCCTTATTTTTCAGTTATGTTTCATATGTGTACCAAATACATACTTAATTAACCATTAAAATGCAGAACCCAATGCAAAATAAATCAAAACTTCTCTTTACAGTTTTGTTTTTAATTCATTTCATTTGCTTTAAAATTAGGTTTAGGAGATTGTTCTCACTTACAGTGATTGTATCAATGGAAGACACAGAGTGGCTGTGTTTTTGATCGCACAACTGTTTTTTCTTTTGGACCGTATACAGTACAGTATATTGCTACAATATTGGTTATTGTTTGATATTAGTTTTTTTTTTTTTTTAATTAATATGTAACATGGGTTGATATTGGATATTTAATTTCTTTATTTTTTACATTTAGATTAACTAAAGTCTTCTAATGCTCACTTTAAAAAAAAAATAAAATAAAAAAAAAATTAACGATATAAAACAAACTGATTTTGTGTTTCTTTTAAAGGAAAAGTTCATCCAAAAATGAAAATTGTCATAATTTACTAGCCATTAGGTTCTAAACCTATTTCTAAACATGTTGTTCTAAACCTGTTTGGCTTTCTGTCTTCTGTGGAACACAAAAAGGATGAAGAATGTTGGTAACCAAACGGTTAACACTGACTCATTTGACTAATTTCTTACAGTACCTTCTTGGTAACACTTTACAATAAGGTTTCATTTGTTAACATTAGTTAACTATATTAGTTAACATGAACTAACAATGAAAAATACTTCTAAATTATTATTAATCTTAATGTTGAACATTAATACATTATTAAATTAATACATTATTAAAATTGTGTTATTTTATTTTGTTAAAAAAAGTTGTATCTGTTAATATTATTCAATGGACCTGAGCTGAAATGAACCAACAATAAACAGTTGTATTTTTATCAACTACGATTACACAGACTAACAATAAGTAATACATTTGATACAATATGTTAGTTAATGCACTAACGTTAACTAATAAGACCTTATTGTGGAGCGTCACTGTTGTATCTGTTAACATTAGTTAGTTAGTTCATCCAAAAATGAAAATTCTGTCATTAATTACTCACCCTCGTGTCGTTCCAAACCCATAATACTTTCGTTCATCTTTGGAACACAAATGAAGATATTTTTTATATAGACTGTTGGTGGAGGGACAGAAATCTCTCAGATTTCATTAAAAATACCATCATTTGTGTTTTGAAGATCATTAAATGCTATAAAAGTATATTTCTATACTATAAATGTAGCTAATGCATTAACTAACATTAACAAATGAGACCTTATTGTAAAGTATTACTATCTTACTGTTACTGTTACTGAGAGCTTCAAAAGTGATGTGATGCATCATTTCACCACTGCCTGGAATGGACTGCTATATCTACTGCAGTCTGCTCTTTGTGTAAATGTCAATATTGAATATAACTTTCGAAAATGCGTCGTTAGCTAGTAATGGCAACACCTCATAAAGCAGTGCCAGGCCAAAACATAATTGGCTTCTCACTTGAGAAAGCTGGTCAGACCTTGCAAGCCTGGAAAATAATTGCTGCCTTGTGGTTTCCAATGCAACTAACTGTTTCTTTGTATGCTTAAATTGTTACTTCAATTTGTTAATTTTTTGATCTGACACATAAGTCACATAATAAACTATATATTTTATATTCATAGTTACAACTACAAAACAAATGGTCTCAGCTGTTGAAGGCAGCATATGCTTTTTATGGGCCTGTTTACACCAGGTAATAACATGCGTCTCAAACGTGATTGTTTGTAAAGGGATTTTGAAGGGAAGGTCTCTGTTTTTTTGTTTTTTTTAAAGCTGCATATATCCGACTAAATTTACATCCCTTGTACTGATGCAGCAGGACGCACTGCTTTTACACTACGTCCTGTATGGAATGTGTGAATACGTTTTTGACTATCTCTGAACTGAATGTTTTTTTTTTTTTTTCAATCTAGTACTGGGTGATAAATTCACATGAATATTCACAGTACATTCACAATGAGTTTGCTGTCGACAGGCATAATTTGCGGTTGGGACAGATGGGACATGTCCCGACCACTTTTTGCCAGGGTCAGTGTTGTCCCCACCACTTTTTGAAACATCTCATGGTAAAGATGCATCTAATACAAATTAAACGTTGACTAGCAGAGTTAAAGAAGAGGCGATCTGGCGCTGGAATGTGTTGTTTTTGAAACCACGTAAGTGCTCGTTGCCGCTGTTATCAGTAGTGATGGCTTTACGAGCTCTTCAATTTCTCTATTTGTTCTGCAAAAATCACAAAACAAAATTCACAGAAACGTGTCCCTGCTCTTGATGTACAGTCACTCATGAACATCTTTGGTTTTAATGAGAGAAAAAAAAAAAGTTCAAGAAAAGTTCTGTGTCATCAAATTAAACTCAATGTGCCTTTAAAATTGATTTATGGACATTGTAATGTTTTTTTTTTTTTTCTTTTTTTTTTTTCGTACACACACACACACACACTCCTGTCCCACCCACATTTTAAAACAAAGTTACGCCACTGCTGTCGATTTAAAATGAAGCAATATTCTGAATATCGTTATGACTGTGATTTTGTTCATTTGGTGTCTGTAAATGACAATAATCATAAATATTATTGTTAAATATAGTTTCTCTTTGTGTTCATTTAACGAAAGCTGCCTTGATTATTTTGGTTTAATAAAACAATGTAGAGCAATTAAATATCAAGATATCAAATGTACATTACCCATCAAAAGTTTGCAATGATTTTTTCAATTTCTTATGTTCACCATGGCATGTTTTTAATCAAAAATACAGTAAAATAGTAATATTGTGAAATATTATTTTAATTTAAAATAAGTGCTTTCTATTTTATATATTGTAAAATTTTATTTTTTTTCCCAGACTGTCCTACAAAAAACAACAACTACCCTATAGGTCGTTTTTCAAGCACCTTATTACGACCTATATTCATGTTTTAAAGTCATGCGCCCTCTAGCTGGCGTAAAAATAATGAGTGTCATGTTACGTCTGTCATGAAATGACGTATGACTGTCGTTACCAATCAAAATGCGTGTTAATTTAAATGCAATGTGTGGACTTTTTACACCATTTGTCCTATTTCCATTTAGCAAAACTCTTTTTAATTAATTAATGACTCCACCCAGTTGTCAATAGGGGCACAACTTTAGTAAACGCTCCTATGGGTAGTATTTCATGAATTAAAATGAAAGTGTCCTGTTGTCGATAGGGGCGCAACTTCAGTAAACGCTCCTATGGGACGTATTTCAGGGAAGTGACAAACAACCTATATAGGCGTATTGGTTGGAGAACATGTTTTTTTCTGTACTAGCAAAGCTGAATTAACAGCATCGTTACTCCAGTCTTCAGTGTCACATGAACCTTCAGAAATCATACTAATATGCTGATTTGCTGCTCAAAAAACATTTCAGGATTCTTTAATGAATAGAGAGTTCGAAAGAATAGCATTTATTTGAAATGGAAATCTTTTGTAACATTATAAATACCTTTACTGTCAATTTTGATCAGTTTAATGCATCTTTGCTGAATAAAAGTAACAATTTACTTACCCCAAACATTTTAACAGTAGTATATATTGAATATTGTCAAATAAATATTGCTGTAAAACAATATTTTTGTTTCTGTATAACCCAAAACAAATGCTAATGCTGTTAATGAATCAGAAATGGTGAATTTACGCTGACCTCCATTTTCTGAGCAGTTGTGTCTTTGTGCTGATCTTCTTTCCTGTGGCTTGTCCACACTAGGCTGATCCTTTTTCACTCTGTTTTCATGCGGCTCCTGCACTGATGCAATAAACACATGTTTGTGTGTGTCTTTTCATGACCGTTGTCTCCCTCACAGCCACAGTTTCCCTTCGTCTTCACTTCTAGTCTGTGCACCTGAAAGCTTCAGATAAGCCTCACTGATGCTTGTCTGCTCAGGAGCAGATTACTTTGTAAACTGCTGGCACAGTGGAGAGGAAACAAGGGAAGGGAGGGAGGACTCGGCTGACCTGAGCAGGGTAAACGACTGCTGTGCTCTGGTAAAGGGTTGTGGTGTCTGTGAGCGCTGGGCATGTTTGCGATGCCCTTTGTGGTCCAACAGTGACTGAGTTCACTGACTCTTCTTTAATGCTGTGAAATCAGCTCTTTTACCGCTGCCATCACACCTTTCCACAGTTGTTGGCTCTTTATGCCCCAAAAGAGTTGGCTTTATTGTTAGATCATTAAAGGCAAGAGAAAAAGAAAGGGGGGAAAAAAGCTCAGTTCCAAAATCTAGTGAGCTGTCTTGCCGCCTACTGCCAAAATATTGCACCTAAACTTACAATTTATTCAAACAGAGTTTGAATAAACTTAGGTTCTAAGCTAAGAGCACAATATTATTAAATATGTAAATACTAAATATATTTTTTCCTCACCACCACTCTGTTCTGAAAGTCCACCGTTCTCTGTTCTGCGATAGAATACACAATCCTGTCATATGGTTTAGATAGAATGAGGTGTCTCGGGTATCATAATTTAAAAAAAGGTAACATTTACCTTTATTGTTTCTTTGTTCTGCTGTGACAAAGGTCAAAGAGTAAACTTGATTTAAAAAAAATATATATATATATATATATATATATATTTATTTATTTATTTAATTGAAAACCATGGTTTTGTAGTATATTGCAAACCATTTGCATATAGTTTTGTAAATATATCTACTGTTAGGTATTTTTTTTAAATAAATAAGTATTTATTCAGCCAAACTTTCCATTAAACAAAGAATCATGTAAAAAATGCATCTCCGTTTTTACAACAATATTAAGCAGCAACTGTTTTCAAGGTTAAAAATAATAAGAAATGCTTCTTGAGCACCAAATCAGCATATTAGAAAGATTTCTGAAGGATCATGTGACATTCTTTGCCATTATAGGAATAAACTACATTTGAAAATATACTAGAAAACTTAGTTATTAATTATTCATTATTAAATGAACTGACTTTGAATTGACTTGAAAATGTTTCTTTTTAGGTTTATACATTAAACGGTACTTTTTTTTTTTTTTTTTTTTTTTGCAAATTGGCTAAAATCAGGTGTCTTAGAAGGCAGTATAATTAATCCGTCTCTATTTTTTCAGTCTAAATAATCTACATTTTTGCCCATGTTGCCTTAAATTCCTTCCTTTGTAAGTTGCATACGGAGCAAAAGTCAGTGTGTGTGCATGGGACACAAATTTATTGCTAAAGTTTTTTTTTTTTAGGGGGGGAGTGCCGCACTCAGACTTTCATCTTCACTGGCACCTCATCTTTTGGGTCGCATTGGTATTCAGCAAGATTTGCTCTTGTTTGAGCATCAGTGTGTGCAAAGTTGTTCCAATATTTGTCTTTCTAGTTTTGAGAATGTCCAGCTGTTTTGTGGTACCAGAGGAATATAAAACCATATAGGTCTGAGGGGCGACCTGTTCACGTTTCTCACACATCACACATCGGTGGAGAAATTAAATTATTGGGTATGTTGTTTGTGTCTTTTGCAGAGGAAGTATATAGGCCCGGTCAGTCGTGCGTGGCAGTGTGGTTATGTGAGGATAAGGCAGACTCACTTACAGCTGTCCGTGCAGACAGCGCTCTCTAACACATCGTGTATGCACTTTGAATGCAGAAAGACACCCCTATGCAATAAGCACAGATCCTGAATGAAACCTTCACCCCTAGCCGCTCAAAGGACAAATGGATACATGTACAGCACTTTAGTGATATTCAGGTGCTGTTTAAGAATTCAGTATGCAGAAACGTTTGAATTCAAGACCTTATCTGCCTCTTCTCCTGCCTTTGAGTGAGATAGAGAATGTGGATTTTGAAAGTGAATGCTTTGTGCTTTGGCATCCCAAGGCTCAATCTATGAAAATTGTATGAAGATGGTAATCTTATAGTCTTTCTTTCTGCTTTTACAAAGGTCAAAGATTAAACTTTTTATTTATAAAAGATTTTATTTTTATTTTTATTTTGACAACTATTGTTTTTAACAGTAACAAAAATCTGTGTGCATATATGAAATAAGGGAAGCTTCACACTTTGTGCTTGCAAGATTGGCATTTCGATAATACAAAGTGACAGTAAAATCACCTGAAAAATATCTACAGCACGAAACTCTTTATGAACATGAAATTGACTTGATTAAAGAAAGTGTAAAATAAGGTGTTTTTTGGTTTGGACTAGAAACAGAGATCTTCTTGCATGCATATTAACAGCAGATTTAGAAGATGAGTTGGCGACGAGGCCAGCTGTGTTGTTATGGCCTGGTGCTATTGTGCCAATCCAGAGGGTCTTAGTTGGCAGTAACAATGTACCGTGAAGGTTGGCACTGGCAAACCGCACCACATGGCTTTGGTGCCGCCTATGTCATTCATTTCCAATTGGTCGAAGCCTTTCTCTAGATAAAAGTCCTGAATAGTGTAGCATATGGATGGTGAGAGGCAGCAGGCTGGAGAAAGAGTTGTTTCATCAATTGTGCATCTAATTGTTTTATGCAGAAAAACACATTAAGCTCAGAACTCTTAATTGAATAATGGACGTCCCTGCTTCACCGCAGCTATTTCACCGCCGCTCAAATCAACACTTGGTTAGCAAGACTACGGAATTTGAACTCCTCTTCTGCCTTTGTGTTTTACCTGCTCTCTGCCACGATCCAGAGCTGAGCTGTGTTAAGAAAGTCCGCTGTGAGCCGAGGCCACGTGAGTGACAGGCTCTTATCAGCGGGCCAGCTGGCTGATGAGAGTTCAGTGAGGGTCAGCGTGAATTAAAGAGCAGCTAATTAAAATGTCCGGGGTACAAGCCCGCCGCTGCTTCGTTTATCTCCTCACGCAGCCGCTGACGGAGATATGTGCTGCACATAAAGGAGGGCCTCGGTATAAATTCCAAGTTCAACAGCATCTGATAGCTGATGCATTGAACTCCACTACCGTTTGTGTGTTTCTGACTTAAATAATGCTGTCTACTGCTATGACCTTTCCCCCCTCCGTCTTATTCACCGGATGGGTGAGAGATGTGTTTTCAAGTGTTGTATCCCTTTGAGTCCTTGAAATAATTAGCCTTCTGATTCTCAGAATGTTTTTTTAAGGTCCAGTTAACAAACTTCTGTTTTTTCTTCCCACCATTGACAACCTTCAGACATGAGGAAGCATTATTTTTTTTCAGTTTCAATACTGAAAGTTGAAATGTAGGGCTGCACAATTAATCAAAATACAACCGAAATATAATTAGGTTTCTGAACAATTAATCGAAATTAATAATCACCATAAAGCGATTTTGGTTTTAAGTAAATCACAGCCTTTACAATTTGATAAATATATGCATGTTTCGGAGGGAAGTGTAGCACTGTTTTCTTTTACACGCGAACAGTTTATGATCTGGTATTTTCAGTGTCTAAGAACGGTTTGGGTCGCAGTAAATGCTGCTCTGAGTTTGGGTCGCTTAAAACATGCATTTTAAAACATAATATGCGGAAACCATTTTCCCATACTTGTAATGAGAAGCGCTTAAAAACAGGCTGTTGGCAATGAAAACAAGCATTTCTGCCCAAATAAAAGCTTGATGATTTATGGTTTGAAAATGAAGATATTACAAAAATGTATGTTGTAATTGTACAGTTGTACTACTGTAAATTATATATTTTTTAATTACTCTTTTTATTTTACAGTGAAATATTACAAGGAATGTAAGAATTCACTCGCAGCTGACTTAATGCTAAATTAACATTATAGAAATAGTTGTTGTTTGGCACTTTCTGCAGATAGCTTTTTTTACATTTATCATTGATTCTGGGTCTTTACACACACCCCGTTTGAGATGATGGTTGTCTCTTGTAAAGATCTTGGTTCTATAAGAGTTCTGTCTCATATCAGACTGTCCTTACAAGTCTCTAGGAGGCAGTTGTTGGTAGTGAGAAGGAAGGAATGAGTCATTCTGGAACGGATGGTCCATTGTGATGTGAGGACTGCTAGAAAGAGTAATGAAACTCAGCCAAGCAGAGTTACATGTGAGGCATCTAATGGATGAAGAATTTGGCCAGTAGAGGCGTCAGTGAGCAGCCCTTTATATTAACACATACAGTACAAGTATGTCCATCTCTTTCCATGATGCTTTGGTTTTTCTTTTTTTTCTAATTTCTTTTAACTTTCGCTTTGTTTTTATCTCTCACACAGATTTTAATTGTGAGTTCTGACATTTAAAAGGAATAGATGACTGATTGACTCTGACCAGTAAGCAATTATCTAGCAACCACATAGCATCACACTAAGGGTACGTTAACACTACAGTGATGTGCTAAAAACGTTAGCACCTGTTCACACAGATCTGCGAAAATGATAAAAAAAAATGCTGTATTATGCATGCCAGGCCAGTTCACGAGTTCACATGTACATATGATTAAATAGAGTAAAAGTTATGCATATTTTGCGTGCTGTCCAAGGGGAGGGCTCCAAACTTGGAACCCAGAGTAGGGCCCTATGAAATCCATTTTATTTTTTCCTGAATTCCGTTTTATTTTTTCCAAAATTCCGTTTTTTCCATTTTAATTTTTATGAATTCCGTTTTTTTTTCTGTTTTTTTTGACTCCATTAAAATAATAACATTTTAGTAATCAAAAAGCATGTCTAATTAATGGAAATAATGAAACTTATCCAATTTACTAACAATTTATTAAAAGTTTAACAAAAAAATTACATTTTTTAGGGCCCTGTGATATCTGTTTTATTCTTTCCCCAAATTTTATTTTTACCAAATTATGTTTTCTGTCTTAACTTTTCTGGATTCCATTTTGATGGTTTAATTACATTTTAATAATCAAAAAGCATGTCTATTTAATAGAATTCTTAAAAACAACAAAATGTATTAATTAAAAAAAAAAGTATTTTTATGAAATGTTTTTTTTTCTCAGAAATTATGTTCCGTATTTTATTTTTTTCAGCAATCAAATGAAAGCATACCATTTAATTTATCTTTTAATCATGAAATTAAACTTTTTTTGTCAAACAATGTGCTGCACAACAGAGCTTTACTATTAAAATTAAAACATGGAAGAAAAACTGAGATTATTCCTTAAAAAGAATAATAATTTATTATTAAATTAATTTATCTAAATTCTACTGTACAACACCATGTTTCTGTCAAGTTAAATCAAACTTTTATTTTGACGAGTTGAGTTTCTCTGTGTTCATGACGATAGTTTTCTCAAACGCAGCGGTAAAATGCTGATGAAGTGACTTTCAGAGCAGCTCTGGAGATGAATTTCCTCATACAGTGAGGCGACAGAGGATGAAAACATCGCGAGCATCGCAGTTTTCTGCATCGCGGAAATCATAGGGACCTACCAGAGTACTCCCCCCAGTAATAGATAGAACTAGAAGTGAGGAGATGGAGTGGAGGAGGGATGCTGATAAATTGTCAACAAACAGAGGTAAGTCTGCTGTATTTATACCTCTTGTCACTGGTTGAGCTGATTAACTGAATGCTCTCCACTTGTGCTAATTAGGTTAATTATCTGAACCTGCTTCTCCTGAACTTTGTTAATAAAACATAATTTGTTGGCAATTTCACTGTGTAAAGAAAAACTACACGCCTATAGACTGAACACGTAATACGCTTGCACATGACATCACCGTTTTCACAAATTCATGTTTTTGTAGTTTATGCAGAGACAATAACGTTATCGTTTTCAAAAACTTGCACTTTGAAACCCGTTTTCAAAGGTTTGCGTTTTCAGGCCCCCAAAAACGTTGTTGTCATGTAAATGAAAGGCCAAAATGCTTAAAAAGTTTTCCATTTTTAGTTGAAAACAGTGTTGCGTAAATAGCCCCTGAAAAAACTCCAAACTGTCACGGCAGCCTCCCCATAACCCCCTAACATCGTGGCAGCGAGTTTTTTAGGGAACCATGTGACTGTCTGGTACTCCAAGGGCACAAATGGATAGCTCTAATTTTACAGTGAACAAACTAGCTCAGGCCTCAAATAGATCATTTTACATCCCCTCTTAAAGTATGATTACCTGCCACTTGCTTCAGAAATCCATAAATCTGGATTTGTTCCATTGCATTATGACTTGGCCGGTGTCCGAAGAGGGGTGGATCACAAAGCCAGAGGCGACAGGTGCAATAGCTCACGGAAGACAGGTCATGAAGTGAAGAAATGAGGGCGCCGTATCCCACAGCAGATGATCAGTCGTCAATGAGTTTATTGCACCCTGATGCTCCAGCCCTTCCCACCACTTTGCATGCACCTCCAGCTTCTCTTTTAACTCAAAAATACACTAGCAAGGGCAGAAGACGATCAGGCAAAAGAAGACTGGGTCTGTATTTTTTTGTTTAAACACAATATTAGCTTCTCATTTTCTTAAGCTGCACCCACAACACCTTCCTTATCATCTGCTGTTAATGACTCGCATGAGAAATCTCGACGTGTTCTTCACCCGCCCTTCCACCCCGGCACTCGACGAAAGCTCATAACATGCATGACTTCTGTGGAGCCAAAATGCATTTTTCTCATTTTTAACCGAAACGTCCCTTCCTATCTCGGCTGCAATGATCAAATACCTTTATGTCTTCCATATTCTTTCGTTCACATTATCAAATTGAGTAAGTCAATCTAATAGGCACATGGGGAAGTGTGGTGACACTGCAATCAGATTAGAGGCGCAGCAGGGAGTGGAACCGGAGAATCTAATATTGCTTTGTGTGGAGCGTTCGGGGCCCGGGTAATGCATCTCTCAGAGACCCGTGGCCCAGATGAGAGACGTGCCAGCCTGCAGAGCTGCAGTGTCCTTGAAGGAGAAGTTTTCTGCATAACACAGAATAAGATGTATCCTGCATATACGCTGGTATGTTTCAGGCATTGGTCTGTTGGGAAAGACAGTTCATAACGGCAGATTCAGATTTATTATGTTATTAACACGTAGCATGTAGGAGACCATAGAAGACAGAGCGATTTCCCTTTTAGTATTGGAGCCATCAATTCAGACTTCTTCATAAAGCAGAAATGTAATTTTATGTGATGTTATGTTCGCCAGTACTGCTGACATCTGTTGCTTTATTTAAAATAATGATGTGGCTTGTATCTCTTTTTCTGTGTTTGTTGGGGGACCATTTTTGGTCATTGTGCCTAAGGTTGGGTACTTTTAAGGGCCCCAACCGAATTACGTTGGTACTACCAAGTACCGATTCACATTTAATCAGTCGGTGCCAAATTTCGGTAGCTGAGAACTCATCTGGTTAAAGCCGTGTAAATGCATCGAGAACAGCAAAAACGTTGTACACACTTTAAAACCGCAGCACGTGAGCTTAGAATAAACAGACCGTTATTGTTTGTTGGTGTGGACGCAAATATAGTTATCATTACAGTTATCTTCATATGAGGTACATTAGAGAAAGAGAGAGAGACCATGCAATGTCACCCCAGCAACTTGTTCAAACACAACACACAGGGCAATAGCTAAACGTTCTGAAGTGTGGTTACATTTCACAAAACTAGATGCAGACTGAGACAACGCTATTTGCAATATGTCCATAAAAACTTGAAACATGCTTACTTCAGTCTTTCTGTATTTTTGATCAAATGTGTATGTTATTGTCTGGGGGAATGCACAGTGCATGCAGGGGGTGTGGCCTCAATAGCCTTGCAGTAAGTAGTGTGCTGTGTGAATGTCAGGGTAAAAATTCAACTGAAATTGCATTAAATCTGGTTGTTTTAACCAAAATTATGCTGCAATATTTTTTTTTCCAACTACATTTAAGTACCCCGTTATAGGCTAACCTGCAGTTTTGCAAATTCCCTGTTTATTCCCATTAATTCCTATTAATTCCCATATATTCCTGTTAATTACCATATATTTCCTTTAATTCCCATGGAAAGTTTCTAGCTTTGAAAATTCCGGGAATTGTGCAACCTTAGTTATTACACAAAGAGTAAAGTACAGAAAAAAGGTATTAAACCGAATTTCAGGTACCGATACTAATTGTGCCACGTCTCCTGCTATTTGAAAACATTTATACACTCTTTCAAGGTTCCTCCTCTTGACACCCCTAGGCAGGTACCCATATGGTTAGAGGCCCTGGTTTTTTTAGTGGTCGTCATACTGCAAAATATTTAGCTGCAGAATGCAGCCATTGACATCATAACCAAGTAGGGATGGGTGATGTCTACCAAATTTGCATCAGATAATGTCTACAGTGAAACATCGCAATGGACGATGACATCGGGGGTGGGGTGGAGAGCTTCATGTTCGCATTTGAGCGTTAAGCTTAACTTTCATTGGAATTAATTAAAAATGCTCGCTCTGCTCCGCGCCAGTGAACACGCACCGTTAATGTGGCGTGTGTCTGGAGAAAGGCAGAATGTGCACGAAACTGAAAGGGCTTGAATAAGGCGTGTTTGGCTTCAGATAAAACTACTAGAGGATGTAGCGCTGAAATATCATTACCACAAAGGATCCTGAGTGCATGATCCACACCGCTGTTTTGACGCGTGTGTGTAATGTACTCTTTTAATGTGTAACACTTCAACTAGAAACAGTAAAATGTGCTACCGTTCTGTCTTGCGGTCCGGATGGAAACATGTCTGGATGTGGACCATGGTCCGCCATTTGAATATCAGTGGTTTAGTTTGTGTAAAACATCTAGTAGCCTATAATGCGTTTAGCATTTTTTGCACAATAAATCACAATGCCGGCTCAACATCGTGATGTCTATCAGCCATCTTCTATCGACCCAATAACCAAGTATTACGGAGAGCCGTGGAATAATCAGAAATATTTAAATGCTCTTGCCTTTGGATTAATCCTAATTTATTCATCTTTTAGCCTCTGTAGTGCACCATCTCTCCTCATTGAGTGTGTGAGAGAGAAACAGAGAGTGCGAAATGTCAATGTGGAAAGATTGAGTGTTGAGTTTGGCTGAGGTGGAATGAGGGCTGCCATCTTGTTTGGCTTAACTCCTATTTACCCACACAGGGGCACCTGCATTAATCACAGCAGGGGTCTGAGACTTGCCATAGTATTTTAGGGCCAGGAGACAGTTAGAGAGATAGCTGGCCATCCAACCGTCCAGCCGAACAGATTGACAAACCAACAGACGACAACAGCCAGAGCAAACAGGAGGAGAGCCAGAGCTCCGGTGGGAATGTGGGACCGTGAGGGGCGAGCTCAGACCCGCAGTGCATCTGTGTACTCCACTGCTCTAGATTAGTTTAGAGGCAGATCACTTGGACAGAACTGAATGCTCTGAAATGCTGGAGCTCCTGGTGTGCTGCAGGAAATGGCCCTGCTGTTAGTAGCACTGCAGTGACCCCACAGTGAATGTCTCTGTTGTGATGGATGGGGCAAAACTAAGCCCTGTCTAAAATGCACTTACATTTTAAAAGCACATAAAAGCATTGTAACAGTATACTTATTTGGTGTATGTCCGAGGGAATAGATTCATTTTAGTAACTTATTGACTGGTAGTCTCAGCATTATGTTTACTGACGTCTGATACATATTATGTACACTGTAAAAATGTACACTGCAAAACGATTGTTCAGTGGTGTTAATAAAGAAAATACTATTTCATGTACAACGTACTTTCTACTTAAAAAATCGAATGTTTAATTCAATGTATTACTTGGCATTTATTTATAATTGATTGTGAAATTTGCTAGCAATTTCTGAGTGAAAATAATTTCTACACCAAATTTTTTCCAGTGTAGTCCAATTGACCCTTCACCAGAAGTTTGATTTACAGGCGATCTAACCAATCATAACACCGAATCTGCCATTTTGTCCGACAAAGCAGTCAGGGGAGTTAGCAGATTAACGTAGGTGGACTTTGAACTTGAAAAATGGTGTGTACTGACATCTTTCCGCTATTGAAACAACATTCCTTATGATGTTAATTCATGTTTATTTGATGCTATAAATGAACTAGTAGGAAGAGATGATCAGTTCACAAGCCGCTTGAACTGAGGCACTACAGCAATCTGTCACGACACATTAAAGAGCCACAAAATGGTATTTATCGTTTAAATTTCTTTAAAAATGACACAATTTGAAATTTGAGACTTTGTTTCATATCAAAAGTAACATGCTCTGTCCTGTCTGTCAACGCGTTGTCAGTGTCCTCTTTGCTCCACAATGTATTTTCATGGCTTGTTGGATATAGCAACAGTAACTAAAGGGGGCGGGTTTTTGCAAACAGTCAATTCAGCACAAAAAAGCCTTTTTAGTGTATCAGAAACATACAGCGTGATAGTGTAGTCCAGATCATTTGTCAGTTCTTTTAATGAATCATTCAAAAAGATTCACAAATACAGCACTTACCATTTTGACTTTGATTAATACTAAATAACAGAATCTGTGAGTTGCTGATTCAGTTTCTGACTTATTTATGATACTGAATTACACATTTACTTTGTTGTCCATATTAAAATGAAGCAAGTTTTGTGTATTTAAGACAAGGCAATTTTAGCACATATAGCACATTTCATACACAATGGTAATTCAAAGTGCTTTACATAAAGAAGAACCAAATACATAAGAATAAAAATGAAATGCATAAGAAATAAAAATAGAATACCACTATCTGGATGGAAGAGTTGGGAAGTTTCAGGGAGTTTTTTTGTTGTTGTTGTTGTTGTCCGTCAGAGCGGATCTAAACGGATCTATCCATCAGAGCGGATCTAAACGGATCTATCCATCAGAGCGTATCTAAATGGATCTTCCTCACGCTGGAGGGATAACTCAACTTTTTTTGTCCATCAGGGCGGATCTAAATGGATCTTCCTCATGCGGAGGGATAACTGTAAAAATATTTATATTTGTCAGGTAGCTGTGCGTTTAAACAGTACCCTTACAGACAAATCTTCCTGGACTAACTCTATCCAGAACTCCATCCAGGGATAACAAATGCTTACTTCCTAATTCTCCCAGCTCTTTCAACCAGACAGCAAGATTTAAAATGCATTAAAAGTCAGAAATAAAAAGATGATACATAAAAGATTGATATAAAATGCATTAAAAATGAAATAAAAACAAGAAAAAGAATTAAAAGAATAATCAGTAAATGCATAGCAAAACAGATATGTTTTGAGTCTGTATTTGAATGTGGCTACTGCTGGAGCACATCTGATCTCTTCCTGGAAGCTGGTTCCAGCTGTGGCTGGCGTAACAGCTAAAAGCAGACTCTCCTTGCTTTGAGTGAACCCTTGGTATATCTAAGTGACTTGATCCTGATGATCCTGATGATCTGTTATTATATTCTATGAGCATATCTGCAATGTATTGAGGTCCTAGGCCATTGAGTGATTTATAAACAAGTAACAGTACTTTAAAATCAATTCTAAATGCAACTGGAAGCCAGTGCAAGGACCTGAGGACTGGTGTGATGTGTTCATATTTTCTGGTTCTGCTCAGAATCCTGGAAGCAGCGTTCTGTACGAGCTGCAGCTGTCTTATGGTCTTTTTGGGAAGGTCAGTGAGGAGTCCATTACAATAATCCACCCTGCTGGTGATGAAAGCATGAACAAGTTTCTCTAAGTCTTGACTGGAGACAAAGCATCTAATTCTTAATGATAATATGCTGATTTAGTTATTGTTTTTACATGGCTACTGAAACTCAGGTCTAACTCCAAAATCACACCAAGATTCCTGACTTCCTGATTTTTAGTTGTTTGACCCCTAGAGTGAAGGTATGTGTTCACCCTGAGAACTTCATCTTTGTTTTCAAACGCAATGACTTTAGTTTTATCTTTGTTTAACTGAAGGAAGTTTTGGCACATCCAATTTTTAATTTCATCAATGCATTGGCACAGGGAGTCAATGGGGCTGTAGTCGTTAGGTGATAGGGCAAGGTAAATCTGGGTGTCATCTGCATAGCTGTGATATGCAATTTGCTTCTTTCTCATTATTTGGCTCAGTGGCAGCATATATAGGTTGAACAGAAGGGGTGCAAGTATTGAACCTTGAGGGACTCCGCATGTCATGGATGTCCACTCAGACTTATGGTCACCGATACTCACATAATAACCTCTCCCTTCTAAGTATGACCTGAGGTTTGTTAAACTTGAATCAGTACCGTTACTGACTGGTTGTCATTACACATTTTATTTAGTTTAGCTGGTTTATCATTGTGGTGTATTTATTTTCAAATAAACCTGCCCTAAATGGCATGTAAAAGCACTTTACATCTTGGTCAGGTGGTCTCTTCCTGTCTAAATGGCCAGAATAAGTTGCAATGAGGATCAGACCTCACAGGGCTCCAGACAAAAAAAAATTCATTAAGGAGCCATTGGCTCCTATAGGGGGAAAAATAATTTTTTAAGAGCCACACAACAATGAACTTAAAATTTTAAATCACTTACTTTTAGTCATCCTGTTGTGTTTATATCTCCTCTTTACAGTTTCAGCTTTTTCATCTTGTGACTTCTCTGGGAAACGAATGTCACTGTTTTCACTTAACTATTATAGTTTTTGTTAATATTTTGAATCCGATTAGATTTTTATATTTTCTGCTTTCATTTTTTGTTAAGTTTAAATTTTAAATTTGTTGTTTTTAAACATGTCTGTTTAGCTTGTATGGATTTTTATTTTAGTATTAACATTTATTTCAAGCAATAGAAAATGTTTTTAATGGTTTTAGTTGACTATAATATCCCTGATGCTAGTAAAATCTTTATATTGAATAATATGTGTCAAATAATGTTCTTAGTCCTTCCTTCCTGAAGCTACAACAGTTTATTTTGAATCAAATGAAAATAAATATAAATATATGGAAATAAATATATAAATATGTTAAATTTGGTTTGTGTAACCAAATAACAAACAGGGGAAATTGATATACATACTACTTGACTTTGATTACTTTGAAATACAGCGGACTCTTATTTTGAAATGTCTTTTGCTGCTCATTCAAGTTCAGATGAGGATTAAAAAATTATGTTGCTACAACCGTTTACAACACAATATAAAGTAAACTTTGTGATTATTGATCAGCATTAGTTCATAAGCAATCGGTTGACAAATGTGCGCTAATCATTGAATGCCAGCTGCTCTGAAGAACGCGCAACAGCGCCATCTGATGACTTTAAAACATGCAGCGCTCACATTTATTTAATTAAATTAAAGTTAATAATCACATTAGGGAGTATCGCGATTTGTTTTTCCATCCACAAAATATAAAACGCCTTAAATTATCATTTATACTCTTGTTATACTGTTTAAGGCACTGAAGACTTTTAATGACCTTAAATTGATCTGATGAGCATGAGCGGAGTGGAATAATGAAAGTGTTCAGCATGATTGATATTCAGACGGTAAACACGTGATGCACTGTGTGTGTATTTGCAGTCTGTAGAGCCGGTTTCCCCTTTTGAATGATGAATATAGATGAATTTATATGAAGAAATAGGCAGTTGTCTCCTTAATGCAGAAGCAGAACGGTGTGTTCAAATGCAGCTGTTTTGCACTGACGCAGGTGACGCGAGGCAGCAACACTTTCATCAGCTCTAGTTCTTTGGCGTCTGTTTGGTGTGTGAAATTGTTCCCTACCTGTTCATATTTCGCAGCTCTAACTCAGTGAAACTTTAACACACAGCATCTCGTTTAATTACGTCAACACAGCAAATGATGTGATAGGCTACTGTTCACGGAACACGCAAATAACATGCAAATTTTACAGTCATAACTTGTGAATTTGTATGGTCGACAATGGCGACCTCAGCAAAAATATCACTCGCAAAAATAATATTTTTAGTCGCAAATGTGACCATTTTAGGCACAGTCTGGAGCCCTGCCTCGAAATCTAATTGGTTGATCACTGCTTAGTTATTTCATTATCCACATGAGGGAAAATTAACAGCTTAGATTCTTTTTTATACGCTGCTCCATTTTTTTCCAAATGATATTTCCTAGCACAATTTGACAAACAATAAAAGAATAGAGGAATATTAGTTTCTTAGAAATGTATTGCTTGGTGATGTTATTATTTTTATATTGAATTTGAAAATCCTGTACCTTTGTAATTGCTTCCGTTTGCTGCCATGTCTGTTTTGTTTTTTTGTTCTGAAAGTGATTAATCTTAAAATAATGAACAGTGTTTGTTGGAGGGAAGTGTGGAGAAGATTATGCCCTTTCATTCAAGTGATGAATGCTTCCTGGCAAAGCATCCTTCTTCTTTTTGGAATGTGTAACAGTGAAGTGATTGCAAGTTCCTTGGTATTAATTCGTATTCTATAGAATGTGCTCAGAGCTCGCTTCTTTCACCAGGCACTGCAAGAACAATGGCCCATTCTTGAATACATGCCCGGTTACAATTTTTACTTGCTTTTTTTCATCCATTTCTGAATTATAGTTGTTGAATCTGAATATACTGTAATAGCTTATTATTTGGATGAATCATACACAATGCATAAAAGTAAACACTTTTTTTTTATTTATATAATGCACAGTAATTCAGTGCTGGTGCTTTTTTTTCAGCAAGACATTCATGGCCCATATGTTTAAAAAATAATAATAATAATAAATAAATACACAGCAGTCACAATATGGGATTAATTCCAAAGCACAGCAGAGACATCCTATATATGTTATATTTTAGTTTTTATATCAGATTTTTTTTCTTTTTTGTAATCCTTACAAGTGCACATAATGAGATCTCTCTTTTGACCCTGGAACATTAGTTTCAAAAATCTGCCACATAAGGGATGTCCGAGGAAATGAATGCTGCATTATTTATGTGCTACGGCACTGAATTTATGATACAGTAACACGGTCACGCAGTCATCTTTTGTCTTCCTTAATTTCTGACTGTCACATGGAGCACTATAATAGATATGTTGAAGCAGAAGCCTCCCTATGGCAATGTATACGCTTATTTTATAGGTGCTGAGAAGCTACAAGGATATCACACTGCAAAGATGTGCAATTATTTTATGAGTCGCTTTGTCCTCCTGCCAGGAACTAGCAGCATCTGGCCATGTCAGCACTTCTGTGTTCTCTTAGACATAAAACGGCCTGAACTTTATTCCGTGAACCGGAAGCTGGTTTACACGGTTTTCCTTTCAAGTTCAGTTCAGTTCAGTTCAGTTCTGTTTTTTTTTTTTTTTTTTTAAGCTGATTCAAAGTAGTATTTTTAATTTCAGAACTTACTTTGAAGCTTATCGCCGGAGAAGTGTCTCTTAAACTGGGTTAACTGTACAGACACCCTTTTGCTAAAATGAACATTTACTACAGCGAACTGTGATTTCTAGAGTAGATAAATCAGGCTGCTTTATCAGTTCAAGCAAATTTAACTGATAAATCTGAAAGAGCGTCACATGGCGCTCTGCCGCGTTCTGGCAGAAGGAAAATAATAGATCAGCATAATGTTGTATCAGGTGCAATATTAAATTCTAGAATGAGCTTCCAAGGCAATAAATCATTTCTTTTCATGATCTTTAAAATGTGATTCTTGAAATGTGAGTCAGCTCAACTCTCTGAAGTCTATTGGAGGGTGTTTTAATAAGACAAACAGCCAATTAAACCTAGTTCATTAACAGTTTAGTGATGAAGGGCTTTATGTAGCAAGAGACATTTGATTGAGATTTAATAAGACTAAAAGGAATAGTTAAAGGGTTAATTCACCCCAAAATGAAAATTCTGTCAATAATTGCTTACCCTTATGTCGTTCCAAACCCATAAGACTTTTGTTTATCTTTAGAAGACAAATGAAGATATTTTTGATTACAGAATGCTGTCAGATTTCCTTCCATTGCCTGCCGTAACACACAAGAATGAACCTCACTGGGTAAGCAGCACGTTTGCTTTAGAAACATTAATTTTATCAGTGTTGAAAAAAAAAAAAGTATGTTTAATAGTTTATTTAATGTCTTAAATTTCATTCAGTTCCTCACATAAAGCTTTAAATGTAGTGCATGAGTCATATGGACCACTTTTATTGTGATTTTATAGTCTTTACATTGTCCTTTACATATAGTCTAGAGCCCTTTTTTATTGATGTTCAAAAATAACTTCTTCAGAAACCTCCTTTTGTGTTACACAGGAAAAACTATCAGTGTATAGATTTGGAGCAACATGAGAGTGAGTAAATAATGACAGAATTTTCATGTCCAGCTGAATTATTCCTTTACATATTTTTGCTTTCAAATCATACCAGTATCTTTCTGTCTGACAAGGCCGTGCTGAGTACAGCTTCTTAAAATGATCAAAAATTAATTAGGTCTTTTAACCTCATGATTCGTGATTCAGCTTCACATTAAATCTCAAGCATCACCACTCAAGCAACAGAAAACTGAGACATCAATGCTCAAAATATGAAAAGGAATAGAAAAAGGACAAAAGCCTGCACATAGACTGTTATTCTTCAAAGTTTAACCACATATTTTCTTTCGTTGCAGTCCGCAATGCAGTTTTGATTCTTTCAGAGTGTTTCTAACCGTGAAATGTGTTTTTAATCCATAAAATATATGAATGTGGCCAAACAAACATCCATGTTTACATGTTTACATGCAAAAAAATGATTTTCAGAAGCACTCCCACATAATGTGTAAGCTCACGTATTTGAAGTCGGACTTCAAATAGACGCCTTGCACTGCATGCAACATGGTTTCCCCCACACAAACTGTTTGGCTTCTCTTCAGATCAGGAAACGGTTGCATTCCCGGGTGGGGTGGCTGCAAAAGAACGAAAGGAAGAGAAAATGCAAATGCCTGGAGA
Organism: Elopichthys bambusa; assembly: GCA_037101425.1. Lineage (NCBI taxonomy): Eukaryota > Metazoa > Chordata > Actinopteri > Cypriniformes > Xenocyprididae > Elopichthys > Elopichthys bambusa. The sequence goes on from CM074444.1 coordinate 15,946,833, forward strand.
ACAGTGCAAAGGGGCAAGGCTGCCGTTTGCTGCAGTGCTCTTCACTGCATTTTTGAGGAATATCGGCAGCTTTCGTGAGCAAACTGAGGTGAAAATGTTTACATAATCAAACGGTTTACCCTTCAGCATTGAAAATAAATCAGCTGCAGCAAACCCCATTTCTTTTTCATTGCAAACTAAGTGGGATGATGAATCTTTTTTTCCACAAGTCAGTGAAGCTCCAGTTCATTTGAGTCTTTTTCTAAGTGTATTGAAAGGATGAGGGTTTTAATTAACCACTGGTGATGCTTTTGTTGAGGTCTATCTGTGGAATGGTTTTGTTTGGTGGTTTTTGTGTGAGGTTCTGATAAGAGGCAAATCATTTTATTTAGCTTGGACTTCTTTAAGACTTCTTTAAGATTCAGCTTCTTTCTCAAAAGACTTTGCTCACTTGCCCATTAGCTTTGGAATAAATTCATTCACATTTAAAGTATTTCTTACACTGAAATACATACCAATATATCACATACTGTAGATTGCCCATACAGCAACTACAGCAACGTCTGTTGTAATACGCTTATTTTTTATTGAAATATACATGAAATATGCATTTATGACCTTGGCTTTTTATGTGCATTGGCCTGTAAAGTGCCTGAGCAGATGTAAATGTTGATCTTCTGGAATGGATATCACAATGCGTGTAAAAAAAAAAAATTTTTTTTAATTTTTTATATACCTCTCACTTGGAGAAAGAGCTCATGATCTGTGCAAATCGATGATTGAAATGGTATCAGACAATACAGCCATGCAAAGTGTCCCTAAAGAATCAATGTATGTCCAAGAGTCAACCCTGGATTGTCATAAACCAAAAAAAAAGAACATTATGAACATTTTGTAGATATACACAATATCTGTTTGTGTGTTGTGTGTAACGCAGTCACTCCTACTAGCCACTTTGGCGCGTTGAGTTTTGTATACATAATATATACATTTTTCAGTTGTAGTCTTTTAAAAAGTCATCAGAAATAATAAACTAAGTGCAATGTAGTGTTGTCAAAAATATAGATTTTCTGATAAATATCCATACTGAAATATCTGAAATGCTTTCAATACCGCAGAATAAATACACAAGACCAGCTGTGCTTTCTTGCTCTCTCATCTCTCTGGCAGCGAGTTGATAAGCCTACCTCTTCTTACTCACTCGTTTCATTTGCTTCGGATGAATATTGTTGGTGTTACAAGGCTTGAATTTCAGCGTGGGATTGCGCATATTGCGCGTAATTTTACTAATTTACACAGATTTTTAAAATCATAAAGCCGCCTCTCTGCTAAATTGAGTTCACTGCTTATTGCGCTTAAACAGTCAAATACACACAAAGCAATGTCAAAATGCCAGTCTTGGTGAGTATACATGTAAACACCATCTGTACATTTTTAAGTGAAGGTAAACAGTTGAGAAATAAAAAGCACGTGTAACAATATAATGGATCCGTGTGTCAGGTCTTAAAGTGACAGCAGGCTAATATACCTGCTGCCAAATTATGAGATAATGTTAAAAAAAAAAAAATTCGGCAGATTTTCTCTATGGTATTGATGTCAAAATTGTGGCCAGTAACAACTAGGAACAGTAGTTGGTGAGCAAAAAAGTTAAGCCCTGGTCTTGCCTATAGTATTATATTAACTTTTTGATAAACACTGATGAGCCAAAACATTATGATCAGTCACAGGTGAAGCGAATATCATTGATTATCTCCTGACAGGGCAACATATTAAGGATTAGATGGTAAGCAAACAATCAGTTCTCGTAATAAACGTCTGATCAAGTTTGACAAGGGCCAAATTGGTATGGCAAGGTGAGTGGGTTGTTCCCGGTCAGCAGTGGTGAGAATTTACCAATAGTGGTCCGAGGCAGGACAAACCACAAACTGACAACAGGGTGTTGGGCATCCAAGGCTCATTGATGCAAGAGGGCAGCAAAGAATATCCCATTTGGTCTACTGTGGCACAAGTCACACAAGATTTTAATGATGGTTATGGGAGGAATGTGTCACAACAGATTCGAGAGTGCCTATGATGACCCCTGCCCACTGTTCAAAGTGCCTCATGGTCCAAAGAGTCCCTTTTTCTTTTACATCTCACGGCCTTTTACGGCCTTTTACGGCCTTTTACGTGTGCGTCATTTAACTGAGAAAGAGTTGGCACCTGGATCACTGTGGGAAGATGACAAACCAGTGGAGGGAGTGTGCAATGTTCTTTTGGGAAACCCTGGGCCCTGCCGTTCATGTGGACATAATTTGACATGTGCTAGCTGCCTAAACATTGTTGCAGACCGAGTACACCCTTTCATGACAATGATGTTCCCTGATGGCAGAGGCTTTTTTTTAGCAGGATAACACACCCTGCCACTGCACACATTGTTCAGGAATAGTTTGAGGAACAAGATGAAGAGTTCAAGGTGTTGCCCTGGCCTCCAGATTCCCCAGATCTTGATTCAGTTGAGCATCTGTGGGATGTGCTGGACCAACAAGTTCGATCAACGTCGGCTCGACCACAGAACACCTTCAGTGGTCTCGTAGAGTCCACGCCTTGGTGGGTCAGCACTGTTTTGGCAGCACCCGGAGGACCAATCAGATACCCAATCGTATAATGAGATCTTTAGAAATAAGCTGACTCTCTTCAATTGTTGCATAATGCCTGTTTTATCAGCAGTGATTAGTAAATTGTTTTGACAACATGACTTTTCAGCTGTATTTAAAGGGTAATGACACAGAATCCTGCATGATAGATGCAGCGAAGATAGAAGTACATTCAGCAGGAAAAGCTGTAAACCAGGCATTTTGTGAATCATATTGACCTGCTGTATGTCAAGCAGACTTTAATATGATCAGCACATTGTTATATCAGCCACGACTGCAGATTTCTGTGCTGAAAATAGCATGGTCATGGTTATCTTGACATGAAAGATCAGGATTCGCTGCATCTTAATTTAAATGTTTCAGAATAAATTACATTACTGCATCATAGTTTGAATGTTTCAAAATAGACATCGCTCTATCTTAATTTAAATGTTTTAATATTGAGGAAATACTGCCCCAAAATGTCAATGTATCATCCAGAATATAATTGTATTTCAAGTCAGTTTATTTTTTAACCTCTTTTCACAATAAATATGCAATGTAGTTTTACAGAAAGTTTTAATTTCACAAGGGGACAATGTAGAGGATTCTGTGGTAGTGAATAAAACAAAAGATATTAAGCATCTTGAAAGGAACCATACTGAACTGAAGGAGCCCATTCTCCTCTGGCAAGGCACACATTACAATAAATGCAAGTATGTATGCCAAATATCTAGTTACACGGTATGTATAATACTAGTAATGTGAATAAATGTTTAAATATGATTGGTAGAGGAGCAGGCAGTGGTCATTCGCTGTCTGGCTGGTATTGGCTGTTGTTGGCAGTAGACACCACTCAGCAACAAAGATGAGGTGAAAGTGAAAACAAATGCGCTAATGTTTGTGGAAGTGATATTTATATAGTACAGAATCCAGCAGACCTGACTAATCATACAGTAACTACAAGTTTGAGAAATCAGTGAGACGTACGCCCGGCTAACATGCATTTGAGACCGAAGGCTCTATTGTAACTCAATCCCGCAATTATAATTGCCATCATAGTTTATCTTTTGATGACTGGGTTGTTCACAGCAGATAATAAACCATAACGTGCAACAATATTTCAGGCTCTGAATTTTCTGACATTCTGCAGGCGATTACACGCTTTTTAGGGAACTCTGCAATCAGCCCTTACATCAACTGCTGGAGCATGATTGAGCTGATGAAATTGGTTTACGTGAGCATAGCTCTAAGAAGTAAGCTGTAATCTATGTGATATATCTGTTAGCATTTGATTGATGGTGCCATTGCACACAACATGGTTGAATTAGTGCAAGTGAATCACCCCACAAATTAAACAAAAATGTCAAAACAAAATGATATTACTAGAATTATTAGGATTGTGAAATGAAAATTCTGTCAGGATTTACTTAGCCTCATGCTGTTCCAAACCCGTATAATTTACTTCTGTTAGGGGAACACAGAAAGAGATATTTTGGGAAAAAAAATGTTTTTTTTTCTTCTATAAAATGTTCTATAGAATGTCAGTGTTATCCAGTAGGGATTTCACAGTTAGGAAATTTTCACATTGGTATATAAACACCAGCACTCGCTTTACACTTTGACTTCGCAATCACGCATACTCGGTGTATAGCAATACAAGATAAGATATTTGTCAATGATGCTCAGGATCTGTTGTGCACCAAATCCTCTGCCATCGTCCTGTCAATCATCTCAACTTAGACTCGTCATTTGATAAGTGAAATCTGACTCCTGCTGCAAGCCTATTATCCAGTGTTGTTTGGGTCCCAACATTCTTCAGAATATCTTCTTTTGTGTTCTACAAAAGAATGTCATGCAGGTTTGATTGACAAGGTTTACATGAGTAAATGATGACAGAATTTTCATTTTTGGGTGAAATATTCCTTTAAGCATTTGGGGAGTAGAAAGGGTCACCTCTGTGTGTTTATATCAGCTACCTCTCAGGAAAAAAAAAGAAAATTAGAAATGTTGCCTCGGCTGAAATAAAATAAGAAGTTGAAGCATTCAAATTACAAAAACTAAAACTGAAGTAAAAATAAAGCTAAATAGAAATATTAATTAAAAAAAGAATGAAAATGGCAAGAGCGCATAACAAAATGTATAAAACATAAACTAAAATATAATTAAGAAATTCTGTAATAGTATATTAAAAATTTTGAAAATAACGCTGCAAATACCTATATGAGTGGGTTCCCCACTGCTGGATCAATCCCATCTCTACCTCAGTAGTGACGGTTGTTCTCATACAGGCTTATGCACACCACAATGCACTGCCAAATGGGGATTATGATTTATACCGGCACTAATAAATTAGGTACTCTCCACGAAAATAGAGCTTTTTACTGAAATAATTCCCAATAAAGGTGATATGTAGTGCTAAGGCAAACATTTTGAGTATTTAAGGAACACCACCTTCCATCTTCTGTGGAACACAAATGAGAAATTCAGAAGAGTGTTCAGGCTGCTCTTTTCCCTATATAACAGAGACTGATGATCCCAATTTTTAAGCTCTAAAACAAACTAAAAAAAAAATTACATTTATAGTAGTTCACATGAGTCTCTATATTCCAGTTTTTATTCCAGTAAATATTAAAGTTAATGATTGGATTTTTATTTCCAGGCTGATGTATTCCTTTAAAACTGTCTTCAGGGGGATTCTCTGAATTCTAAAAAAGGCAGTATGCACTAAAGTTGAAAAATAAACAATGAAACATCATTTACATTTCTGAGAATTATGTCCGAATGTGCATTGCCCACTGGTTCAGTCATTCGGATTGTCTTTGATTCTGATCAAAAGGCTTGAGTCAGAAAGCTGGCCGGAGAAAGCCTGAGACATACGCAATTATGAATGCGTCCCGATGGGTGATGACTTTTTGAACTGAAGCAGACCTAAAACATTCAAATAGTATGGCAGACTCAAATTATGCACCATGAATTACTCACAGGCTCAACCGACTGAGCATGATTACATCATATCGTTCAAAGAGCCCAAAAGAGTTCATTGCTTATTATCTAATTGGCCTCCTCTGACCACAGCTGTCCTTGTAATGTGATCACGCTGGCCTGCTGTCCTTGTAATAGCACAGACTTCAGATAGTGTAGACAAACCTTATGCTTTTCAGATGTTGATGGAGAGATCCCAGTTTTTCAAAGCACATCGTTTCACCAGATAAAAAGGCTCAGCATCAATATACATGCGCTTCAATGAGAAAAATGAGTGTCATTACTACTAATCCGGTATTATAACTTGATGACTCAGATATTTTGCCGCTTTCAGAGAGAGAAAGAGGGGAAAAAGGAGGTATTAGTCATCTTTATCACGCTTTCATTAGCAGTTGTAATCCCACTAGAGGAAGACAGGGCAGGGAAGGAGCCAAACCCACCATGTTGCCAAGAGGGAATTATTCACTGACTTCATTTTCTCCATTAAAAGGCATTTAACCAGCTGCTGATTGCTGGTAAATTAATCACAAACTCTTAATTCTTCAAAATAATTCTTCACAATACTTTCGAGACTCACACTCTTTGACAACTTTCAGTCTCGAGACGCCAAACTTCTCAATATCTTCGCACAGGTCTAATGACACAGACAGGATGAGCTAGTTTGCTTTGCTTCACCAGTTTCATTTTAAGATTAGCCTCTTTGTAGATATATGAATATTCATTCATGTGGTGTTTATTTTTAAACCCTTTCATTATTTGTGAAATTCTGAATTATAAGGAAGCCAATTATCACAGCAAGAATAGATGTGCTTGTATGATAGTACACTGTAAAAACAAATTTGTTCAGTTTACTTAATTCAGTTGTGCAAACTCGTTGCCTTAATTCAATTAAGTAGGTTTTACTTTTACATCTTACTTAAACCATTTGAGTTTTGTCAACTTAATTCTATCTGTGATCTGAGGAAGTGTACTCCCAGAGTGCATTGCGGCACAAATAAAGTAATTGCTTTGTTTTACTGTTTGTGGCTTTATTTTACAATTTTATTTGCTGTCTTTTGTCAGTATTACCCCATATAACAATGACAGCAAATAAAATTGTAATGGTCTTATTCATAAAAAAAAAAAAAAAAAAACGTAACTGTTACCATTGTTGTGGGTTTGCATGCTGAATGTTGATGTCTGTATGTGACTCGAGCAAGGTTGATTGCAAGACACTGGCTCAACTAGAGAGGAATCAACCTCCTTGAAAGTTTGATGTTTCACAATAGTATGGTGTTTATGATATATATGTTAGTGATATGATCTAATAAACCAAAATTCTACACAAAGTCTAAATTAGTTATTGGTTTAGTGCCAAATTATGTCACTTTTTAAAAGCAATCTATTTAATATGTCTCTTCCGTTGAAACCACAAATAACTGTAGTTTCCCATTTGAAAAACAAATGGAATCAACTGGAAGAGAGTTATAATAATATTAGAAATTCCAAGTGCACAACCAAAGGAGACGCTAATCACTAAAATGGTGAGAAAAAATTTTAGGAAATCAACATGAATTTATGGTCAATTTAGTTGATGTTATCCCAAACATTTTATTTGTATTGATAATTTAACATTCAAGATCACTTTAAGAAAATGAGTGAATGCAACTAAAGAAAGATACCTGCAGAAGTGGAGAAAATGAGTGAAAAGTCTATAAATAATTGCCCCGCCTTAAAAACCTTTTGCCCCGCCCTTTTTTCTTCTTTTCTTTTTCTTTTTTTTTGCTTGACGAAATGGTACTCAAACCAGTCAAGTAAGTTTTACTTGGGTTTTCTGAGTAACAAAACATAGCATGCAAACAGTAAAGATTACTCAATTGTTTTAAGTAAGTTCAAAAAATTCCTGGACGTTAAGTAAAGTTTACTAAAACGGGTTCATTAGAACAACTTTACAGAAAAAAGTTTTACAGAAAGAACAAAAAAAAAAAAAAAGAAGAAAAAAGACAAGTTTTAAAGAACAAGGTTTTACAGTGTATTATGCTATAAAATCTGACAGCTCATTAAGGTAGTCTAACCTATCTGTCATCTCACTACTTTTAAATATTTGTTTCCAAAAATATGAACATAGACAATTTCTCAGGCAGTCATCGTCATGATTTGCACATTTTGTTTACTTAAATGCCTAAAGTTGAGCGCAAATGCTGTCTTTGAATTTGATGTTCATTAACTATTCAGGTTTATGTGTAATATTATCTCAGAATTATATAAAAAGCAGTGAAGGCAGAGCAGAACACTTTGAAGCTTCTTTTGAATTTGCTGATATCATGAGAAAAGGCATGATATGAGGAGAAATGCTACTGCTGCAATTTTCGATTTGGACCGAATGTGCGTATATGAGAGAGACGTATTCAGAGGCCAGCCACTCTCAAACACTTCTCTGATTTTCATATTGACTCAATTTTGGAAGTGAGCAAAGATATGCTTTTTTTCTCATTGCTTTCCCTCAGACCCTAATAGCAAATCCTGAAAAGATCATTTTGAATAGAGGAGGCTGCTGGCTGCCGCCTACAGCATGACCTGAAAGGACCCTGAATATTGAGCCTGTCTGCATATCTGCACCGCATTCTGCGCTACCCATGTGACTCAAGAACTTAACGCTTGATAGGCTGATATTTTAAAATCCTCCAGTGAGAAAACACACACAGGAGGAGTTAAATCATGTTGCAGGTTCTCAGTCAGAGGAAAATGGTGCCAAATGTTCTTCCCAAGTCCTCAGAGCGGAGGATTGAATCCGTGCCCTCTGTTAGCGTGGTGCGCGAGCCAATCCCCTCACCAGCAGTGGAGTCGGGACTTTCGTGTAACCCTGTGTTATGGACTGCTGCATTCCTATCAAAGCTGCTCGTTCTGCTTATCTCCTCGCTGAATCTTCAAAGTGATGGAGATCACTGCAGTGGATGTTTATTTTAGTTGCAAACAAAGTTGACCTCTTTATGAAGTGTTCTGGCATGTGGAAGTCCTGTGGAGGCGGTATCGGACAATGGATTTGGCCTTTGAAAACCCTATAGTTTCTCTCCAGGCGCATCCTGGGAAAAAGAAGTATAGGAAATGTATTACGTGGGCCTATGAATGCCAGCTGAAACTTCTCAGCCTGGTAATCCAATATGTATACACAGGTCTGGAAGTCACTGGGTGTCCTGCATTAATATGTAGCCTGAAGCTGCTCAAATTCGGCAAAATTTTGCATGCAAAAAGGTCCATTGTTTATTGTCAATAGTGTAGCTTTGTATAAAGCACAGCTTACACAGAAGTCGCTTTCAATCCAAGCAGTTTTCTGTTGGTCATTGCTAGGAATTTGTGTGACTAACATGGACCAGTTGTAAAATCTGCAAAGGGAAATCTTTCCCTTATTGGAAATTCCCGATTGCCTGGATTCATGTTGAAATAACTGGATTTCACCCACCAACATTTGCAGAACTAAGGTAAACGTAGCCGCACCTTTATACTTGCTTTCTGATTTAACAAGTTCTCATTACCAGAGATTCGGTCTCTTCATTGTCATAGATCTTTTTCAAATGTGGGTTGCTGTTTAAATCTTAATTGTTTGTTACTTATTGGGCTTGATAAGCAGCCCATTGTAATTCATACCATCATCCTTTGCAGGCGGTTTTCTGCAAGATGCACTCCCCTCACTGATTCTGAATATTTAGATTCATCACCATGCTCACTGACATGTACACCAAGGTGCCCCGCAGCAGCTGCTTAAATCTGCTGCAATCAAATTGCATTAAACTTTAAATATTCTAAGATTCCACTCTAATTAATCACTTGTTTGAGGGTCCTAAGATTGGGACTCTAATGAGGGGTGTTATGAATGACTGCGAGCTGTAGGAGAACCCTCACAAAACAGCTCTTCAGTTTAATTACACGCACCCAACATAAACCTTGTCTGGATTAGATTCATGTGAAATCAAATGGAATCTTTCATTTGTGCTGCACTTTTCCAAAGATTTAAATGTGTTGACATGTAATCAAGTTAATGCATTTGATGTTCTCTCAAAGTTCGTATCCATTAATTGTTCACTAGTTCACACTTACAAATAATTAGAGTATGCGTATTTGGTGTGCTGTCTGAAGGGAAGGCTCTGAGCTCGGAATTAGGCCAGAACCCAGAGTACTCCCCCCATATCCCTGGCTGGGATAGTAACCAGCCGAGAGCGAGGAGTGAGGAGGGTGGTGGAGGGATGCAGAAAACTGTTGAGGAACATGGGTAAGTCGGCTATGTCTTGTGCTGATTGGATAGATAGTTTGAACGCGTTCCTCCCAAACTTTGATAATGAAACATCATTTCTTTACTACTGTGTATTGAAATAAAGAAAAAAAGAGGTTTGGTCGACCAAAATTTTATTAGTTGGTTAGTCGCAGAAAAAAAAAACGCAGTCTGTGAAGGGCAGATTGTTAACGATTGTTAACTGTATGTCCTTGTGATAATTACAATATGTCAGGCAGGAAATTCAAAGGTTCGCCTATTACCCGTCAACCTCAAATATGGCTTATCATTTGAAACATGCAAATAGTAGCAACTTTACTTGGCTGCTCGCCTCACTTTATCTTTAACCTAGATAGATGTGTGCTATTAGGTGCATATCCAAGTGTTTGTGCGGAGTGTAGAAGCTAAAGTATAGCACACTTACAGCAAGACATGGAGGTGCCGACACGATCACTTGCATTTTTTCCTGATAAGGGTCTACTTTTTTTGTGTTAACTCGCAATACCAAAACGTGCTTTTGTAAAATAAAGAAAACAAACAGAATGAGCTTTCTGCTGTCTCTGTGAACTGGAGCGGGTCACAAAAACTAACTGAAACTCAGTGTATGGGCTACTTGCCTCACAGACATAAGAAATATAACAAATACAACAAATGAAAACAAATACTCTCTGATTATGTCATCCATATCCAGCATAGTCAGAAAACACTAGTTTATTAATAAATAATTCAAATGTCTCCTTGCTATTTTTTTCATGACACATTCATAATCATTACTTTTGCTTTGCATCAAGCTTTATGTGTGCACTTGAACACTGGATAGGCTTTATATATATATATATATATATATATATATATAAATAATATAATATAATATAATATAAATGTGTGATTAGTTGACTAATGGCTTGAATGATCTAGATCTAGTGTGTGTGTGTGTGTGTGTGTGTGTGTGTGTGTGTGAGAGAGAGAGAGAAAGAGAGAGAGAGAGATGAACACATGGTCTTCTCTTTGTCATAAATAATGCTGGGCTGAGGTCCAAGTTTTTAAGAAATTAGGTGAATTATGTTTTCATTTGACCAGAGAACAAGGGCTGCAAATGTCTCTGAGTGAATTTAAAATGTGAGGGTGTGCAGTGGTTTAAATGTTGCCTTATATCATGAAGTGTTCTGATTGCCCTTATAGTCTGTTTGTGCACCGTACAACCACATTAAGAGGCTAAACCTGACAGTGCCTTTCGAGCCTGTGCATGGCCTGCAGAGTCTCTCTCTGTGAATAGGGAGAAATATATATGTGTGTGTGTGCAGCCATTTTCTTGTGTACTCTTTGTGGACAGAGAAGATCAAAGGCAGGGCTGTATGTGTTAGCTCCAGTTTCTCTGGCTATGTCTTCTCTTATTCTGTGCTAATATTAATTTCTTTGTGATAAAGACCATCACCCAAAAGAAACACAGATTGCCTTCTTCAGTGCAGTAATTGAAGATCTTGGTCTTAGCAGCTAGAGCGTATTATATCTTATAATGTATTTATGGAAAATGTTAGTATCATATCTAGTGATGTGTCATTACATTTGGTTTGCCAGGAGATAAAGATGTATGACAAATTCAGAATGTCAAAACAAATTAAGCTGCCGTTTATGGCTTTAAAGCTCTAATTGACTTAATGGCCATGTAAGATCTCTAGTGCTTTACACAGTGTCTTTATATCAGCTTGACTTTGAACAAAAGTACTGACATAATGGAAATAAGATGATGTTGCACGATTTTCTGAAAATCATCTTTATGTATGTGGGTTTTCCAGAGGGATGCACCAATCATCATTTTTCATGGCTGATTCACATTCCAAATATTCATACAAGCAAATTGGCAGTTACAGATGTTTTTTTATTTAATTGTATAATGTCAGTTTTTATTAGATTGTATAATGTCAAGATTTAAAGCAAAATCAGAATGGTCTGACTTTAGCTTTGTCAAACTATGCTACATTAAACATACCTGCACAAAACAAAAACAGCCAACGGACTGAAAATGCAAATTCACTCTTTGACACAGTAGGTGGTGCTTATAGAACAGCAGCGAACTAGCCTTGGTTATCGGTGTACACAATAGAATAAATAGAATAGAGGAAAAGGAAATTCCATCAGATCTTTTCTAGAGACATTCAGTTCCCTTCAGAGAGGCGATCCTATAAATCCCCACCCCAATACAATATTTATATTTTTCTTCTAATATTTTGAGCATCGCAAACAGTGAGCTTGTTGTGCTTGGTAAAGTATTTTCTCTGCTGCCGCTTGTGTGCTCTTCTTTGCGTCCGTCTTCGGCGTGTCCCGTCTCTGGCCTGTGTTAATGTCCTGTTTACAGACTTTGTAATATTTCTACACAAATGACATTTTAGGAAATCATCGCAATGCAGTTTGTGTGTCCGCAACAGAGATCATCCAAAAAAATTTTTTTTAAAAATGGACGGTTCCTGATCATATGTTTGGAGCAATACGGGCCAGTTCCGATTGATGGCTGGTTGTACAGTATCTACTATATGGAGGCATTCCCCTATGATTTACTCAGCACATTAGTGAGACAGATGGTGACAAATCTGTAAGATGAAAGTGATAGATTCTCTCTCTTTTTATCTCTGTGTGTCCCTTCGTCTGATCAGCATCAGGGCTGGAGCGTGAGGTGACCTGGAGAACTACCACAACAAGTGACAGGCAGATTTTACACATATTAATGTAACCAGATTTATTTATTTTACAAAATATATTTTACTTTGTTACATTATTTTGAGGATGATTAAGCTAATTTTATTTTATTTATTTATTTTAATTTTAACAATCTTATTGTTGTAATGATATGGCCAATTCACACCGCAGCGACATCGGTGTGTGTATGGGTGCGTTACCCCTGTCGGCGTCTGCCATTGGTCGGGCTTTGTTTTTACATGTTCAGTCAGTGTTTATTGATGTCTGTTGGGGCAGTGTGAACATTACAGTTATTTTTCATAAAATTCTAAATCTAACGGCCAACTTGTTTGTTGGTGTTTGTTGGCGTTGTTGTATACACACACAAAATTATATATATATCTTTTATAAAGAGGATCATTTAAAATGAGAAAGTCAATATGAAACGTCCTCAAATGTCCTGAAATTAATGTCACAGTGAAGAAAAAAATAAATAAATATTACAAAGCATTTTGCCCATTTCATATTTGATATTTTATCCATTTCATATTTGACATTTGGAGGAGTTCCTTACATATACAATCTACTTCAAATCACCACACAGCATTTCTTTTTGATTGAGATTTGAACTTTGACTTTGGCCATTTCGAAACCCTCCATTTCTTCTGAGTCATTCTTTTGTGAATTTACTTTTATATTTTGGGCCATTATCATGTTGAAAAGTCTACTTCTGGTTCGGCTTCAACCTTTTTATTGTGTAGTTGGCCTCACATTCCCTTCAAGCACTCTCTGGTTTAATGTGAAATTCATACAGTATAGCCGACGTTATGATGGCAAGTCTGCGGGGGCCCTGAAACAGCAAAACACCTTCAAACCACAACACTCCCACCATCATTCTTCTTTAAACTTTAGTCTTTCGTTTTCTCCAAGCATCGCCACCTTTGACTCATCTGTCCAGGGCAAATTGTTCCAGAGGTCTGGTTCCTCATGTATGTGTTAGACTGCGTTTCTTTTTTGAGACCAAAGGCTTCTTCCTTGCTGACCTTCCAGTTTTGTGCACTCTCTTTCTAATCATCATTCATATTGACTGTTTCCAGAACTGCTTGAAGATCCCTTGATGACACCCTGGCGTTCTTTGAGACTTCCTGAAACATCTTGCGCTGTGCTATTGGGGTGAATTTGGTGGGACAATTAAATTGTATTGCGAGTATGTTCATGACAAGGAACAGAATGAACATATGGGCAGATATTTATTATGGTGAAAAGTATATCAAAGGCAGATTTCCGTTTGAGGTTTTAACTGCGAAATGTCTAACATTGTGAAGCATTTCAAATCACTGAAATCCACTGTGTTCCAGCGATCATTACATTCATAGCAAATTACACTTTTTCAAAGAGGAGACAATGTGAAAGTTGGCTTTAAGAGTTGCCAAGCAACAGCCATTACATTTAGATGTTTATTCTCTGTCATATAACATCTACCCTCCAATTACTGTAATGACCGGACTTTGCGCCGTCTTCTGGTTTCGCTGATGCCTTACAAATTCATCTCCAGCAGGGAAAATTGTAAATGATGCTTTTCAAAGTGCTCAAGGAAGAGCGAGGCATATTCCATTAGCCGAGGCACACCTGTGTGACAGCGCAGAGCCTGAGAACATGAGTAAATGCCTTTGAGAACTCATTCACCCACGATAGACAAAAAGATTTCATCTGGATTTGATACTTTCCAATGAAGACTGTCATTAACAGAATTAGAAAAAGCTCACATAATAAATGTGATGAGTAGAGATCATGTGACAGTCAGTGTGTAAATGCCATCACTCATCTCCACAGTGTTTCATTCCCTCTTGCTGTCTTTTATTCTCTTTACCTCTCTTTCCTTGTTCGCTCTGATGATCTCTGGTAATGGAGATATTCGTCTTGCAGGGGCAATAATGTTCATTACTGGGCTATTATTGTGCTGTGCTACATTCGAGATACAGTGAGGTCCAAAAGTCTGAGACCACATAGAAAATATAACATTTATAAAATGTTAATGAATAAAAAAAAAACTGATTTTTGTTTTTATATTTTTGGTAACACTTTACAATATGGTCTAATTTGTTAACATTAGTTAATGTATTAACTAACATGAACAGTGAGCAATACATTTGTTATAAATATTTATTATGGGGCTTTCACACAGGATGCGGTACGTGCTGCGCTCACCACTGGGCCCTTCAGGTACAAAGCAATTTGCACTACGCTGGCCAGAGCACAGTAGGCGAAGTTTTCCAAACTTGAGTTTTATACATCTAGTCACTTGATTGTTGTTCCACCTTTCGGTCAGCAGCAAAGTATATGTCCCGTGCTAAGAAGCAAGCGATAGCACTAGCCCTGCTTGTAAGAAGAAGAAGAAAGAGAGCAGCTCTTGACAGTGTCTGTCATGTCTCCATGACACAGCTTGTATTGTATAGCTCTGGAAATTCCAACACAGAAAATAGCTATTCATCCATTTTGCTTTCTGATTGTTTGGATGCCCCGTTGCTATTGGTCATGCAGGTAATCGTCACAGAGCGTTGAAAAGTTGAGCTATTTTGAACTTTGACCGCGGCGTGCGCACAGGCTAGAATTATGAAATGTGGTTTGTTAAAAATAGCAGCGTGTAAAACAGACAGAGTTCGGATAATGTATGTTTCTGTCGATGGATACGCATTCTGGCATGGACTCCTCTAGACCCCTGAAGGTGTGCTGTGGTATCTAACACCAAGAAGTTAGCAGCAGATCCTTTTAGTCCTGTAAGTTGCGAGGTGGGGCCTCCATGGATCAGACATGTTTGATCAGCACATCCCACAGATGCTCAGTTGGATTGAGACCTGGGGAATTTGGAGGCCAAGTCAACACCTCAAACTCGTTGTTGTGCTCCTCAAACCATTCCTGAACCATTTTTGCTTTGTGGCAGGGCGCATTATCCTGTTGAAAGAGACCACAGCTACCAGGGCGTACCGTTTCCATGAAAGGGTGTACATGGTCTGCAACAATGCTTAGGTAGGTGTCAAAGTAACATCCACATGGATGGCAGGACCCAAGGTTTCCCAGCAGAACATTCCCCAAAGCATCACACTGCCTCCGCCGGCTTGTCTTCTTACCATAGTGCATCCTGGTGCCATGTGTTCCCCAGGTAAGCTTATGTTCACATGCCAACTGTTGGCGCTTTCGGCAATGGACACGGCTCAGCATGGGCACCCTGACTGGTCTGCGGCTATGCAGCCCCATACACAACAAACTGCGATGCACTGTGTATTCTGACACCTTTCTATCAGAACCAGCATTAACTTCTAGAGCAATTTGGAGTTGTCTTATGACTCGGACCACACGAGCCAGCCTTCACTCCCCACGTGCATCAATGAGCCATGACCCTGTCGCCGGTTCACCACTGTTCCTTCCTTGGACCAGTTTTGATAGATACTGACCACTGCAGACCAGGAACACCCCACAGAGCTGTAGTTTTGGAGATGCTCTGACGCAGTCATCTAGCCAACACAGTTTGGCCCTTGTCAAACTCACTCAAATCCTTACGCTTGCCAATTTTTCCTGCTTCTAACACATCAACTTTGAGGAAAAATGTTTACTTGCTGCCTAATATATCTCACCCACTAACAGGTGCTGTGATGAAGAGATAATCAATGTCATTCACTTTATCTGTCAGTGATCATAATGTTATGCCTGAAAGGTGTATATTAGCGGCGCATGTGCTATATCAATTTTCTCACAATATTTTTTAAATTTTCTCACAATATTTTTCTAATAATATTATTTGTATTGAAAAACATTGTATTAAATTAGAAAATGCAAAATAGAAGTATTTTCACTAGAGGTCTCAGACTTTTGGATCTTATTGTATATCACAGAATTATGTTTTATGGCCTGCAGCACTGTTGAAATGTCAGTGATGTGACATTTTAATATTTGAATCTGTGATAATTCATGTTTGTGTGTTGGTATCTTTTGGAAGGCAATCTTACAAATCTGATTCTGTCCATGTAGGCAAAAATAAAACCACGGCACAATAAATTACATAAATAGAATTGATTTGAACGCCTTAAGGCAAAGCATAACAAAAGGTCAAGTAAAAAACAGCATGATCAAAGTGATGTCTGTAATGTTCTTTTTGGGAATTACATTTACTAATGAGATTTGAGACATTTTCGTTTCATTCCTGATGCATTTGCTGTAATGCAACTTGTCAGTGTAACAGAAATCTTATAAATGCTTTGTCTGTTTCAAAAAAAAAGAAAAAACACAGAATCTATTAATGCTGGGATTTGTATCAGTGCGAGCCAGGCGGGCCTGCTTCTGTCTGGTGTGCTGCAGAGCAGTTTGTGAATGTTGGCACATCAGTGAGCTTGTTGTTTGCTTTGCAGTGTGTCTGGACTGACAGCACCAGAGTGTAAAAGAGGGAACAGGGCGCAAGCTTTAGTCTCCCCTGGGTTTCCCGTGCCGCTCCAGCTAGCCTTCGATTTGTGATTTGATAAAACACAAGTTGCAGTTAATGTAATTTAATCAGGAGAATTTCCATGCAGCTGAGCTGTGAAAGTTTTCATTGCATTCATTAGGGATGTTTGTGTATGTGTGTGCATGTGTGTTCCAGTCCTCATATCTATATGCATTTACTGGGAGGTGTGGTGCCTGTTTAAATATAGATTTATGGAAGTAGTTAAAAATGATTTAACAGACTTGTAAAAGATCAGGTTTACAACACTGACTCCATCCTTCATACTAATAGAGCCTGTAGCTGTTGCTTCAGAGTGCTTTTCTGCTTTTTTTTCTACTAGTTTTATAGTGTTTTGGGTTTTTTTGGTCAATGTTATAGCACAGTGTCCCAGCTTAATATACATAGACAACTATAACTAAACCATTCTTAGGCTGATTTCCCCCAAAAGTGTTAACACTGTTTTTTTGGTTCTTTCAAAACATTGCTTTGTTTGTTTGAGCATCCTGTCCTCCTGCCCGACAACAGCAACACTGGCTCAACCAATAGAATGCAGCAGTGTCCACCCACTTTTTTAGCAGCCTCAATTCCAGAAGTACTTATTCGTTCATTTTTCCCATAGGCGAAAAAAATCTTTGTTTAAAGTGTCACTATTATGCCTTTTTTTAAGGTTCCTAATATTGTTTTAAGAATCTCCTACAACAGGTTTACATGCATGCAAGGTCAAAAAACACTTCCGTTTTCTCATAATATACATTTAATTTCACCTCAGTGAATTTTTTTTTTTTTTTTTTCAAAGTTTTATAAATGATTCGTTAGAAGCAGTTCAAAGAATCAGTCTCTCTAAACCCCTTCTTTCCGTGAGCCTACACTGCTCTGATTGGTCAGATGGCCCAATCTTTTGTGATTGGTCTACTGCGTGCGCCCATTGCCATAACTGAATGACCGCTATCAATTCGCAAGACATTGTATACAACGTATGGACAGAAAATATTTTTAGCATTGATTTTACCATATCAATTCGAGCCAGAGTCCGACGATGAAACGTCTGATGTAGTCGATCAACCAGAAACTGATTCACAATCACGACTGGAGTAGGACGTTTCTCTATGGTAAGTGTCACCTTAGTTTGTGTTATTTATAAGACGTGATAGCAGCGTCACTGTTATACTTTATGTAGGTGCACCTGTGGGAACTGTATTAGAATGCTAAGCAAAGCTGAAAACCTCTAACATAAGATAAAGATTCAGGCCAGATGTGTACACAGACTTTTTCGTCATAACTATTAACAAAGTAAAAAAATGGCTATATCATTGTTTGACATTACAAGGGGTGTTTACTGTTTACAGAGAGAATACTTCATCCTATTACAATACAGATAGAGCTCCACTCTACTGTAATAATAAAAACGCAGAGAAAAAAACTGTTTTACAGTTATGTAAGCGAACCAAGCCCACAACTATGTTGTAAACTCCCACATTAGCCGAGCACAAACATGAATAGCTAATAATGCATTACACTTTGTAAACAAAAGTCGTGCTCCATCCTTGATCATTACTCCAAGCAATAAGACAGACAAGCTGCATTATTCAACACATTTTTTTAGACAATATTGGACCCACATCTGAATAGCAGAACTACAGAAACGTGAGTTAGCCGGTTAGCAGGAGATATAGACTAGGGTGTATGTTACACAACATAACATACAAAACTATGAATTTTAAACGATCACTAGAAAATATAAACATCAATTATTAATCATAATTACAGGTTGAGATTCAGAGGAGCAAGCTGGTCCAAATAAACTGGGCATTGATCCATATTTTAAGACCAAGTGTGAATCCTGTGTTAAACTGAGAAGCAGTCGTCAGTAAAATGACAGGAACACAACAAAAGATTGTACTGCTGTGGTATTGTTGAAAAAATCAATTTTCCCTGGCATCTGTGCGCGCGATAAGTGGGCGGACAATATGCTAATGTTTCATTGTGACATCACAACGAAATGGCTTGGGATTCATTTTACAAATGACTCATTTAATTGACTCAGAGTCGACTCTTACTTTTGAGAGACAATAACTTTTATATACGGTGCACTTTCAGATTAAAAAATTTGCAGGATGTTTTCATTCACTTGTTGAGCTATGTTACACACTACATGAAAGGTAATTTTCAAAAATCCATAATGGGGCACTTTAAGAGTTATAGGCCATGATCCAAACCAGCCAGCTACGAGGTAAATCACATTACAAACTTTGATTTGAAGTTTAAAAAAAAAAATTGTTTGAAAATTTTAGTTATTCACTAGGAATTGTTGAACACAATTATTAAAAAAAAAAACAAGTTAAAATAATGCAGACTCACAGCTTCAACAAACCATTGATTAAAAATCACAGTTCACAGTAGGTCTGTCTTTAATGGTTTACATGGTTAAAAGGAAAATGAACAGGAATTTTACTTGTGGAATCTGACTGTATTGGTTTGAGTTTGGGGAGGATCTTGACTGTGGCAGGTAGGGGGAGTGCTTAGGAAACCTTTTCAAAAACCATTTCACAGATGTAGAATGCCAGTCACTTCCTGTTTCAGTATGCGCCACTGTAATATGACAAAGTGAAAGTGACATGTGAAAGCCAAGTATGGTAACCTATACTTGAAATTTGTCCTCTGCATTTAACCCATCCAAGTTAGTGCACACACATTAGGAGTAGTGAGTAGTAAACACACACACCCAGAGCTGTGGCTCCTGGGGAGTGATTGGGGGATAGGTGCCTTGCTCAAGGGCACCTCAGTCATTTCCTGCCAGTATTGAGAATTGAACCCGTAACCTTCGGGTTACCAGTCTGACTTTCTAACCATTAGGCCATGACTGCCCTAAGAAGTAACACTGTCAAAGAAGTGAGACACATCCAGTGACACTGTTGAGTTCCTTGTGAACATACAGTGTATCTTACTGTGATGTACTCCCTATGTCCTCTTCAACCCCAGCATTCAGCAGCTGTTGATGGCATCTCAATTATACACATCACTTATTGCTTTTTGATACAGCTTGTCCTTGGTTATCATACTTATTCTAGGCACATTGCAGTACTGCGGAGCAATTCATCTAAAGAGGAGGAGGTGGGTCAAGTGCCTTCCGCTGTCAGGTATGATTTATGTAAAATCCTGTTTAATATGAACGAAGCGCTCTGGAGGAGTCAGTCTCATGCTGTCCTTAGACCCTCACTGTGCAGAGACATCCGCTGAATGGGCCTTGATATCGGGGCCCAATGTGATCTCTGCCATTTTACCATGTGTTTTGTTATTAAGGGCTCAGGGCTCTCCAGGTGGCTGTTATCGTTGAAAAAAGCCACAGCCACTTTACCTGAATGATGCAAAATTATGGAGTGGCTTTGACTTGTGTAACAGTAATGTGATGTGATAATGAAAGACAAGAGGAATGCAAAAACACACTAATAACCATGCGCTTTTGCAAGTTAATAACAATAATTAAATTCATGGAAATTCATATTTATTTTACGTTTGGTGGATAATTCATATGAATTAATACAGTCTCATTCTGACATTATTGTATTGTCCTCTTACGCCCACTGACGGTTGGTTATGTTTAGGGATTTGTGTATGTTTCACATTGAAACGAAATTCCTGTGAGAATGACTTAAAAATAAAAAAATTAAAAATAAAATAAAGCAGCTAGGTGGTCAGCTGGTCTCTTACTGGTTAGTCTGGACCAGTTAGGCCAGACTAAGAGATCTTATAAACCAATTTAAACCAGCTGGGACCTGCAAACCTCTTTTCTTTTTTTCTTTTTTTTCCCTTGCCCTTTAAGGTTTTCACGCTATTCTGTTAAAACTGCTTAAACCAATCTTAGGTGAAGTAGATTTGTTTGAGAGAAGTTTTGGGTTTTTGTCAGGTTTTTTTGGGGGTTTTTTTCAGACCAGCGTAAACATGATGATGGTCATAATTTAATTTTTTTTTTTTTTTTCAGGATTTTCACGCTAACCTGCTAAAATTGGCCAACACTAGCTTTCTGGTATCTCAGCCTGGGGTGTGTTTCCTGAAGCCAATTATGGTCGCAAGTTCCGTCGTTGCCAACACAATTCAATGGAATTTGCGACCATAGTTGGCTAACAATGCTTTTCGGAAATGCCCCCTTGGTCAAGCTAGTCTAGTTTGTTGATTTGAAATGGGCTTTTGAACACATCAGGCCAGCTGGCTGATTAGCATAGCCAGCTAAGCATCAGCTTAGCTCGGCTGGGAGACCAGTACAAACCAGCTAAGACCATAATTCCACCTAAGGCTGGTTTAAGCTGGCTTTTTTAGCAGGGTTTTTATGCTAGGCATGTTTCAGGGCTCCATTATGCCTTCATTCTCTGTCATATGTGGATCTTAAGCATTAATATAGTGAGACAGATGTTCTCCTGTGGCTCTCTGGTGAGTTAGCAATTACCAAGAAAATGATGGATTGATTTACATGGCAAGAGAAACATATGAGGCTGTGCTTAGTGAAGACAAGGTCAATTCATTCTCACTCTCACCAGTTTATGGCACGTAGACGAAATGGACTGTGTTGGACGAGACTTATCATGTTTTAGGATCATTTGCATGCTAGAGGAAGAGTATGAGGTGTAATTTACAGTGAGGAATGAGTGCGCTATCATTACTTTCTCGCTTACAAACGAGGTTGTTCCTGTGTGCACCGGCAGCACTTAAACCCTGTCAGCATTTGATTTCCCTCTGGCTAGTGTGCTTATGCTACAACCATTGTTGTTCTTACACCCATAAACTTCCTCTTTAGGCCCCTTAGCGCTCATCTGTTTGTACCACAAGCTAACAATATGTCCAGCAGAATGGGGAATTGTGCATCTAGAAAGCTTGGATGTAAATTTATGGGGCAATTTGCCGGTTATTTGCTACGGCACAAAGGGCTGGAGTTGATGGAGTTCTGTCGGTGGGGAGTTGATGGGGCCAGCTGTTCTTCCCAACCGCTGTCTGTGCATGCTGAGGAACTGTGGTTCAAAGTGGCAGGCCTGAAGGCTGAGGATGATGCCCTGGTATAAGATCAATGGGCTGTAACATAAGAACCCACAGTTTCTCCTAGGGGTGGGTCACCATGGTTGATTAATAAGTCTGACAGTCATCTAGTTGAGAAGTATTATACTTGTATATTAAAATATATAAATATATTTCTGTCAGGACCACTATAGTCAAAGATGATTGATATTTAGCATACAGTTTGGATTGGCGGTATGGTTCTGTTCTGGGGAAGAAGTCCCTGCCCATCCATGCAGCCTAGCATGGATAAGAGTAGGGAGAGCAGCAATAACCCCCATAGGGTAAACAGAACAGAACCAACCTAAATGTATTGGAGATATCATTAATGTTCAATAATTTAATGTAAATTAATTTAACATAATTCTATAAATTAGTCTGATTCGAAGGGGATTCAAAAGGACAAATCCTGACTGGATGAGAGGAGGAGCTGGGGATGGAGGAGGGTAATTAGCTCCTGAGCAACGCAATAAGCTGCTGATAATACTGACTGACCTTATATAGGGATGCTGTTATAGGCGTCGTATTCCTATAGGTAGATGTGGATCAGCTGAGAGTCAGCTGATGCGAGCTTGACTAACGTGACCTGTCAGAACTAACGCTATGCTCGATTTTTTTTAAAAAATCATTGTACTACCTTTCAAAGGTTTGGAATCAGTAAGATTTTCCTTTTTTTAAATTTTTTTTAAATTTTTTTTTAAAGAAATTATTACTTGTATTAATACAAATAAATGAAGCCTGCGTGAGCATAAGAAACAAAAAAAAAACTACCCCCCAAAAATCTCTCAACTCCAAACTTTTGAACATAATATATATTTTATATTTATACAATAGAGCATTTTATTGTTCTTATTATTTTTTCGTATTATATAAGTACTTTTATCTTTTTTATTTATTTATTTATTTTTTTTTTAGAAATGTATTATATACTTATTTTATTATTTTATAGACACTACATTGGTTGTTATCTTTGATATTCACATCAAAGTGCAGTACATTTAATAAACTTGTATGGCTCCTATGGATGCTATGGTTGTCTCTAAGCTAAGATGTGTCCTCACATCTTACCTCTTCCTCTTTCAGGCAACACACCAACTAGTTTTGTTTCAAAATTCAGCATCATTGCCCCAGGAGACCTAGTTGTTTCTGTTTCCATCTGATGTCCTCAAACCTCACGTCTCACCTTACTTGTGAAACCACATTGCAGCCTGAAGGCATCTGAACCCTAACCTCGATGCCAGGCCTCTGGCTACTGTTTGTCTGCACAATGTGCTTTGGCATCTTCAGTCTGAGCCATCTTCCTACAAGGGGATCAAAACCAGCGAAGTTCAGCAGCCTGCTAGTCCGTCATTCTTTCCTGCAGCAAGAGGAGAACTATAACCCTGCATAATCGGCATGCACTAGCCATGAACTCTAGCTGAGCTCCGAACGTAAGCCAGCATTCAACAAAGCGGAGACACAACAGCGCAGTTAGCCGGGATCAGTTCTGCTCTGCTTTCTGTCTCTTTCATGCATTCAGCCAGACCAGCCATGTAGAAATCTGCTCTGTGTTTTTGGCCAAACACACAAAAATAGTATCACTCGAATTTACATTTTAAGTCTTAGGGGCAAATTCACAGTTGCGCCACATTGAGGTATTTCAGCACAGAAAATATGAATCAATAGCCTGCGCTATTGAAGATCTGTGGTATGAGGCCAGTAGAGTTTTACTCAAGGCAGTTAAGGATATTTCTTAAGCCCATTTGAATGCTTTACATTCTCACCAACAGACCTTCTTTGTTTTATTCACATTTTCTGACTGTTTAAACATCCAATTTACATTCCAATTATCTTCCTTTGCTCTTTTTCCTCTGGTACCAAGCAACAAAGTCCCTCCTAATCACATGTTTTCACCTTTGTGCCCTCTGAATACATTTTCCTTCGTGTTTTTTTTTTTTTTTTTTTTAATGAAGAAAGTGTTTTCGTCCGAGCCGCACCTGTTGAATCTGATGTGGAATGACTGACATCTGCCTGGGCTGTTTTACATGTGCGTTCGTGCTGCAGTTGGAGATGAACACCCTCATTTAAATTCAGTACAATCAGTTTTCATGAGCTTCAGCAGTGTTAAACCCACGGCTACATTCTGACAACTGACAACCATTTTAAAAACCCATTTTTGGAATTTATCAGTTGATATTGGATATACGTATAATTATACGAATTATATTTATATATATTCATTTGATTATATTTTATTATACATTAGGGTTGGGCATTGACACATTTCACAATTCATTTTGATTTGATTCAAATTAAAATTAAAATCAAATAATTGGGGCCTATCAGGTACAATATATGGCAAAAAAAAAAAAAAAAACTCAACTAATGCTGTAAACTCTACAGGGAACCCCAGTTGGTACATGACTATAATATTAAAGGCTACAATTAACGTATTTGTAGGCTACTAAGTTTTTATAATAATAACGTTATAATAGTACATTTTAATGACCTTTCTACTCGTTTTTTTAGGCCCTAAATGGTGGCTGTCATAAAAACATGATAGATTTATTCAAACATACATTAAATATTTAAGAACAGGTTAAGTAGAAATACAATGAATATGCATTATAGTGCATATATTCATCAAAATTCTCCTCTCTAAGTTTATTTTTCTAGCTGACTAACGAGTTTTTGGACATTAAATGGCTTTTCTGAGGTAAATGTAACATAACCAGGCATTGTTTACAAGCTGTTTTATTGACATCTTTCTGTGGTTGAAACACTGATTGAGCGATTAAGTTGTACTGTATCTTTTTCTTAACATACCTTCTTATGTTCATTCAAGTTTATTTTATGCTATAACTAGCAAGAAAGCGGAAGAGATGATCAGTTCACAAGTGCTTTGCGCTGCCTCTTCGCTTGAACTGAAGGCGCTATATGATCTGTCGCACCACATTAAAGAGTGCCAAAATGGTAATTAATGTTCAAATTTCATAATAAAACTGACAGAATTTCCTATCAGAAGTAACAAAGCACAATGCTTATTGCGATTTAATAGATGAGAGGCGCTACAAAGATTTGTTCATTCATCAGCTGAAAACAGCATAGACTGAAAGATTGATTCTTAGAATCAATAACGGTTCTTTAAAATTACCCAGTCCTATAGTACATGCTTATTTACCATATTTTTACATTTAGATCATCGTTTCTGTCAACTAACACTCACTTAATATGTTAAATGTAATCTTTAGCAAATCTCATAATGAATATCTATTATTTCATACATTGTGATGCCTAAATTCACTTGTAGCATTTAAAATGATTCATTTTAGTTTTTAATGTTTTATTTTTAAATATTTTTATATATTTTAACACAGGTGTATCCCTAATATATGCAGTAATATAAAGTCCAGTGTTTGGAACATTCGCTGTGATGCATTGCAGATATCTGAAACACTTGGTTATTGATTTCTGTATTAATTTTAGATCTACTCTGATCTAAAAACTATTTCTGATCTACGTTCAACATCACCTGCTTGAGTTACATGAAAGTCTTTGTCTGTGCTGCTAAGATGTTTGCACAGCAATAAAAACAACATAAAGAGTGCTGTAGAAAGTCTCCTTAAATTTGAAGTAAAACAGCACTGGAGGAGTTATGGTGAAGAGGGATTGCAATCTACCACACTCCTCTACATTCCCTGAAGTGGGTGGCAGTTCTCTGAAGTGGCAGCAGGGTCTCAGAGGAGAAGGAGGTTTAACCCATTCTTGTTCTTCAGCTATCGGTCGATCCAAACAGCGCATGTGTTTGTCTGTATTCATAGCCATTCAAATGTTTTAATGGAATTGTGTTTTGCTGCCGCTGCAAATAAGGCCACTGTTTTTTTTTGTTTGTTTGTTTGTTTGTTTTTTCACCACTGTGTACAGTTTATGCCATGAAAAAACATTTAAACCCAGTTTTGATGGAGGATTATGCTGCTCCTATTTGTGAAACCTGTAATGCAGTCTTTCCTAGAAACTGACAGAACAAGCTTGTTTTGGCACATTCCACCAAGAGGAAGTCAAAACAATGTGATACATAGTTAAATATTAGTTATATACAGTATATGTATGGTACATACACTTCCATTCAATGTTTGCGCTCCATAAGATTTTTACTACACAGCCAACTGTGTAGCAGCTGCTTCACAAACTGTAAGTAAATGATTTCATAATGCTTTGTCTTTAAATGGTGGTTTTATATGAATAATGTTTCAAAACACTTACTTGCGTGCAATAGCGAGTGGCCATTGATACTGTTTCATTGGACGTTAGCCAATCATAAAAGTGGCCGTTTACTGTCAAGCCTTAAAGGAGCTGCCCCTTAAAAACAGATAATTTCAGATGGAGGGTCAGAATGAAAATTGAAAATAATTGTTTTTCCGCATATATACACATACATACTTATATGACCCCTTTAAAAAAACATGGAATGAACCTATTATCAAATGCTACTCTGAAGTACTGTTTACCCATTCAATTACCGTCAAAATAATTATAGACAGCGAGAGTTGGGCAAATATTTCTTTCAAACTGTATTTTACAAGAACAGCAAGTAACTAACAACAGCTGAGTTGGTAGGTAATTAAACAGGCTAATATGAGTGCAGTGGTATTAAATTTGAGTCACTGTGAAGACAGTTTAAAGTGTTTATCTGGGATGTCTATATTTGATTTATTTTCTTACACAGTGAAAAATTGCACTTATAAGTGCCTTTAATATACAAACTGAGGCTTACTCTGTGTGCCTGACCTCATTACTGCTGATGACAGGTTTAATTGTTCTTTCATGGCTTGTAAAGTACTGTATAAGATCAAGGCCTGTAATGACTTTCATATTAACAATATGAAATGGCAATAACCTAAGTTCAAAATGATATAATTATTATTGTTACTATTGAAATTTATAGCATTTCAGTGGTATAATATGTCATTAGTCTTCACTGTTTTGGTTTCAGAGCTGTGCACTTGCTTTAACCCTTGAACGTTTCACCCCTATCAAAAGCTTGTATATGTGAGGATTGGGACTCATTTTTGGATTACCAGGAAAGAAACAACCAAGAACACAAAACTCAGCATGTTTAATCTCCGTGCTCATTTCCTGTATAGTATTGCAGCTTAATTAGTATGCCACATCGTCAGCTTACAGAACTCCAGCAACAATACCTGTGAAATTCAATTTCCCTGCAGCTGGGTCTCTGGCTCATTTTAGCATCCTGTCATTCTGGCCAGCGCACTCTTCACTCTGATGCCTTTGTTCAGGGAATTTATTGTAATTACCATATCATATTGAAGTTAACACAGTTTCTCCATGTTCATTTGTACAGACAGCCGTCATCTGAAGGGTGAATTTAAGTGCTTATGAGATGTGCTCCTCTACAGTTAGCGTGACCTCGTTAGCCCCTGCTGGTAGATTCCTGTAATTACACTTTCCACCACCATGTTTACTCATTTGGCCAGAGAAAAACTGGTCCCCCCACTCTTCCAAGGTTTTTTTTTTTTCTCAGATTCTGTCACTTGATGGGGTTCCTTGCCACTGTCGCCTTTGGCTTGCTTAGTTGGGGACACTTAATATTCAGCAATATTGTTGACTTGACCATCCATCCATCCATCCATCCATCAATCACCTCTTGTAATTCTATTATAGGTTGGGAACCAAAGATGGTTCAGATTTTTCTCTGGAAGGTCTTCAATAAGTTTTGAGACACGGGGGAGGATAGCATTTCAATGCCGAGTCAATTCTATGTCTGGTATTTCCATAAAGTGTGATCTGAATAACCACACAGTGAGTGAGTTTCATGCTGCAGTGATGATGGCTACACTTGGCACAGCACTTTGCAGAGAACACACTTTTACCCCTTCCACCTGCCATAATCACTACAGTCACAATGATTGCTTTCGAACAGGTCTCAGTGTTAAATGAGCGGTTTTGTTTTGCTTGTTTGTGCAGCCTGGAGTTTGATGGCACTAGTTTTGTTTACTGCTTCAAGCGAGTGCCACCTTAATCCCACAAACAATCCCACAATGCAATGGCAATGCATTACTATACTGTTTTGCCATTTTTCTGAGTGTAATAAGAGCCTTTTTATACTAAAGTATGGCTGTTAAGTTGGCCAATTTATGGCCATTCTGCAGCATTTACCTCTTTATTTGCAGGACTTTCTGATGAGCTGCACATTTATTTGTAGAGTGCAGTGCTAAAAATCATACTTATTATTTTTGTCTTGTTTTTTACAGTACAAATATCTAAACACCCTTAAAACAAGACACATCTGCTTGAGAAGCAAAATTGCATACAACAATTTAATTGTTTTCAAAGAATAAATCTTGAATTTTCTTACCCTATTGGCATTTTTTCCATTTAAGCATAAACCTAACTAGACTGTGCTTAAAACAGAGAGAGAGAGAGAACAATGTGCAAATGGAGTAAGAAAAACAAATCTAATTCAAGATATATTCTCTCGTACACAATTTACCTTGTGTTAAAGGATGTTTAGATCAGTGATTCCCAAAGTGGGGGTCGGGGACATCAAGGGAGGGGTCGCAAGATGATTTCCAGAAATCACAAAAAAAAAAAATGTAATGATTAGAAATAGCATATTTTTTATGAATTCTTGTAATAAAATACTAAAAATATTAGTTAAATTAAAAACAAATAAAAATGCCATCAACCTTTCGATTTTCCTTCCCCTCGACCGTGACTCCTGAGGTCATTACGACAGATTAACGACATATTAGCAACAGCATCAGTTGCAATTCTTTAGGCTTTAAGCTTTGGATATTATTTTTGTCGAAATTAAACGTTGGTTAATATCGACCAAACAAAGCAGGGAGGCCAGCGGAGGAGAGCGGAGAAGCACCACCGCCGGGAGACATAATAGATAGCACTCGTCTCTTCGTGAAGGTGGAAAAACAAAGTTCTTTATGACCGGAGGGATTTCTTTGATTTAAAAGGAAATAAAAGACGAGAGTCGCCTGCGTCAATAGGACATGTTTATTTTAATGTGAACATTGCGCTATCGTTTTAATTCCGAGCGTTTTAATTCCCTGCTGCAGACGCACTGCTCCTGGAACACACTGCTGGACTGCATCCGTGTGCAGTGTAAATGCTCTAATCCTTTAATATGGGAACAACAAAAAAAAATGCACCACATACGCACTGCAAACTGAGTATGTGTGAAACAGTGCTAGTGCGTGTGCGCCATTGCCCACAACGTTTGTATACTTTAACCACCTCAGAGGATACTGGGGGTCGCGAGTTGCTGGCATCGTTATTTTGGGGGTCGTGGGCTGAAAAGTTTGAGAACCCCTGGTTTAGATATTTCTACAGGACAAAGCTAAATTACCAAGTGAAGTATAAATGTCATACAAAAAGCTTAACTTCTCAGACTGCAAACAAATACACACACACACACACACACACACACACACATTTGTTTACAAAAGTTGCATTTGTAAAGATGTATTCCTCCCCCTCTGTTTCTTCCTCTCTCTCCAGTCTAAACTATCCTCCTTCTTTCCAGACCTCCATTTATCACATTCTTGATAATACAGGGGCTTCTGGAAAAGCTGCATTTACTCCGCTGATATAAATCAGCTTTGGGGCATTAATTCACAATCAGCATATGTTAGTACACTTTAGAGGAATTAATGCAATGGAGAAAACACACATAGAGGGTCTATCCTATAAACACTGTTTCCTGAAAAATGAATCCATAAATATAGCAGTATGGCATCATCTCCTACTGGGAAATCACTTAATTGCCATATTAAAAGACATTAAAGGTGATATATTTGTTTAGGGGGCAAATAAGGCCTTTCAACCAAAAGCATGGAGGCATGGATGTTTTCATAAAGCATATAGTTAAGAGAAACAACAAATTAAATGCTATCAGCTCATAGGCCTCGTATTTACTTGTGTGTAATACTTATCTCTGTCTCCAGTGCATTTATCTAGTGTTTAGTTTTTATGCTTTAGTGTCTGAACTGCACTGTAAAAAAATCTTTTTCTGAGTTGTAAATAAAATGGATTATTGGAGTATGTTTTACAAGAAAATACTATTTCAGTCTTTCTACTTTAAAATATGATGTTTAAAGGGTTAGTTCACCCAAAAATGAAAATTACACATATCTCGTCCAAAACGCGTGGAAAGCACCATTTTCTCCTTTCCAAAGCACTTGTGCTCCCATCTGTCGTTGCTATGCAACCATGAATTGCGCTCTCCAAGACGACAAGGAAGTATCAGCCAAAGATAAATTGATTTCTAGCCCTTGCATTAGCCTTACTACTAGATATATTTATGGAGATGAGAAATAAAAAATAAAAACACCCTGTACAACTATGATCAGCTGTTCAGCTGAGCTTTCGATGTTTTGTTACAGAAAGGTCGAAGCTGATCGGTTGGTTCTTGTCACATGACCTGCGGTGTGCTTGCAGCATTCTAAAAAGTCGAGAATTTTTCATCTCGATGCGCCTGGAAAATGCACTCGCCTACATTTGAAATAACGAATTTGAGTGCGCAAAAGATCTTTGTTTATCTTCACAACACAAATGAAGATCTTTTTGATGATATCTGATAGCTTTCTGTCCCTCCATAGACAGCTACACAACTGACACTTCAAAAAGTTCATAAAAAGATCATAAAACTAATCCATATGAATTTAGCGGTTTAGTCCAAATTTTCTGCTTTATATGATGAGCAGATTGAATTTATGTCTTTATTCACATATAAACATTGATCAACTCACACATCAGATTTGGTAAACGGAAGCTCAAGCATGTTTGCTTGACGTGCAAAAAAACCAATGAGGTCCATTCTCATGTGTTGTGCAGCACGTTTGAACTTCCGCAAGAGGCTTGTTCTCGCACGTCGGGCTTGTTCGGTTGAGCTTCTGTTTGTTTTCTCTGATCAATGTTTATATGTGAATAAAAGCCTAAATTAAGTCTATTCGTCATATAAACTGATTTGGACTAAACCGCTCAATTAATATGTTTTAGTTTTATGATCTCTTTATGAACTTTTTGAAGCATCAAAGTGGTAGTTGCATAGCTGTCTAAGAACAGAAAGTGCTCAGATTTCAAATATAAAATATATTCATTTGTGTTCCGAAGATGAACGAAAGTTTTCTGTGTTTTGTTTGAAATTTTGTGGTTTGGAATGAAATGAGGGTGAGTAATTAATGACAGAATTTTCATTTTTGGGTGAAGTAACCTTTTGATTCAATGTTTAATACTTGACTTCACTTTGTAATTATTTGTGAAATTTATTAGCAGTTTCTGAGTGAAATTTGTTTGTACACACTGAATTTTTTTCAGTGTACTTCCTACTGTTTAAGTAGGAAAAAATTAATTGAGATATTGCTTTAATTTAAATGTGCAGTATAATTCCCTTGATTGGCATACATTTTCTATTAGCTTAGTTGTTTATTTAATTTCACTCACCCTTGAGTTTCACCCTTCCAGGGCAGGACACTCACTGGAGAGGGTCGAGGGTGTTGCTGAGGCTGCTTCTGTCTGTTACTAGATATTAATGTGTGCAATTTGGATGTGTACATCACAGGAAAGCAGCAGGCAGAGAAAAGTTGCTTTTATGGGCCAGGCTTTGCTCAGCACAAGCAAACACCCCCAGGATTTCTGGGCATGGCACATAATTGCAGCATTAAGAGCCGGTCAGGTCCGGTGGCTCATTAGGCCTGCTGTAGAGACAGCCGTAGGGGCCTTCGGGAGGCAGGATGGCGCGTAGCATCAGCATGGCAGCCAGGGAGGTTGGGCAGCGGGAACAGGTGGATGGTGCAACGCAAAGAGGCCTCTTTCATTCTGCTGAACCCTACCAGAGGAGCGGGTAGCTTTTCTCTGCAGTTTCTCATTAGGTAGCTACGAAGGCAATGCTAACTCAGCCCAATGTCATCCGCCAACTCACCGCTGCCACAGATCCTTTGCTGAATGATCGACCGCATTCATATATGCATGGTGAAGCGAGAGCTGCTGAAACAAACTTCGCCCTAAGAATTGTGGGAAATTGTGCTGTGAAACATGCTGCAGCCATTATATGGAAACTTTGCGTATATATATTTAACATTTATATATTATTTTAAATTTATGTTTTAACTGTATATTTAATGTAAATACATTTATTTTGATTTATATTAGTGTGTGTGTGTGTGTGTATATATATATATATATATATATATATATATATATATATGCTGAATAAAATATCAAATAAAACATAAAAAGTTAAAGTTATATATATATATATATATATATATTTATAAATTATAGGTCCGCCGATACCGGTAGCTGATTATTCAGAATGATATCGGCCAATGCAGATACTGATAGTTTGTTTTTTCTTAAGGAAACAAAATCTCTCCCAAATATATATAGATAACGCTCTTATTTGGTACACTACAATATTAGAGGTTACAATTAACAACAGAAGTTTTATATTCAGCTGCTGTTTATTTTCATATATAATAATTACACTCAAATGAAAACTGAAATGTTTGTATAAAACTTAGTATCACATAAGGTACTTTTCATAAGCACTTGCTGTCTTCATGGCAAATTTAAACAAACATAATTAACAGTAAATAAGCTCCTCTCTTTTTATATATATAGATAGCTGAGGGACTGTGAGCATTGGAAAACATTCCTGAGGTAAATTTGACATGATGTGACATATTGTTTACAAGCTGTTTTATTGACGTCTTTCCGTGGTTGAAGCACAAATAAAGTGATTACATAAGATGTGATACATTCTGGTAAGTTGTACTAGGCTATATCTTTCAACAAACCTTTGATATTCATGCATGTTTTTCGAGATATAACTTGTATTGAATAGGAAGAAAAGACTCGCACTCCACACTGCCACCTGAGCTGAGGCTGATGGCCGATAGTGATAATAATAGCTTTTATCGGCCGATACCGATTGTTGGCCGATACATCGGTGCATCTCTAATATAAATAAAAGTGTGTGTGTGTGTATATAGGTCTATTAGTTGAAAAACTTAAACTAAATGAAAATTAGAAAAATTCCTTGGCAATAAACTTAAATAAGTTTAAGTTGAAGCACTAAAATGATAATACTGAAATAAATAAAAAATTAACCTAAATTGCAAATGTAAAAATGTAAAAATAAAAGCTATAAATATAGATTTTAAAATATAGATTCTCTCAAAACTGTATTTTCTGCAAGCTTTTTTTAAGGTAAATCCAAAAAAGGACACTCTAAAAATGAATATAATTCATAAATTTATGTACCCATGAAAACCCAAAAACCTTAATTAGCTGTTTTAGGAGTGTTGATTAGAGCTGGTACTAAAGTAAGCAGGAGGGTGGACCTCTAGGAACAGAATTGAGCACCACTGCCACCCCCTGCAACTGATCGCAGTAATGTTCCACCAGGCCTGGTCATGTGGAAGTAAATAAAACTGCTGTGGTGCAGTCACCCTTTTAATGAGCCTATCTTTGTAGAAACACTAATGTGTGTTTATAAAGACAAAAAGGCTTTTTCTTGTGATATTTTTTTTTTTTTTTTTGGCATTTTGCTAGACAGTGTTATGTATCGGTTTTGTGTTTATAGCTTGTTAATATCAATCTCAGCTCCTAAAAGAAAACTAGAAAGAGATGGTAATACATTGTGCTAGCTTTTGTATACCTTCATTTATTTTTCTTTAGTCTGAAATGCTGTCATTCTCTCATATATGTGGCAGCTTGCTGAGGATCCCTCTGGTGTTTTTCTATTCATTTAGCCCACAGATCAAAACACCACACCAATCAACGGACAACTGTAGGTGTGGATGCTGGAATTCATTATGGAGATTTTAAAAGTATTCTCTCCGCTCATTATAAAATTGACCTGTTGTTTCTTCTGAATCTTATTATGCTTAAACTTACAATGGCACACTCTTTCTGAAAAGAAAAAAGAATATTTTGGTATATTTGGCTAATTTAGACCTGAAATTCAAATTAAATTTTAAAACTTTTTGTCTTAAAGCCATTATGCAGGTAGTTTGTGCACTATAAAAGTAACTGGATTAATTAGGATCATATGTATCATAAGTGTTCATTTTTTCCTTTTTTCTATTTCTTCCTCATTAGTGATCTTATTATATATATATATATATATATATATATTATATTATATTATATTTATATTATATATAAATTGTGTGAGCTTATTATGCAAACCATTGGCTTTGACTCACAACTGTTTTGTGCTTTGCTGTGAAGAGCTCAGAATGGATTTACTGTAAACTACATTCAAAGACATTAGCAATTACAGTTTGACAGTCTTTTTTTATAATCACTGCATAAAGTACCTTTAAAGTTGCAATATTGCAGGATTGTGCACACGTAAAGTTCAGGTCTTCCTGGGAAGTTTGTATTTACAAGTTGGGAAGGCGGAACTATATCATGTTTAAATCATGATTGGAGCAAGATGGTAAGTTGAAGTAAGTTGAAGTGAGCAGTGCATCAAAACAGCGGTGTGGATCACACCACAAGCACTCAGGATAATTTGTGGTAATGATATTTCAGCACTATATCCTCTAGTAGTTTTCAAGCCCTTTCAGCTCTGTGCGTGTTATCTTTCTCCAGACTCGTGCCACATTAACGGTGCGTGTCTACTGGCGCGGAGCAGAGCGAGTGTTGGAAATTCATTCCAATGGAAGTTGAGCTTAACACGAACCTAAAGCCCCGATATCATCGTCCATCGTGATGTTTCACAGTAGACATCATCTGATGCCAATTTGGTAGACATCGCCCAACCCTAATAGCTATGAAATTTAGAACATCTGACCTGCATTGAACTTGCATGGTTCAGAAAGCAGTCGTTTGAAAAATGGTGAGAACACAACACAAGGTTGTGATTGTATATGGCTGAGGAGTAGTGTTAAAAATACATTTTAAACAGTGTTTCCTAAATTTGTCCACCTTAGGAAGGCTGAGTTCTGATTTGGGGTAGAGAAAAAAACAGCATTTCTTGGATTTGGAGACAACACACTACAAGCGTAACTTATCCAGGCCTCGCCCTCTTTTTTTGGCATATGACTTAAGTGGAATTATTTAAATGAGAAATATTGTTATTATTGATGTGTATGTTCCCCAGAAGACAGCTCAAGACTACAATCGAGGTGTTTTGTAACTTTGCAGACCTTTTTCATGCTCAAACAGCAACATTACACACCAAAGAAAGTTGAAAATGAATGATATAAATAATAATAATTACGTCAATATACAGATGCGTTCAACTCGTAAATATGATTTTTATGACATGACTTGAACGCACCAATTTTTACAATTATTAAAGTTCTTTCACACTATGGAAGCTTGTTTCTGCCACTGAATAAAAAAATTTAAAAAATTTAAAAAAAGGAATTGTGAAATGTGTGAGAATTGCGTGATATAAACTATTGCGAGTTATAATGTCAGAATTGTGAGATATAAACTCGCAATTCTGAGAAAAAAGTCTTTTTTTTCTCAGAACTGGACTTTATAACTCACAATTACAAGTTTATATCTCACAATTCTGACATGATAACTCGCAATTGTGAAAAAAAAAAAGTCAGAATTGTGAGATAAGTCGCAATTATCTTTTGCATTTTTTTTGTTCTGTAGTGGAAACAAGCTTCCGTGTTCACACAGAGGGTTGTGCAATGTATTAAATATTTAGGGGTTTATTTTCCAGGAAAAATAACATTAAATACTGTGATATAAACAGTTACCATGATACCCATTGTAATTTATCTAGCAGATAGAGATACCTTTATCGAAGTAGTGATTGTTGGACTTGTCGGGGGACTCTTCAAGATGGAGTGCTACACTTAAATGCAGTTAAAAACCCTGTTATTACAGGCGCTGCATCAGAGCCCTGTCAGGCTTAAATGAGGGTCCTGCCCCGTGATGGGAGGCAGTGGAGAGAGGGACGAGGGAACAGGGGCACTGAACCCATGCATCTCTCACTGTGGAGATGGCTATCGATTTGTCGGTTTTTCCCCCAGTGGTCCCCGTGTCATTTGTGGTTAGTCTCTCATATAGGCAGCCTGCCTAGGTAACGGCAAAGCAATAGAAAGGATGAGCAGATCCTGCACTGAATAATTCTGCTTCTGTCTGCCACATGTCTCCTCTTTTTAGTCAAGTCACTCATGCATTTGTTTATTCAGAGATGGTGAAGTTGGTTGAATAGCTGCTTATTAATCAAGGAATAGGAAATCTGACAGATATTCAACTAAAGAATAGACTAAATAACTATACACATTTTTCCCACAAAATGATCATGTTCTTCCTAGAAACATTTTATGCACAATAATGGGAACATTGCTCACAGCAGGTGATCTGAAGTCTGACAGTAATTGTCTTGAAATGTATTCTTGAAGTTGATTATTTAAAACAAAAAATGTGGTTGTGCTTTAAAGAATTGTAAATTGATTTTAGAGACATAGTCTTTGTGATCTTACAAATGTTGCATTGTATAAGGTCTTTTGAAATTCAACCACTCACCAGAATTTCACCAGTCAGTCAACATACATCTATGCATGATGCTTTTGAAATATCTTATGAAAACCCCAAAATTAAGATTATGATAATATTGTTAATAAAATAAAAAATTAAAATTCATATTATATTAATAACAATAGTTCCCGTTTTTTTAAAAGTAAATTTTTTTTTAAAGTCTTTAAAAAGTAAAAGTCTTTTAGATTTTAATCTCATTATTGTTAATTTAAGTATCTAATCTAATTACATAATTATATTTCTATACATTATGTCTTCAATGGTGATATAAAATCTTGTATCTTAGAAAGTTCAGTTCTACACACTTATTTTGAGACACAACTTTAATGGAGTGCACCTTTCATATTTAAACTCTTTTCTTTTCCATTAAAGTCCGATATCTGTGAAGACAGCCTCGTCCTTTATTGTAATACATCGGCAGTGTGACTTTTTTAAAGGGACTTGAGAAACTGGAGTATCAGATCCCACCACTAATGAAAAGCATATTTGAGAGTGCATTTCATTTGCTTACCCAAAAGATCAAATCTCCAATAACTGGAGCAGACACTTCTAAAGCCTTGTACTGGAGTGTTAATATGACATTGCGAAGCTGCAGTGTGGTTTATTGGGGATATGGATATGAATATGAATACGCTGTCATTGGCCTTCTATCAGAGCGGAGTTAGGCACCTAATGTTCTCCACTTCTTTGGTCAGGAGCCTGCAGAAGGGTCGACAGGTAATTTTTTGTGTTCTGTCTTTTGTCACTAGTGTTAATGTGGTTGTCGATACCTTCCATAGTCGTTTAAATAGGTTGCTATTGTTTTTGCCATGTCAGCACAAGCTAAGCACCATCAGTCTGGCTAGAAGCCTCTGCAAAGTACTGCTAAGGATCTGTTCTAGACCGAAGATTCATTTGATTCAGTTCAAATTGACTTGAACTTGAAGAGCTCATTTTCTGAGATTGATGTGAACGATTATGCAAGAAAATGGACTGCTTACAAACAGTGCTTACAATGTATCTCAGCAGCATTTGATCTTCTGAATTTCCATAATTTTTAAGATATACAGTATGAGGAATATGAATGCATGTCTTAGTGTGTATAGACAGAGACATTATATACTGAGGTAATAGACCAATTGTAAAAAGTGGGATAAATTAAAGCTCAACTGGACCAGCAAGAAAATTATTTTGAGCTAAAAATAATACTCATATTTTGATGTCTTTGCTGTCAGATTTTATACTTTATTTTATTTTCAGATTTTATCGACAACATTTTGGTCTTTCTGCACTTGTATGCCTTTTATCTGAAAATTAATCATTCTTATTTTTTATGGAATATAGCAGTATTATAAATTATTTATTCATGCACACATATATATATATATATATATATATATATATATATATTTTTTTTTTTTTTTTTTTTTTTTTTTTTTTTTATATTTTTTTATTAACATACCATCTTAATTTTAATCAAAATAACTTCCCCTCCCTCTTGCAGTGACATCTTTTCTCTTCTCTGATGGGCAGGACAACCTGTCACTCACATGAGATCAACCAATAGTGAACTACAACCATCCAGTCAATTCCCCATAGACAAAATCAAGTCCTGACCTACATTGTTCAAGAGTTGTTTAACTTGGATATACGTCACAATAGGGAAGAAAAGACAACTTCAGTTTCTGACTTGAACTATATTTAGACTGTCCTTGCAAGTAGATTGAGTGTCACTTTGAATAGTATTTCTTCTAGTTGTCACAATGCTAGTAATCAGCATGTAGGGTTATAAGTAGGGATGTGCCCGAAGCCAAATACTATGTTTGGAAAAGACGCATTCTACCAAGCCCCTAAAAGGACATGGTGGTGGAAAAAAAATACAAAATGGGAGGAAAAAATATATTTCAATGCTTTTGAGTTCTCTCACAACTATATGGTTGGTAATTATAAATTGTATATAATTTGCGGGTATCAGGGAGCCACTATCAATATGCGGGATATTGAAATCGCTTTTGAATCCACGCTCGACTTTTGTGATCACACATACTCTGTGTATAGGGAGCGGTGCTACTGACCACACATTTTACAAGATAAGATATTTGTCAGTGACACTCAGAATCTGTTGCGCACGAAATCCTCCGCCATCGTCCTGTCAGTCATCTCTCCTTACTATCTTCATGTGATAAGTGAAATCTGATGTACTGTAATGTAACCGACTACCACAGCAAGCCTAACCATGTCCCTTTAGGGGCTTCATAGAATACGTTACTCATTTTCTGTGCCTTTCCGAATTTAGATTTAGGCTTCTGGTAATCCCTAGTTATGAGTTAACTACATAGCTATAAAAGGTGGTTGCTCTTTCACTATTGAATAAGACAGTGTTGCGTTTTTATTGAAAAGTGATTATATGAAAAAAAAAAAAGTGACATTGTTTACTCTGCAGTCTCTCTATATCAAAATAGTACAACACATTTGTATGCATTCCTTTGTTCTGTTTCCTCTCTTTTTGACCCACTTGGAATTGAGCTGAAAACGGAGAGCTTCCTAAACCGCTGATTTATCATGGAGGCTAAAGAACCCAACTGATGGGTTTTATAGTTCAGAATGTCAAACATGTTAACACCAGGCAGATTTATCCTGCGAGGATATCGCAGATTTCTGCAGTTTTAACCTGCAAGCGACCTTCTGGTATCATGGAGATTCAGTATGCATCGTCAAATACCAATCATTCTTTTTTATGGTTCTGATTTAGAATGTTGTGAACCTATTGACTTTAACAAGCTTTTTGTTTATGCCCTGCTAAAGCTGGAATAGGGATAGGAGTGTACTAGCCCTCAGTGGTTGTTTGTTTTTGTATTTTATCTTTCCATTCTCATATTCTCATACAGCAGTTTTCAGATATATTTTCAAATATTTGTTTTGAAAAATGTATGCAAAAATGAACAAAACATATATATATATATATATATATATATATGTGCATCTCAATAAATTAGAATATCATGAAAAAGTTTTTTTTCTGTAATTTAATTCAAAAAGTAAAACTTAAATACATTCTAGATTTATTAGACATAAAGTAAAATATTTCCAGACTTTTTTGTTTTCATTTTGATGATTTCAGCTTACTGCTCATTAAAATAAAAAAATCAGTATCTCAAATGGGGAAGTCTGCTGACTTGACAGTTGTCCAGAAGACGATCATCAAGACCCTCTACAATGAGGGTAAGCCACAGAGGGTCATTGCTGAAAGAGCTGGCTGTTCGCAGAGTGCTGTGCCAAAGCATATTCATGGAAAGTTAACTGGAAGGAAAAAGTGTACAAGTGAAAGGAATGACCGCAGGCTTGAGAAGATTCAGGTGAAGCCGATTTAACTGCATTGATTCAGTAATTCATGCAAAAGGAGGCCCAACCAAGTATTGAGTGCATAGAAATTTTCAGAAGCCTGACATTTCTGTTTAAAATATCCTTTTTTTTATTGATCTATGTGACCCAAAATCATTCCAATTAAAAGAACCAAAGACCTAAAGTACTTCAGTCTGTCTGCATTGAATTTATTTAATACACGAGTTCCACAATTTGAGTTGAATTACTGAAATAAATGAACTTTTCCACAACATTCTAATTTATTGAGATGCACCTGTATGTGTCACAGTCACATGGACTTTCAGTTTGTTTGTTGTCATCTGTCACATGTCCCTTTGTTCTAGTTTCCCCGCCACAATCAGTAACCATGGACACTAATCACATTCATCACAGCTGTTCGTCATTTGAGTTAATCAATCAGTGTATTTAAGTTCCTGTTTCTGTTCATATGTGGTTGGGTGTCGTTCGTGTCTACATTGGTGTATGTTCCTGCCTGTTCATGTATTCTCCTGTTGGATCTTCAAATAAAATACTTATTTGATTCTTATCTCCTTGTTGTGTGCTTTATACACCGGTGGAAGTGTAACAGAACACCCGACCTAAACAGTAAGCAACGTGTTTGTCTGTAGGATTTTCTTTTTGTTTCCGTTTTTCACTCCTGCTTGCACAATGGACCCATCTGTTAAACTCATGTGCCTTGAGCAGGGAGAAAGCTCCCTCGAGAGACATTTACTACAATTTTTGGATCTTGCACATCAGACCACCTTCCCGGACTACTGTCTGTGCTCGTTTGTGTACGTCGTACTCAACAACACCACACGAGCACAGCTGTCCGGGGAGGGTCCTCAAGGGAGCTTTGAGTCCTATGTGGAGTGGGTGCTGGCATCCTGTGGATCAGCATTCACTGTCGGAGTTGCCGCCAGCCCCACTCCCCAGCCAGTGCCCAGCCAGAACCACCCAGACGGCGAGGATTCATGACCTGAGCCCACCGCAGGTACGACAGAGACCGCCGCAATTGAGCCGCCCACGCACACAAGAGCGATCGGGGGTCACATCGCCACGGAGCCCGAGCAGCGTGTACCTGATCAGGTGTGTGAGCTGGCCGAATCATTCATCACTGTGGGAGTGTTGGTGGACCTCGAGGGTCCGGAAGTGAGCCCTGCCCACCCCCCGCTACTGAGAGTGAGTTTTTTGCTGAAACACTGCTGGACTTAAGGTGTGGAGAGGAAACTTTTCTTGCCTCAGTACTGTCTCCGTTCCAGCTGGTCCCGTCCAGTGTGCCTCTCCCACCATATTTCCAATCCTCCTGTGACTCCCCACAGCTCTTGGATTTTTGCATGGAACTCCAGCCTATTTCCCAGTTTACAGCCATCAGTGCCATTCAGTCATCTCCGTCTCCCTTCATTCCCTCGGTACCACCTCCTCTTAGTCGTGTGGCACCATCTCGGGCCTGCCGGGATCCGTCTTCTCCTGGGCACAAGGAGCCCGAAGCTCCGCCTCCAGCTTCAGAAGGTCTCGAGCTGCCTCCATCCACCGCCCTAACTCCTGCACCTGCGCTCCTTCCACCCTCGACCTCGGAGTTGACCATAGGCCTTTCAATCACGCCGGACTCCCACGGCACATTGGCTCCACC
This sequence comes from Elopichthys bambusa, assembly GCA_037101425.1. Lineage (NCBI taxonomy): Eukaryota > Metazoa > Chordata > Actinopteri > Cypriniformes > Xenocyprididae > Elopichthys > Elopichthys bambusa. The sequence continues at coordinate 15,988,352 of CM074444.1, forward strand.
TGGGTCAGACATCGCTTTGCCTCCACTGCGGACCTACGGACCGTCCGCTGCTCTCTGGTCCTTCACCCCTCTCCACTACGGCTTGCTCCGCCCTACCTCAGGCTCCGTCTCCGCTCTCGGTCGCTCCTGCGCGTCTTCAGACCTCTGGATCCCCTCCTCGATTTCAGGAGGTCGTCACTGCGGCTCCGTCGCGGCCGCCTGGATTGTCACCATCTCTCTACCACCTCAGCTCGTCGGCTACGCGGTGGGCTCCATCCTTGCCGCCGTTGACTGCGGTCTTCCCCATGGTGGTCATCATCAACACCCATACCAACACCGCCGTGAGGCACCACCCTGGCTGTGGCCTGGATCAACATCCTGCAGCCCCTGCTCAAGGCCATCTCCCGGACTTCACCTCCACCTGCACCACCCTGGACTCCTGTATTCTGCCTTCTCTCAGTTAGCCGTCCGCCTCCTGAACCGCCTCCTACATTATCTTCAGCATCTTCTCTTCATCTTCCCCTCTCTACGGCGCGAGGACGCGCCTTTCCGGGAGGGGGCGTAATGTCACAATCACATGGACTTTCAGTTTGTTTGTTGTCATCTGTCACATGTTCCTTTGTTCTAGTTTCCCCGCCACAATCAGTAACCATGGACACTAATCATATTCATCACAGCTGTTCGTCATTTGAGTTAATCAATCAGTGTTTCTGTTCAGTTTCTGTTCAGTATGTGGTTAGTAAGTAAAAGACTTATTTTATTCTTATCTCCTCGTTGTGTGCTTTATACACCGGTGGAATTGTAACAGTGTGTGTATATACATATATACACTTTTTTTTTTTTTTTTTTTTTTTTAGATTTTACAGTTTATTTTACTTTCATTGTTTTAAGTTTTAGATGTTTCCATTGGACACACTTTTTTTTTTTTTTTTTTTTTTGTCGTATGTGGTTTGTTGATTGAAATTATTGATTCATTTATGTGTTGGATGTCATACTGGATTGCCTACAATTTGATTTGCAAATATATGATATTGAGCCATTTTCTTCTGTCACAGGGTTTCTTCTGTTATCCATTTAGATTCAGGGTGGATCAGTACTGTTTAGGTCTGAATTTTAAAGATCCAGCCTCAGTATGGCTCTGTTTTATAATGTTTCAATCTGTATTTGCTTTGTGATGTTCAATATTAGTGAAGATCCATAATCATTTTGATGTAGCCTAACACTGGCAGATATCCCAGAACTGCTCGGGCAAACTTTAGTTTTAAAGTTTTATGGAAATAGGATAAATTCAGGTAAATTGGGCCACTTTATGCCATTCATCTCACTAACAAAATATGTTCCGGTTGACCTGAATTCCCCCTGCTTTACCTAATGCAATCACGTTGTGCTTTTGTGTCTGTGACAGGCCATCTCTTGTGATTCAGGCTGTGATTGAGACTAAATGTAGCAGTTGTTATGATGCAGCTTTTTGGCTAAAAACCATACTGTTTACAACAAACAAAAACATTACTCATCACTATAGTAAGACAGTCTGCAAGTTCAATATTGTGTTTGTTTTTTTTCTCCTTAAATGCATTTGTAAAATTGCTGTGTGTGTTGTCCTGGTAAAACCAAAATTGTGGCAAACAAATGTCCCCACGATAGTAATACCAGTAATTTTTAACCTTGTGGGGACACAAGGTTTTTTTTTTTTTTTTTTATCCCCCTAAGGAAAACAGCTTATAAATCATACAGAATTATGTTTTTTGAAAACGTAAAAATAGAGAAAGTTTTCTGTGATGGGTAGGTTTAGGGTTAGGGGGTAGAATATACAGTTTGTACAGTATAAAAATCATGTCTAAGGAAAAACAATTATTATGATTGTCTATATGTGTGCGCTGGTTTGACCTACGTTATGAGGATCCAAAGCCCTTATAGTGTGGTCTGTATTCATGTTTCAGGCCACGCCCCCTACATTATGTGGACATGCCAATGTTCAAAACGCTAAATAAACATACTAAATGATTTTTTTTATTAAAAATGTAAAATTGCAGGAAGTTGTATGTGACAGGTATGTTTAGGGTTAGGGAATAGAACATGTTATTAACTTGATATAAAAACCTTTATGCCTATGGAATGTCCTCATAATGATAAGTGTACCAACGTGTGTGTAATGTATGGGACCGGGACAACGGAGTTGGAAATCCACATGCAGGCTTTATTTACAGGAGAGCGTAGTACAGGCAGTAGGTCAAACACCAGTAAACAGTAACAAAAAGGCAAGGCAAGAGAGTAATCCAAACACAGGCAATGGTCAAGGCAGGCAGCAAATGATCATCAACAAGGAATCAGTCCAGGGTCAAAAACACAGGTGTGAGTGCATGGTTGGTTCCTAGATGGGGAATTGTGGGAAATGGAGTCCATATGATTAAACAGAACACAGATCCAGGGCACATGTAACAGTGTTGTAAGAGGGTGACTTATGAGGACATTACCACATGTCCCCATTTTTCAAAAGGCTTATAAATCATACAGAATGAGTTTTTTAATGAGCTAATCTACTACATGCTAATGGTTGGCTCTGGACAATTGTTAGTCACTTCTTAAAAATAAACTCTGGTACTTAAAGAGATTCCAAAAACCACCCAAAATTATTTTCCTTCTTAAGTGGAACACAAAATAAGTTATTTCCAGTAAGTGTTTAACATGGGACCCCACTGACTTTCAATGAATGGACAAAAAATGGACTGATAAATTGTTTAAAATATATTATTTTTTTCAGTCTATCTATTAGGAATGACATTGGGGTGAGTAAATGGTGGCAGAATTTACATTTTTAGGTGAATTATCCTTTTTAATAATGATGAAAATACACTATACACTTCATATTCTGAATGTCAGTGGCAGGAGATCAACAGGGAAGGTGGACATTATAGGCAGTTAAATGTGGCAATTAAAATAACAATATTTAATTTATTAAGGGGGTTATGTCATGTAGAGGTTAAAGATTTGGGCTGGCAGCCAACACTTTTTGGTTTGAACCCAGTAAGGGGCGATTCATAAGCTTTCAGCATTGTACCTTAAGTAAAACACTTAACCCCAGGTTACTTTAGGAGAACGCTCCCTGTAACACGTTTATTGTATGTCGCTTTGGATAAAAGCATGCTAAATGGCTACTTTATTATTTACGGTATTAAATTACACAATACCGATATACACATTCCAAAAATAGTACTTTTTTGTGTAAAGCAGAAGAAAGAATTGCTTAACAAAAGAAATTAGAAACATTTATTCACAAATGTTTTACTTACTAAACTAAAAAATAAAAATACAAAATAAAATAAAAGATTTCATAAGTTCACCTTTACAAAAAGAACGCATTTAATCCTTAAAGTTTTTTTTCTGGCACTCAGCAATTGAAAATCAAAATTATTTTTTGAGTAGACAATTCAAAAGAGGCACTTACTGAAATCTGGCTCTCATGCACTGTTGTTATTTCACAGAGTGTTCAACCCCAAAAGAGCTCCAAAATGCACCATTTGCATGGCAACTTGGCAGGGTAGCCAAGTAGTGAGTGCCTAATGTGTCTTTTGAATCAATTATTTTACCAATTCTTGCAATAAACAACTAAGGCTGCATCTTGAAATTGTAAAAAGCTACGTTTTGGCAGTGTGACACAATGAAATGGAGGCCTAGGGTGTGTCTCATGGCAATCCTGTTAAAGATTTTGTGCTTGCATTGTTTACATTCAATTCCTTTGAATAAATAATAAATGAGATTTAATGGTGAAATGTCACGTGTTGATTTTATTTCTGACAGACGATCAATTTGATTCTTGCTTCGTATGTTTACTTTCATCCACCAGTCATTTACAACCTGGAGACATCAACCAGAAACTTTATTATCCATCCCTGATGGTGGTTATGAATTCTACTTGTACATCTAGAAGAGCAATCCTCCTTCCTGACTTGCTTTTTGATTGGCAGCAGATGTCAGCCATGAGTGCAGCATAAAAATGCTGTAACAATTCAGTCCGCCATTGTTTTTGAGATGAGAGCTTTGATGGACACTTAGAGGCATTTGGAGAGAATATGTGATGAAGCTACGGTTATGAGTGACAGGTTTGACTTGTTTGCGGTGCTCGTGGTCTAGCGGCCTTTATCTAGCTTTAATTGAAAAGAGCTGCTCAATTGCTAGACCTTAATTTGATGGCTTTTACAAAGGGTTGCATCCTGGGGACTGAGACAGGACTAATTAATGTTTGGATTGAATTACTCCATATTGTATAGAATCAGTCACTTGGCTTTAGTAGTTAGATTTTTAATAGTAAGCCTCATGGAGTTCTTGTCCTATCTGTTGGTGTTGTGTTGCTGGTCAAAATCAAGCCCTGTTTTGCCACACAACAGCAGCCGAGTACATTAAGAACAACACATGGTGATTTCGCCTTTGTTTTACTCCCCACAGCGAGCACTTGTCTTACAAAAACAACCTACGTGCTATTTCTGTGGTATCCCATTACTGATTCAACCCTCCCCTCAAATGACTCAGTCCCACACACACACAAAATAATTCACAGAGGGGAAATGCTTCATATAGATGCTGGAATGAGATTTAAGTGGAAACTGTGCGTTGACTTTCTTTGAATGTCATTTATTCCATACATTTGTCAGTTATCATAACGATACTTGACAGCTCTCCAGCGTTCGAAAGACTTCTTCACTTCAGGAGGGCATGGCCATCGTGTGGTTATGAGTGCTGTTTTCCACAAAACAATCACTTATATAGTATCTAGTTAGCCTAATATCACATTATTATTATCTAGGAAAAGCATTAGTATATGGTGTAATGAGAATGTAATCCATTTCAACTTAAAAAAAAAAAATAATAATAATAAAACTTAATGTTCCAAACAACATTTTTTTTTTTTTTTTCGTCGTTAATATAGTGAAAAGTCAATGGGTCCCAATGTTTTGTTTTGGACCCTATTGACATTGTATTGTTTTTTTTGTTTTGTTTTTTCCATAGAAGATAGAAAGTCATAAATGAGGACAGGATCAAGATCAGCTATCCCTTTAAGTGAATCAGTAATTTATTTTGATCGATCAGCTGACAAAACATGTTAACACTTTAGTATGGGGAACAATTCTCACTTTTAACTAGTTGCTTATTAGCTTGCATATTGGCTGTTTATTAGTACTTATAAAGCACATATTAATGCCTTATTCTGCATGACCATATTCTACATCCCTAAATCCTACCCCAAACCTACCTTACTAACTATTAATAAGCAGTAAATTAAGAGTTTGAGTCAAAAGTCATAGTTAATTGTGAATATGTGTTCCCCATACCAAAGTGTTACCAGAAAAATTACACAATTTTTTTTTTTTTATTAATTCAGTGAAAATCCAGTGGACCAAAACATTAGATGTAACCTAAGACACAAAGACAGCCACAGTTTTCATTTGTGCACAGTTTTCACAGGAACTTAAAAAAAAAAAAACCTCTTCTGCATGGCTTGTCTGGGCAGAGATGGGTAGCGGTTTGAATTGAAGACACAGCGGGTCTGATTCGTATGTTTCCCTTTGAGAGCGATGACAGTTTCATAAACGAGTAAGAAACGGAACACGTTCTATTTTTATCCTTCTGTTCATAGTCAAAAGACTACATTGTATGCTGTGTGGTGTTTGCAGGGTCTCTACTGTATTTTTAATTGCCTGTCAGTTTCTAAATGGAGCCTTTAGACAGATACATTTCCAGCCTCAGTTCATATTAAAAAGCTTCCTGTATTTCCAGGATGAGTTTCTCATTGGTATTAATGTGATCTCTTATCAATTAAAGAGTGCTAACCTTTGTGAATGTGGTATAAAAAAAATGTTTGTGCTGAAAAGAATAACTGAATAACTAATTTAAAACAAATTTAGTGATTTGTTAAACTGGATTGTGGGTTTTTTAATGGATTAAGGTGATGATACACGGGGCAACTTTTCGAGCAATGTTGCCGGGCAATTTTGCCAAACGATATTGCTTGGGCACTTTCCCATTGAGAATGGGCAAAAAATTTCTATCTGGATACTTTAGATCGAAATTTGTTGTCCATTCTCAATGGGAAAGTGCTCTAGCAATATCGCTTGGCAAAATTGCCCGGCAACATTGCTCAAAAAGTTGCCCCGTGTATCATCACCATTAAATTCAGGTTTTTGTCTGAATGTGTTAAATGGATAATTCATTGTGATCATTTACTCAGTCATGTCAGTTTGAATGACTTCATTTCTTCTTGTGAACACAAAAGAAGATATTTTTAACTGTTTTTGTCTATACAATGAAAGTCACTGGGGTCCAAAACCACTTTAGACCCCACTGAACAAAAAGTGTTCTTTGGACTGCAATATACTTCAAAATATCTTATTTTGTGTTCTACAGAAGAAAGAAAAACATAGGTTTGGAAACAACATGAGGGTGAGTATGATGACAATTTATTTTTGGGTGAATAGTCAATTTAAATAAATACATCCAGGATTTTTTTTTTTTTTTGGAAAAATAATTAAAAAGCCATAGTCATTTTAATAGCACAAGATTATAGACATTTATTAGCGTTACAGCAGTAAAATAAAATAAATTTAAATATGACAGGTGTCAGTACAGTGCTTTTTCTGTTCTGTCTTCTGCTGCTGAAAGTTCTGTGCTCAGGCCATGCGAAACTATCGAAGTTGATTTGCTGTAATTGCATTTGAGCAAAATGATTTGGATGTGCGTGCAGTTTCTAATTTTCATTGCATCCTGCTTTAATAAATGAATTAGGCATGTGTTTCCTGATGCGCACCCTTTCTTGAAGTCTCTGTCTAGCTGCTTGATTCTTGTGTGTGTGTGTGTGTGTGTGTGTGTTTAAATGCTCTGCATAAGCAAGAGATTTGATGAAGAAAGCGGAAGTATTTTAGTAAAATAAATGTCTATCGTGAGCAATTTTTTATCTTCTGCCTTTGCCTCAGCATCTTCAAAGCAAATGCAACAGACATAGTTTGTAAGGATTTCACATTCATCATTCGTACTTAGAAAGAATTTACATCTTCAAGAAGAAAAACAGCGTCTGCTGTGTCACATAATTGCCAGTGTTAGATGTGTCATTATAAGTAAAAGCAATATATGTGATTTATGTTTTTCTTTCAAAGTAAGCAAAGCATTTTACATCTTAATGTATTTTGTCATAATTTTCATTAATATATGTTAAAGGTGCTGCATGCATTTTTATTTTTTTTTTGTCTGAAAATAAAGCATCAAAATACCATAATATGTTTGCAGATATTTAGGAAACATGCTAGTTCACATACTTGTCTCTGCGTTCCATGTCGGAATGTCTGTTTTTGTTTTAGTCTGTGTGATCCCGCCCACTATCAATTTACCCAATAGTAATCCAACTTTCCAGATGGCAGAAAACACAGCATATTGCAGCCATGGAAGCCAGCAAACAAACTGGGTTAGAGGTCGCAGATTCTACCATACCTAAAAAAAAAGCCCCTGCATCCATCTAAAAAGCTCCATGAACAGATATTAAAATGAGGATAAATCAACTCATCAACTTAGAGTGTAAAGGCCCATCACCTTACATTATCAATTGCAGTTGCTCCTGTTGCTTCTCCTAAATCTAGTAACATTAGGTACGAGTCTGAGGAAGGGGCAGAAGAAAAAAAACTATCTCCAATATTTTGAATTTGGACTGCAGTACCCATTTCAACCGCTATCCTTTTAATATTTCATATACTGTATTACATAACCTATACTGCACTTTTGTAAATGTGATGAGCATCAGTCGGGTAATCTGATTGTTCTCTTTAATTATATTTGGATAATGCAGCTGATATGAAACATATATTGGTAGCAACATGAATCATTAATGCAATTAGACAGAGATACTGTGGTTACATTGTCTCTATTGTTGCAATAAGCAGCTGAGCGTTTAAAACTAGTACAGAATAGTGGTTTTTATAGCTGAGTTTATTTATTTACTGAAATTCAGCCAATTTGAAATGGCCAGCAAACCAGAACATCGTTGTATGGCTCCCATTTGGTCATTTTTGGGCTAATTTTCTAGGAAAATTGTATTTAGAAGAAGAAAACCTATGTAGTTTCCAAAATAGTTTATTAGTTGTATTATTGGATGTTTCTTCAACTTCAAGCACTTTTACTGTATGTCCCAGGAGTTGACTCTTTTTAAAGCTAAAATTTATTTTCATTTTTTTTTTTTTAATAATAGGCTTTATTGTTTTACCCTTGTCCCAGGCCCAGACTTCATATCTGAACATATGAATTGTCATTATCATGAATTATTAGGTACAACTGTGATAATATAAACAAAGAAATAAATAATCAGAGAATAATCACTAATATTTATTGTGTAGAAAGGATTTCTATCTTTCTATCTGTCCCTCATTTATGGCGTAATTTCCGCCACACAAAGTTTTTTGCAAAAGTTATAGTACAAAGAGACAGTATAAGCAAACAGTATAAGCGGAGATCATGTTTGAGACAAAATATGAGATGTGATGTGTGAATAAAACCAAAAAAATCAAGGTAAATATAACTAGTTTTTTATTTGTGCTTCATTTCTTGTGTGTATTTAGGATATATAAATGTTAACTGTGAAATTAGACTCAGACAAAAGAGTTATTAAAGCACAATATCTATTGACATTTGAGATGTGGTGGAAATGACACTATGGTGGGACAGATGCTTCATGACTTTTTGAAAACATAATAAATACAACAAAGTTCTCCTGTATTGTATCATTATAAACTTTTGGACATTTTTAGTTGACTAACTAGTTAAAGTATAAGAAAAAAAAGTGTCTTAAGAAAGTTTCTAAAAACACCCAAAATGACCTCTAGTTGAACAAACACCCAATTATAATGTTCTTAGGAACCAAAAAAGTTTAGCAAGGTTTACCACAGTGAAATAAACTTGATTTTTTTGGCACCAACAAACAATTGTACCATATGCGCATATAACTCCTTTGATTAAAAAGTGTGTGCTAAATTCTTCTGTTGTGTTTGGTGTGGCAGGTGGCTGTGTGAAGGGGGACCCCCAGGGCTGGACCCATGAGGAGTCAAAGAAGATGCTCGCAGCCTGGGCGTCTCTGCTCTTCTTAGTCATGTGGGTGAGAAACGCCACCAGTGGCCCGCTCTCATTCAGAATAGGTGAGTAATGTCTGCCGCTTTCAAGCTGTAAAGCACATCACTATCTATGGCCCGTATCTCTCGTTAGTCCTCACGCTGAACGGTGTAATTTGTAATCACTGTTAATTAAAGTGATGGGGTTTTACACCAGATTTGCTGCCTTAAGGCAGACTGTAACTCCTAGAATTAACACACTGGAAAAAGAGAATGAGCATGTGAACGCTGCTTGTTTTATGTTGATGTCGTAAACAAAGGCTAGTAGAAGAATTAACAGTTTGCAACACTGGAGGAAGCTGTGGTGAAACAGACTATGTCTGACTCATGGAGGTCACTCTCTATATGTGACCCATGCTGGCAAAATGAGTCAGAATGGCACAGGCTAATTTCGAGCTACAGGCAAAACAAGTGAAAAATGTAAATTTTGGTCAAATTGAGGTTTTTATAAAAATGATTTCATTAAGCCCTCGTCTAGTGTTTCCATTGCTCCAAACACCAATTAAACATCTAAAAATATCTTTATTTGTACGTTTTCTGAGAGGAGTACCTTTCCACGAAAGACCATGGAAAAATGCCGTTTTTCTCTGCTCGCTTCTGGATGACTGGCGCTTGCTCTCAGCGCAAGTTTGGTACCGTTTCAAAGCGCAGCATTCCAACTTTGTGAATATTCATAGCGAATTCACGATACCATGAGTCTGAACCAGTGAAATGTGATTTTCAAACGATCTTACTTGCGCTGACAGACAGATCTGAACCACACGCACAAAGACGCCTCAGACAGAGCGTGATCCCGATATACACATATACACAGAATTACAGTATTTCAAAAATATCTGTCTTGGCGAGTATTCAAGCAAACATTATCTGTTATGTCTTAAGTGAACGTTTGGTTAACTGTTGGGGTAAAACATCTGATGTGTAACATTATATTAGATACGTGTAGTTGGCCTACAGTAGGTCTTAATATGTAGGCTGTTTCATTAATGTTAATCAAACAATTGTGAAATCACGGGAAAAAAATTCAATATATATATATATATTTTTTTTTTTTTTTCCCTATAGATATGGGTTTTGATTTGGTTTGTGCCAAATTTGGTGGTATCACCAGGGATTTTAAGGTATGGTTGATATGTGATTTTGTTTTGGAAACTTCAGAAAACTTTAACTTGATTTTTCTCAAAATTGACTTTGCTGACTCTATTGACTTCAAACAGGTGTAGCTCAGTCACCTTTTGTCCGATTCCAACAAAGCATACATCATTTTGAAGGTTTTGTAATAGAGAATATGAGAATACACAAGAACAATAACTAATTTTTGAAACTTTGCTCATTGCGACTCATTTTGCCAGCACGGGTCACATATGAAGATTCCTATTCAGTTTACTTTTCAGGGAAATCAACCTATAACAAGCTTAATTATACTGTGGGGTCCAAAATCTAAAGCCAAACTAGGATTCAAAAAACAATTTCAGCCTAGAAATAAATCCCAAAAGTTTTAGGCTTTTTCAGATTTTATATGACATTAGGTTAATTGCAATACGCAAATTAATGACATTGATGAAAAGACCATCTTGTAGTTCAATGGAAGCCAGAGCATCTGACCATCTGTACAAAGTCACATGATCATTTTCAAATCATGCTGGATCACTTATTCATCAGGTTTTACACAAACTTGTGGAGTACATTAAGCTTGAGTGCTGTTATCTTTAGTGCAATAAAGGGACAAATCAAGTAGCAAGACATTCTAAAATTCATGGAAAATTTTCAAGCCAAATTGTTATGCTAATAATAGAATTTGTAATGAAGAAAAAACAAAAAACATTCTGCTGCAAAGGGCTATAATTTTTGGGTGAACTATCCCTTTAAAAATGAAGAAGTTACTCATATCAGCCTTAGCTTTACTGCCCTCATAGAAATACTCAATATCCAGTTCAGAGAGCAGTAGATGATGTAGTTTAGCAAAGGTATTGCATCATTTCAAGTGAATTATTTGAATAGTCTGTATAACGCAGTTATGTCGATCACAAGAGATTTCAAAACACAGCGTTGTACCGCCAGTGACGTTAACATCCAAAACTTTGTGCTGGAATTTTTTTATTTTTTTTTATTCACAAGAGCATTTCAGACTTAGCATTAATGTAAAATTACTTTCAATTACATCCTCCCAGAGAGAGTGCTAATAATGTCAGTCATAATGCTGAACTATAATTAAATGCTAACAAAAAAATTAGCAAAGGTCTCAGATACTCGGTTAAGAGATGTTGTTTTTGTGAGTTGTGTTTATTAGCACCCACACAGCCTCTGTCTCACTGGAGAAAAGCATTAAAGGACCTTCCCCTCATTAAGGAAATGAATGTTCAAAAGCTGTTTAAACTGACTTCATTACGGTTTGGAACGGCACCGGCTAGGCGAACCGAAAGAAAAAAGAGCGAGACGGAGGGAGAGATAGAGCAAAAAAGAGCCCATTTAATGTAGGTCTGGGCTTTCAATGGTGATGAGAATGCCGTCTAATCTATCTGGTGCCATATTGAGCAGTGCAAAATGTAAATTTAGTTCCAGCTGATTTAGGAAAGGGAACGCTTGTGATTTTTGCATGTGTTATGTGTACAAGTGTGAAGCAGTTAATTCACTGTGGTAAGGCTTGGTTGTGAGATGTTTGTGCTCTGTAAAAAGAACATTGATCTGCTTATTTGGTGGCATATTACAAAAACAATCCCTCTGATGCCAGCGGCTCAGGGATCAGATGAGGCGGCGTGCTCTCATCTGCACGAAACAAGCTCCTGCTTTCGTAGATCAATTATTAAGCAGCCGATGCGATCGCCGCCTCTCCTGAGCTTGCCTCTGTCATCTCCTTTGTCATTCTGAACAACACTGAACAAACCGCTCTCAACTTACCCGGGTATGGTTAGATAATTAACCGCCGCGGCTCTCCTCCTTCACTTCTCTCATGTCTCCTCACCTCCTGCACCTAAGAAAGCACCTCCGCAACAAACCCTGTTTATTGCTGTCTCATTTATTTGACAATTAATTAAAACGTGTGGTTTCAGTTTTTACCGCTCCGATGCAAAGCGGCTCTGTTGACGCTTGTGTAAATAGTGCGGGCGGCATTAACATCTTGTCTTTCCCAGCACGTTGACGGGATGCTGACTTCTCTGCAGGAGATGATATTTAACACTGCTGCCCCTCCAGGCCCAGAATGTCACTGGCTGGCTTGCACAATGAAAGTGTCAGGCCAAAATAGCATCACATTGCCAGGCAAACAGATACAGTATGTGGTGTTTGGATACTTGTCCCCAAATTGGGATGGGTACTGGTGTTCACACCAGGTTTCATAGCCTGTTAACTTTAGTGGTAGCTGGACACTCGGAGTGCTTATTTATTGCCTTTTTTCCCTATCTCATATTTTGTTAGTCATCTTAAATTAAGTATCATTTGAAAGCTTACACACTCAAAATTCATCCTGTGTTGTTACCGTTTTGAAATTAGACATTGCATTACCAGGAAAGGGTACTTTTGATAGGTGATAACCAAATTTGGAGGACAACTTGGTTAGACAAATCATCACCTTGGAATTATAAGGTTCTATCTGCATTCTGAGCAGTTTTGAGATATTGAGCTTCAAAGTTTTTGCATTCCATATAGCAAAAAATGGGGACTTTTGGAATAGGTCAAATGCAGATAGATAGAACCTTCTAATTCTAAAAAAATTCTTTCTGCTTGGAATTATAAGGTTCTATCTTGCAAAACATTAATTGAAGCAATAATTAAAAACAAAAAAAACAACAAAAAAAAAACAAACAGTTCACTTATTTGTTTTAAAACATAAAATTAGTGTTGTAACAATGTGTTGACATGCATGAGAAAGTTAAATTTAATGCTTTCTATTACATTTCATATTTTAGAATGTTTTTTTCTTGCTCAAGTTGAGCATAAAAGGCAGTGCTAAATATTTTGTCTAGTGCAGATGTTAAATTTAGTTAGGAATATGGTGGGTAATTTAACACATTATTGCAGGAATCATTTAAGTTTAAGTTTCCTTTTGTTTAGACCGAAAGCAGCTACTGTAATACATCTGACAGAAAGTGGGACAGGTGAAATGGCTTTCTCTCTAGACATCAGTATGGCTGAAATAACATGCTAATGTTTATTGTTGTAATTAAGACCCCATCAATTAAATTGTTGACTATTTGACCTTTGAGGCTTAATGTTTTAGTCTTGATTTTGCGTTTTCTGCTCTCTTTTTCACTGTCATGGAGCATTCCAGCGACATGACAAAGAAAGCTGATCCTGATTGGTCCTCGTGTGTGCATTCAAAGTGCTGATTGGCTTACAGATAGAACCTTATAGAACCAAGTTAGAGTTCTATCTTTGTAGGTAGAACCTTTTTGTTTTCTAAAAAAAAGTCCCAAAATGTACACAACGTAAAAAAAGAAACATCACATAATGTAAATAAGTTAAAACCTGTTTGATTTTTTTTCTTACATGGATCACAAAAGGAGATTTTTATACTGTAGCTGAATGTCCTGCTTTTTCATACAAGAAAGTAAATGGTGACCAAGGCTGTTTGGTAAGATTTTCCGTAAATATAATATAGCTTCTGAAGACTTGGAAAAAGTGTACAAATTGTGAGGACTAATTTTGTAATGCTTATGTGCTGCTTGTTTCTCCTTTTTGGTGCTTGGCAGCCTCATTGCACTTTCACAGTATTGAAGAGAATAGCTCAGAAATTCTGCTAAATTTCTTTGTTCTACAAAAGACGGATAGTCAAACAACATGATGGTGAGTAAATTATTATTTTTGGGTGTCTATCACTTTAACTAGTGTAACCACTAGTAAAATCAAAGATACTAGTTAAGTTTTACATCGGGCTTGAAATGAGAATTTGCCTAAATCACCTAAAAAAGGCATATCCAAAGTAAATTGCATACTGTTCTTGAACCATTTGGAGTATATGCATGGTTTTGGTCACTTTTGAAAGGTATGTGTACCACTGGTGGTACAGTGGAACGCTAACAGGTTAAAAACCAACTCCCCGCAACTTCCCTGATTTTTTTCTATTTCGATAATCTGTTTCACCCGGATGTACGTCACAGTACAAAAGAAAAGATCTGTCGCTACTTCGGTTACATTGTGCCTTTAACCAGGAAATTCCTGCAGAACTAAGTGGAGCTATCAGACAAATAAACAATGTTTTGATGTTGGAGCTGTGGCTTAGCAGTTAGCACACCTCACATATATTGAGCCGTGGTGCTGTGAGTTCGATTCTGGCTAGTGATATTTTCTTATGCAGTTCCATGCCCTTTCCTCAAAAACAAGAAATGCTTTGATTATTTTCGTGTTAGGAAATGCTTTTATTTATATCCGGATGTGTTTTTGAACGATTGTCTCTGGCTATAAAATGATAAGCTGTAAGTTACAGAGTTTGAATTGCTTCCATTACTTTTTTCTCATGTGTATTGAATAATTGACGGTGTGCCTGTTTGTCAGCCTCCAATATAATAAACTATGAGGATGTAAAGAAAAATCAATGCTGCCACCTCCCCTTCCCTCTCAATCTCTAAGTACAAGCGATCGTTCATAACACAACAAGAAAAAAGAAATTTATAGATTTTCCTTTGAATAGTACATTTTACCCCGCTCATTAAAATCTCAGACCGCCATCACTGTCACCTTCTGCTTCTAAAAGTCCATTCAGACATGACCTAATGTGCAATAGAGATAGCAACCGGAGAGCAGTGATTGACTCTTGTCTAAGAAGTAGATGACCCTCTCAGCTTTAATATACCTTCAAATGGTCACCAGTAGCTGCTTTCAGTCTCTAAAAGCACACAAGAAAGTGTGAGTGTATGTATGCAGGTGCAATGCAAGTGTGTTTGTTGTGTGTCTCCTGGGAGAGGTGGGATATAACTCAACTGGATCACAGCTGGTAAGGTAAGCTGCAAGGGGTTTTGTTTTGAAAGAGAGTGATTCATGCTTTATAGCTATGTCTGAATATAACATAAACCAATATAAGGATACCATGGGCTCAGTAAGAGTAGAAATGTACCTTGCTCTTGCATGCTCGCAACGATACTTTTAACTAGTGTCAAAGCATAAGAGAAAATAATTTATGCATATGGTAGATGCTTTTATCCAAAGGTTCAGTGCATACAAATGCACAATATTAAAATCCATGCTGATAACTATTTTCATGTTAAGGCCAATAACTGACAAATGGTTTACATTAAAATTCTATACTATTTTGTCTAAAGAAATAAAACATAAAGCACTAAAAAATAAAATTTTTCATGTTTCAAGTGAATTTAGGCATCCTAATGTACAGTATGAAAAAGGAATAATCATTTTCCAGTTTATTATCTAAATATTGCACTTCTCTAATTTTTCCAGAAGTGAGTTCCCTGGGATTTGTCGCTATAGCACTATTTTCTAGCATTTGATCTACAGAAACACCCTCACCAACAGATGCGTGTACAATTTTGTAAGCACTGGTATCCAGGTCTTTGACAGAATGATTGAGGCCTGAGTGTGTTGTCTGGATAAATGATTGGGGTAGTGCAAGTCACACAGTCAACATTCTTCTGATTGAACAAGCCTGAAAGGTTTCTGTTAGTTTTTGTGAAATGAACCTCAATCATGACTGAGTTTTATAACAATCTGATGGATTTTGTCATAACTTCTGTTAAGTGAGTGGCACGCTGTCATCCTAAGCTATTTAAATACTCAATGTTCTTGTCCTTGAGGGAAATCATTTGTGACATTTGACTGCTTTGTAAAAGCCTTTAGTCACTTATTCTCGACGGTGTACAAGGATATTTTAAGCAGTCAGAAATACTCCAGACCAATCAGGGTCATGTCCATTAGGAGGCAGAGTTTCACTGAGGGCCATGTAAAAAAGGGCTGTGACATTTACTCACTCTGAGCCAAACAGGGATATAAGCAACAGACAACACACCCTGCCAACTTCTGCCATCCAACAGAACCATTTGGCTCCTTTTGTGTCCATCCATTTAACACGACAGGTGCTGCTATTTACCTCCCCAAGTAGTCTAGTAATTAATTTCTCCCCAGAGGGTGCGAGTGTGAAGTGACCTTGTGTCTTTGTCTGACAGAGCTACTGTGGCACTCCACACATCAGTGTACGGGTGGTTGATATGAAATGTTTATTTTACCTGTCCAGGGTGATATACAAATGTGGAAGTAGTAAAGGTTTTAATTCTTACATATGGAATGTTTTTTTTTTTTTTTTTACTAGTAAATGTACAAGTGGCAATGGCCAATGAGCATGTCTGAAATTATAAAAAGGAGGATCTTTCAAAAATCTAGTTAAAATATAAGTGCTAAGTTCTTGAATTTATGTTGGTCGCAGACGTGAACATACCATTTTACTCACAAGGAAAAAAAATGTAATTGTGCTAAAAATGTCAAGTGATGCAACTGTCATGTAGTGTTTAAAGTTATTTTGAGTAATTGATTTTCTGTCAAGGGTACTACATTTAATAAAAAATGCTCATAATATGTGACATTTGGGGGTTAGTGGTTTAAAATGATGTCGGTTACAATTTGGTGTACAAATTATTCAAAACAATATATTTTTAAAAAATGCCCTCACTGTTTTGGTTTCTGAATTAATAGTCAAATATTTTGGCATATCAAAATTATTAAAATAATACAATTATTATTGTTGTTGTTATTTATGCCAACATTTCATTTTTCAAGTATATCAGTCTATTTCTTTTTGTATAAATTCCAGTTACACCACCAAAACGTTTGCCTTTAAATCCCACAAAAATATCAAAATAATTTAAATTGAATTTAACTTGGTATTAAATAATAAATCAAATCGATTGCCTTTATTGAAGAGATTTATTATTCATTTTTTTTTTTTTTTTTTTTTTTTTTTTAATAAATTGACTTGTAATGTATTTTTGTAGATCTGGACACAAAATGAGCAGTGTTTGTTCAGACAAAGTGTACTGTAGTTCTAATGGTTGCTATGCTCTTTGATATAAGCTTATACAAGTTACTGGATTACTGGATTGTCTCATCCTATTATTATTATTATTGCATTTTATTGCAAGTTTTGCAACCAAAAGTTAAAGTAATGATTAAAATCTGATTTTGACAATCAATAATTATTAAATAATTAATACAATTAATTAGAAATGGTCATAAACAGTCAAATGAATGTTTTTAATTATAAATTGATTTCTTAAAACCTAATTATAAGGGGTGACTAAATTTACTAAATTGTCATTTTTAATGTCGATTACATTAAAGTCTTAAAAACTGCATAGAAATAGAGGAAAAAACAACAACTAATAGTTATGTGCTGTGAAACCTAAAAATGTTGGTAACACTGTACAGTAAGTTCTCATTCCTTAACATTAGATAATGTATTAACTAACATGAACTAACAATGAGCAATACATTTGTTACAGTATTTATTAATCTTTGTTAATGTTAGATAATAAAAATCGATTTGTTCATTGTTTGTTCATGTTAGTTCACAGTGCATTAACTAATATTTACAAATACAACGTTTGATTAATAAGGTATTAGTAAATGTTGAAATTAACAAATGAGGTGGAAGTATTCTTAGTCCAACGTAACTAAATTTGTTAATTAATGTTAACCAATGAAACCTTATTGAAAGGTGTTACCAAAATGATGGTTATTCACAGCTATTTAAACTAGAATTATAGAAATATCTAGCTATATAATTTCAATTAAAACATGACTGCGGGGCTGTGAATCGCTTGGCACAGGTAATACTTGCAAACATATGTTTCACTTTCTTTGGCATGTAAACCCTGTCTCTGTAGTGTCTTTACTGGGGAAAGAAGCTGTGGGATATCGGGATACAGTATTAACCTGACAACATTTCTGTGCTTTAGCTTCGGGTCAGACTGCAGATCTGCTCTTGTGATATGTTTTCATCTGCTGAAAGCTCAAGGAATACAATATAAAATGAGAAATTCTGGGCTTGATATGACAACTCCACTTCAGCACCTCACTTTCTAATGTTTTACATTTCCTTTTCCTGACAAAACATTTTATTTTCCTGGATTTTGACTGGTTGGCTTTGATACTGTGGCGGTACCATTGTGCAGTGATGGTATCAGATGGTAATACCTTGGTATTTTGACATACACTACCATTCAAAATTTTGGGGTCAGTAGTGTAACACTGTTATTCAGCACAAGCACAAGATAAAATGGTAAAGACCAAATTCAAATAAATGCTGTTCTTTTGAACTTTCTATTCATCAAAGAATCCTGGAAAAAATGTATCACCTTTTCCACAAATGTATTAAGCAGCACAACTGTTTTCAACATGGATAATAATAAGAAATGTTTCTTGAGTATTCTTGAGTAATGAATTCACCATTTTATTAATTCAATAAAATTCACCATTCCGTCAAAGGAATAAATTACATTTTAAAATATATAACAATAGAAAACAGGTATTTTAAATTGTAATTATATTTCACAATATTACTGTTTTTACTCCTTATGGCTCATAGTTCCCTACAGAACATAAGGCTGTGACAGTCTGCTTCTGTCTTGTTCTGTCATTGGCAACATGTTTTGCTTTGCCCCATGAGAGGTGTAGTTCTTTCAGTTCAGCTTCTACAGTCCTCCTCCATGTTGTTTTTGGCCTTCCTTGCTTCCTTTTCCCAGGTGGTCTCTGGCTTGTAGCTATATTCGGGATGCATTCTGGTCCATCCGAAGGACATGCCCAAACCAATTTCATTCTACGGCGCTTGATCTCAATCACCATGCTTTGCAAGTTGGTCTTCTTATATCACTCAGCTTTTGAGATCCTCTTTGGCCAGAAGATATGGCAAATTCTCCTGAGGTGATTGTTGTTGAAAATCTTAATCTTTCAATCTTCCTCATGTCGCTCTTAATGACACGCCAACATTCTGACCCATACTGCAGAACAGATTTGACATGGCTATTGTATAGTCTCATCTTTGTTCTGAGACTGTTTTGTGTGGATTTCCAGATGGACTGGAGTCTAGTGAATGCACTGCGGGCTTTACCTAGCCTTGCTTTAATGTCCTTAGCATTGCCCTTGCTCAACAGACTGCCAAGGTAGATGGGCTCCTCAACATATCCAAGTAGACTTCCATTCAGAATAATGGGTTCATCAGATCTTGCGTTGATAAGCATCACTTAGGTTTTGGTGGTGCTTGTGCTGAGGCCTGTTTTCTTTGTAAAGTTGTCCAGTCTATTGATGTTCTCTTGTAGGTGGACATGCATAGATGTCAAAAGAGCTACATCTTCTGCAAAATCAAAGTCTTCAAGCTGTTGAAAGAGAGTCCTCTGTATGCCGCTTATCTCATGTTGTCTATCTCATGATCCAATCAGTGGCTACCAGGAACAGGATTGGTTAGATGATGCATCCTTGTTGTACTCAGATAGGTTGCCATCTAGGGTGACAATACACTCAAACTGCAGATAAAATGGTTTAATCAGTGTAACCGTAAGGGATTCCGTAGGTACGCAAGATCTTCCATAAGGTGTCAAGGTGTAGGCTGTTGAAGGCCTTTTTGAAGTCAATGAAGTTGATGTATAAGGGAACATTCTACTCCAGACATTGCTCAATGATGTTTCTTAGGGCAAAAAAAAAAATCTGGTTTACACAACCTCTCTCCTTCCTGAAACCAGCTTGCTCTTGTCTCAGCCTGATGTTGATGGCTACTTCAGTTCTGGTCAGGAGGATTCTGCAAAATACTTTAGATGGTATTGAAAGTAGTGTGATACCCCACCAGTTGTCACAGTTTTGGAGTTTGCCTTTCTTTGGAAGCTTGATGATGAGGCCCTTGGGCCAGTCTTCGAGGATGACGTCTTTCTTCCAGATATTCTAGAATAGGTCAGTGAGCACTCTGGTAAATGTGGTGAGGACTGCTTTAAGCATCTCAGCATGGATGGTGTCTGTCAATTCCAGTTGCCTTCCTGTTCGTGAGTACTTTAATAGCTGATGTCAATGACTGTTTTGACTGCATTCAAGATAAAAATAAATGCAGCCTTGGTAAGGGACTTCTTTCATAAATATTAAAAAAAAAATCTTACCAACCAAACTTTGAAGGGTAGTGTACATAATGATACTGAAATGATTATCATATTCATGTACTACGGTATTTACATGGTACTTCAAGGTACTGCAAGGAATGCCATGATACTACATAATGCTGTACTTTTTTTGTTTAGTGTGAGTTTTTCTGGAACATTTACATTTTACATCACTATTTCGACATTTACTTGCCTGGCAACAGGAAATGTGTCATGTAGTCTCAGCTGTTATTCACTAACAGGCTTGGCACATATATTGAATTAACACCCAAATAGTGTGTAGTCCAATACTTCCACTGTACAACTCATATTGCCAAAGATAAGCAACAGTGGCTGCTTTAAGTCAGTGTTAAAATCAGTCACTGAATTGACCCTGCAGCTCTATAGACCTATGTGACTGCAGGAGCAGTTGCTCGTCCTGTGGTTTAACTCTTCATCACATCACTGGACAGATCCTAACGCTGTGTCTGATCAACCGAATTTTTTTTTTTTTTTTTTCATTTATTTGAATCAATCCACAATCTGCCATTCTTTATAAGCCAGACAACAGATGCTCATTGCAATAGAGAAAGGGCGGTCGAGATAGATAGGGAGTGAGAGAGAAGGAAAGAGACATCCTCTCCTGGCAGAGCAATGATGCAGCCATCCTACTGTGGACGATGGTGTGTCCTGGGAAAAGGCAATCTCTCAGTGGGTGTCATTACCTGTCATTCAGGCTAACTGTGTCCAGTGGGTGCCCCCAGACAGGCCTACCGTAATTGTATAGGAGAGGGAGGGAGAGCGAGAGAGCACAAGAATGCAAGTGTGCTAGAGAGAGGCAGAGAGATGGCTTGATGGGTATCGGGAGAAAGCAGGCCGACGTGGGCTGTAGAGCTGACAAACAACCTCTCCGATTCAAAGGCAGCCGGAACAAATGCTGCGTCTGGATTAGGCTGGCAGAAACTGAAAGGCAGAATATTAGAGCTGCTTGATGGTCCTGAATGTGTTTCAATCATTAGCCATGTAGAATACATCCTAGAACAAAAGAATCACCTTGACGAATGTAGCAGAACAGAACACATGCACAGAACTGGACCACTGGTTATTTGAAGGATGTTTTTTGATTCGAACACAAAAAAGAGAAAACTTCAAAAGTAAAATCTCATTTATAGGGTTTCAATATTTTTCAGTTGTCTTTTTATTCAGGTAAGATTACCATAACCTTGATTTATGATATTTGTTTGGTATCAACATTATAGCTCACGATCTGAAGTCCTATTCATCTTGTACTGTACCTCTTGTATTTATGTTAGTCACGGTTTCTTGCACCAAAAACATTGTAATTTAATTTTGAACACTATTTTCCAGCCTCTCTATGACCCTCAGAATTAAAATTCTGTACCTTTATAAGTGGAATGTGCATTCATCTGTTTCAGTCAAGTGACTTTGCTGCTTTTCTGCCATATGTATGGCCATCATCAAAGTAATGGTGGTGAATACAAAAACAGAATTAGCAAGAAAAACCATTAATCATTGGATTTGATCTATACCAGGTCTCAGAAAATATTTTTATGGATCTCAGGTTATAGACTCTTCTAAACCACACTCAATGAGAAGAAAAATTAAGGGTTTTTCTGTATTCATTTTAAAGTATTATAGTATTTTATTAATATTTTACTCATATTTTGAATTGCGCATTTTATTGTGTTGTGTTTTAGGGTTGAAGAAAATGTCTGTAAACTTTATGGAAAAGGTATTATTTATATATATATATATATATATATATATATATATATATATATATGTGTGTGTGTGTATATATGTAAATACATACAATTGCAATAATAATTCCTCAAACACTCCTCAAACACGGTTGAAGAAAATGTCTGTAAACTTTATGGAAAAGGTATTATTTATATTTATTTATTTATATATATATATATATATATATATATATATATATATGTGTGTGTATATATATATATATATATATATATATATATATATATATATATATATATGTATATATGTAAATACATACAATTGCAATAATAATTCCTCAAACACTCCTCTCATCTGCCACTGGCTGAACAAACAGATAGCCCCTCCCCAAACTCAGACCATTGGTTTAGCCACTGTTGCCATGTGGGGTTGGTTGGAATTTTTTTTTTTTTTTTTTTTTTTTTTTTAAACAGAGCAATGTTTTGATTTTGCTGTAGTTACTTCGTATCATGTAGCAAATTGTGTCATCTACAAAACAGCAAGAAAAATCCTGTTTTCCCTGATTTGTTTCAATGAAAATTAGAAATGCGCTTTGTTAAAACTGTCTCCATAATTTACATCACGTTAGATGTTGTTAATTTACTTAATTCTTCTCTGCTCTTTAACATTGAACTTTGAATGACACAGGCAGCTTTTATAAGAACTGCTTTATCAGCAGCCCTGTAATGAGAAGATCTTGTGTTTCTGTACATTCGTCAGTAAGGGCAGGGGTAAAAGTCTTACCCTCCGGCTGGTCTTTTCTCCGCTTCGATCTCATTGATCTCCCACATTTGGACACAAATCTCAACCTGTGGTAAATTTACCTCAATTATTCATGAGAACACCTCACAGCAAAGTCCAGCACACAGCAGGCCTCATGAAGCTTTAATATGACAGCTTGTGAGAGTGTATTTAAACGAATGTGTGAAGAGAGATACTGTCACAAAGGTCAGGTTCCTCTTAACCCCTTCATTAGTCTGATGATTCAGTCAGTGAAGTCCCAGGACTTGTGGATGTGGTGTTTCTTTTTAGCTTTCTGAGTGTCCTTATACTGCTTACGATTCAACAGACAAATGTATTACAATGTAGGCAACAGATGGGCAAGGGTGAACATCATGGCTGTTTAAAATCAGTTCTATTTAGTATGTAATTACATATTATAGTATATTTATGCTATACATAGATGTGTTTTTGACCACCAGATCAGCATATTAGAATGATTTATGATGGATCATGAGACACTGAAGACTGGCGTAGTGGCTGCAAAAACTTTTCTTCTTTTTTTTTGTCCATTTTATATGAATTAAATTTCTTTTCATATTGACTATTAACCCTCATATTTAAACGCCCACCCTAAGATGGCATTCTAGTAACACTAGGCTGGTCCAAAGTGAAAAGCAGATGCCAAGATGTGGCCTCTGGAATGTCAGTATTAACCTTCTCTCCAACTGAATCCACCACTGCAGTCACATTGAGATGACACGTTGGAAATTGTGTGTCAGTCACTGTTGTGTCTCATCGTCTGGACTGTTTGTGCTGTGGGATTGGATTCATTTTGCGGAGGTTAGCTCTACGACACGTATGCGGCAAAACACAATAACTGACTCTCTAACTAATAGAATAAAAGATCTCGGCTTGTGAGATTTTGAGTTTCTGTCACAAAGGACTGAGGACAGACGGTCTGGAACAGTTACCATCCAGGCTGAATTTGCCACATGTGGAGTGTAATAGTCTTCTGTTATCAGTCTTCCTACAAAGAAAATGCGTTATTGTAAAATCAAATCATGAGTCTCATTCACACCGCTTATAATTTGTAGTAATGGAAAAAAATATTTTCTGCTGAGCCATTTAACCAGACACTCATTGTTTTCACTCTTGGATATCAAATAGATATTGTCTTAACTTTTCAATTCTGACTTCCCAAGTCAATATAGATGACAAAAATTCATCTTGAAACACGTTATCAGTTTTCTTTTTATACCTTAGAATATCCACCTAACCTGTCTCTCCTTATTATTTTCCATATAGCCAAATGATTTCTCAAGATAATTGCTATTCTATTTTGAGTTTCACCTTTCTTTTTCCTGATAGTAGCATAATTGCAGCATGTGTTGTATTTGATGAGTACAAGGCAGGTTGGTTCCTGAACACAGCTCAGAAGAACATTAGCAAGATGTATAATTTAACAAAAAATGTGGCACATCTCACGGTTTCTTTTGACAAATGGCACCTCACAGTTAGCGATCTTACATACACGGCTGAAACAACATTTCCCACAAAGTACATCTTGCCACAACGGTTAGAGTGGCCCAGAGAGGTGCTTAGCACAAGTGCCTGGAAGCTTGCCATGAGAGAGTGGTAAGGTGTGTGTACAAGCTGCAAAGTAGCGCTAAAATAACACTAACGGCCCATCGCACCGTGGAACCTCTCCTGCTGGGCCTAAAAAAGTTTTTGAGAGCAAGGTCTTTGACTGTACTCTCATTACTAAGTGAGAAGAGACCTCAAATCCTCACAATGTACAAAATTGTCATAATTTTAATGGTAAAAGTTCCCTTACTCTATACCCTGAAAAACTGTAATAGATCTAGTGTGACATTTCATCTAATTTTACAGTAAAATGCTGTTACAGTTTTTGGTGTAAAAAAGAACAAGTCGTCTTATAATTGACTGTTCGCAAAGACCCGCCCCCTTTAGTTACTGTTGCTACGTCCGACAAGCCAGGCCGCTCTCACGCCACACTTCATGTTCTCACGCAGTGAAAAATACATCGCGGAGCGAAGAGGAAAATCCGTAAATTGACATTTACACAATTGTCTGTGCTGTGCGCGGTAGACCAATCACAACAGACTGGGCCATCTGACCAATCAGAGCAGAGCAGTCTCTCGGAAAGGAGGGGTTTAAATAGACCTAATCATTTATTAAAGCTATAAAATTATTTCAGCTAATGAAAATAGTTTTTTGTTTGTTTGTTTTTACTGTAAATTTAAGTTCAATCTTAAAGTTAAGTTATTACGTTTTTTTGAACACACTGTAAAAAATAAAGGTTCCAAAAAGTTACTATTTAGCAAATGAAGGGATCCATGGATGTTAAAATTTATTCACGGAACCACAAATGCCAATAAATAATGTTTATTTTAAAGAAAGCAGGTGGGCTGCACACCATACAACGGTTCAGTGGTGCTCAAAAATGACAGAACGCTTGTAAGTATGACGTGCCGCATGCGCTCAGCATGTACCGCACGCCTTTGGATTCAGCCTTCCCGCCATGTACCGAAGGCTTTTACAGGTCACTGATGCCCGCCTTCTGTTGCTGGTTAGTGCTCAGATATGCAAGAAGCAGTTGACCCTGAAGATTTAATAAGGTGCTTGTATTCCCTGTGGAAGCCAGGGGTGTTATATATTTAAGGTGAGAGTCTGTCGCAATCTAGAGCTGCTCCCTAGAATCTAGACCATTGTATGATGAGCATTGGCCCGACAGTAACGTGTTGACCTTCAGCATGATAAAGCTAGCGAGGGCCTGTCAGTGACCCCAATCACTCATGCATTATATTAACAGTGTGCACACAGCTTGTGCAAGTTATCACAGTGCAGTGGGCTGTGTGATTAACACGGCCGCGGTAAACGTCGCCATTGTTTGTTATCTGGCCCATCCATTGAGCCACACTAGGTAATCAGTTTCCTCCAGCCATGTAAGTTAATTGGTCAGAACAAACGGAGAACTGTTGCTGTTATGAGCAATATGTCATTTCAAATATTTGAGCTTGGCAGCATGAAGACCAACCGGCGAGTTGAAATACATGGCAACAAGTTTTCCCTCGTGTAGCTTCTGTTTGTACATAACAAAAACAAGTACACAGTGGTTTTCACTGTGCAATTGTAGACTTTTCACACTGTTTGTGTCTTCAGTAAAGGGGCAGTGATATGCTTGTATATATTCTTCCGTTGAAAAGCTTGGGGTCAGTAAGATTATTTTGTTTTTGACAATCTTTAGTGGTCACCAAGGCTGTTTATCTTCAATGTCACGTGATCCTTCAGAAATCATTCTAATATGCTGATTTGCTGATCAAGAAACATTTATTATTATTATTATCAATGTTGAAAACAGTTGTGCTGCTTATTATTATTATTATTATTTTTTTTTTTTGTGGAAACCATGATACGTTTTTTTTTTTACTGTCATGCTTTATCAATTTAATATGCCTTTTCAGAATAAAAGTTTCAATTTTTTGGAAAAAAAAAAAAAACTAAAAAAAACAGTTGTTGATATTTCTTTCTGTACACTCATAGTTTTGATTAGAATACATCACATCCAGTTCAACAGTTGCATACTTTGTTGTCGCATTACATTTCATATTTCGATATTTCATCTGGTTATGTTTCATAGTATTTCAGCATATTTGAAGCTCATAATGGATTTGAAAATCTTTTCCCTTTACATGGTCAGAACTCCATGCAGCCCCTGTGCGACTCTTCATTGATTTCCGGTCTATTGTTTGATGGAAGCAGTGAATAGGCAGCTTGTAAGTATTGCATTCTTGAGATGCACTTTAAAAAAAAAAAAAACTTTTTTACCTTGACATAGATCACACAATGACCAATACGGCAAAAAAACAAAACAAAAAAACACAACAGACAGAATGCAATATTGCATCCTTTATCAATGTCCCTTATTAGTGAATTTTTGATAAAATGTTTTCTTTTCCAGAGTAGAACAGAGCAAAATACATCAAAAATACATACTTTGATGTTAGTTACCAAGTCTTATTATTAAGTTTGCCTTAATATGAGAGTGAATTTGTACCAAATTTTTATAGCTAGTGACATACAGGTGTTAGCAGATAGATTATCTTTGTGAACAAGTCATTAAAGACTGAGCATGCTGAGATATTCTGATTACAATCTTTCATTAAGCTGGAGACTTTCCAGGTAGCACTTTTCTCAGCATGCCCATGTTTGTAGACTTGTAGAAGTAATTCAGTATCCTTGCTTCCAGGAGATTTAGGTCTAACTGGTCAGCCTTCAATGGCTGTGTTTACCAAAATTTAATGAAAATCACCAATTTTAGTTGCCCAAAATAATTGCTCAAGTAGCACATTACTTAGCACTAAATCCCTTCTTTCTAGATACCACTGGAAAAGTTTGCTTTCTGAAATAATGTCTGAAATTTGAATCTAAATATACAATTAAGATGTACCTTCTTATGTTTTAAATATATACTTTAAGTATAATTTCCAGTTTAGATATATTTTATATGCATCTGCTCATGTAGATGTACTTAGAAATTTGTGAGATTTAGATGTTCAGGCTGTTTATAATGTTTTTTTTTGTTTGTTTTTTTAAGTTAATAATGGTTTTTCAGTCTGTTCATTCTTTTTCTTTTCACTAGTTTGAACAGCTCTCCAGGCTTCTTCTGTAATGCACCAGTTTATGACATTATGTGTAGTCTTTGGTATATAGTCACGACCTTGCTGAAGAAAAAGATGATTGTTATTTGTAGTGTGTAGCATCACAGAGAACATCCTACTTGCATTTCCTCAAATTCTGCTGCTTTGGAGAAGCTGGTGATAAATTTCTTGTGGAGATATAGTGGCATTTAGATTATTTTCTAGACTTTGCAGTGTTTGGGGGTCTAATGCCTCATTGCTACTCCCATTATTTATTGTGAATGTCTATATTACATGTATCTTATATTTACATTTAGGAATCGCTTTTATCAGAGGTGATTTACAAACAAGAAAAATCTGTGATAAAAACTTGTCATAAAGGTGTGATATTCCAGTTAAATAGCAAAACTGTAAGGTTATCTGCTTCAAGAACAAGGCTGTTATCTTACTCGCTAATGAGATATATATGCGTTATTTATATGCGTAATTATATATGCGTATATACAGAAATAAGCACTCTTTCCCTGCTTATTGTGCTTCAATGGTTTAAAAACACTTGTTTTTAAGCAGCAATGCTTAAAAGCGCATGCAAATGATATGCTTTCATGATGGCGCGGCACAGCAATGTCACATGAACACGTATCCGTGATAGAGACGATAGTCCAAAATCTGTGTCGGTTGACAAATTTCTACTGGTTAATCGTGTCTACCAGTATATTGTAAACGTTTTATTGATCCTTCCACACTGAAATGTACATTACATTTGAATTTTACTAGATGACTCTGTACGTCAATGATTATTTGAATGGATTTGCAATGCAATCATCATATCAAAGTACATCAATATGATACTATACACATTATTATAGGCCAGGATTAAAAAGTTTTTACGATATGTTACTGGGAGACCCTGCTCCGTCTTTATCTACCAAGATATTCCTGCTCTACAATTCCTGGAAGTATATGATGAGATTAAAATACATGAAACGATTATTGTTATTGTTCTTTTCATGCCTCTCAAGATGTCATCTCTTCCATAAAGCAAATTAGTTGCAACACTGGACAAAACAAGAGTTCTCTCTTGAGGTTTTATACACTAGTTGTTTGATTGTGTGAGTAAATTACCCCATTAATCATGTACTGTATATTTAAAAAAAGATAAATCAGCAGCGCTTGTGGCAGAGAGCTGATGCTGAGCATTGAGTTCACATTAGACGGAACTGGGCTCTGCTTCAGTCTCCACTAAACACTCCAGAAATGAAAGTGAGCAGAAATGGATCTTAGTCTCTGTTTGGGATCTTTGAAGAAAATTGAAAAAAGGTTAATTTCCATGTTCCATTTTCTCTTGCCATTAAGCTAGACAAGAAACGAGTTATCCATGATTTATTCTCAACACCTATCTTTAACACAGAGTGCAGCACTTCTGGGACGAGAGGACTGACTTTAGGCCTACAGGCTTTTTCACACCAATTCTTCAGCACAAAAAAAAAAAAGGAAAAAACTGCATGATTCGATTTTTAAAAGGAATCTTTATGAACTCCTTTAAAGTGTCTGAAATGCTACAGGTACTATATATATATATATATATATATGTATATAAACATATATAATCAACCAACATGTTATGTTACGTTATGTTTATGGAAAATGTATATTTTAGGTCTCATTACTTGGACACCAAGATAAAAAAAAAAAAATTATCATTTGTTTAGGTCTTCTCTAGATCATTTTGAATGGTCCTGCTGTGACAAATGAATTTTTAAAAATACAAATATTCTTTGTAGTCTCCCAGTTAATATTATCATGCATAATAATTATTAAGAAAGGAAAAATGTTCTTTGGAATCATTTTAGATAGTATAGCACGTCACACTGAATTATCATACTTATCATACTATACACACACACACACACACACACACACACACACAGGTTTGTTTTTGTGAATTGTGGGGACATTCCGTAGGCGTAATGGTTTTTATACTGTACAAACCGTATTTTCTATCTACACTACCCCTACCCCTAAACCTACCCATCACAGGAAACTGTGCACATTTTTACTTTCTCAAAACAACTCATTCTGTATTATTTATAAGCCTTTTGAAAAATGGGGACATGGGGTAATGTCCTCATAAGTCACCCTCTCCTTGTAATACCTATGTCATACCCATGTCATTATACAAATTTGTGTCCTGATATGTCACAAAAACACGCGCGCACACACACACACACACAATGTCATGCTTGGTTAAAAGCATCTGCAGAATACAAAGTGTAATCCATTTTTTTATGAATTCAAATAATTTATTTAGACTTATAAAATGGTTAGTTCCTGTCCTTGATTCTGATTGGTCAATAGCTGTGTATTATTCATGATAAAACATGGCTATGACCGCTTCACTCAATGGTTCTGTGTATCACTACACAACACCCTTAGCAACTGTTTGTTCTCAATTGATATTGTTCATTGAAGCTTACTGTATTGTGTAGAAGAGTGTTGTGAGAAAGAGATCGAGTGAGCGAGTTTATTACCTGCATTCAGATTTAGCATTTTCCTTCAGGTCAGTCCTATGTTCATAATAAAAAATCTGTTTAAATGTCCGATGTATTATCTTGTCCTTTTAACAGTTAAGGGGTTTTCCCATGACTGACAGCACTAGTCAAAGCATTTGTCAGTTGTGTCTTGGTCCGTGTTCACAACAATTCAGTCTTTTCAATGTAAAAGTCTTCGCTACTGACTGACACACTCATAAAGACAGTCTTTGCCACCATCTAATGGTGTAATAATGTAACTTCTGTTGCTGTTCACGGTCAGGGATTATTTTTTCCGGTGGAAGGAAGGCTTTTAGTGATAGTTTACTTCATGAAAGTTGCATTGATACATATTTTTGGCTTAAATATTTGTATTGTGGGGCAACCATTTTATAAAAGGGGCTTCGCGTCGTGCTTAACAACGCCCTTCAGTCATGACTTATTTACAATACAGCACAGCCTCTCATACCTTATTGCTTAAATGCAAAATTATGAATAAACTACATCAGGCTTGGTGTGAGTAGTTTTGGATTAAAACAATTCTTTGCAGGTATTTTATATTTTCATTTTGTTTTGAAGCATTAGTCTTAAAAACCTAGGCCACACTGGGTACTTCGACTTGCATTGCACATGCACATTGTGCAGCTTATCCCAAAGTGATAAAGATGCCTGTCGTTTTGTCATTTTGAGGCAATTATAGCTTTCGAGAAATGTGATGGAAAGAAATTTCAGTACCACAACATATGTTTCTTTTAATGCAATCTGAAGATTAGAAACAAACTAGAATGAGATAAATGTTATTCTAATATGAAATGAGCTCTTTCATCAGCTCTACCTTTTTAACAATCTCTAGACTAGGAGTCCTTGATATTTTATTCATGTATCATATTCAGACATTTTGGAGTGAACGCTTTTGCCTTAAACATTATTATGGGACACAATACATTGCATCATTCAAGAGAACTGTATAGCCTCAGGTGGATCTTAAATGAAGGAGTTTAGGATAGGAGAGCCTGGAGAGAGAGAGACAAGACAAACACAATGCCAGGAAGCATTTCAATCCTCTTGCATGGCAAACACTGGGCAGCATTTCAACAGTTCTTTCTTTTGTGCTGGCAGCGTCTGGTGGAGTGTATTAGAAAAGCTGAACAGATCTCTCCACTGTCAAACCCACCTTAAAACACGTCCGTTTACTGTCGGCTGAGTTGTTCTGGGTAAAAGACATGAATTAAAAAAAAAACAAAAAAACTGGCAGTTCTGTTCAAAAATATCTCCCACCTGCATCCTACCTGTTCACACCTCAGTTCAGTGTCTTTTAAAAAAAGAGGGGCAAGAAACACTGAGAAGCAAAGCTATTTTCCACCCTGTCAAGATGAATGGCCATTTGCGGGTGGACAGGAACGGAGATGTATCCTCGAAAGCAGCTTTTTAAAATGCACTTAGTCTGTGCCATCTTTGCTCTTCTGTGATTTTGGCTGAACTGGAGTGGCAGTCCTGATTTTCAAAATTCAAGAATGTGGGTGCCAGACATTGACTCTATAAACATGGTCACAATCATCAGGATGTTTGATTTGTATGTCTGTACAAGTTCAAATCAGAGCACAATTTATTTATTTACCTGTGGAATAATGCACTATGACTGTACCTGCCTGTGTATTGTTTTTGGCAGCAGATCTACCTATAATGCACTGTGAATTCTAATGCACAAGGAATGCACAAGGTCAGCTCAGATGTGCTCTGCTGCCTTTGAGGTGATAACAGGGACCTTGACAGTGAGAGTCTCATTAAGACCCACCTTATGGGTCTGTGGCTTACTGTGGGGATGAATGGTTATACTTCCTCTTTTAATCACTGGACCATATGAACTAATCAATGCAATGCAACTCCCAAACCTCAAGCCCAACCCACATAATCAATGTGAACACTTTGGACTGCATAAAAGAGGCTTAAACAATACCATTGTGCATAAAGCTCAAGTCATTTTCAGTCATTAACAGATTTAACAGATGGCAGTGTTGTTCCAAATTATGTTATTGTTGCTCAACTGGTAGAGCAAAGATTTAAAAAATTCGAAAGATATCATATATTACATTTATTTAAAGGTGCCCTACAATTTAAAATTGAATTTACCTTGACATTGTTGAATAATAAGAGTTCAGTACATGGAAATGACATACAGTGAGTCTCAAACACCATTGCTTCCTCCTTCATATGTAAATCTCATGCGTAAAAAACACTACGGAAAAACAGGCGAATCTCAACATAACACCGACTGTGACGCAACAGTCGGGATCATTAATATGTACGCCCCCAGCTTTAGACAAGCCAGTATTAACGTCTGGAGCTGCATAGCCGAATCATCAGAAGTTATGCAGGTATTGTGAAGCATGCAAGCAATGACGATAGCAAAAATGGCAGATGGATCGATAATAACTGTTCATGATATCGTGATATATTTGTAAATTGTCTTTCTAAATAATTAGTTAGCACTGTGCTAATGTACTGTTAAATGTGGTTAAAGTTACCATTGTTTCTTACTGTATTCACGGAGATCAGAGCCATGTCGTTATTTTCATTTTTAACCCGAAAGCGCTTGGTCTGTATAATTCATAAACGTATATCTGCATTCTTTATGAATCTCTCCAACAGTGTAGCTTTAGCCATGCAGCATTATCAAACTCATTCAGAATCAAATTTAAACATCCACAATATGCCATACTTACGTGATCTGATATTCTATTCATTTTGGGAGTTATATTGTAAACTTCAGTATTGTTTATGCAATGTTTAATGCAGTTGCGAGCTTGGGGGCTGTTTTCTATGTTAATATATTGTGTAATTTATATGTGTAATTTATTCCTGTGATGGCAAAGCTAAATTTTCAGCATCATTACTCCAGTTTTCAGTGTCACATGATCCTTCAGAAATTAGTCTAATTTGCTTATTTTCTGCTCAAGATGCTTATTTTCTGCTCTTTAATGTCATTAGACATTAATGACTAATGACTAATGACAGTCATTTCCAGCACCGGCAGGAAATGACTGAGGTGCTCTTGAGCAAGGCACCGAACCCCCAATCGCTCCCTGGGCGCCACAGCATAAAGGCTGCCCACTGCTCCGGGTATGTATCACGGTTTGCAGTGTGTGTGTGTGTGTGTGTGTTCACCACTTACTACTCTGCTCCTAATGTGTGTGCACTAACTTGGATGGGTTAAATGCAGAGAACAAATTCTGAGTATGGGTTACCATACTTGGCCTTCACGTGTCACTTTCTTTCATTTTCACTTTCATTAGGATTTAGTGAGGTTGTTTTCTCACCTAGGGCACCTAGATCACCACCAGGCCTCTAAAATCCCTTTTTAACCCTAAACACAATTGCCGTCTAGTCTACAAACTCATCTACAGTCTCAGTCTGAGCTCACTGGCCCATACGCTTTTACGTTAATAGACCAACATTGCTTTTGAGTTTTCCTGTCGTCTCTGCATCACATTGCCTCGATTTTTTTGTGGCTCCGGCCCTCTCCCATTTGTGTGTGAAATGAAGTGTAAGAGCGACATTTCCACTATAAACACCATCCTCGCACAGCGTACAGTCAGGTATTGTTTGCTCTGTTGGCATCCGTTTTGTCTGTTGTTTACGCTGGCCTGGAATCATCAGCTAGAGTCTCTGGAGCCGTGAGAGTGTGGGGGTAGGTGTGATTCTGCATTAAACGCTGGTGAACGTCTTCATAGTAATGATGTAGTATGCGTGTGCTTGTTTTTGGTGAATTTACGGTGCAACTGTCCAAGGATGGCAGGAAAAATAATAAATCCCTAGGTCAGACGTAGACTCTAGAGAGGCTATTACTGCAACCTGATCTTTAGTGGATGTGCAACCAATTGAATTTAGTTCACTGCAATTCTCCATCACACTCTCCATGTGAAAAAAAAGATGAGGGGGGACAATTTGGTGCTTAGCTTTGATAATGCACTATATGGAGTGCACTTTCCGTGCAATGTAACAGGGATTTGTATGCTTAGCCTTCGGTTTACTGTAGGCAAGATAAGCACAGAGAGCAGAAAATAAGAAAGAGTGCAAGTCTTCATCGTTAGTCTGGGCATGCTGCTTTCCCCTGACATGTTTTATACACTTCATCGCAGGAGGGAATGTGATAACCAAGTAAGGGAACAATCTTTAATTATTGTTTTATGTTATTTAGAAAAACACCGGTGAGAATGACGACAAGAGCAATGACTTCACTTAAGTGATTGTGTTAGTAAAGGATATGTATGGGTACATCGACAGCAAATAAATAAATAATAATAATGAATACTTTATACACTATCATATGGTCACTATCACTTTTTACACTATCAAGTCGTCCTGAGGAGTTCGTATTTACAAGTTAGAAAGTCAGGTCAGGTGCCAGCGTCAGGTGAAAAAATTCAGCAAATATTTTTAACTCTATAGAACGCAGTCTAAAACCCTTGCCAAAACCCTTAATGATCAACCATTAATCTGAATATTCACTTTTTTGGTTAGATAATGTTAGTAGCTTTAATAAGTCCTCTAAATGGGGTTAGAGCTAAAGAAAATAAAAAAGATCATTTAAATTCAAGGTCAAAAAAGTCAAACTCAAAGAGCACTTAATCTAATGTATTATTTCTAATAATCATGCACTCTCTCTTCTGTATAGAACCTTAATGGGTTCTGTCTGGCACTTCATATATAAAACCTTTTAAGGCAGGAACACACCAAGCCGACGCGCGACGAACTAGTGGCGTCAAAAGCAGACTGCGGGGTTGGCTCACGTCAGCAGCGTCTGGGTCCAAAGACAAACCAAACCGACGCTCGACAGCCGACGGCCAAGTAGCACTTTAATAACAAAAAAATTTAATAATCTGTTAAACATAAAGTATTATGCGTAAGCAATAAGGTACTCAAGGCTAGTGCTGTATTTTGAATAAGTCACGGCTGAAGGGCGTTGTTAGGCACGACGCGAAGCACTAGCACGATACAGCACTAACACGATACAGCACTAGCCTTGAGTACCTTATTGCTTTTATAAAACGGTTACCACACAATACAAATATTAAAGCCGAAAATATGTATCAATGTAACTTTCCTTCCGCCGGAAAAAAATAGTCCCTGACCGTGAACAGCAACAGAAGTTACATTATTACACCATTAGATGGTGGCAAAGACTGTCTTTATGAGTGTGTCAGTCAGTAGCGAAGACTTTTACATTGAAAAGAATGAATTGTTGTGAACACGGAACAAGATGCAACTGACAAATGCTTTGACTAGCGCTGTCAGTCACGGGAAAACCCCTTAAATGTTAAAAGGACTAGATAATACATCGGACATTTAAACAGATTTTTATTATGAACATAGGACTGACCTGAAGGAAAATGCTAAATTTGAATGCAGGTAATAAACTCGCTCACTCAATCTTTTTCTCACAATACTCATCTACATAATACAGTAAGCTTCAATGAACAATATCAATTGAGAACAAACAGTTTAAGAAAGATGCCGACCTATGCAGACAATCACCAGATTATAGTATGTCACTTCTCAGACATTCCACGACCTGGCAAGCACCGATTCAATATGTTCAGTTGGCGAAAACAAGCTTTCTTCCATTGCTTGTAGTTTGTTTATTTATTTCTAATTTGTCCTTTGAATTATTACTTAAAGCATGTTAAAGTCAGCTTGAAACAGATTGTCTTTTCTTCTCTATCGTGACGTATATCTGAGTGAAACGTCTTCTTGAACAAAAAAATAGAAGGCAGGATTTAATATTTGATAAGCAACTTTACAGTACTCACTGTTTCCTGTAGCAGGTGAAACGTGTCACGGGATGGAGCAGAGGCAGATTCTGGGCATTGTATGTCTCTCCTCCTCCTCTATAGTGATAAAGTGTGCGAAAAGGGATAAAAACAGGCAAGTGAAGATGTAAACAATTACCCTGCACAGGCTGCACTCCAATGGCAGGCAGGATGAGCAATTGGTGCCATTAATACCATCATTATTCCCCTGTCTCTAATGGCCTCCCTTAGTGAACACACACATTCACACACACATACAACTATTACAGCTGAACACAGATTCCAATGTAAGCACACTCAGACACGTAGATCACCGGTCGTGATCAATGAGAGGGAAACGTTTTTACCCTTTTCCTCCTTATTTAGCATTCCTCTAAAAAAAGAGCTTAAGTGTATGCCATGCGCTACAGTAATAGTCACATAAAACTTAAAACTATGAATTCCAGATTCTCTCACAGCTGAAATATTATAGCCAGTGTTCCAGGATAAAGTCTTATGGCCTAGCAAATGTTAAATAATGCAGACTGCACATAACAGCCCAGGTTTTCCACATTTAGCTTAAATGAACATTACAAGAGATGCTGCACTAAATTTGGTTGAAATAATTATTTAAATAAAGCAAAAATTAAATCAAGACCTAAATATTTAACAATTTGGGTTTTCTTTTACTACAGGCACTTTTATGTACCAGGGGTTGATTTTATTAAAACAGATTTTAGCTTTCGAAACGAAAAGTAAAATAAGTGTAAACATTTCAATAATGTCTGAAAGTGATTTATATACATTTTTACAAATGATCAATGCTTTATATTCTTTTTTTGTGTACTTGGTTACCAAAGAAACGTTTAATGATTGTCATTGAAGTGCTTGAGATGAAATATGAGTGTGAAGAAAATATTAGAAAAAATCTAATTTAATATATCAGAATATTTTAATTGTGAGTTATTTCCTGTCAAGCTGTAAGTCAAATTATGCAAAAAGTGTGAAAATATATAATTGTGTGTATTTAGGATACAAGTTATGCTAATGAAATTAGCATGCATTAGCATTTCTGATTTCTTCAATGATTACCTTACCATACATGACACTTACAGTACATGACATTTTTAAATGTTTTAATTAAAAATCTGAACATATTTAATCGCATACATCATGTGAATAATTGTACACATTTTATTTATTTTAAATGAAGATTAATGGAAATGTAATGGAAATTTCTGAACCGTTTTAACTCATTCATGTTGTATGAAAGGCACTCCTACACTTGTGGTCATGCTGTTTGCAGTAGTGTAAATAGTTCATTGAATCATGTAGTGTTATTTCTTTCAAAGGCTTTGTGTGCGGAGGCTTTGAAAACAATTTATTTTAATGCTCAACCAGGCATTACTCATTTTCCACATGTAATTTCTCTAATTCCCTTGCCAATTTGACAACAAAAAGACCTCCTAAAAGGTGTAAAAACTACTTTTTTCCCACAGACACAAAAAGACATGTGACTGTGATGTCCATAAAGCAATCAGCGTTTTGATTTACTGAGACCTTATGCCCTTCAGCGATGGATTCTGTCATCAACGGCTTGTCCAGGAGCTCCGCTAATTAGCGTCATTGCTGGAATTAGACGACTTGCTGTGGTGAAAATAAAAATTTAATTAGAATCTGTAATTAAAAGTTGATTTACGAGACAGATCATTCCCATTCAAAGATAGATGATATATCCATTTAAAAAGCCTCAGTGCAGAGAACATCCATACAGAATCACATGTGAATGAGACCTTCATCAGCCTATTTATATACAAACAATCAAGCCTTTCCAGATGGAGAGGAATGCGGACCATTAAACATTATTGATAACCTTGAAATCACTTTTGTCCCAGCTTGATAGCAAACTGAATTTAAATCAGATTTAAGCATATTTTATATAAAGGATCAGAGAGGAGGAATACTAATATCTAGTCTATTCCCATCAGTGACAAGGGTAAAAGGCCAGTCAATAATAAAGTCAAACAACCTTCGAAAGCATTTTAAGACTCACTGTTCATCATTTGACAGTGCAGATCCCTCTGTAAAACTGTGATGTTGGTCACTGAAGTGCATTATCTCCCCGGTCTTTACTTTTGCTGTAGTTAGATCCTCTTTCAGTCTCGATTAAGTGAAGTGAAGAGTAGTCTCTGAGATGTTCAAATCTGATGTGTAGATACTAAGGCTATTGATTTAATATTATTAATTTAATTAATTAGTTATGGAAATAAAAAAACGTGAATAAAATGATTTAATGCACCTGCCCCTCTTACATTTCATATAGTTGATTGGTGACGAACATGAAGCAGAGCAACAACTCAGTGCATTATGTAGCCTATAGAATGTGGTTATAATGCCCCTAAATTTCAAGATATTGGGGCAAAAATGCCCCTCTATGAGTTTTTGTCTCATATTTATATCATATGACAGGCCTATAGTTAAGCAATATTACATGATTGCTGTTTTTGTCCTGAATAGTACATATGCAAATGTGATATTGATTTTATACAACAGTTCAATAAATTGTTAAAAAAGTAAATATTATATTGTATTATATTTTAGACACAATATTGTATGTTTTTGCTAACTGCCAATGAAAATATTACTTATAATGCTAGAGCAGAACTGTTGTGCATCTCCGAGCAACACACAGCGGTGTTTCGTTTCTGAATGAATCTGCGTTTTGAGCAAATCAATCAGGTTAACCAATGATTCAAAGTCCAAATCATAAAGAGAACCATTCCTGAATAAATCAGTTGCAGCTTCTAAAAAAAAATCATGGCCATTGCAGCCTAAAAGTTTGTGTAATAAATTCTCTTTTAAATCAAAATATTTGATGCTTTCTCATTTAACACAATAATGACTTTAAATTATCTTTTGGGGCCAAATTTGATGTGCAATTAATTTGCAATTAATTAGATGAATTATTTGGCACATCATGTAATTAATTAGATCATTTAAAATGTAATCGCTTGTCAAGGTAAGCAGCCTTATGCAGTGTTGTTGGGCTTTCAGGAGGTTGTGTGCTCAGACGGCCAATGTATAGATAAGCTAAGCCCCATGACAGTACATTTTATTCTTGCACCGTAAAACTCCTCTCCTAAAGGACAAACATTTCTTAGCATTAGTGTTAGTTACTGCCTTTAAAAAGCTGTACAAATCAGATATAGGCTTTTGAATTTAAACCTTTTTAACCTGTTGAATATTCCTAACAGTATGGTAGGTGGTGACAAGTAACTGTCTTTGTATTATATATTTAACTGTCTATATAAGTTATATATATCAGCCATCGGCCACCCTGCTCTCTAAGATATCAGCATCAACCATCAAAATATTTGGCCATGACTGTATAATTTGTGGCGCAGTCTGTTAACATTGGCTCAATCAGAAAGTATATGTTAGTTTAGCAAACCATGCTGTTGGTCTAATTCAGTGTTTTTTGTTTGTTTGTTTGTTTGTTTTTCCTAATTTAAAAAAACAAAACAAAAAAAAACGTATTGGTAAAGCATCCTGAACACATTTTTTTATTCTTCACTGGCCTAAAAGATGGAAAATAGTTAAACATGAATCATCTTTAGGTTTTTATCACATCATTTTATTTGCAAATCAATTCCACCAGAATATTTTGTGAAAATACCTTAAAAGGTAAAACAGTAAATACTTTAAAGCACGTAATTAACGCTATTTAAAAAACAAAACAAAACAAAAAAAAGCATGCATTTAAAATCCAGCATTCTGACAAGATATACTAGCAATACCTCCTATAGCCACATCATGTACAACATGAAGCTCTTTTATGTTTGTTAAAACTTAATGAGTGCGCTTTAATGTCATTACTGTTGACAGTTTGTTCATTGATAATCAGTCTTGTATAATGGCTGTATAAATGTCACAATCAAGATTGCTGCTTTGATGCTGTTCAAGCCTCATTTGGATCTAGCGGTTTAAATGGAAAAGCATATTAAATGGCAGTTAGTGCGCTTAAAGGTGATGCAATTGTCCATTTTATCTGCATTCAGTCACCCTGGTTGATTAAGTGTGTGATGATGCTTATTTAATAGGCACTTGTATAGTGGACGACCCATTTGAGTGATGAGTTCCTCTCTTCTCACAGTACCTCCGTCCTCCATGGCTGGTCTGTTTTGACTACTGTTAGCCAATGGTCCCGGGGGAGCAGCAGCACAAGGTGGTTTTGAGAGTATTGTACTTTTATTATAGTGGCAATGTAGTGTTGAACGGGCCTTTGGGACATACTATAAACCCCCATGTATTGTAACATTTAATGGTTTGTTTCCGTGTTTCTATAGCCTGCAGGATACATAGTGGTTTGTGAGCTACAAAGGTTAATAGGTAGGTAGAGGAAATATAGTGCAAGATAATCTAACTTAAAATACAGAGTACACATGAATCTGACCTGTGTCGAATCAAATGGTCTCACTTCATTTATCTATCAAATAAAGGTCAAAACACCCAAAAGTTTCTGTCTGTTCCAGTTAAGGAACTGGGGTGCTTTTTTAGGCTACAGGTTTGAATTTACCTGCGTCATATCCAATTGTCCATTCTGTAACATTGCCATTTTTTGTCTCACTTCTTTTACTTTCAAATAAATGTCCAAAAGCATATGTCATTTAACTGAGGTTCTTATGTTTTGATTTATAGATTTCAGTCTGGTCTGTGCCATAATTAATTCCATAATCTTTTACACTGCAGTTTACTGTCTAGCTCTATCAGTCAAAGGCCAAAAAGCCTTGTGTGGTGCTCATATTGGAAAAATAGGTTTGAGTCTGACCTGCATATCCGATTCCCCAATATTTAATTTAATTTTCTGTCTTACCTCCCAAAAAGTTTTGTTGTTTTGATTCCTTTACACATTTTAGTTCTCAGCTGGTCAAAATACCATCATATGTACGCACATACAATGAGCGCATTTAGCCCAGAACACACCATTGTTTTGGATATTCGTTAAGTAAAATTTTTTGTTTGATTTTTATTTTTTTGGTCCAGACCAAAAGAACCAAGAAAACCAAACTACAAGTGTGGACACACCATACCATCATACCATAACTGTCAGACCTGGTATCCATGTACATTACACAATCCGTTTCATGCCCCGGCATGCGCTGCTGCTCACCATCGATTCCTCTAAAAGGGTCAGCAGCTGAGCCAAGACTGGAAGATTGAATAGAACCTCGGCTGCAGCAGACCTCCACACTGCTCCGAGTCTCATACCGCAATGCCTTTAAAATGTCATTGCCCCGCAACAGATCTCCTTCTCTGATATTTTTACCCTGCACTAGGATTCCATTTAGCTCTGGCAATTCCAGTTTCTTGCTTTGACATCTACATTTGTGACCGCGGATTGGGGACAAGAACAGAACCCCAGGGCTCAGCGCGGGGCCACTGTTTCCATTTGGCGCTCTTTGTTGTGAGATTTGGGGGTAAATGCTGGGAGAATTGCCCAGTTTGAGCTTTCTTCACTTGTGTTGTGGGAACAGCCTTTTGCTATCGGCTGTGACAGAGAAGAGGGGCTATGGGAAGATGATTTAGCTTAGTGTTGGAGATGGACGGTGTTCTGTATGGCGGCCAGTACAAAAATTACCATCTTTTCTTGCAATCTATTTATTTTTTTATTTTTTTGTGGAGGATGACTATTTTAATGCAAATGAATGTATGCTGTAGTAAAGCATTTCCCGTGGACATTCAACATGACAGGTATTATAGATGGGAAAATATCTGTAATGAATGTGGCTTTGCCCCAAATGTGACAGTACATTAATTGATAATTACTTTTTTTTTTTTTGTGAATTTGTGGAAAAGACAAAAATCTCTGTTTTCTCCTCGCAGAACGCATTAGTTTAAATTGTATCCCGTATATAGTAATTTAATTGCTTTTTACCCAAAAGCACATTAAAATTGCAGTGTGTGTCTTAACTGCTGTCACTGCTCTGCCGCAAGCGAATACGTTTAATCTCATTTACAACATACCACGGATCTCCATTTACCATCTCTAAACAAACATCTCGATATTTATGGCAGTCTTAAGTGGATTGTTATTTATAATGGCCTTTTTTTAATAGGAGGACTCTCATGGCTGATTCGGTCTTGTTTGAATTAAATCATTAAAGCATTCTGAATCACAGCAGTTTCATTTATGCATTATGAAATTAGTTTTTTTTTTTCCTTTATGGTGATTGTACAGTCCAAGATTAAGAGTTTTGTGCTTACTTCCACTGCAGTATTTATGAACAAGAGCATGAACTCTTCTAGCATACTGTTCTTGTCAGGGTTTGACAACTTGCATTAAAAAAAAAATTTATAATCGTGCACAGGAACTTGCATAAAGCTTTCTTTCTGTAGTTTTGTAAAAAAGCAGGACTTCTGTTATTGAACCGGTGTCAGACATTATTAGGCTTTTCTCATGTCAAATATTACAGTAATAAAAATGTAAATGGTATTTGCTTTACATACTGTAGATTTTAATATCCCTGAGCATCAGATACTGGCTGTGGCATATATTGATGCTAAGCTTTAAATCAACTCACCATGGAAGTCATATTCAAAGCCGATTGAACATGTGAGATTGAACATTCGAAATGTTCAATTTTCGAAAAATTTTCGATATAGATACCAATACTGATACCGATACCTTGACTTCGATAGCGATTCCTGAACTATGCCTTTCTCGATACCAATTTTATAAAATCAGTTTAAAGGGTTAGTTTACCCAAAAATGAATATGTAATTTATTACTCACCCTCATGCCGTTCCACACCCGTAAGACCTTTGTTAATCTTCGGTACGCAAATTAAGATATTTTTGTTGAAATCCGATGGCTCAGCGAGGCCTGCATAACCAGCAATGACATTTCCTCTCTCAAGATCCATTAATGTACTAAAAACATATGTAAATCAGTTCATGTGAGTACAGTGGTTCAATATTAATATTATAAAGCGACGAGAATATTTTTGATGCGCCAAAAAAACGAAATAAGGACTTATATATTGAAGCTTCAGAGCGTTATGAATCTTTTGTATCGAATTAGCGGTTC
Source organism: Elopichthys bambusa (assembly GCA_037101425.1). Lineage (NCBI taxonomy): Eukaryota > Metazoa > Chordata > Actinopteri > Cypriniformes > Xenocyprididae > Elopichthys > Elopichthys bambusa. The sequence goes on from CM074444.1 coordinate 16,031,083, forward strand.
GGAGCGCCAAAGTCACGTGATTTCAGCAGTTTGGCGGTTTGACACATGATCTGAATCATGATTCAGCACATAACGCTCCGAAGCTTAATGAAGCAGTGTCTAAAAACATTGCGCGTCCCGCTGTTTGTGCAGGCATGCGGCACTTCTGTTTTGCTGTTCACAGTATTTGGAGTGACTGTAGTGAACCAGCTGCTCGCATAAACAGCCGGTACTCTCACCTGTCCTTTTCGGAGATGAACTGAAAGTGAAACCGTTGATTCACTCGCGCTCTCGCACTCAGGGTCTCTCTCGCGTGCATAGTTTTATATATATATATATATATATATATATATATATATACATATAAATCAATGTAGCGCAACGTTATTACATTGCTCAACAGGACAGCGACAGCATTTGTCCGTCCACTCTCCCCTGCTCCGTTTGGAGGTATCGAAATTTGGTACCAAATGACAAGACACTTTTCGATACTCGATAGTATCGAGGCAATTCGGTCGGTACCTAAAAAGTATCAAATTCGATACCCAGCCCTGATGATATGTCTTTACGAAAGTGGGCCTACGTACACTAATAGCACTAAGCAGCCAGTGACTGTAAACATAGATATTGTCTATTTACTTTGCAACATTCTGATAGAATCATTCTATATGCTACGCAAACAAAACAGCTGCATGGAGCACTTGTATCAGTCTGGTAACAAACCTGTCAAAGAACAGCATTAATCTTGTCTACTGTAAGCGAGATGGAGAATGTGCTTTTAATATGCGCACAAGACGACCCAGACTCACTTGTTCCTACATTCCCATGATACCTCATTGTGTTGAATGGTTCCTGTCGCTTCTTGAGGACTTCTTAATCTCTTTTGTCACAGTTCTATTTGTCAAAATATCTGCTTTTCTCACTTTCTGGGTCTCTCTCTGTCTCCTTGAACTATGTCCCAGCTGCCATTCTTGATGACCCGATGGAGTGTAGCCGCGGGGAGCGATTGGCCATCACTCTGGCGAAAGAAAGCATCAACCGTTCCAGCAACCGCTCTACCACAGGCAAACTGGAGGTGGACATCTTTGAGCTGCTCCGAGACAGTGAATACGAGACAGGAGAAACTAGTGAGTTTTTATATATATTATATCATTTCAGAGGTGCACTCAGTAGTTTTACATTCAGTGTAATTTATAATTTTCATTCATTATACCGAAAGTGTAATATTAGTGTATATTTTGAATAATTTTATTTATAATTTTTTATATATATTTATATTACAGCATATATTTAATTAAATAATATATTAAATTGTGATTTTGATACATTTAAAAGTATGCACCCTTGCATTTCTACAGATGAACAAGCAGTTCCAAAACAAGTTGCATGCTGTATTTGTCCAATCAATGCTGTTAACCTCATAAATATGCAAATAAGAATATTAACCCATGCTTAAAAGTGTACATTGTCAAATCTCACAACCTTGCAACCCGAAATTAAATACTATCCCAGGATAAAGTATGAATAGTTGGAAATAGGGGTGGGCGATGTGGCAAAAATATCATATCACTTTTTTTTCAGGCAGGATCATGATTCACAATCTTATCACAATTTTTTTTCATGTTGGATTTTAAGACTGTTTTGCAAATCACTGAGCAACAATGACAGACTGTATACGCCAAAGTTAGGCCAAACTTATTTTCACTTAATTTTATTTAATTATTTTATCTTTGTTACTAAAAATAAAAACAACGATGTAAACGACAAATAATAGGACAAAGTTGTAAAAATATGTAAAAATAAAAAATAATACACTACATAGACTTAACTGTATGAATTATATTGACACTGATTATTAGTAAAGCTATTGAAGTTATTCATTCAAGAGCAGTGAGTGATTTTCTCTTTGTATTTTGTTGTTTGATTAACAGTAATGACACAAACGGAATGCGCAAATCTAATCTAATATACTGACATGCATCCAAACTATTCACATTCACTTAAGCTAGAAATGACTGTTTGTATTTAAACCTTGTGTGTATTTGACAGTTTAACTGCAATAAGTAGTGAAAGAGAACTTAGTTCAGTACTCACATGCTGTTTGACAGGATTTTAGTGTGCATGTGCTTCTGGTGTACATGCTCAGAAAAGAGTGCAAATAAAAAGTTTAACTGGCAAGGCTTTAAAACGCATGCAAATAATAAACTTTTGTGCAATGTCATGTGAGTGTAACCCTACCGCTGCCTTGGTAAACATGATGCGAATGTACGTCATATTGTACAGTATGTTGGGATGGGGGCACCAGAACTGCAGCTGATAGATTGTGCACTGTAGTAAAGCTACGATCGATCTCTCTTCAAAGGTAGATCGTGGAGATAATTTAATAATTCACAATCTAAAATCGTCATATTGCACACCCCTAGTTGTAACCATGAAACCAAATAACCCTGGATGACATTTATTCAGGGTTAAGAAAACCCTAGTTTAACCAATTAATTTCAGATGAATAATATAAATATGCTAGGAGCTGTGTTGTAGCCTTTTCTTTCTTTAGTCTTAACATTTTTGCAATGCTCTTTAGTTTTAATTTTCACAGCTGTCCTTTAGCTTCACAACTTGAATAACGATTCCTTAACCATGGGGGTTTATTCAGAGGTTGCAGGTATTATAATAATTCACAGAAAGAGGCAAATGTGAAATAATTGTGTCCTCGCGAGGGCATTCCTCCTGCAAAACATGCACTGAATACTTATTAAAAAAAAGCAAAACTTTTTGTTTACTCGTGAGCACATCCTTGATATATTGTTTTCTTTTATATCTTATAAAGAAAATTCAGTGTTTTGTTTTTAATATTTTCCAACTTTCATAATTAAGTGCCTATATACATGAGTAATTAGTGTGTCTGTCAATTATCTCTCCATATGTTCTTGGCTGGTAGCAGATGATGTATTCTCTGTTAAAAAAAGGGACCATTATGTGATGGCAATTAAATTAACAGGTTTTCACTAGTCAGTTGTGTCATACTCATGATGTTTTCTGAGCCAGTAGGTATGCAGGCATTTATTGGCACAATTTTTGTTTCCTTGGGTACAGGAAAGTTACTCTCAAAGGCCAGCAAATACTCCACAAACAAATTAACACATTAGAAGATGGTTTTGGCAGACATATTTATTAACACAATTAAACTCCAATAATAATAGATGTTCATTTTGATCTATATCAATCTGAATTGCTTTGCTTATTTCACAAATGTACTATAATTGTACAAAATCTGTCAATTTCACATCATAACATTTTGGTTTTACATTTTGCAAAATCATTTATTTATTTATTTTAATGATCAGCATGAATTTAGCATGAATTTCAGAATGCTTAGTATTTCATTTGTCTCACTTTTGCAATCAAGCTGTATGAACTCCACAAGTTTTTGTAAAACCTGATGATTATATAATCTAACTTGATTTGAGATGATCCAAAGAACATCTGACCGTTTGTACAAAGAGTCACATGATCAACGTCAAAAAGTATCTTATTTGATTAGTGACCTAGAAATAGTGCCAAATATACTTTATTCATTTTACATCACAACATTTTGTTTTACATTTTGCAAAATCATAAATCTTTCTGTTTATGTTTAAATTCCATTTTGAATCCCAGCTCAGATTTTTGAACTTCACCCTGCCTTTAAAATTTAAATTGTCAGTCAGCGGGTAGTGCAACTTTTACTTTAACAGCTGCCAGTCAATCTTTTTGTGCTTTTCTTACTCTGAAGCCCTAAATTTAATAAAGCTTCCCTTACGAATCCTAAATCAAATAGGGTTGTGGAGAACAAAATAGAGCTGCTCACTCACAGAGGGATATTAAACATGAATGAGGCTCATTGTTGTCAATGAAAGTAGACAGCACTAAAATCAGGAGAAGACGAGCTGTAATTTAAACAATCAGAGCTGTTGAGACACAGGATGAAGAGCTACTCCTGGTTTCTCTTGGCATATGAAGCAGCACTATTAAAACACCCCTCCTGATAGATATAAACAGCTGTGTCTCTCTCTATCTCTTTCTCTTTACGGTTAGTTGCACAAACTTGCTAATTTAGCAATGTAATAGCTTGCAGTATGCAGGATTGAACTAGAAACGGATCAGTGACACTCCCAGAAAAGGGGAAATGTCACACCACCGCTACCTGCCAAACTATATTCCCGTCTGTAATCACTGAAGCCTGCATCTTCCCACATACCACATTGTGTGTGTGTGTGTGTGTGTGTGTGCGTGTGTGTTTGTGTGTGGTCTGCATACTAATGTGTGTGATCTGAATTGAGAGAACAGAGACGTACTGAAACCAACCTCGATCCATGGTGCTTACTCCTTCCACATGGATTCATTGTCCTTTTCTAGACCAGCTGTGCAGGAGGGTCAAGCCAAAAGGTTCGGCTCTAGTCAGTCATAACTGTGAATCAACTGACCCTCGTGACTCAAAGTACACACTAGGGTTAATAACTACTTGGCTTGTGATCTGTGCAGGCAAGACAATAGAACAGATGTACGTTGCTCAGACAGCTGTAAGTTAGATAATGAAACAATGTTCCAAAGACTGTTCAGAACAATCAGGACTTTTGCACAGGTGTCTGTGTTTAATAGTCAGACACAACAATCCATGGTGCTTTACTCAGTGGCTACGTTTACATGCACTCTAGTAATGCGATTATAATGAGATTTTGGCAATATTGCGATTAAACTTTACCTCATGTAAATGCAATACTTTGATTAAAGTAATGTGATTTAAGCTCATAATCGTAGTAAGCATAATCGCATTAAACTAGGTGGTGAGCGCTGATTTTAATCGCAATATACAGGCATGTAAACGCCTTAATCGCATTATTCCCCCTCTGACCAAAGTGCGCATGTGCTCGGACATTTACAGATGCCGTGTGTTGTTCACGCAACTTCATGAATGATATTATTCTGAAGTTTTCTCTTCACCAAATCGCTAAATTCTGTCAACGCAACTTGCTGCGCAGTCTCTGCTCCATATCTTCATCCAGACGGTGTGAAGAATGTGACAGTAGCGTAGGCAAACCTGGCATTGCGATATTCATCATGGCGCCAAATAATATCCAGTACGTCCATAAAAATGCATTTTGAATTAAAAAGATTAAAACAATGTCGGTAACATGCATACTGTATGCCTATCTGAGTGTGGTATAACCATACTTATTAGCGAATAATCAGAGTAATGAAAATTGCATGTAAACTGGAGTGAACATGACTGCAATTGACCTTACTCTAATTATGAAAAAATAATAGCTTTATTGGTGCACATGTAAACGTAGTCAGTGTCTCTAGATTATCAGTAAATGATGGAGAAAGTTAATAAAAAATATATTTTTAGTAGAGTTTAATTACCAGTGAAGCTTAAGCTTTGTTATATATTTCATTATATGTCCTTCAAAGAGGATTTATTTTGATACAAAAAAAAATATATATATATATATATATATATATATATATATATATATATATATATATATATATATACAAACCCAATTCCAAAAAAGTTGGGACACTGTACAAATTGTGAATAAAAAAGGATTGCAATGATGTGGAAATTTCAATATTTTATTAAGAATACAACATAGATGACATATCAAATGTTTAAACTGAGAAAATTTATCATTTTAAGGGAAAAATAAGTTGATTTTAAATGTCATGGCATCAACACATCTCAAAAAAGTTGGGACAAGGCCATGTTTACCACTGTGTGGCATCCCCTCTTCTTTTTATAACAGTCTGCAAACGTCTGGGGACTGAGGAGACAAGTTGCTCAAATTTAGGAATAGGAATGTTGTCCCATTCTTGTCTAATACAGGCTTCTAATTGCTCAACTGTTTTAGGTCTTCTTTGTTGCATCTTCCTCTCTATGATGCGCCAAATGTTTTCTATGGGTGAAAGATCTGGACTGCAGGCTGGCCATTTCAGTACCCGGATCCTTCTTCTTACGCAGCCATGATGTTGTAATTGATGCAGTATGTGATCTGGCATTGTCATGTTGGAATGCAAGGTCTTCCCTGAAAGAGACGACGTCTGGATGGGAGTATATGTTGTTCTAGAACTTGGATATACCTTTCAGCATTGATGGTGCCTTTCCAGATGTGTAAGCTGCCCATTCCTGAGCCCATGTTGTGATTTCCATTACAGTAGCATTCCTGTATGTGATGCAGTGCCGTCTAAGGGCCCGAAGATCACGGGCATTCAGTATGGTTTTCCGGCCTTGACCCTTACGCACCGAGATTGTTCCAGATTCTTTGAATCTTTGGATGATATTATGCACTGTAGATGATGATAACTTCAAACTCTTTTCTGATATTGCTCCACTATTTTTAGCCGCAGCATTGGGGGAATTGGTGATCCTCTGCCCATCTTGACTTCTGAGAGACACTGCCACTTTTATACCCAATCATGTTGCCAAATGACCTAATAAGTTGCAAATTGGTCCTCCAGCTGTTCCTTATATGTACATTTAACTTTTCCGGCCTCTTATTGCTACCTGTCCCAACTTTTTTGGAATGTGTAGCTCTCATGAAATCCAAAATGAGCCAATATTTGGCATGACATTTCAAAATGTCTCACTTTCAACATTTGATATGTTATCTATATTCTATTGCGAATAAAATATAAGTTTATGAGATTTGTAAATTATTGCATTCCTTTTTATTCACAATTTGTACAGTGTCCCAACTTTTTTGGAATCGAGTTTGTATGTGTATATATATATATATATATATATATATAATGGGGAAAAAAAGAGAAATTAAATAACAAAATGACTAATATTTCATATTCTGCACTATTTAGATCACTAATCAAATAAAATACTTAATTGTGACATTGATCATGTGACTTTTTGTACAGATGGTCAGATGTTCTTGAAGCTCAAGATGCTTTTTGGATCATTCTTAAAACCTGCTGGAGTACAGGATCAACAGGTTTTACACTAACTTGTTGAGTTCATGCAGCTCAAGTTCATTTTCAATTCAACTTTTCACTAAGAAATGCTAATAATGTAATTTAAAAAATGTCAAGACTTTTGAACACCACTATGTTGCATGTATAAATCTAAATGGGAATTTTAACAAAAGTATAGTAAAGTAAAGTTATTTGGAGTTGTTTGCTGGAATTCAATTATCATTGAAGCTGAGGGATAGTGGCAGACCTTTTTTTTTTTTTCACACATTTTTATTTCTTACAAAGAGTTACGAAGAACTGAATGCATTAATGCTGGATGCAACACATTTTGATAAGATATACACTCTTAGAAATACAGCTTTTTTTATTGGTACTTATGGTATCATGAAGACTCCTTAACAAAATTTCCAATGCATAAAAGGTTCTTTATTGTGGAAAAAGAAAAAAAAGTTTTAAATGATTATTAAAATGCTGTTCACACTACGATGAAAAGGTTCTTTGGGGAACCCAAAATGGTTCTTCTATGGCATCACTGCAAAAACTCCCTTTTGGAATCTTTATTTTATGTTATGTATGTCTAGACTCTAAAGCCATATTGTAATCATGTTAATAAATGTTAAGATTAATTGTAATTTATTATTTTAAGAAATTGAAAGCCCCATTTAGAGGAATAACAATACATCTGACTACACAGCAAGGTTGACATGAATACATGAGAGCATCTGTCCAGCTACATTTGATTTCCAACTGAGAACAGTTGACCTGCAAAATGAACACTAGTGTACTCACTGTAGCAGTGTGTAGTGATCCTAAAAATGCAGCTCATCACCATTCAGGGCAGTGCAGAGATGTGCTTGCAATGTATTATGGGGTAGTAGCAGAGGTTTCCACAGGTGTCCATTGGTTACTGTTGGATTGAGTTTCCTTTCCTTTTTTCCCAGCATGCCCTGCTTAAGTGGTCAGAGCACCAATATCTGGCTTATACACTACCCACACCATCATAATTAAAACAAAGATATTATAAACCCATGTGAAATGACACTCTGTTAAGAGTTCAGGCCGGTGCCCTGCGTGTGTGCTAGAGCATCAGAAACAAATCTACCTCTCACTCCTCCTCCTGCACCTAATCGCAAATATAATTTCATGACACACTTCACTCAAAGGTCAGTTAATAATAAAATGTAATTTTGTGTGAGAGACTGCAAAAGAGCAGATTAATAACAGTGCTAAACCACAGATAGGCAAGATTTTGATTATAGTGAGCTCTTTAAAAAGCTCCCTTAAAAGGGAATTATTTAAGTTTTGCTAGTAATTTTAAAACAGATTGAATGGATTCAAAGGGGTCAGGTTTTGGCTGATTAGCATGGCCCATTAGCCCCTGCTGGTAGATGCAGTAACTCCACCATCTGGACCCAAAAATCATATTTCTCTATTGAAGGTCGGTCCAAAGTAGTTGTGTATTCTAATGTAATACATCTGTTTTCAAGCAACATATAAACTGCAATTATATCATTATATTATAGCAGATGAGTGCCTGATTTTAAACTTTGTGATTTTATATTACCTGCGCCAGCGAAGCAACAGGCGCTGAGATGAATGGGTATACTAAAAGACTCTTTGTACGTTTATCTGGGTTTTATAGACTTCCATGGCGGATACGGGATCCTTGAATGAAAATGGGACGGCAGCACTCTTGGCAGGGTTGCATCTTGCTTTCCTTCTGCTTTCTGTCTGTAATAAATGACAGTTGGTCTTTCCCTTGCCTATTGACAGTGTGCCAGATCATGTCCAAGGGGGTTGTGGCAGTCCTGGGCCCCTCTGCCAGCCCGGCATCCAACTCCATCATCAGTAATATCTGCGGTGAGAAAGAGGTGAGTGCTGGCATTGGCTCTCTTTTGTCATCAGTGCAACATACCAAAGCCCAGATCATATTACCAAGTAATCATTCATATCATTACTGTAATGACCGAAGTGTTCAGCGACATGCTCTAAAGATGATCCCTAACCACAGCTGATGAACACCATGACCAAACAATGAGTGTTATGCTGTGACTACAATGTGCAGCTCTAATTGATAAATACATAAATGATTATTGACACATTATGCTCAGCAATCCCACTGTTCTGAAGTCAAACTTTCCTAGAAGCATTTGTTCTGCCGTCGGCAAACATGAAGAGGATGCGAACAGACTAAGTAAATTACTAAAGGGAAGAATTAAATAACGTGGATTAACAGAGAATTTATATTGATTAATTGTCACCGTGGCGCTGACTGAATTGTTCGGAGCACTTTCTCGCTCCGTCAGACAGTAAAGAAAAAACTTTTGAACAGAGAACAAAAAGAGAGCTGAATAAAGTGGAATATTTATCTTCTTTCACTTAAAACTGCAAACTGCAAATCTTAATCCCAGTTGTCATATGTATTGTATATGCTTTAATGTATATATTTTAATAGATTTATAGTCAACTTAAGATGTTGTCACAAACCCCCAATTCTAAACAGTCTAGAGCTGGGGATGATGTGATATTATATGTGGATTTTCTTCCAAAGCAGCAGTCAGAGGAATATATTACTATCACACAGGTAATGAATAATGCAGCTTGAAACAAGTTTACTGTGCGTACTCAACTGACTAAGCATCACTCCTTAATGTCTTCATAATTCATAATCAGTGGCAACTTGCCTTCCAAAGTGAGCAACGAGCATAAATATTCATAGTCACATCTTATAAATGACTGCTTAGGTCATAGATGAGGACTTGTGTAATGAAAGTTTAAACGTTTACATCAGCTATAATACACCTCGATGAATATTTATAATGCTGACATTTTATTTGTTTTCAGGAACTGTTATTTGTCTTGTCCCTGTGTGATGCAGTAGGTCAGGGTTTGGTTAGCGCTGTGGAGGTTGTTAGCTGCTTTGAGATGATGAAATGGAGGGGTCAGATGCTCTCTGTCCTCTGTCTATAGGGAAAGGTCATTGTGCTCCTGTTATTGTATTTTAAAAAATGGTTTGTCTATCTCTAATGGTCTAAAGGGAGGAGAAGTCATTGTGTTCATGATGGTGTCTGTGTGTGTGTGTGTGTGTGATAGATAGAGAGCAAAACAGGAAGGAGTTTGTAGTTTGGCAAGAAGCCCTATGCTGCTTCAAGATAAAGGGATGATTTCAAATGTGGCTGATACCAGGGTGACAGGTTTCATGAGATTCACCCATGTACAATTTCATTTACTACTTCTGTATGCAGACAAATGCAGAACGTATTAATTTCCCCCAGTGTGTGTGTGCGTTCATGCTTGTGTTTTTGTGCTGCCTAGATTGCAAGCTTGCATGTTTGTAATATTTGAGAGGTCTATATCATTCAGCGTGTATCATTTGTATTTCTCTACACAGCTGCTCTGAGACTGACAGTTCGGCCTGAAGATAGAAGTAAATACAAGATGAACCTGTTCTGGTTTCATTATCACTCATGTAATGCAATGATGGAGTTTCCCATCTGGCTTAGAAAGAAAAGACATATCTGCTGTGAGGGTCTGGAGTGTGACTTTTGACTTCTCTTGTTATTACTGATAAATGTTCGTTCACATGCAGCATGCTATCACTTTCCCTTTTCACAGAAATTATTTTATCCAACATCATGTGAAGGTTCTTGTAAAAACAGATAATGTAAACAGTCTAAGTGATTTCGCCTCTTTTAAGTCAAGTACAGGAACCTTTTGACAAACAAGAGTTGTTGTCCATATGTTTTCCCCGAGACCTTGGGGTTCTGCTATAAAATTACATTGTTATTCAAGTCAGTCACTAGAGAATAATATATAATATACTTGTAGGACAAAAAAAAAAGGTGAGCGGAAAAGAGGTTTTCCTCTAATTTCTCACAAATATGAATGTGTTTGTAGTACAGAGAGTGTGGCAGATGAGAGAGGCCACTACAGTAGCAGCACAGCTGCGCTTAAGGCTAAGGCCTTTGAACCTGAATGACACGTGTGGAAACTAGGTGAAGGGAAAAGGCTAGACTTGAAACCCCAGAGCACAACAGACAGAACTTCCTGTGGAGCCTGAGAATACATTACATTAATATGAAAAAATTTCTATTCATGTGTTGAAATTCAAGTCAAATTTTTGCCCCTTAAGGGCAGTCTGTGCCACGGTAGCAATGCTGATTTTTATGCATCATTATTTGTTGTGTAGTATTTTTGTCGTTTTTTGCATTTGCTTTTGCCACCTGTTAAATGTGAAATACAGCAGGGGCTGGAAGTGTGAAATCTAGGATTTAAAATCTAATTTAAACCTGGAAATAAACAAAGACAAATTTAAAAGAAGAAATGTTTTGTTTTGATAAACACTTATATTAGGTATGTTTATTCAAACACACATTTATAATTAACAGTAAATAAGCTCCTTTCTGGTGTTTTTATAGCTAACTAACAAAATGTGAACATTGGATACATTTCCTAAAAGCAACATTAAGTGACATACTGTTCACAAGCATATTGTTTATTGACGTATTTCCGCGGTTGAAACACTGATTGAGCAATTACATGAGACATTCATTTCTGTAAGTTATACTATATTTTTCAACATACCTTTTGATGTTCATGCATGTTTTTTACATATTTTGTAAAGTGGAAAAAAAGACTCACGTTCCCTGCTGCTGCTTGAACAAAGGCGCTACAGCTATCTGTCAAGTCACATTTAAGAGCGTCAAAACGTCATTTATTGTTTGATTTCATGATAAATTGGACAGAATTTGAAAGTTGAGACTTTGTTTCTTATCAGAAGTAATAAAGCACAAAGTGCTACAATTTTTTGTGTGTGTAGGTAGATAAATAGAGCTAATTTTTGTTGCTTTATTTATGTCACTATTTTTTAATTGTTAATGCGTTATTGTCACGTTAACTTCTAAAGTCCTGAATTCAACACTAGAGATTTACTTCACACACAGTATGAGTTGCAGTCTGACATGTGTTTCCTCCCCCTTCTGATTGACAGGATATAATCTGCCCTGATCATTGGCTGTTTTTAAACAATCTGCCAATGGCCAGTAGTGAAAATAATTGCTTTCTTGGCCGATACCAGTTAGTGGCCGATACATTGGTGCATCCCTAGTAACAACATTTTTATATTTGCACGGATTTAAAACAGGAAACATCATGCTACATAACAATGCTAATTTAACTTTTTACTCAAATTGTTATGCTCATCATTTATTTTTGTGATGAAAAAAGGTAAAATGAGAAAAATGCAAAATAGGATCATATTCACCAGTGGTCTCAGTTTTTTTTGACCCCATTGTATAATCAAATTATGGTAAGCGGTCATCTAGGTTTGCTGCAGTCCCTCAGGTTATCACTGATTACATATTAAATTAGGATTACTCCACTTGGTCAAGCATGAATAATGAAGTATAAGCAGCGGCACACAACAGTGAGACACAGGAGCGCTGCTGTGAGATTAAGCCAACAGACTCAACCTGGAAGCTCTTTTTATTTGTAGCTAGGTGTCTTTTTTTGGCAGGTTATTTTGGGACAGACTTTGTTCCAGGCTTGCCAGTGTATGAAAGTGGACCTAGCATGCTGTGTTTGATCCTGAATGCTGTAATTTTGCTAGCTATCAAAGCTTCAGCTCAGCAGGAGTCTTCATTTACAGCATTCACTCTGCAAGAGCTGTTTTTCACCGTCTGTCCCTTCCCTATCTCTCCTTCTCCTCTCCCTTCGCCCCTGCACATACTGCATCTTCCCATACTTCCTTTGCAGCGTGTTTGGAGCATCGCCAGTGATGTAATTTGTGCCAGTAACTTGCCATTAACGTGATTTGTGTACCGTATTGTAAGTTGCTTGAGTAAGTAAGCATCTGTCGAGAACGTAAATGTATGTAAATGTAAAACGCCCAAATCAGTCCTCGCTTCAGGTTGGCTGTGGTTCCTGGCTGATGAATCCGGTTGAGAGGTCAGTCATGGTGATTAAGCTGTGAAAACTTTACTGGACCATATAAGGTGGCGAGACTCTTAATGGCAGCTCTCTTTAGACCTCATTGGCTTAAATGATGTATAACTACAGCACTGCTGATCCCTCAGTGTTAAGTGCTATAAGCGCTAATGTTGTGCTCAATGGACAGATGAACACTGACAGGAGAACAGGCGATATGTTTGACAAAGCAATCCAGATTTGCTGTCAAATACTCTGCTTTCCATCAAAATGGTGCTGATTCTTGTGGCTGTGCTCAGGGATCTGTGAACCTAAAATCTGTGTCTTATGGGTTTTATGACTACTTTAACATACAAAGTAATTCAATTCAGCTTTTTTAAGCCATTGTAAGCTGATTTTGATGAAGTGGTCAAATAAAAATGATTAAAATTATTAAAATACATAGCAATCAATTCATATACAGTGACCCCAAAAATATTTGTGCATTAGATAACAAAATATCAAACCAAGTGGCATCATAAATGGCGTTGGGGACAAGTGTACATCGATATAATACTTTACTGGAAGTAGAGAGGGAAATTCACTTGCCAGTCATTTTACATCATCTGAGTACTTGAATTATGACTAAAATGAATGTGGTGGAAAGGATTTCAGCCTCCAGCTCAATTTTTTATTCAGTTTAATTCATGTCAAGTGTGGCTCCTACACAGTTGTTTGCAGGTATAAAATGCATGAGATGAGATTGTTATAGTATAGGTTTGATCACCATGGGTCACATGAGTTAAGTAGACTTTCAGTATAACCAAATCACATTTACTTCAGAAATGTATGACTCAGTTTAGGTGTTTTGAGAATGGCAAGTTATATTAATTTTTATGTGGATTAATTTTTTTTTATATAAATATATATTTGTCAGAACATAATAATTTATTTTAGATTGGCTACATTCCCCATATATTTGCACATATTCCACACATTTTTTTTCCATAATTTTCTTCCTGCTCAGTGTGTATAGAGAGCAGTGTGCACTTCACAGGGACCCTGAGAATCAGAGCACAGATTGTGTGAACTTGAAGAAACTTCTTACGTCCCCTAAAAATGTCCTTGGAACCTGATGGTTAAAAGTAACTGAAAATGTCTCGGAAATGTGAAGTTATGCTGCCTTCACGTGCTATTGGAAATTGGACATTGACACACTCTCAAGTCATATTTGCTACTGGGAAACTGAGATCATTTTGATACCAGAGTTTCCAAGTTGGCCGTGCCATAAACTTTAAACATGGCGGAGGGCAAAACAATTGCTGGTGTGACTGGTGTTCTTGATTAGTTTTTTCTACAACAGCTACATTCCCTTGTCTTGTCATTAAAGTATTGCATATTAACATATATGAATAACCATTTGAAGCATTTGTTTTATTCACAGCGAAAATGGAATGTATTTGACCAAAATTCAGGAATTGTCAGCAAGCTGACCATCTAGATAGTGCAGTGAATGTTTATATGGTTGTCAACGAATGGGATGCTACAGTTCATTTTGGCTTTAATAAGATTTCCCTAAGAATAAACCTGGTGTCCTCCATGATTCCTATTCTTTCCGACAACCAGTCACTTGAACGCAGCAAGCCCGTAATCACAACTTCAGAAGTGGGAAGTAGGACATTTCCAAACACACTTGAAGGCAGCATTAGTTAAAAGAAAATGCATCTTGTCACTGGGGGATTACCTTTAAAGCGACAACTTTGTACCTTATCCACCCCTAGAAGGTGCATAACAGTACCTTTGGGTAGTAATATGTACCCTAATATGTACCCTTAAGGTACTACCATGCACCTTTTTTGGGATAAATAAGGGTACAAAGTTGTCCCTTTAAGGCAGGGGTGTCCAAACATACTCCTGGAGGGCTACTGTCCTACAGAGTTTTGCTCCAGCTTGACTTAACACACCTGTCTAGAACACAGGTGGACAAAAAACACAACTTTCTTACTTGAGTGAAAGTACAGATACTACTGGTCAAATATTACTCCATTACAAGTAAAAGTTGTAAAGACAGATTTTTACTTAAGTAAAAGTACAGAAGTACTTGTTTTTAAAAGTACTTAAGTATCAAAAGTAAAAAGTAAATGTCAATGCATTGTTTTATTATTGTTGCATTGTTGTATGTAACAGTGGCGAGCAGTGACTTTTTTACCTGGGTATGCTAAGTGTTAGTCAGTGTTAGTTTACTCAGTTGCTCACACATGACACATAGCAACACACCGAAAAAAATTCTAATATGTAGGACCTTTTATTGAGAGTAGCCTACATTTACCTGTTAAGACGTGCCTTCACAAGCAACCGCAAGAGCTTTTGTGATGTTTGAGTCGACGGAGGCGCAACATGTGAAAGGTGCCTTTGCAAAATATGCTGTATTTTTGTAAGTCCGCTAGGTGCTTCTAGTGTCACAGAAACGACATACTTCACCTTTAAACGTACAGATCTAAATCAGAGATGACAAATAAGAAACACCATGGTGTCAATTTAAATGTATGTCAGAAGTATTTTTTAAATTAATAAAAATAAGTGTAATATAATTAGTATTAGCAGCCTATTATAAATAAAAATTAAAATGATGACTGACTCTAAAAAAAAATCTGTTGTGGGATTTGTCTTTTGTTGCATCCCACCACTCGCGTCCAGTGCAGAGTCAGACATGGTGTAGACTACATTTTTGCATGTTAACTAACATAATTACCAATGTGTTAGCGATGTCCACAAAGATATGGCAACTAGGCGGGCAAATGCATAAATTATTTGTCTGACCATACTTCATACTGATACTTAAGTTCTAAAAGCACAGGCAATATCCATTTCAAGCTTTTACCAGAAATTAAAAGTAGATGTACCTCAATATGCTTCTACAGGTTGGATGGAGAGTTTTTATAGGCTGTGATGTGGTTTGTTTTCGGTAAACAAAGCAAATATTTTAAACAAAAAGAATCTTTACTCTCTTCTAAAAACTGGAACATACTGTCCAAGTATGGCCGGATGCGCACACTGCGCAGGGGATCTGTCTTCGTCCATTTTGCTGCCAGTTGATTAATGTTCAGAAAAATTGATGGGAAATCGCCGAACTTCACAACATGTGACCCTACAAGAGTGATTACAGATAGGCTGTCTGTCACCTGCAAAGAACCAATCAAGTTTTAGAGAAGAAGAAAAATCATCCCCTGACTAACCCAACTACTTTCTACTTTGACAGAAACGTAGTGGAGTAAAAAATACGATATTTGTCTTTCAAAGTAAAACGTTTCCAGAAAAAATAATACTCAAGTAGAGTACAGATACTCAAAAAGTGTACTTAAGTACAGTACTCAAGAAAATGTACCTCATTACTGTCTGGAAGTTTCTAGTATACCTAGTAGGAATTCATGTGTGTTTAATTGGGGTTGGAGCTAAACTCTGCAGGTCACTGGCCCTCCAGGAGCAGGATTGGACAGCCCTGCTTTAAGGGTACTGCCCCCAGTGATAAGCTGTTGTACTCCTAAAGGACACGGTACTGTATATGTACTCAGTGTTTCCCACAGGATTTTGCAAAACTGTGGTGGGTGGACCTCAGTCCCTCTAGGCGGGTCCAGGGGCATGCCCCCCACTACCACCCCACCACCCCATTTTAAAATTAAATTGATCAGTTTGGTGCACTTTGGGAGTTCAAAATTGAGAGCTTCAACCCATATTCAGTGTGCAAGTTGAATAAAGAAAAAAGTCTGTGCATTGACTTGTATCTGAACTTTACAGGGGACTCAACCCTCGTTTAGTTGTGATATAGTGTCTCAGTCTACATTACACTACATAATAGTTATTATTTATATACATTATGCTACATAATAATAGTTATAATATTATTTCTATTACAGTAATAGCCATATATTGTAAAATAAATGCACTGAAAAATAAATAAAACTTTCATAATTAGTTTTGCTATTCCTATACTTTATAACAGGAGTGGGGAACGT
This sequence comes from Elopichthys bambusa, assembly GCA_037101425.1. Taxonomy (NCBI): domain Eukaryota; kingdom Metazoa; phylum Chordata; class Actinopteri; order Cypriniformes; family Xenocyprididae; genus Elopichthys; species Elopichthys bambusa. The sequence continues at coordinate 16,047,942 of CM074444.1, forward strand.
TGATCTGGAGGGCCATTGTCTTGCAGAGTTTAGCTCCAACCCTGAAAAAAAAAAAAAACACTCACCTGCCTATAACTTTAGTAATCCTGAAGACTTTGATTAGCTTCAGGTGTGTTTAATTAGGGTTGGAGCTAAACTCTGCAGGACAATGGCCCTCCAGGATCAACGTTCCCCACCCCTGTTTTAAAACAATGAAAGAGACACGTGAGCTTTTATTTTGACGGAAACTCCAGTCAAACTTTTATTTTGGCGGAAAACAAGTTTACAGATGCGTCTCATTACAAAACTAGTGAAACACTGTAATCGTCAACTATGCAAATGTGAAAATAATGCGTAACTGGTACCCACTACGTTCCCAAATGCACGCTAAACTCAGCACATGCAGAGGTGGAGTTCACTGCATTCATTCACTGTGAACTGAGATGCGGATCACAAGACAGTCTTTTGCGATTTGATAAGGACACGAAGCCTTATCACGCTTTTGATTTTAGTTTGTTTGACAGAAATGGCGCAAAACAACACATTAAAGAACTTTTATGTTATTATGAGAAGTTTAAATATATTTTCGGGCTGCCACAAATAAATCAATGTATGGGAAATACTATGAGTAAATATACTCTGTATATTTATAAAGAAATAATTTTAACTGGGAAGAAATAACAATATCCGCACATTGCATTGGACATTTTAACTCTGCAACTGTGTTGATTGTCTACTTTTGTGCAGTTTACTTTTAAGTTGCTCTTCTTTTATCGAAGTGGACATTATAACGTCTCCAGCTCATAACCGGTTGTGGAAACGCACGGAAAGGTTCCAGATTGGCACCAGCAGCATGTCGTTGGAAAAAGGCTAAAAAATCCCTCTGGTACTGTCACGAAGGGGGAGGAGGTGACATTTCCAGAAGAGAGGGCCTTGTTGTGAAAGTGGATGATTGTGGCACGGTATGCCTGCACTGCTCTTCTTTCACCGTGCAAACAAAACACAGGTGCTGCGTCCTCATTCGCCTGATGATAATTAGGGTAACACAGCTGTCGGCGGCACCTCTGCTCACCTCTCTTTTGCCGTGCAATTGATCTGTCACGCTGAGGGACGCCAGCGCAACTAAATTTACACCAACTGACCTGAGTTCTCTTTATTCCTTGCTAAATAGATGTTCGCAGTGGCACTATGCCACTCAAGACCCCTCCTGGCCTCTGAGAGCCTTTTCATATTCAATTCATCCTTTTGTTTCTAATATGATTAATGTGCAAAAGACACTGGACCAGTATTCCATTGTCTCTTTGTTCTGTGGTCATCCATGGTGCAGTGCTGTCTTTTTGTTGAGGTATGAATGGATCAGGCTTTTCCGCCCCAGCTGAGCCCATCGGCACCGCAGAGTGGAATTATTCATGGACTTCATCAAGTCTGCAAACAAATCCCTGGGCAGCCATGAGCACACTCTTAACAAGTCATGCATTTTGTTGTGTGTTATTACAGCACATATCCCTACTAAATATTTAAGTGTACACAATGTGCTCTAATTTATGGAAGCCTGTTTCTGACTCAGATTAAAAAAGTAAAAAAGGTAATTGTGACTTGTATATCTCGCAGTTTTTCTCGTCAGTTGTGATTGTCTTTCTCTCAATTGTAAATTTATTTCTGTCATAATTGTTTTTTCGTCCCTTAACTGTGACTTTATATTTCACAATTTTGGCTATATCTCTGAATTGCATATATAATTCACTCTTAAAGGCACCGTGAATTAAGAAACCAAATTGTACTTCTGCATATAAGAGGTCATTGTACTATAAAAATCATACTGTAAGTTTCAGAACTCAAAACTTCCTCATTAGTCCGAAAACAGCTTTTATTGAGACCAAGCTCCTAAAATGACTTGTTTCGGATTTTGTCTCAGTATGGCTGCAGAAGAAAATCAGTGCCTACTTCTACATCAGTGCCTCTTTAGCCCTGCCCACCAATTCGCGCATATCATGTAGTAGTAAATACAAGAGGTGCAAACATGGGATTACTTGAGCAACAAAACAATAGAGATGCTTCTAAAGATTACAAGACGTTTTGCATTGCCAAGTTGTGGGAAAACAGTCTTTGCATTGCTTTCCTTGTGATCCTAACATTAGGAAAGCATGGATGAACTTTATTTTTAATGATGTTCCAGTTCATTTGATCGCTTCATTTGACTGCAGATTCATTTTTAAATAAGACACAGTTCGATGCAGGCTTTTCAGAGAGACTTAAAAAAAAAAAAGATTCAGTACCAACTATATTGGATCCGATAGGAATGTGGCAACATATAAGTGTGAGTAACAATGTTTTTACCATGTGTTATATTGCTTTGTCTGTTACGCATCATTTGATATGTACTCACTTTACTGAAAATGATGAACAATGAATATAAGAATGACAGTGCAGCAAACGATGGTACGTTCATTCATAATTCATTTACATGAAACACCGTAAGTTACGCTACCAACTATAACTGTAGTAACTCTAAGTACTCTAAAAACTTTATTTGCCATAGCCAAGACTGATAAAGCATATGTAATACGCATAAATGTTTCACAGTTGACAAATGTTTCAACTAACAAGATAAACACCTTTCTCTAGCATCTTCTTTTCAACATTAATATAAAGTGATAAAATACAGTACTACCTCACAAATACAAGGATTAAATATAGATAAAGATAAAGATGATTAATTATCAAGCTGTCACAGACTGAAGTGTCCTTGGTATTTGAGGTGTATGTTAATTGTCTTCTGATTCAGGATCAGATTCTGGCTCACTCATGCATGGCTGATTTTTACAGGTTGCCATTTTTCGACATCAGAAGTTTTCAAAACAATTTAAACCCGTGTAATGGTGGGGACGTTGAAAATGATTTTAATATGCAAAAATCTGTAACGCCGTTACACAAATAAAGGTCTTGAAGTCTGGACAAATAATTACCTGTTTTATTTTACCTTTATGCCACAATTACAAGCTTCCATCAATGGATTGATTTGTTGTTTTACATGGAGAACTACACATTTGTTCACAATGGCTGAATGTGTGAGCAGTAACGGAGGAACATACTCGTGGATTCCATCTGTTAAGTGATATTTGAAATTCATCAAAGATGACTTGCTCGATTCACCTCCATTCACCATGGCTTCACCTTTCCACCTGCACCACCGCTGGTAGCCACGGTGCAGTCTAAAAGGCGACCCGCAGCTTTAAAACGTTAGGATCTTTTACAGGATTTCTATGTTCTGCGGAACCAGCAGTGATGCTTGCGAAACAGAAATTGAGGGATGTGGGGTTTTTTTTCTTTTTTCTTGAGCATGGTGATCAATGAGATTGTGGTCAATGCTGAGCTTTCTCTCAAGGCCTCAGTGGCCTTTTCTTCGCTTTGCTCTCTCCACCAGAGACTCTCGGCACTCACATAGCCTCCAAAACATGATTACTCCACTTAGTGTTTGAGTGTGTGTTTTTCCCCAAGCAGCTGACTTCCCATGGTCCATTGCACCACATTAGAGAGGTGTGCAATGTCACGATCATTCACAATACCCCTCCAGCCATTCTGCCATCCCCATATGGCTGATCTCCATGTCTTTGAGTAATGGGCGCTGCTTTCTGCCTGCATCCACCCCCACCAACCTTTGAGGCAACCTAGCATAACTTTGTCACTCGTTGCCAATCTTGAGTGTGACAACAGACAAATATGACTGACTTTAAAGTACAAAAGTGTGTCCAGCTGTATCATTTGACACTGTGGCCCTGGTATAAGTTCTGTGATCTTTTATTAAACATGATTTTGTTCCTCTGGCACGTAAGCGAACAGATGTAAGATCTCATTATACTTTACCTTGCCATATGGCATGAAATCCCCTGAGTTCCCTCCTGAGACTGTCCACCCTTATGGGTGTGTTTTTTTCGTTCAGAGCTACAGGTAGAAAGCAGTTGGACAGCCGTAGACTGTAAAACCAGGTCTAACTTTCATACCAAATGTTAAAAAAAGGGTCATGGTGGGAGTTTTAAATGACGAACCCATGCACATTTTTTTTTTTTTCAGCACAGCATCACAACAATCTGCACAATTTCATGGTTAAGTGAGAAAACCATATTTGTGCCAAATGACTTCACAAATGGCACTTTGTGAAAGCAACCCATTTCCCTATGAGGTTTAAATTGATTATTTAAATAAGCCAAGGGACGTTTTAAGTAACGTTCATGATGTCGCAACAGCTTTTGTTATTCAGAGTTGAATATTTTAGTCTGCCATTCTTGCAGTAATGTCCTTTCCTTATTGTAGTTTAAAACCCTATTAAGATGACTTCACAAAAATGATTGTGTACTTTAAATAAAACATTTTGGGGATGTCCATTTAGATAAAAACTAACAAAGAGCTCAATTTGCTCAAAGAGTGTGTACAAGCATACTAATTCAATAAACTGAATTGTCAGATGAAACAGTTACATTATAATTCACAAGACATGTATTACAAAACCATCCAATTATACTGTTCTGCATTACAAATGTCCAAAATGTAGCATCTGTTAAGTGCCTCAATATTAATTTGTACCAGGTCAGCATGTTCCTGCTGGTTTGAATGAAATGTTAGGCACATGTACTTATACTGCAGTGTTGCATGGCTGTTTGCCTGACTTCACTGAGCTGCTTTTGGCCTGCACCAGGTCCCTCATTAAAAGCCTGTCAGCAGTGCATCTGTAGGCCTGACAGCCACTCTGTCAACCCGCAGGAGCAGACAACACACGGACAGACAGATATTACCTTCATACACAACTCTCCCTCTGGCCCACAATTCCATTGCTGAAGCCCAGATTGGCTCCACCAGGGCAAGAGTTTCTATTTACGCCCTAGAAATGATGCTAATGCATATGCATTGTGCTGTAACCACAAGAAAAATGGCTTTCAAACCCCTTTCAGCGTTATCCTCCATTTCCTGTCCATACATCATGGATATTTACTATATATATTTCAGAATGCAATGAGACATTAGATTCTGACATCTTTCTAAATGTGAGTCTTAAAGGTATATTTCGCACATAAAATGAAAATACTGTCATTATTTTCTCACCCTATTGTTGATCCAAACTGTTTTTTGAAGATTTGAAAGAATACGCTGATCAACCTTATTTTCCCAATGCAAACAAACAAAGAAATATTTTCAGTTAGGCCGTGTCCACCAAAGCATTTTTTCCAAAGCTAGCGTATTTTTTGTTTTCAATGGGAGTATTTTTAAAATGCCAGGAGCCTAATGAAGCGCTGCATATTCCGTATCATAGCAAGCGAAGCGTCTCAACTAAAAAAAAAACAACAACAAAAAAACTCTGCGCTGACGCTGGCACTCTTTGGGCATGCCCTGCTCACTTCAAAGTCCCCACTTTAAGGGCTTTGCCCTTCGGAGGGAGTAGGGCATGATAGGGATGATCATTTCCATTTGGAATTTTCCCCGTGAACCGTTGCACCCCTAGTGGACACACGGCCTTAATCTACTGATCCAATTCAAAACACCAGTCTGAAGGATTTGTTCATGAATCAGATTTGTTCTCAAGTTCAACTTACTGATTCAAGATTTCTCCTTTTCATTCAAGCACTCTAATATTAAATACTTTTTACAGTGCTCTTCTACAAGTATTTATAATAATGATGACTGATTCCTCAAAGTAAACCCATCTAACGTCCTCTTCTTTTTTTTTTTTTTACATATACCCCACTTTAACTATTAAGAGCCTTGGCATAAAATCTTAAGGTCCACATGTGTTCTGTGAAAGGGCAGCTTATTAAACCTTTGTGAAGTTCATTTTGTTGCCTGGCATCATTACCCAGGAGCTCCACTTAAAGCTCAGTTTGAACCATTAATTAGTGTTTTTTGTTAATAATGTTGTTTGTATGTCCACGCTGAGTCGAATGTCACTCTGTTGAATTCACTCTGAATAATAAGAGCTTATGGATGTCAGAGAGGAAGTCAGACTTCAGCCGCTATTTACAAGTTAGCACAGGGGCTTTGGACAGATGGGATGTTGTCTGGAAGCCTGCGTGGGGAATAGAGGAAAACATCTTATCCGAGAAAGAGAAAAAAGGTCGGAGACTTGTACATGTCTCTCCACTGCAGCAAGCCCATTACTGGCCTCTCTCCGAACCCTCTATCTCCAAGAATTCCAGTTGTCCCCCGAGTGTCGGAGTGCCTGTGTGCCCCATCCATCCACACTGGCGGGGATTCCATTACGCCCTGATGGAAAGCGATGGAAAACCAATTGGGGATACAGGGCCGTGCAAGTACGATGCATGGTCACACGGCCCGCCACAGACAGGCAATCTGCTGTGATGAAGAGGCCCTTTACACAGCCCGCCTGCGTCCTCTAGGATCCCCTTCAAGCCCCACTGAGCCCAACACCCACTTTTACTGAGCCCGACACACCCACATATCAGCACACATCAAATTAGAGAGCAGCCAACGCTGAGGTCTCCATGGATATAGAGACGTTTTGCATTGTGTGCTATTTCTGTTCAAAGACTGTTCGAGATGTCAAAGGTCAATGCACATGCCCTCTGTGTGAATAAACGTGAATAAACATCTCACTTGGCAATTATATGCAGAGAAATTTTTCTTCAGTCATTGCTGGGGTTCAAAAAAATCTTTTTTTTTTCTTTTTTCATCTAATACAGCTGAGTTTTTATTGTTAATTTACATGCCTTCAGAGAGGGGCTTTTGAAATTATTCAAATGAGTTTTTATTAGTTTTAGGCGTAAAGTGGATCTAATTAGTCTGATGAGAATGCCGTGATTCTGTTGCACAGTTACTCTTGAGACCCGCATCACAGTGCAGTAAACAAAACGCCCTCCTGCAATGTTCTTTCATTCAATTTACCTGCGGTAACCGCCTAACAAGAGGGGTCCTGCAGGGCTGATTTTCTCTGTCCTGTTTTGCGTCCCTGTGCAGGTGCCGTACGTGAAGGTGGCTCCGGAGGACATACTGAAGGTGCAGTTTCCTCGCTTTACCACGCTGGACCTCAGGCCCACTAACACAGACATCAGCATGGCTGTAGCCGGACTGCTAACGTTCTTTAACAGCAGCACATCGTGTCTCATATGTGCTCAGGCCGATTGTGAGTATCATATGGTTTCTATTGTAATGAGGCTTTAATTTGACTTCTTGTATTGTGTGTATGTATATATTTACACACACACACACACACACACACACACACACACACACACTTATACGTGTGTATACTATATAGAATGCATTTATTAAAAACAGTGAAAGTCTGAAATATTATTAAAATTTAAAATCTGTGGTGGCAAAGCTTCATTTACTCCAAGTGTTACATGAGGGTTAGTTCACCCAAAAATGAAAATTCTGTCATTAATTACTCGTCGTTCCAAACACGTAAGACTTTTGTTCCTCTTTGGAACACAAATGAAGATCTTTTTGATGAAATCTAAGAGCTTTCTGTCCCCCCATAGACAACTACGCGACTACCACTTTGATGTTTCAATAAAGAGATCGTAAAACTAACTGATCCCTTTATATGATGAACAGATTTCATTTAGACTTATATTCACATGTAAACATTCATCAACTCACACATTGGTTTTGGGAATTGGAAGCTCAAGCATATTTGTGCTGCCAAGCAGCAGATGTTGTCTCGTATAGATTGTTACTGCTGAATTCTGACATATGCATTCTCTACAAAGCAAACATAGCATTTCATAGTGGTACATGTGGTCTCTGTGCTCTCTTTGCCATTGTATGCCTTTGTACATGTTCACAGGCTCAAATAGGCAACTCAAATACTTCATTACGCTCGGCTGGTTATTTGGCAACAACAACAGCTTATTAAACCTAACATGTCCACACTGTTTTGATGATGCCATTGAATTTATTTCATGTTGTTTGACTGTACTGCACTGTTAGATAAATCCAAATGTGTTGTTCATTCTTTCCCTTGTCCATCTGTCCTTCAGGCATTCATCATTTGTCATGTCCCATTCATTTACCATCAAACACCCACCCTGCCAAATGTCAGCACACTCTGCAGAAACAGAGATGTCCATGGAAATGAATCGCTGAAGGTTTAAATCAAACCTACTGTAGTCAAAGAAAAAGTGACGGATGACCCTTTGACAGTCTCTTTTTTAGACACACATTGAGTTCAGCTTGGCAGAGGATTAACGTTTAGTATTCTGCCTTTCCATCTCGGAGCAAGGATGCCACAAATTACCCAGAGAATCCAAACAAAGTCACATTGCCCCTTCAGACAGTGGCTACCTTTCTCCGTAATCAGCTTAAGGCCTTCAAGTGGAACAGCTATAATTCCCACTAAGACGTCAGAGAGGGGTGTAGAAAGATGGCAAACTACCAATATTCACTTGAGAACAGGGTCAAAACTATACCAAACCAATAATTAAAATAGTTTTGGTAGAGGTCTAAAATCATATTGAAAAAATGAGATGGGCAAATTTCAGGATTTAAGAATTTGATCCCTTTCATGAGTTAAATTTTTAATTCAATTTAAACACCCTAAAGCTGGGGTTGGCAAGTTCGGTCCTAGAAAGCTGGTGCCCTGTTTAGCTCCAACCCTAATCAAACACACCAGAACAAGCTAATTAATGTCTTCAGGATTAATAAGGTTACAGGCAGGTGAGGGTTTGTTTTTTTTTTTTCAGGGTTGGAGCCGAACTCTGCAGGACAGTGGCTCTCCACGACCGAACTTGCCTACCCCTGCCCTAAAGGATGCTGAATTGAAATTTTATTTTGTATTTTAATGTATTTCAATATGTAATTTATTATTCTGATGGCAAAGTTGAATTTTCAGCATTAGAAATCATTCTAATGTGCTGATTTTCTAGGATTTTTTAAAGAATAGAAAGTTCAGACGAACAGCATGTATTTGAAATAGAAATCTTTTGTAACATTCTAATTCGATTCAAATTGCAATTACAATACAGCATCCTGTTTAGGAATTTTTAAAGATATTATCAATTCAGTTGAATGGCGCACAATCTTTGTGCTCAGATGGAAAGACTCTCTTGAGAATGAGTGTGGATGATTTGTATGCCATTGTGATCTTATCTACAATTGCAAAATCTGATGTTTATCTCAGTTCTGAGTCCTAAAAAGATCTCGATGTTTTGCTCATTCTACCACAAAAAGCTAAAAGCAGACAGCATTCCAGGTAACTTGGAAAGTTTGGTTTGTGGTACACTCTAAAGTTAACCATTTCATTCTCATGCCAACACTATTACTCAAATGTTTTTATCCTTTGTACCTTTAGAGCAAAAGCCTAGCTTTCTGCACAGAGACAACATTGTTTTTCAGCTAATAATGAGTGCATGTGCTCCCTGAAGATTTCCGTAGGAAAATAAAAGAGATTCACAGCAGCAACAGGCCAAACTTAAAATACGCTGTGACAGAAAACTTTCAGAAAACTGTACCAAAGTCTCCTATACTTTGTCTCCCATAAAAATCCCTTAGAGCAATGCTAAACTTAGCAAGCTTCCAGAATAGCCTAAATTAAATTAAATAATATTTCATGTCTGTCAGTCAGTGCATGTGTATAAGGAAGCAAAATTTTTTTTTTTTTTTACGATTAAGTTATATTTTCATTTATATTCTTGACATATACCCTTTTTCCATACACCAAATGCAATGATTGGATGAACATTTTTTTGTCCTGAGACTTCCACTCAAGATATATGTACATTATTAAATACTTAGACCACTATCAGTTTCAACCTGTTTAACAAAAAGTGTTTATAAAAAACATTTCCTAACCTACCTTTATCACGCACAGTTTCTGCCAATCTCATGTTAATCTTGAGTACCTATAGAGTAGTAGTGCATCCTTCATACTCAAAAAAGTATTCATATTCATAAAAGATAAATACGCTGTACCGAATCTTTCCGAAAACAGCCGAGCGCCTGGAGGCGTGCCGTGTGAGTGGAGCTAAAGAGTGACGAGCACGTGCAGCTTTTGCGTAGCGATTGTCTGCAAGCTATCAATGGTCAGCTAAACAAATGTATTTAAACACACACAATACACCATCGCATTATCCCTCAAAAAACTTTTGAATCACTATAATGAATATAGCGTATAGTGAATGATGAATAATGAATTTATGAATTCACTACTTTCGTGTTGTTAACATTATATGCCCTTAGGCACCTATTGATAGTCTTCAGCAGCCAGCAGCCAGCAGCAGCTCGAGCAGCCACGGAAAAACACAAAATATTCTCCATTTATTTTAACCCTCTGAAATCTGAGGCTGATTTGAAAAGAAATATTGTCTAAACATTCATATTGCTATGACATTTTATGTATCCCGTTTGTTATATTATAGAGTCTATAAATGTTAATGTGCAGTTTAATATGTTGCTAACACCTTTTATTTCAGTATTTATTACATATTTCAGTCGATTTTGCTGATCTCAGTAAAGCAATATTTTTTTGGGAAAAGCCAATAATCATTCACACAGAGACACAGAACATGCAGGATTCATGTTTAAACAGTGTTTTTGTGGCTTAATATTGACAAACACAAGTCTATATCGCGATTAGAATAAATAATTTAGGGATAAAAAAACTTACCTTTCACAATCCTCTGCTTGATCAAGTTGATCCTCAAAATGGAATTGAATCCAGTCATGCTCTTCCACTGAGGTAAATCCTTTTAGAAATATTCCTCAGCACATCTCAAAACGATAAAAAGTTAATGAAACTGACTAAGCTTGATGCATTTTTCCGAGCTGACGCGGGCGTTCACTCTGTTGCATTGATCACCTCAGAATTTGCTTCTGAATAGCGCTCGCGCTCCGTGGGTGTGGCCGGATTAGCGGATGTAGGGAACCCCTCATCGGCCCAAAAACGGAATCCGACGGCCTGGGCAAAGGTTAACGCATGTATGTCTTTTCAGCGCCCCTGTGAAGTTCACTTAATTTCACTCGTTTAATCTGACTCCAATTTCAAATGATGATTACTCTTAGGTTGTGTTTCCAATTAGAAATTAATCATTGGTTATGCATTCATTTAGATTTTTGATTATTCTGATTACCTTATATCTTCAATTATTCTTTCACTGCGGTCCCGGTATCGCTTTAGAAAAGTCACGTTGGCCGACGTGCTCACAAACTCATCAGTTCTGACCTTAAACATTGGATGCAGGGTAAATATCTACCTTTAAGTCAAGTTGCTCAAAGATGACTCTAGGAGTAACAATTGTATATACACACAGTGGTGGATTAGTGGGGGGAGGGGGAGGGGGGGTGTTTGCATCCTGAAGACGTGTGAGGACAGATCTTCTCTCCAGCTGAGCTTTATTGCTTTATTGCAGGATGCTTGTTCTCAGTTTGTCTTAGCAGGAAAATCAAGTCTTACACAGATAATGAGCTGACTCGCAAATGACTGACATGTCTCTCTTTTCAAACAGATTACATAAACAGAGAATATTTGTTTTCGATTTGACTGATTTAAAAACCTGACATTTTAACGTTTCTTTAGACATATGTCTCATGTTTGTGTGATAAGTATTCACTAAGTTACAGTTCATTTTCTAAGGGAGTATCAGATAGGACTTCATTCCGAGAGAGATGACAGGTTTTCTTTATTTTGCAAAAAGCACAGCATTTAGTTTTTACTGTGAGTGTACACAAATAAAAGAAGACATTCTATGTCTCTATGACAGAAAATGACGAAGTATTTTAAGTTGATTTTGCTGCTATGTGAAAAAAATCCAGCAAAACGCGCCGACATGTTTCCCGACTCCAGAGTGTTAACCAATAAAAAAGGGATTGCAACCATTAGTTTCTATGGTTATTTTAATAACAAATATCGAGAGCGCATCAATGTAATGTGTGAGCACAAAACTCTAAGCTCCACTTAACGCTGGGTTCTTTGGGAAGCAAGGTTATCTCTCCCTCACAACCAAAAACACACTTTGGTGACATTGTTGATTGAAGTCCTGTGACTTGTGCAGTGCTGCCGACGGCTTCCGTAAAACCGAACGTGCGTTGATGGGCATGTTCTTGCTCTTGCTCTTGCTCTCTTACTCTGGTCGACATTATGACGTCACACAGCCCCATACTCAAAATAAAGACTGCAAAGTTTATGAGGATTTGGAAGAGTATTTTTGGCACATAAGTACTCTGTCATACGTCCAACTTTGGCCATGTTTAGCATGGGAATCCAACTCTTTAACAGTGTAAATAAGTCAGAATACATGAAATAGCATTATACCCCCCCTTTGAGAATGATAACTATAATAGTTACTATACTGATACCTATATTAACACCTACACCAACAGACGATAACATTATTTATTCTAAGCGCTCTGTTAACATAATTGCATAATTGCAGCACACGCTTTAAAGTCGAATGGAATTTGATTGGCTTTCAGTGATTTTATAACTCATCAGCTAGAAAAATGTTTTTTATAATCGTTCTAATTCTATGAGAATAGTAAGGTCCATACCACAAATTTAACAATAACTATATTGTCGGAATCCAGCTGATAAACAATAAAAACATTGACAACCAATCAGAATCCACCTAACTTTAAAGCAGCAGAAAATAAAACTGCAGCGCACACTTATAATAACGTTATCGGTGGTAATTATCATTATAGTTTCTTCTCTTGGTTTGAACAGGTCTTTAGAATAATTCTTTTTAAATTTTATGGTTATTGTTGTAGTTATTTTTGGTTTGAATTGACATTAATTGACTCTTGCACATAATTTCCTTTTTTACAACATATCTTCCCCAGTTCATTTTACTTTGTATAATACACCAAGAGATTGTCTTGAAGATCCCCATTCCCTCATAAAGTAAATCGTTCTCATAAAATGAATATGCAAAATACTGTAAGCTAATTACTATTTGAGAAAAATCTTACGGTAGAGCAGCTGATATCAGTAATTCTTGTAATATGAAAATGTATGTGTCAATAAAACATGCATTTTCTGCCATTACAAATATTTTCCCAAACTGCTGTTAGAGGAGGACATTCGTACTATTGTTGATGTGTTTGTAGACCTGGAACAAACATGCATGCTCCATTGGCTAGCTGCTCTGCACAGTGGCAGGTCTGGGGCCCATTGTGGGTAATAGTCACTTCTGCTTTAGCTGACAAACATTACAGGGTTGCGAAGTGGGTGTGTGAGCCGAAGGGTTGAGGGGAAATGCCATACTTACTGCCCTTTAATACATTTTTATAAGAAGCGGATAATGGCTCATCGTGCTGCCAGCGTAATAACCCTGTTCACCTGCGCCTCTGTGTTTGCTTGTCGTTTTCTGTTTCTTTTTCTCTCACGCTCAGTCTCACAGGATGTACAGGTCTCATTAATCACTTAGCACACTGACAGCTTAATAGAGCATGGCCCACTCATGAATACTTCACAGACCTGGCCTGCTGAGATGACACGGTACAAGGACAGTTATTCGGTCAACTAACCAGGAGGCCATTGCATATGGTTTTATCTATAAACAACCAATTGTGATCGTCTAGATTTTTTATATACAAGATATATTTTTATTTTGATATGCCTAGCGTTGTCCCTGTGTTCTAATTATGCTGTGCTTTAGCTACTAGTTTTTGGTAGCTAAACCCTCTTGGAAAAACTGTCATTAACTGTCAACTTTTTTAACTGAACTGATAAAATGTATAGCTTGATTGAAATTTTAGTCTGCCAAATGCATCAATGGAAATGGCTAATATTGGGGGGCTTTTTGCCTTAATTTGACAGGATAGTGGAGAAACATCAGGAAAGAAAGGGGGAACAGGTCTAAAACAAATCCAGGCGGGAGTCCAACTTTTAAAAATGTGTCAAGGTGTCTACAATCTGTAAATGCCCGCACGGGGAAAAAAAACATCCTGTAGGTCAGGTGAACCTGAAATCAGCCTAATTGTACCAATGCCTGCACCGTTATGAAGACAAAATCAGCATTCTTCATTAGTGGACATTCAACGGTAGTCATGTGAAAGTAGCATGTCACAGCCATAGACTACAGACTATACATTATATACTATGTCTATTGTTATGACTCTAATTATAATCAATGGACATAGTCTCCGTTACGTCACCCTTAGGTTTCTGAAGAGCTTTTTGGAAGCCTAAAGTAGGCGGAGCCTGCCATCGCCATCTTGGCAGTGCATCACCATGCGTCACTCCCGGTTAACTGAAAATAGGCAAAGAGGCGGGAATCCGACAAACTGTGATTAGCTGTAGTCTGAAACATTGTCATAAAATGCCGCTTGGTCACAGCTAACTGTTTTTATGGTTCTAGTGGTACCATCAGCCAATCAGAGTTGTTGCTTATGGTTGCTTATGGTTCAGGTGACTTGTTCTATAATTACTTACCGATAACTTTTGCTATTGAAATGAGTGTAAATGTTAACCAGGAGTGTTTTTTTTTTTTTTTTTTTTCATTTGAGATGAATAGAAAAGCTAACCAATATCTTTTACTGCTGAAATGAATAGAAATGCTAACATTCCCTATACTACAGTATAAACTTGGATGAGGCGCTAGGTTTCATCTAGCTGCACAGGGCCGTACCGTGTAGTGAGGTGCATTAAGGTCTCATTAGTGGACAAAATTAGCCGACCTGTACTATCCAGTCAGGAGACCAGAAGATCACCCAGACTTCGTCTTCGTCAGGTATTGCCCAAATTATTCTGAACGGGGTCAGCCAGGTGAGCACTATATTCTCTTTCAAGTTTGTCCTCTTGAACTAAAGGAGCTCTTGGATTTAATTGAAAGGAACTGAGCTTTGGTGCCCAGATTGAACACAGTGAATCAAATATACACACTTCAAAGAGGTTTCCCACCTGTCAGGTTTGCTACGCCTCTCCGCTTGGAACAGAAATATTGTACTACTTGTTTGCCCGACATTCTTCTCACTGCTTTGAAGTGATCTGTAATTAAAGATGATTAAATGAGAAACTGCAACCTACGTCCCACAGAGAGACGAGAACTGAAACATGGGTGAAATGGGACGATCTAATCCTCCTGCCTCTTCAAGACGAATATGATAAATGTGTAGATAAAATAAGGATGGTACTATAAAATCAAACAAAAAGACTTCTTTTAGCCCCTGAAATGAAAAGTCAGAGTCACGGAAGTCGTAGAGAAAGGATCTGCCTTTCTAGAAAAGGGCAGTTGATATGAGCAGGACATTGGAAACTCTCTTTTGTCTGGCTGTGTTTATTTCTGAAGTTCTCTCCTTTGTGCTGGAAGACATTAATTTAATGTGATAAGGAGCGTAATGGGATTCTGACATGCGTTGTTAAAGGAGGAAGACAAAAGCCTTTTTTTTCTCAGCTCACACCCCTTCAGCTTTCCCTTTTTTTCAGTCTAATGAGAAGAAAAGAGGGCAGGAATGGTTGTCTGGCCTCGGGCAGGATGAGATCTGACTGAAACTCTTTTTAGCAGGAACTGATATAAAAGGTTTACTGAACTCTTCAACTTGCTTATTTTGAAAAAAACAACCAGATGACCAGACAGCAACATATTGAAGCTTGACTCTAAATATTGTAATGCTAGTCTGTATTGACACCAAATACTAAAAAAAAAGAATAAAAAATCTCTATAAGGGAGGGTTTTTTTTTTTTTTTTTTTTAGTCGGCATGAAATGAAAATTCACCTTATTTATTTTCCAGCTATTTTCAAAATGCATTTATTGATCTTTTTTATTGATTTATTAAAACAGGATCTGCTTCCTTTTTTTTTTCTTTTTTTTTTTTTACATTTCAAATTACAATGTCATAACTGATTTTTCCAGTGAAACAACAGACTCGTTGACATATCTTATCCACTTATTTTGTCCTCCTCTTCACTGCAAGGTTGCATACATTTTTGAGTGCAAAGCCCACATCTATCAATCAAATCAATGACCGATGTCAATGACCGAACTAGATCCCCAACTTACTTTTTTTTCCGATAATCAATTTATTTAGATGCACTGTATGTCACAATTCGGAAGAAAGATGTTGCTACTTCCGTTTCATCACAATTTTAATACAAACAATAAATATACTGTGCCTACTATAGAGCAGGTGTGTGGCTGAAGGAACACCTGTTGAAAAAACAAACAAACAAACATCCAAAACCATCCTTAGCTAGTTTGCTGGTCTTGCCGGTCTATCAGACTGGCCAAGCTGGGGTTCAGCTGGTTTAGCTTGTTGACGAGTTCGCAAAACCTTTTTCAGAAGAGCCTGTCAAGGCTTGGAGACTACACTAGACCAGCAAACCAGCTTAGGATGGTTTTGGATGTTAGTCCGTTTTTTTTTTTTGTTTTTTTTTTACAAAATATTAAAGAATGTATTAGAGTTGTCCAAATTACTGACTTTGGTACCACATCGGTACTGAAATTGTAAAAATGTGACACTTTGAGCACTGTTGAGTGGATTCGTAAACTCCTCTGATTGGCCATTGTGTTCACAGGTCATTAGATATGTCTGTGATTGGCTTCAATGATCAATGCTTCAAAAACGTTGTAAATAGTCATCAATGACGCTCGGTGAAGAGCAGATACACACGGTAGTGTTTGAAAGCAGGCGTCTATCGTGGACCAGTCCGCTGAAAATTTCAGTACTGATTGGTACCAAATTTGGTACTTTTGACAAATCTAGTATGTATTATTATTAATGTTTCATTTGTGCACTTTTTTTTTTTTTTTTATTCATGTGCCCTTCAAAATCGTGTTTTTTGCTGCAAGGGTGGGACAAACTATCACTCACATGAGATCGCAGCAAACGATCCAGCCAATTGCCCATGGACAAAATCCCAGTCCCACCCTACATTTTTTCTTGTTCTAGAAGCCGTTTCACTAAGATATACAATAGCAAAGAAAAGACTATCGTCTGTTTAATGCCGACTTTAAGCACAAGTCTAGCGGAAATTAGCAAAACAAGTGGCATCACCTCAAGTGATTACGCATTGTAGCGTAGTCAAATCCTGTCCTCTAGTGCATGTGTGTGTACTTCTGTTATTTACCTGTGCAAATAGTCTTCTGCTATGTTTGCATTGTGCTACCCTGAGCTTTTAAGCATGTGTGTATTTTCAGCTGTAGCATGCCCATGATGTGTGTGTGCTTTAAAGATAAATGAACTTGGCGCTTTGCAAAAGCCCAGTGGAAAGTGATAGCTGAGGAAATGACTGGCTGCTCAGAATGAATGGAGGCTAAGCCTTTATCACTGTCTTTGTGTGGGAAGCGGCTTTTTTTTTTTTTTTTAATCTTCTTTTTAACACTTTACCCACTGTGCTAACTTAACCCTACACTCTTTTACCTTCCATGTTTCCTCACATTTTGCCCAGTTAGCCAATTCAAAGTACATGAAGCCAAACAGAAAGTTAGCAGTTATATTAAAAACTCAAATATTGTCTGTTTTGCTGTCCTTACAAGTTCCTGTCCAGCTTGATTGGAGAAGTCAGTGCATGTGTTAGCTAGCAATGCTGTAGCGCAGTGTTTAATGTAGTGCACTAAATGTGAAATTGCATGTGATGTGCAGCGAGCGAAAGACAGAAACCAAATGCTTATGGATAATCAAATATATGCTGAGTAACTCGGCAGGAAATGGAGATGACAGCTTTGAGAAATGGCATCGGCCACGTTATGTGTGAAGTCAGCAGCTAAAGCCTTTCAAATTTAACGAGTCAGATCATAATAAACCAATGTCACGTTCTGTTGAGATACAGTGTTGTGCATTTCGCAAGTCCTGTTTTCCCCTGGGCTTCATAATTGCCAACCGAGATTAAACACTTGGGTGATTATGATTTCGCTAATTACATTAGTTGCGGACATACAGTACAGCAGAAAAAAAAGCTTTGTTATCGTTGTCGAATGCAATTAAAAAATATATTGGCAGATAATTTAGCGGAAATTTGTTGAACAAATATAATAGCGTTATATTCATATGCACAGAAAATTGACTCTAGCTCCTTAAAAGGGTTGATCCCATGGTGTCATAGTTGCTGTGAAAAGAGAGGGAGGACATATTTCTTGTTGTGAGAGAAAGTGACATAAGTCAGGACGCTGAAGTGTTTTGTGTGTGCCTCTTTTCAACAGGCCTATTAAACCTGGAGGTGTTACTGCGACAGTTTCTCATCTCCAAGGAAACCCTCTCTGTTCGCATGCTGGATGACAGCCAGGATCCCACCCCTCTTCTCAAGGAGATCCGCGATGACAAGACTGCCACCATCATAGTGGATGCCAACGCCACCATGTCTCACATTATTTTGGAAAGGGTACGTCTCAGCCTAACAGTCCCTGCTGTGCAAAAAAAAAAAAAAAATGTCTAAGTACCCCTAAAACAAGTATTGTAATATTTTAAGTAAATTTATCTTTTTAAAGGGTCTTTATATATTATTTTACTGGAAAACAAGACTAAAATACTGATTAAGAAAAAGATTTTTGCTGTGTATCCCTCTCACTCCATTGCTGGATCTGCATACATCCAGGGTTTGGAAAGTTTGCAGAAATATAAGGGTAAAAAGGCCATCATTATGTAATTGCTGAAAAGCTGAAAATAGTTTTTTAAGACTGTTTGCATGAGATAGTTCTGAATGTCAATGACCATGACCTTGAGTCTCAGAATAAAATTAACAATTGCTCATAAAGATGGAAGAATTTAATGATGCCATTAAACTATACAAGTGTTCCACTAGTTTCACAGTGTAGCATTATTCTCATGACCCTTTGTCCATGTTCTTTGTTCATATTTTAAGTGTAAGAGTTAAATGTTGCTCCTCGTTTGTAAGATGAACTGAATCTCTTTCTAAAACATTCAATGCGAATGAACATACACATACATGGATACCGCCTCATGACTGAAGAATTTGATATATATGATTGATTGAACATACACACCAACCTCTGCAGCATAAGTGTGAGCCATAATTAAACATGAATCATTATTTTCAGGAAAGAGAAATTAATGGCTCTGCAGGAGAGGCTGATTGCAGGAACTGATGAAAAGAGAGTGAAGGTGATCGATGGAGAGAAACTGGACAGAAAGAGAGACTTAGATTTATATATGTAAACATGCACTAGATGAACGTGTCTTTTGCAGTGTTTTGCGCATGACACAATGTTCAAAAAATGTAGCGCTCCAGTTAAAAGGAGTTAAACTTTTAAAAAAACACACATCTATACTTTTTACATTTATACATCTATACGGCTTTTTTTCACTGCACTGCCCAGGGTCTCACATTTTTACATGCAAAACGTCTCAGGTTACACATGTAACCATGGTTCCCTGAGAACAGGGAACGCGATACTGTGCTTGACACGCTATGGGGAACATAGCGTGTCCACGTGAACCGGTGTCTAAAAAGCAATATCAAATCTCACCAATCCTATTGGCCAGTGACAGCCTATGATGTCATAATAGATGTGACCCTAAAGTATAGAAGGAGTGCCTAGAGAAGCAGTCAGTACCTTATCGTCTGAAGGGACTGTTCAGCAGGCAACCCCGATGTATGGCAGGTAATGCAGTATCTCGTTCCCTGTTCTCAGGGAATCATGGTTACATACGTAACCTGAGACGTTCCCTTTCAAAAGGGAAGTCAACACTGCGTTTAACACGCTATGGGGAACGATGTACCCACATCGCCATGCTTGAGGGGAGTGCATGCCAAAAAATGGCTAGACAAACATCAGAACTAGCAGTTTCAACTAAAATGCCAGAACCACTCCCCCTATGGGTCAAACGTAGGCTGTCAGTGACAGCATTCCCTATACAGCCCAAGCTATAAGCCTCAAAGAGGCCTTCCTTTCACAGAAAAGAGGGTACCTCCAAGGGAATGTAGCCAGGGGGCCCGATGGAACCCTAGCCAGTCACTTGTCAGGGGAACATAGTCAACCCTGATTGCCACCAGGGAGGCCGACCTGGTCTAATTAAAGAAACCTAGTCTTGGCCAACAACCTGTCTGTACACAGAGTCTCAAAACATTTTCTTCAGAGAAGATATCCAGTAAGAGGGACTGCAATGGGCAGTAACCAACTCAGACCAGATCCCAGAGATGGGCATCCTGGAGAGCAGGTCTCAGCTTAGCGCTTTTTACCCTTACCAGTGAGGGGAGTAAACTCTGCCCAATGCTAGGATCTATTCAGCACTTAATTATTCACACTGAGGAGGCTGTGCACTCCCCAAATAAGGGGAGTACAACCAGCCTAGGGGCTGATCTTCAACAGGGAGGCCTCAGAGAGGCCTTCAACCACTGACCAGACTTAAGGAGCTAGGTACTATCTGCAGAACAACCCTCTAAACAAGGGGAGTACTGGACTCAACCTAACAGATAAACCATACTGTAGGCACAAAATCATGGAGGCTCCCAAAGGGCCTGCAACATGAAGTAATTCTACACAATGTAGAATAAATCACAGCAGCCTTGCAAAGGCCAAACATGTGAAACTACATGCTTAATCTGCTAAAAAAACACCCAGATGTGGGGGATTCGCTTACAGGGCGGCCTTTTTAAGGCCACACACCTAAAGCAGCTCAATTGCTAGTTAGTTGTTGAGTTAACTAGTTTAACAGATTGTGTGTGTCATCAGGTGTCAAAAACCTGGGACACGGATCCACACACTTCCTGAAGCATTTGTTAGACATAATTTCTTACCAGATTTAAAGAATCGCAATCAAACAGAACAGTCCCTGAAGACGAAAAGATACTGACTGCTTCTCTAGGCGCTCCTTTTGTACTTCCGGGTCGCGTCTATTATGGCGTCATAGGCTGTCGCCAGCCAATGGGATTGGTGAAATTTGATATTGCTTTCAGACCCTTTCGAAAGGGAAACACATTCTGTGTGAATGGCCCCTTATAGTGCTCTTAAAGTACAGCAAATTTTCTCTGGCAAAATGTGGTCATTTCAGTATGTATCTACACGATTGGGAATTTCGCATGAGGGCGAAAAATTTCCCCATGCAGATTTCGCAATGGGTTCACATGTGAACAAAAGAAAGCTGCTTGGTTTGAAAATGATTTCTGTGTGTGCTGTGCTTCATACATCACTACACTATTGATAGTAGACAAAGGAATTTCCTTCAATTTTGCTGAATTTTTTGTGACCGCAACTTAATAGATTTCATCTTAAAGTGCTTGTGTTTATAGACAGGATTTTAATCAACCAGTCAGATTTGAGGGACAGGTTTACAGTTTATGTCAAGTTGTGG
Organism: Elopichthys bambusa; assembly: GCA_037101425.1. Classification (NCBI taxonomy): domain Eukaryota; kingdom Metazoa; phylum Chordata; class Actinopteri; order Cypriniformes; family Xenocyprididae; genus Elopichthys; species Elopichthys bambusa. The sequence goes on from CM074444.1 coordinate 16,069,117, forward strand.
CTTACATCCAGAGTAAGTTGCTTCTACATCAATGTTATTCACCTATCATTTCCCTCTGATTTTAGGGAAAAGTTATGGGTAGAGTTAGGTTTAAGGGTTGGGATAGGATTAGGACTAAATTTTCAGACAGGAATGTTGTTCAAGGATCAACAAAATATATTGATCCAGGAACATGTCTGTCTTGGCAAAATCACAGTGACCTTATAGGGAGGGGTCAAATGTTATCATAACTTCTCATAATAACCACCAGCCCTTTTATTCTCTGCTTTTGTTGTTTTATCTTTCTGTCTCCTTTCTTCTTTTCTCGAATTGACTCACTTATTCTCATCTTGTCTCATCTTATGTTATCCTGTGCTCATCTCATTACATCTTGTACCTTCTCACCTTTTAGACATTTTAGCCAATGGTTCCCCACCATTTTTCCCCCATATTCACTCCATTGCTCTTTAATCAGTGTCTCATAACCATCACAGGCTTTTCCTGTTGCTATGGAGACACAGGGACAAACACCGCCACTGTTACGCCGGTGGGTTGTGCAGTTCACAGTGGTTTCTTTGTCAGTTTGTCACCCTTACTGTGTTTCCCATACCCCCTTCAGCCTGTTTCATCCACTCACATTTTTTCTTCATGTCTCTCTGTCCCTCTCTCTCTCTCTCTCTGGATCTATTTGGAGGAAGCATGCTGCAGAGCTGTGAAAAGTTGGCACTCATTCAGCTTGTGAGTAGCAAGTGTAGGGAAAGCATGCTAGAACTGTTTGCCAATGTTCACAGCATGGCTCACACACCAGCTTGAGTTACAGGATTCAATTACATGGGCAATTGCAGGGAAAATCTTTCATTATAAAATACTTTACGCAAGGACAAAATTATCATAACCTGGAAAAACTCTCCGCTCCTGTAGTCCATTTTCTCCCTCTCTTTCTATTTTTAACACAACACTGGTCAAATGAAATGCGGATGGGCATTATGGGAAGCTAGGCAGGGAGTCTGGGTGTGTACCAGACAGGGTATAAGTGCCTTAATACAGATGCTGTTTCGAACCATATTGCAATCACAAGAGAACAGGTGCCTAGAAGTGCTGTGTTAGCATGACTTATATGCTCTAAAATGTAGGAACAAAGCCAGGAGTTTGGGAAGTTCAGACCTGGTACTTCCGCCACCGTCAGCAGATCTGAGGCGCCTACAAATTATGCTCTGCCACATAAGTTGTACATGTCACACAGGTCGGAAAGAACACAACTTTGGGGCTGTACCATTAATAATGTTCAAACAAAAGTAGAGGGCACATTTTGAAGTAGGGATGAGCAAAACTGCTTATTTTCAAAGTCTAGAAAAACTGTTCATTGGGTTACCTCAATGACTAGTCAATTTATCAGCCTTAAGGACGCCATGTACACTACTTTTCAAAAGTACGATTTTTAAATGTTTTTGAAAGTCTCTTATGCTCACCAAGGCAGCATTTATGCGTAAACACAGTAATATTGTGAAATATTGTTACAATTTAAAATGACTGTTTTCTATTTGAATATATTTTAAAATGTAATTTATTCCTGTGATGGCAAAGTTGATGGCAAAGTCTTCAGTGTCACATGTCATATGCTGATTTGGTGCTCAAATATTATCAATGTTGAAAACAGTTGTGCTGCCAAGGTTTTTTTTTTTTTTCTTTCTTTCTTTCAGGATTCACTTTTGACCAATTTAATTGATCCTTGCCAAAGAAAAGTACAGTATTCTTTTCTTTCTTTCTTTCTATCTTTAAAAAAAATACTAAGCAAGATGGGATGCAAGATGTATCTCAACAGTCATCCATCCAGTGTAGTAGTAATAATAATAAAATATGTATCTGACTTACTGACTGTTGTTGAGTGACTAGTGGACTAGCCAATCATTGTGACTCATTTCTGTTCTGAAGTGCCCAATAACAAAAAAGAAATCTCTGTATTCTCTGTAAGGGTTGAGGTTATTGATTATGGCTGCAAGGTTAATGAAAAGATCTGCAAGAGCAGTTTTGGAAAAATTATTTGTTACTTTATTCTAGGAAATGTGATATTTCACTGCAGGTTATTTTTGATCAATATGTTTTTAATTCATTATTTAACATTTTACTCTGCCAGGAAGAAGACAAACACCCCCCACCGCTCAAATGCATTTATTGTACTCTAAACTGTCCCTTTTACTCAGTTTTCTCTCCATTTCCATAGAAATAATTGTTGAAAGTGTTTTCACCCCTGACATTTGATTGACATATTGTATTTGCTGCTTGGTTTCCTTGGAGACAGTGGAGAATTGATAAATAGAATGGCATTGACAGTCAGAGTGGGAATGTTGTCAGTCTTTTGTTAGCTTTCATTCAACTCTGAACAGGTTTCACAAAGCAGTGAACCTTGCCTTTTGCTTTTCAATGGTGGAAATGTGTGCAGATTCAGTCTATGTAACTGTTTAAATTAGCCTAGCATTGTCAATAATGTTTAATGTACTTCTCTCTTCTCTCTTCTCCAGGCCTCAGAGTTGGGGATGCTGTCAGTGTACTACACCTACATCCTGACTTCCTTGGTGAGAGAATTTATGGTTTATGCTCTCTAATGAAGAAGTTCTTCAAGCACATGCCTATAAAGTAAAGAAACTTTTTCATTTGTCCTCCAGCATTAAAATACTATTATACATTTTATATATATATATATATATATATATATATATATATATATATACTGTATATATACTGTGTGTGTGTGTATATATATATATATATATATATATATCTATGTAACTTGCGTTGCGTCAGTTACACTTCTGGTGGAAGCTAGATATCTTACTTCATAACTTATTAAATATGGATTTTTTTTTTACACAAACGCATCGCTTCGCTTCAGAAGGCCTTTATTAACCCCCCTGGATCCGTGGGGAATATGTTTATGATGGATGGATGTGGATGAATGCACTTTCTTCAGCTCATACTCGTTGGTCCCCTTCACTTTCATTATAAAGCTCGCATGCGTCAGGATATTTAATAATATTTCTCCGATTGTGTTCATCAGAAAGAAGAAAGTCATATACACTTAGGATGGCTTGAGGGTTCATTTCAAAGTGAACTAATCCTTCAACCACAAACTATTGGTCAGGAAATTAGCTACAAAGTTAAATTTAAGTTAAATTTAGTTTTTCTCTCAGAAAAACATCAAAGACAGAATTAAGTTTTTTGGCAGAACATAGGAAGTTGTGTGTGGAGTGATAAATCACAGTGAAACACAAGTTGCATGGTGATGCTCCAGAGGGGTGTCTTTGAAAATCTGCTGAGAAATATAATAATAAATGCATCTCTACCACAGTGAATTATCAATGTTATAAACAAATGTTCTGCTTAAAATTTCTGTGGAAACCGTAATACATTTTCTCCCAGGATTCATTGATGAATTAAAAATTGAAAAGAGAATTTATTTGGATTAGAAATATATATATATATATATATATATATTGTAACATATCTTTACTGAATAAATTGAATACATTTATAATTGTAAATATTAATATTATTTTACATCTGGCTTTAACACAATATTGTATTTTTGTTTAACACATATTTGCTTTTTATTGCATAAAATTGCACAAAATATAATTAGTGTACTTCAGACTTCAAATCTGAGAGGAAATGGCTAATGACAAAGCCTCTGTGTTAAATGGAATGTAAGGTGGTGTGGCATTTTTTTCCCCCAGTTGATTCAAGTATCCTATAAACAGTATCTTTGATGTTTCCGATTCAATCTTTCTGTTTCATGCTGATGTGTGCTAGAAATAACAAACCAGGATGGATTTTTCAAAACTTTTTCATCCGCTATGGCTTTAAGTTCAGAGCGCTTTAAAAGCAGCCACTCAGCGTGGAACAAACCGACACACTTCAGCACACTCCAACCTAATTTAAAGAAGCTACTTCATTTCCCCACACTGCTTTCCTTCACTTATTTAGTGTCTCCTGCCGCCATCGTTCATGTGTCCAACACACCAACACCGTACCATCCTCCCATCCGTATGCTAGTGTTTCATTACGCCATTATCACAGTGTGAAAAAGGCCTGTCAAAAGCACACTACATCCATCACAAACCCAGTAATCAGTAAATGACTCAGAGAGAGATTTTCAGCTTCTGCTCTGGCCACGCTCTGGGGAGTAATGAAGCACTTAGTAATGCAGGTACATGGAGAAATTGTTGAAACCCTTTGTATGGTGGTGAGATGGGCTTCTTTGGTTATTTCTGCTGTGTTGCAAAGTGTCTTTTACACCAGCAAGGTGCATGTTCAACAGGTACCAAACCATAGACAGAGCGCTCATGTCATTCAATATGGCAGCATCCAGGAATGGATGTCATGCGTTTTAGTTAAAATAACCAATATAGTTTGTAAACCAGAGCAAGCACATTAACTGAACCAGCCTGAAAAAAATTATTTGAGTTGAAGTCGGTACGAAACAGAAGTTGCGATAGTCTTTTCTTCCCTATTGTGATGTATATCTAAGTTAAATGGATACTTGAACAAGAAAAGGCAGTACTTGAGTACTTGATTTTGTCCATGGGGAATTGATTGGATGGTTGTGGTTTGCTATTGCTGTGATCTTATGTGACTGGCAGGTTGTCCTGCCCTCATGCCAGTAAAAATCTCATCAGAGAAGAGAAGAGATGTCATTGCAAGAGGCAGAGGAAGTTATTTTGATTAAAGATTTCAAGAACACATTAATTTGGGGGAAAAAAACAAAACAATGGATAAATATTTCATTTAAAAAAATGGCATGAATTGAAATATATGATATTGTTGTCAATTTTTACTGCTCATTTTACCTAGAAAGGCCAAATTGCCTTGCCTCCAGTTTTAAACATGCCCAGGAAAGAACCAGATGGATGGATGGATAGATGGCCTCTTTAGATGTGGAGGAGTCCTTGGGCACTTTAAGAGATGGAATTGGTTAGCAGATAAGCGAGTCCAATTTATGACTGTGCTGGGGGCGGGGCATTTTTCAAAGGCAATTTCTGATCGAGCTGCGAGCCGAGACCAAAACATCACACCCACACATGGCTTTACATCTCTGTCATCTCACCTGAATCCATCTGTCATGGGAATAATTCGAGTCCCCATGAGATCTCGGCTCAGATATATTGTTTTTTGTACATTACAGCAACTGCAGTGTTTCTCTCACAGTGAATGTAAATTATGAATTCACAGTGTCCAAGAAAGCTGTGAATCATGCTCACCTGCTGCTTGTAAATCAATTTGATGAATCAATCATTAGTTGTGACAGCATACATACAAACCTTTTCTAAAGTGCACTTCTCTAGCACAGTTATTCATCAAGTGCCATGTGCTTTGCTATCACTTTTGAAGGGATATTCCGCCCCGAAAAAGGACCTTTTGTTATTTACTCACTCTTGTTCCAAACTTGTATGACCTAAATTCTTCTGTGGAACATTAAGATATTTTTTGGAAATGTCTTGTTTTAATACAATGAAAGTTCATTTGTTAGGTTTCCAGCGTTCTTCAAAATAAAAAAACTAAAGTCATATGGGTTTGACCTTTGAAACTGGGGTGAGGCCAATTGGAGATCTTGGCACCAGCTGTTTTCTTTAGGTATTAGTACAGATCCTATCTGATGGTAAAAGGACAAAATCTTCAAAACTGTTTGTTAAGAGTATGTTTCAATGATATATTTCAAATCAGCAATAAAATCTGACAACATTTAGATATCATTCAGCATCTTAAACTGCAGTAATGCTGAAGAAAAGCTCCTAGTGCGTGTCAGACATGGACTCGGATTTAAAAAAATTCCAAAAGTTGTGATGAGTATGTTTAAGTTTTTTTATTTTGTAAATCAGCAATAAAATCTGACAGCAATGCCATCATTTAACAAGCTACAATCAAGCGAAACATTTGCTAATGCGTGTTCTAGAAGGCAGTTAGGTCTATGCACTTGAATGGAGACTGACTAAAATCTCCAGAACTGTTTGTCAAGAGTATGTTTCAGTAATATATTGCATATATTTGCAATAAAATCAGACAACACTGTCATTATTTAGTATCTTACAATCATGCTAAAAAGAAACCTTCATTTGTGCATTCCAACACTTGGATATAGAAAACTAAAATCTTCAAAACTGTGATGATCTGATCAATTCAATCTGATAAAAAAAAAAAATTGTGCATTTAGCTACATTCACACAGTGGTTCTGTGTTAAGTTGCATTAACAATCTTAATTTTTAAACAAAAAATGCTAAAACTGTAATAAAGATTTAATATTAAACTGACTCAAGACGCAGCAGCTAACATCAGCTTAGATACAAATGACTTTGAATATATTCCTGGAAACCAACCACTATTTTAGAGTAAACTAATGTATATGTACTTGGATGGAGAATGGCAAAAGTCCCAAAACTGTTGTTTTAATATAGCCTGAATTCCAGAAATGTTGGGACGTTTTTTTAAATTTGAATAAAATGAAAAGACTTTCAAATCACACGAGCCAATATTTTATTCACAATAGAACATAGATAACATAACAAATGTTTAAACAGAGAAATTTTACAATTGTATCCACTAAATGAGCTCATTTCAAATTTGATGCCTGCTACAGGTCTCAAAAAAGTTGGCATGGGGGCAACAAATGGCTGAAAAAGGAGGGAGACCTTCCAGCGTGTTATCAGTGTACAGTTCAAAAGCCAGTATCTCTGATGGTATGGGGGTGCATAAGTGCATATGGTATGGGCAGCTTGCATGTTTTGGAAGGCACTATGAATGCTGAAAGGTATATAAAGGTTTTAGAGCAACATATGCTCCCCTCCAGATGACCTCTATTTCAGGGAAGGCCTTGTGTATTTCAGCAGGACAATGCAAAACCACATACTGCAGCTATTACAACAGCATGGCTTTGTCGTAGAAGAGTCCAGGTGCTGAACTGGCCTGCCTGCAGTCCAGATCTTTCACCTATAGAGAACATTTGGAGCATCATTAAATGAAAGACGACCACCAACTCTTCAGCAGCTGGAAACCTATATAAGGCAAGAATGGGACCAAATTTAAATGAGCTCATTTTGTGCATAAAATTGTAAACTTTCTCAGTTTAAACATTTGTTATGTTATCTATGTTCTATTGTGAATAAAATATTTAGTTTTCATTTTATTCAAATTTAAAAAACGTCCCAACATTTCCGGGTTGTAACATTCGGGTTGTAATATATTTGATGAAAAAGGAATAAAATCTTACAACAATGCTATCATTTAGCATCTTTAGCTACAATTTAATAAAAAAAAAAAAAAAATAAATAATTTTTTTTTAAAAACTGCTACCATGTGTTCTGGAGATTTCTACCATTTTCTTTCAAGTGGTCCGTTACCTCAATCTGCGGCTTCATCTAGTGCAGTTTTTGGTTTGCTCTTTTCAGAAACTTCACTTTTCAGACATCACATGTCTATTTTAATCTAATCCTCATTATCATGCAGGAAGAGCAAGAGCTACCGCTGATATGAAACATCCCTGTAATTTGATACAACATCCTTCCCCTATCCGTTAGAGATCAGGTTCAGTAGGTTAATTGCAATAATGAAAGGAAAGGAGCAAAGCCATTTTGCTCTAATTACTAGATGTATTCTCTCTATTGGTGACTGCCGTACAGGTGAGCAGTAAAGGGATTGTTGCTTTGTGATTTGTGCAGGCAGTAACTCCGCTTTGCAGAGTGAAGAACGTTTTCATCTGTGTTTGACAGTCACCCAGGGATTTGGCCTTTGTGCTGCGTTTAAATGAAAGAGGTGTGCCAACGAGACCAGTGTGCCTGAGAGATCTGGATTTATTGAACAATATCTGGAGATCAGAAAGTGCACATTAGCATATCTTATGTTCCTGTGTAAGTTCTCGATAAACATTGTTTTTAGCAAATGCATTGACGCATTCTTGACACATCTGTTGAAACACATGGCATAGATTATGTGCCCTAACACATGTGTTGCAGAACCAGAGTTGAGCATGTGATCAGAAAAAATTAAAATTTGATGAGGGTCCCTCAGACTCGGTTCACAGGAGTAATTATAGACTTCCTTATGGAGAAGACGTTAGGAACCTGGGGTTTAGATTAACTGCATATTAATCACAAGAATTACAAAGAAAGAAATTTTGTTCTTTTTTTCTGTCTTAACAGGGTTTATGAAGAAGATGATTACAGTATATAGACTAATATAGTATTTTTTTCTGCTCTGGATTTACAAGCCTGTACTTTAAGTATAAATATATAGTGTACTGAAATGAGAAGTCGAGTCATTAGCACACACTGTAAAAAATCATTTTCATAATTTGTTATCACAACCTTTTTTTCTTTTGTCAAATCAACTAATGTGGTTCAGATAACATAATATTTTGAGTTTCTGCTGATTAACCCAATTGCCTTCATTGTATTAACTCAAATTTTGAATTTCAATTAACTAAAAATTTTAAGGCAACCAGGTAACTTACTTTAAGTTAAAACAACAATTCTTTTTTTTACAATACAGGATACATTTTTGTGTCCAGTTGCACTTTTTAATTTTTCTAGATAAACACGCTTTCGACAGATGGGGTTTTTTTTGTTGTTGTTTTTTTTTTTTTTTTTTTTTTTTTATTGTGATTCATCACGCTGTTTGTACCATGAGTGCCATGTTTTTGAGATGGCCTGTCAAGTTAAAGAGATTCACCCAAAAATGACAATTCTGTAGTCAATTACTAACCCTCATGATGTTTCAGACCTGTATGACTTTCCTTCACATCCCCTATGCAATAAAAGTCAATGGGGACCAGTGTTGTTTTGGACCCCATTGATTGTCGTTGTATGGACAAAAATAGTTGTAACAATCTTCAAAATATCTTTTGTGTTCTGCAGGAGAAAGAAAGTTTTGTAACAACATAAAGTTGAGTAAATAATGACAGTATGGGAGAACTATCCCATTAAAAATAGTTGTAAACGCATCTGGAGACTGTTCATGTTATGCTTCATCTAGCTTTTATTAAACACAAGAGCATGTCATGTATGTACAGCCCCTAAAAGTGTTAATTTAACAAAGTATGCTACTACCTGTCATGTTAAACCTGCTTTAAGCGATAATTACTGTTTTCCTAAACATTTCCCCTGCCTTTCATTATTCAACCAAACAACCTCAATCATAAGCATACACCATTGGCAAAGATCTGCCTCCAAATCTTCCAATTGGCTGAAACTTGCAGGGCTCTTTTTTTTTCTTCTTCCTCTTTTTTTTTCAGTGTGGTTTACAAAGTGTAGTGGTGTCACAGAAACAATATTATGATATTTCTCAGGACACCTATTTCAGTGATATCTGATTTGTAGTAAGGATATTTATGTGTGTCATTCCAAAAAAAAGAGGCAGCTTAGTGCAAGTTTAACTTTGACAGAGATGGACAAAAATGTTGTAGCATTGTGATCAGCAAAAAAATAAATAGCCACAATAAAACAACAAAAGAGAGTGTTTTTTTCTTAGCATTTTTTTTTCTTAAGTATAAAACACAAACACTATCTTTTTGGACCAGGTTTTTGAAAACAGGCCATACTGCTAAATGCATTGCTGGTCCTACTGTAATTAGCAAGACCAGTTTCTCTTTCAATTATTTGCTCCGGCATTTAAATTTTGGAGCATTAACTAGCAGGAAGGAATTACAGAGAAGACTTTTTTTTTTTTTTGTCAAAGATAACTGCAGAAAGGGAAGGTTTCTTCACGGTTTGTAAACAGCAGGAGCCATTGTTAAAGAGGCTATTGAAGTCGTACGCACGGAAAGCAAACATTGGCTGGTGTTCAGAGGTAAAGCAGAGGACACAAGGTAACAGGCTGTGAGCTGGGCTCAGGTGGGATCTGAGACAAGATGGAAAAGAGTGACAGTAAGAGGAAAAAAGGAAGGAAATGAACAAGACCATCTTTGTGTGATTTTGCATAAGTAGACCGTATAAAGAGTTGGTCAGCATCACCTAGCAGTTGTATTTCTGTGGAGCTCTCGAAGACTTCTCAGCAGCCCCAAGAGGCCCAGCCTCACATGACACTGATGAATGGGCTGCCATGCCACTCGCCTGTGTAATTTGTTTTTTAATAATTTCAAGTTGCTGGTAGGGGACAGAAAGAAAAGTCATCTTGTCACCAAACTGATATGTTAGTTATCACTGACAATAAACCTTGTTTTGTGGTATTTACCGTGGTATTTGTTATCTTAGAGAGAGCTAATACAAGGATGCCTAATACAAATTATATGTATATTATATACAGTACATGTACAGTATAACGTGGGTCAGGTAGCTACAGAATTCCCTATTAAATTTAAATTTCGATTGGCATGCTTTCAATTCTTATTCATTTTGGTATATTTTAGGAAAAATTTTCATTTTGCTTGCATATGATAGAAATTCACTCTCTGCTAATTCTGTAAATTATGCAAAGCAGTGTTTTAGACTGAATTAAACTGGTAACTAGTCTTTTTTTTAACTGCTTACTAAAATGAGTCAATCATTTTGCAATTTGTGCTAGTTTTGTTTTTGATTCACTACAAAGAACTGCCTCAGAGTCATTTGTTTGTGCTAAAAAAAAAAAAAAAGAAAAGAAATGGCTCATAAGAATCATTTGTTTGTGATGAGTTTTTGATTTGCTAAAAAGTTCCATTTCAGTTGTTAGTTTCAGCAGTCAGGCTACACATAATGTATTTAATTAATAAAAAAAATGTGAATATTAAAATGACAAAATAATGTAAATCTAAAAAAGAAAATAGGTTTGTGTCAGGGCTTGACACTAACTTATTTGCTCACTCGCCACTGTGGCTATATATATATATATATATATATTTTTTTTTTTTATCATAATTTGGCAGCAGGTATATTAGGCTGCTGTCACTTTAAGACCTGACACACAGATCCATTATACTGTTACACATGCGTTTTCTTTCTCAACTGTTTACTTTCACTTAAAACATAACCAAATGTGTTTACATTAATACTTGCCAAGACCGGCATTTTGACATTATTTTGTGTATTTGACTGTTTAAGCGCAATAAGCAGCGAAAAAGAACTCAATTTAGTACTGAGAGGTGGCTTTATGTGTGCACAATTTGGGTGCGAGCACAAAATCTGCAGGAATGAGTACAATTATGCGCAAGCCCACGCTGAAATTCAAACCCTGTAACACCAACAACATTCATCTGGAGCAAATGAAACTAATGAGTGATGAGAGGCGGGTTTGTCTTAACTCGCTGAGAGATGAGAGCGAGAAAGCGCAGCGTTTCATATATTTCAGTATCGACTACAATTAAAAGACTACAATTGAAAAATGTATATATAAAATTTAACTTGCCAAAGTGGCTAGTAGGAGTGACTGCGTTACACTCCACTGCTGAAATCCACCTTCATTTGGTGGGTTGGCGAATGTTAATGTCAAGCCCTGGTTTGTGTAAAGGTTAGGCAATAAAATGCAATTAGCTCAATTTAAAAACAATAGAAGTTAATGGAAAGTACAGAGCATAATATTAATCAAATGTTTGCTGGTGTGTGTGTGTGTGTGTGTGTGTCTGTATGTGTGTGTGTGTGTGACCATCTGCCATTCTTTATTTATTCATGCGCTGTGATCTCCCTCTGCATAAAACAGCCTCATTTTGGAGTGTCCTTTCCACTGAGAGTGCTGACTGGCCTTTTATGTGCTGTGTACATTTTTGTTTGTGCGTGTGTGTGAGAGAGAGAATTATGCAGGGTCAGTGGTAAGCCTGCCGGGGTCTCCTCATAGTCAGATCTCCTCATAGTAGCTGATAGAGAGGAAATGAAGAAAGACAGACCAGACCAGGGCAGCTGACCAAGGACATCTACTCCCATCAGCCCAAGCCGTCTACACTGTTTACCCCCTATAATTCAGCTCTGCACCCAGCCCTGGGCCGAGGGGAGAGATGTACAGCTGACCTGGTAAAGAGGCCTAATCAGCTGTTCTGCAGCATTAGCTCCCTCCACACTTCCCATCAGGAAACAGCCTCTTTCTCTTGTCAGCTTGCTTGCTAGTTCTTTCCTGAATGTGTGCTTATATGTGCCCTACTCACTTTTGATGCACATGTAAGGTGGTCCGCACAAGGGCCCGCAGAGACTAATGAGCAATTATGCTCGTCATTTGGCCATCATTAAATGGATTGCAGGGAGATGCGCATGGGCCTCAAGGGACAAATGAATTCCTTCCCAGATTTGGCTGACAAGGGCTTATGAGATAGACCATGTGCTCCTTGAAACATTAATTCAGCAAATCAGCTGCAGGGAAGGGCCTCGTAGAGGAGAAGGTCATGAATAATCAAGAAACAATCGCTCAGTTCGGATAATGGCACCTTCCGTGATCGCACAATCACTGAAAAACTTTCCATTTACTGTGAAGCACCAAGAGCAGCACCTCTGAGTTTTTATGATACACTGTGTCGAGCACCATAACAATCTATCCTATTAGCGAGAGTGGATGTAAATACAGCTATATCAGTTGATATTTATGGAGAAAGAGATGTCATAGGGCTGGATAGATTCCTTACAGCGTCTGTGAGTTCATATTTGGAGAACTGCTCTTTAAAGGGGTAGTTCAACCAAAAATGACAATTTATTTACTTAAGTCGTTCTAAACCTGTATGACTTTCTTTATTCTTCACATTCTTAGAAGAAAAGGTTATATATATACACTAGTGCGTTTTTGTTTTAAAACAGCGTTTTAAAATGAAAACCATCCTCGTCTACACTGGCATTTCCACAGTGTTTCAGAAACTACCTAGTCTACACTACATGGCCAAAACGCATGTCACATGACCGTTCATGCACACTGGGCATGCGCGTATACAGGTGCTGGTCATATAATTAGAATATCATCAAAAAGTTGATTTATTTCACTAATTCCATTCAGAAAGTGAAACTTGTATATTATATTCATTCATTACACACAGACTGATATATTTCAAATGTTTATTTCTTTTAATTTTGATGATTATAACTGACAACTAAGGAAAATCCCAAATTCAGTATCTCAGAAAATTAGAATATTACTTAAGACCAATACAAAGAAAGGATTTTTAGAAAATCCTGTGGCACTGCTTAGGTGTTATAAGAGCCCAGGATAGTGGCCTCTGCATTGTTGGGTCTGGCATATCACATCTTCCTCTTTACAATACCCCATAGATTTTCTATCAGGCGAGTTTGCTGGCCAGTTAAGAACAGGGATACCATGGTCCTTAAACCAGCTTTGGCACTGTGTGCAGGTGCCAAGTCCTGTTGGAAAATGAAATCTGCATCTCCATAAAGTTGGTCAGCAGCAGGAAACATGAAGTGCTCTAAAACTTCCTGGTATACGGCTGCGTTGACCATGGACCTCAGAAAACACAGTGGACCAACACCAGCAGATGACATGGCACCCCAAACCATCACTGACTGTGGAAACTTTACACTGGACCTCAAGCAACGTGGATTGTGTGCCTCTCCTCTCTTCCTCCAGACTCTGGGACCCTGATTTCCAAAGGAAATGCAAAATTTACTTTCATCAGAGAACATAACTTTGGACCACTCAGCAGCAGTCCAGTCCTTTTTGTCTTTAGCCCAGGCGAGACGCTTCTGACGCTGTCTGTTGTTCAAGAGTGGCTTGACACAAGGAATGCGACAGCTGAAACCCATGTCTTGCATACGTCTGTGCGTAGTGGTTCTTGAAGCACTGACTCCAGCTGCAGTCCACTCTTTGTGAATCTCCCCCACATTTTTTAATGGGTTTTGTTTCACAATCCTCTCCAGGGTGCGGTTAACCCTATTGCTTGTACACTTTTTTCTACCACATCTTTTCCTTCCCTTCGCCTCTCTATTAATGTGCTTGGACACAGAGCTCTGTGAACAGCCAGCCTCTTTTGCAATGACCTTTTGTGTCTTGCCCTCCTTGTGCAAGGTGTTAATGTTCATCTTTTTGACAACTGTCAAGTCTGCAGTCTTCCCCATGATTGTGTAGCAGAACTAGACTGAGAGACCATTTAAAGGCCGTTTTGAGTTAATTAGCTGTTTAGAGTGTGGCACCAGGTGTCTTCAATATTGAACCTTCACAATATTCTAATTTTCTGAGATACTGAATTTGGGATTTTCCTTAGTTGTCAGTTATAATCATCAAAATTAAAAGAAATAAACATTTGAAATATATCAGTCTGTGTGTAATGAATGAATATAATATACAAGTTTCACTTTTTGAGGACACTAATTAAATCAGTAAGCTAGGATACAAACAAGTGGAGAACTGAACTAATTAACAGACTAGGGGATGAACAAAGAAATTGTGACAGCTCTGCACAATTTCCGTGCAGAAAAATGTGAAGAAAATGTGACAATGTGTAAGTGGCACACATTTATTTTAACAGCCATGTTAGCAGGTAACAGCATTCACACTGCCAGTGTAAGCAGTGCCTATTTTTGCCATCTGTAGGAGTGCTGAACTGCAAATACTTAATATAAATTTACTTACAAACACAATATTTTACAATTCGGCTTTTGTACATGTGTTTGGCAGACAGTTTTAATCCAAAGTGATTTATTACATTGCATCCATATATACATTTTATCTATTTCGGTTTTGTTTGTTTTTTGTTTTTTTGTTGTTGTTTTTTTTATGAAGCAACATAATAAATGGCTTAAACTACTCACCCATTGTTTGAAAAAAAGACATCTTTTATGCTTACACATGCTGTCACAGGCACACAAAATCTCTTTCTATTCAGTAAATCTGACTCAATCCAGACTATTTAAGCAGCTTATAATTGCACTTTGGGATTTGGATTCCGTTCTGTGTAGATTAATTACCATTTTAATGTAAATATGAGCCCCTTCCTCGTGTATTATTAGATTTCATTATGATGACATTTAAAATAATTCTCAATAGCCAATTCCTGATAACACTTTGTATAATTTATGGCTGTTATCAAACATATTAAGTCAAAAATAATGTTTGTTTTTTTTTTTTTTTTTTTTTTCTGTTTAGAGCCACAGTTACGCAGCTGAAACAGAATTCAGCAGCTGTGTGAAACAGGCCTGACTCTCTCTCTCTCTCTCTCTCTCTCTCTTTCTACTTCTACTCCTCCGTCATGAATTCCATCAAAGTGATTTGTTCTCCTTAGTTCCAAACTACTCGGCTGGATTAAATAAATCACATCAGCTTAGCTGCTGGGGGGATCTGATGTCATTTGAAGGTTGTGTGAATGGGAGATCGCCGCTGATTCTCATCAGGGCTCCGTATGCGCTGCCTCACAACATATTATGGCCATCATCAGCTGCCACTCTGTCTTTCTGTCTCTATCTCTGGCTTTCCTCTGTTTGTTTTGTTCTTTGTGTTTAATTTCCCTGCCACACGGTCCTGATGCGCCCTGTCAGACATGTCATCACCACAGCGCTTCAAGCAGGGATCAGAGCAGAGTCATACATACAGGTACAAGCAGTGTGGTCCAGCCACTGATGGCTGAGGATATTGGGCTGACCATTCACGTATTCATTCATGTTTTATTACCATATCATCTGTTTTTGCTAAGATCATATTGCTCCACATCATCTGGCCCATTATGTCATTCTGTCTATCGTTCTTTATAAAATGGATAGTTCCGGCCCTTGATTCTGATTGGTTGAGCCACGTTCAAAGCCGTTGTAAAATTTCCGAAAACATACAGCTGACCGTATTACATAAGTATCGCTGCACCACTGAATGTGTATGTTAAGGAACTTACTCTGTTCCTGCTTCGCTACTGTTTGGATGCTCTTGCTTACAGCTCCACGCTTTGCTCTATTGCTTTTATATTTTATCTCCTAATTTTAACTACAGTCAATCAGCACAGGGCTCAAACAACAAATCTTGGCACCAACAAACTTTTTAACTGGAAGTTTGCTACAAAAAGGGGAATTTTTATCCAACCAGCCTCCCACTGACAGCACCCATCAGCTTACATTCCAGAGAAGGGAAAAAACAACTGCCTACATTCAAAAGGATTAGAAAGAATATGCCTCTTCTGGTTGAAGAATCTACCTGCTGCACAAACTGCCACAGACTTCTACAACGGATTGCAGTTCTTGAAACAAAGTTACTTGCGGGACTACCAAACCAGACGGAACACACAACAGAGCTTCGTCATGGACGTCCTCAGCATACAGCCGGTGAATCCCATGAATCTAGTGCTCCTAAACAGGCCATACTGAGTGCCGTAACTGATCAACATACTAATCGATGGCACAAACAGGGAGCGAGACCCAAAGGCACTCGAGACATCAGATTGTTCCAGTAGCATCCTCTACTCCAATCACTGGTTCCCTACCACCGCCAATTCATCTGGAGAACAGATCTGAAGTGTTAATGAATGTGGGTGAGGAATCCCTAAACATGACCGGACACAGATCAAATCAGCCAGCAGCTAACACTGATGCTAACTGCCACTCAAGGTCGAGCAGACAGCGGCACTCAGCTCATAGTGCAGCCGAGCCCAGGACTCTGATAGTGGGTGACTCCATAATCAGAAACATCAGCAGCAGGGATACAACTACATGCTGCCTCCCACAAGCAACGGTTTCTGGTGTAAACAGGGAACTTAAGAACATTTTGATGAAATATAAGACTGCACATTGACTAATCATTCATGTGGGGAAGAATGATATTCGGAAAGAGCAGTCAGAAGTCCTTAAAAGGGATTTCAATGAACTTTTTGAAACGCTTAGAAGACTGAAAGTTCAGTCGTTCATCAGTGGACCACTCCCAGCAAGAGGAACAAATAGATTTTCACGGTTGCTTGGGCTTAACACATGGCTGCAAAAAACCTGCCACATAAAGGGACTTCATCGACAACTTCAGTCTTTTCTGGAGTCAGAGACAAATGTTCACACATGATGACCTGCACCCAAACAAACTGGGCTCAAGAGTGCTAAAGGACAATATTTACTCCTCCCTCCATCATCTTTCAGCAGTGTGTGCAAATCCACTCAACCTGAATGGCACAAACACACCTGGACAGAGTACAACTGACCACTCATCATTTCAGCACTTGAATGGACATGCGGTTGACACATCCCACAAGGACAATGATAACACCACGCAGCCACAACAACCACTGCTCACGGACACAATCCCGACTGAACCCTGCCCACAGAGCTCACCGATAGACAGTGATGTGTTAGAACTTCTCCAAGATTTAGCACCCAAGGATGACTTTCAGGAAAACAGCCAGGGAAGCCAGGACAACATATTACAGCCTTCGGTAACACCAGAGCAACAGCCCCTCTCACCGGACAGGTTATCCCTCTCTCCAGCATCCCCTCTTCTGTGTTTCTCAGAGAAAATGGAGGAACTGGTGTATGCTGGAACCAAATTCTCCCACTCTTTTGCTGTGAGCCCCCAGATATCAACAAAAAAGCAGCGAGCCCTGCAACCATCAAAGCTTGTGGGCCCAGCTCGCCCTCCCCTTCCTCCTGTGAGAGCTCTTCGGCCTCTGCCACAACGTAAGGGCCCACACCCTCCTCCATCTGTTCTAGGTGAACCAAAAACAACCGATAACAGCTCTGTAATATGTGTTTGGTCCCCGCTATGATAACAGTGACTTTGTCAAATGTTTACAGAACAAGCGGGAACCCAGTGTGCCTGTTGCTTTCTCTATTTCTGTTTTATTACGTGATAGAAAGCCTAAGGCCTTCTCAAACCGTTTGGCAAACCTATTAATTCTGCTGCCTATTACACATCAAACTATTACTGTAGAGACAGAAAGTAAGACTGTTAAGTTAGCACTTTTAAACATCCGCTCACTTAAAAATAAATCACTTCTAGTCAACGACTTAATACCACAAACAACCTAAATTTATGCTTCTAAATTAAGCATGGCTAGAATACAGCTGCAGTACAACAATCCTCAATGAAACAACCCCTCCTAACTATGAGTGTCTGCAGAGCTGTTAGGAGAGCAGTGGTGGTGTAGCTGCTCTGTTTAAAGATGTCTATCAATGCAAGCAAGTGTCATTTGGCGATTACTTGTCTTTCGAATATTTGGGTATTGTGTTAAAAGGTGCTCCTCGCATTCTACTTATAGTTATTTACAGGCCTGATACTGACCTTGACTGTTTTGCTGTTACTGGGGACTTTAACATCCACATAGATAATGCAGAATTCAATATGGAAAAAGAAATCATAACTGTTTTGAATACTTTTGATCTGACTCAGCATGTACATGAACCCACACACAATCGTGGATACACTCTAGATTTACTTATCAATAAGGGTCTAAACATTTCATCCATTGTCATTAAGGATGTAGCGCTATCTGATCATTTCTGTATTTTCTTTGATATATTGATCTCTCCTACTGTTGAAGCTAGATCTATCTCGGTCAAAAAGTGATGCTTAAATTAGAACACTAGTGTGCTGTTTATGTGAAGGCTATATCTTTAAAACAAAGCAGATCACAACCTCAGAAAGTAGCTATTATGTCTAATTTCGAAGCAATTGATGATAAAATTTTGGAAGAAACAGTACACTGTAAAATGTTTATTGTCAAATTAACAGTAACTTACTGGCAACAATTATCCAGGTAGTTGCTGTATTTCATACCACAGTAAAATTACTGTAAAAATAACTATAGTAGTTTTAAGCATACTGTAAAATAAAACTATTTTACAGTATGATTAAAACTACTGTAGTTATTTTTACAGTAATTTTACTGTGGTATGAAATACAGCAATAGTTTTATTTTACAGTATGCTTAAAACTACTATAGTTATTTTTACAGTTAAATAAATAATAATAATAAAAATTATATTAATTTTACTGTTATATATATTCAATAACACAAGTTATTGCTTCACATCAACTTTATTTAGGTTTCATCTTTTACATTTCATAGCTTCAATACAGATTTACCAGCATATTAATTTCAATTAAAGTCATACCACTAAAATCACATTAACACATTGTGCCAGTGGAAAATAAATGTTGGAAATATAAAAATAAAAGTTTGAAGAATTAAAGTACTTAATTAGTAGCAGTATACAACAATAATCAGCGAATACATATCATAAATCTTAAAACCACATGCTATAAAGAAAAGGGTCTTTCTTTATTGCGACGACTCTTCCCCCTGTCTCACGATGGTTCAGCCTGTCTGCCAGCACCGCTGCAGGAAGAAAATGCTGTCAGCAAGGCTTAACTGGGAAATGAGCGCCAACACCAAACGTATTTATACCTTGAAGTTGCAAACAACATTGGTACAAAACAAAAAAAGCAATTACATGTGTTTTAAAGTTGACCTACCAATTTCACGTATGCTTTTCGTCTTCACAACGACTCTTCCCGCCTGTCTCACGTTGCTTCAGCTGGTCTCTGCCAGTGCCGGCACCGCTGTGGGAGGAAAGAGCTGCTTAGTGCAGCTTAACAGGGAAATGAGCACCTGCTTCTATGTTCTTACGGACATTTATAAACTCAAATGTATTTATACCTTGCAAACAATATTGGTTCAAAACAAAAAAGGCAATTACATGTGTTTTAAAGTTGACCTACCAATTTCACGTATGCTTTTCGTCTTCTCAACGGCTCTTCCCGTCTGTCTCGTGATGGTCCAGCTGGTCTGCCAGCGCCGCTGCGTGAGGAAGATTCTAGTTAGTGCGACTTCAATGGGAAATGCTCACCCACTCCGATGTTCATACATATATTTATTAATTCAAACGTATTTTGACTTTGCATTTAGGCAATGTAGATCCGCTCTGACGGACAACAAAAAACTCCCTGAAAACTTCTTATCGCTTCCATCCAGATAGTGGTATTCTCTGTTTTTACAGTTATTTTTATTTCTTATGCGTTCCATTTTTATTCTTATGTATTTGGTTCTTCTTTATGTAAAGCACTTTGAATTACCATTATGTATGAAATGTGCTATACAAATAAAATTGCCTTGCCTATGTTGCTGCGTCTGTCTTGGCAACCACTCTTAGCAACGTAAACATATGTTTGTTCTCAATTGATTTTGTTCATTGAAGCTTACTGCATTATGTAGAAGAATATTGTGAGAGATATGGAGTGACCGAGTGTATTACCTGCATTCAGATTTAGCATTCTCCTACAGGGCAGTATTTTGTTCATAATAAAAAATCTGTTTGAATGTCCACTGCGATCTTGTTCTTTTAACATTTAATGGGTTTTCCCGTGCCCTGCTGACACTGACAGTGCTAGTCAAAGCATTTGTCATTTGCGTCTTGTTCCGTGTTCACAACATGTTTCAATATAAAAGTTTTTGCGACTGAGTGACTTGTCTAATGGCATAATAAATGTAACTTCTGTTGCTGTTCACGGTCAGGGACTATTTTTTCCAGCAGAAGGAATGTTTTTAATGATTTTACTTCATAAAAAGTTGCATTGATACATATTTTATGGCTTTAATATTTGTATTGTGCGGTAACCATTTTATAAAAGCAATAAGCCCCGTGAAGCCGTGATTTACAGTGAATTTATAACAGCTAAGGGGGTTTTAACAACGCCCCTTAGCTGTTATAATATTTCTTTTTATCACTCTATCATTCTTTCTGTCTGTCTTTTGTTGTATCTATATGTCTGTCTGTCTGTCTGTCCATCTTGTGTGTCTGTAAGGCCTAAAACCTACAAACATAAGGTTTTTTACTTTTCAAAACTTTCAAACAAGGTTTTGTTTGAAACATTCAATTTTCTTGACTGTTGTTTGATGCACGAAAAAGTAGATTTTTAAATAGGTGGAGGTATTTTTTATCAGTTTTTTCCCCTGTAACCATTCATCCTGTTCTATTCGTTGACCCCATTTACCAAAAACTTAGCTCATGAATATCCAGATCATCTATAAACAATCTATATCTAATTCCCACCCTCTTGGACTCCTCCCAGTGCAATGACATGGTGGAACGACACTCAAACACATCAAGAGTGATCAGGTTCACAGCACATGGATCCGTGAGATCTGAGCAAAGTCGTTTGAACTGACTTATGGAAGCCAGTGTCTATATCGTGCTTGTCAATACACAAAAATCATTATTCAGGCGTGAGGACCTCTCGTGGTTTCTGCCTCTCTGTTTAGATGTAAAGCTTAGCAGTCAATAGAGTGTGTAATGAAAGAAACGCTGTAATAGTACGTGATCAGAAAGACTGTAAATTTGCCTGATATTTGCAGCTTGTACATTTAATGTCTTGCCTTTTAAGCAGTAATGAAAGCTTGTGAGCAATGCCGTATTATTAGACGGCCTTTAAGCATTTCTTTACAGCTTGTACAATTGCAATCAACGGCGTTAAGCACAGATTCAGTGGTCATATCTTTGCTAAAAATAGTCATTCGCGTTAGTGGCAAACTTCATTGGCTCTGCTTAACTTTACGTTGCATGTCTAAAGCCTTGTTGCATATTGATTAGTTTCTGTCAGCTTGATTGCAGTCTTACTTCCTCTGCGGCCTTGATTACTCCCTGTTGACAAATGTATTGAGCTGATAGCACTCGCTGAAAGTTCCTGCTGTCGCCCCTGATGCACAGATAAGCGTGGTCTACATTCATTCTTCCCACAAAAACGTTAGTATGTGTCCCTCAGGCAATAAGCAAATGATTTACAACTCCCCTGTTTTATAATTATGTAAAGTGTTTGAGACCTCCTTATCCATGCCTGCACTAATTACACAATTGGGGGATTTATCTCAGTGAAAGTACCAAAAGATCAATCTTTTTATTTTTCAGCTGTGAAAAACATGAAAAAGTGCCTGATCTTTGGCACCTGCTATATTGAGTTCATTAGATGCAAGCAATGCCAGTTCCCGCTCCCTACCATCAATGATTGAGGGTTTGCTTCATTCACTCTGCATGTCCAGTCTTGCCTCAAACGATCTGTAATAAGGATAAATGGATCTGAAATTATATTTTATTACTCTGAAATTATCAATTAGCTGTGCTCAGGCTGCCGTTTTCTTTGATTATTACACAGCTCTTTGAAATACTTGATTCTGATTGGTCATGCTTTCCATTATGCAATCAAATATTTTTGTGAAAAAAATCTTTGCTATTTTAATGTCTTTTGTAACTCTGCCATCTGTAGATTTTCATATGAACAAGAAGGCATAACCTTGTGACACAAACAGTGAAATGGAGTTAAACAAAGATGTTATATTATGGCTATGTATGTTAGATTGCAGATATCAGTAATATGTATAAATTAATTTAGTTGGTGTTGTTGCTAGGCTGATTGTTATGTACAGTACACATTCCATGTTATAATGAACTATTATTCTTAGCGGAAAAGGTTCCAAAAATATAAACACGAGGGTTAAATGCTTTCATATCCATTTATTTTTGGTACTGCTGTTTTATTTATGGCAAGTAGCAGCGTGGTAAGTGGCGTATTGTACAGAATTGTTTTACATTATCACCTGTGTATTTTTTTATGCCAGGATCCATTAATTTGGCATTAGAAAAAGATGTTGTTACGGTCTGTGCCTTGTGTGCGTTGGTTTTCCCCTGTGTGACGTCATGACTCTATTACTTTTCATTCTCTGCGAGTTTGATTGTAAGTCCGACCCTGTGCACCTGCTCACGGTTCGCCTCTCAATCGGTACCCTCTGAAGACTAGTTAGGTCTTATTTAGTTTTTAGATAGGTAGGTTTAGGCCTGGAGTTGTTTGCACTATTATATTTGTTTGTTGGTTGCTCAACTATGCCGACATTTGATTTAAATGCGTTTATAAAACAACCAAGCCTTGTAGGACTAGAAACGTGTAGAAAGGATGATTTGTTTCTTATTGCCCAACATTTTGAAATACATGTTTCTAAAACATCACTTAAGAAAGACTTAAAAGCTTGTTTGCTGGTGTCTCCTCTCTCCTGCAATGCTTCACTTCAGCATCCTCCATACAGTCGCTCAAATAGCGTGCACAACTAGACGCAGGTGCACAGCGGCTGACCTACAATCAAACTTGCAGAGAATGAAAAGAGTCATGACATCGCACAGGGGAAAACCAACACACACAAGACACAGGCCGTAACAGATGTACATTGATTTCATATAATCAAACGGCCTACTTTGCATGCAAAAATCTAATTAATATCTAATGTAAATTGCACAGTCAGAGTGTGAGTGTGTCAGAGACTAGTGTTGTAAAATAAAAAGTGAGCTCTGCAGTCTTCAGTAGTGAGAGCTTCATGTCTTTGTCATGGTGATGGTGAGAGAAAGAGCTGTTCTGTCCAGTTGTGATTTAATCTCAGGTGTTGGACAGCATGCAAGACAGACCATTATTTCTGATGAAAGGAGAGGTGAATCTGATCCAGCTGCATTGAGAAGTGATTTGGAAATAACAGCGTGGGATCAATCACCGATCCCTGGGTGACCCCTGAACAGGTTGACTACTGTTTTCATACAGTAGATATGGCCTCCACCTCACTGCTGGAGGTAGACAGAACTAATAATCAACTGTTGTTGTTTTCACACGAAACCCAATAGTAGAATAATTTGCTTTTCTGTTGTTGTTTCCACCAGTTATATTTGCATATTAGATATTAGATGTGTTCCATCTCTTTTTGTAACACCTAAATATCACTGTCAGTTTCTCTCCACTCTTCACATGGAACATCTGTCAACAGATTAGTTTTCGCTTAATAAACGCAGGGAACGTGTAAAATAACCAACTTGTGCTACTTGAGCTGTCCGTGATGCTGAACGACAGCTCTGTTGTCGATTAGAGGCTTGTTTGACAAAGAGACATATGCCAGACCCAGACTATATTGCTTCAAGACAAAGTCTATCAGGATGGAATGGCATAGAGCCAGTGGTTTGCCCAAGATATAGGTTATATAATGCAGTTTGCGCTCGGAAACTTGATTTGTTGTGCACAAAAAAAACAACAGCGATAATAATCTGAGGACAAAGAAGTAAACACATCAGAGGACAGAGTTGGATTTCTGCCACTTTTCTCCTTCTGTGTTTTGTTAAACTACCTAAAAAATAGTTTAGCAAAATACCTATAGGGCTACAACTAATGATTATTTATTCAGTTTTTGGTCTAATACGTTTTATAAAAAATAATCTCTTTATACTGAATATCATTTGTTTGACTTACATGCACACTCAAGTTCGTTCAATAAATTCAATAAAGGGTTACAGTAGTTCACCCAAAAATGAAAGTTCTGTCATCAATTTTTCAAATTTCATTAAAAATATCATTTGTGTTTCAAAGATGAATGAAAGTATTATGGTTTTGGAAAGATATGAGAGTAATTGAGGACAGAATTTTCATTTTTGGGTGAACTAACCCATTAAGTTTAACAGGACAAAAAAAGAAATACTTATTTGAATTTCTAACATTTAAGCAAGTTTTATGCTGGAGAAACCATCAAACACTTTCCACAGCATATCACAAGTCACATTAAGACAGCTTATGAGTTTGTTTGAAGTGCTTAATATAAATTGTATTGTCATGTTTTGGATCATGTGCTTTTTCATGCAGCAGCTCACTCTCATGTATTCAACTATTCTATAATGAGTTTGTTGACAATTATTTTCATTACTGATTGATTAGTTGTTGAGAGTTGATAGAGATAGAGAGATATCATCTACTCATGATAGAGAGTTTACGCCATCTAACTTTGGAAAGTTCAAAATTGTGGGGTGGGCAGGTAAGTGACAAAGAGCGACTTGGCCTCTGGAGATTGATAAGAAAATGCCAAGGGCTAACCAAAGTGATAATACCAGGTTCATTTCTGTCAACTTTGACAGATCACCTTCCCTTACAAACCTGTGGCCTTGCCTCATTTCTTCATGCACACACACACATTTTACACACTCATTTGCACAAAAGCATGGATGCATTTTTCAAAGTGCTGACATATTATAAGTGCTTATGCATTCTGTTATCATACCTCAGAGTTTTTCCATGCCATCAGAGGTCATTAATTTGTCATTTGTGAATAATTTAAGGCACAAATGCAATTTTGTTTCCTGTTCAGGTTGGGATTTAAGGCAAGTGCAGACAGTTTGCTGTATTTATGAAGACTTTTGTGGACACTGGATTAATCAAGTGCACTAGATTAGTCCGTCGGCAACATAATATGTTTTGACTGCTGCTGTTGTGGCAGGTAGGTCTATAATGTGAGAAATAAAAGTGAAAGCTTATGTGACATGCTCTATCATTTTGAGTTAAGATGTCAATTTTATCACAAAGTTCAAACAAGAAATGTTGTTTCGACTTTCTTCATTGCGCTGTGACAGATTGCTGTAGCAGCCCAGTTAAAATGGCAGCACAGTGCATGTGAATCGATTATCTCTTCTGCTTTTTGTTAGAACAAGAAACAAACATGAATGTACATCTGAGGATACAGTACACCTTACTGAAATGTATCATCACACAGTCAGTGTTTTAAAGACTGAAAAAATATAAGTAGAACAGTATTTAACATTACATTTACCTCAGGAAAGTCATTCAGTGGCCATAACTTTTTAATCAACTTGAACCAAAGAGAAGAGCATATTACTAAATATATGCAAACATGTTATTTATGGATGTTTGGATAGACCTGCTATTTCTGTCAAAAATTGTTTAGAATATTTAGAGGCCATTTACTCAAAAACAAGATTTTGATGACCATTTAAGTGACTTTATATCAACAACGGTTTAGAGTAGAAACATAATAGGTATACGTATAGAACTTCACTTTGCTGGTTGCATAAACAGCTTAGATTAGTCAAGTTAGTCATACTCATTTTTTTTTTTTTTTCTCAGATACATAAAAATGTAGATTGGTCTAAATTTAATCTAAACGCAAGACTGCTTACACCGTGGCTAACTGCTAGTTAGTCAGACTAGTTCTTAAAGTCAGCAATGAGGAATGATTTTTTTTCTATTGAATCTATTTGATAAAATTCCTGTTGTTGATCTTATTGTGAACAATTAATCTGTGCTTTGTTTCACTCAGATATATGTTAGAAGAAAAATCTTGAAATTTATGTATCATTTTGACTTTAAAACACAATCTTAACATACTGCCTGTTAATTGTTAATGTGGCACTGCATTGTAATGTCATTTTGGCGTTCTTACTGATTTTGCTAGATGTAAGTGAAATTGCAATATTCCATGGCTATATATGTGTGTGTGTGTATGATATTGCATATATTTCTTGTGAATGTCAGTGTGTGAATCCAATCTCAGTCTAAGCAATGAGATGACTGCAAAATGCAGGCTTACATATAGCAATCCCATCTCATGTTCAGTCATTTAGTGTGTGAGAGCGAGAGAGATGAAGAAAGAGAGGAAGAACTCTTTCCACAATGTACTAAACACTGTCAACAACTATAATCATTAGCAGTCAGCAGGGATCCCTTTCTCTGATTCATGCCGTGAATTTACATGCCAGTTAATACAAGTGTAAAATGACTTATATCTGCTAAAAACATTCAACCGTTCAGATAATCACTCTCAGAGATTTTATTGCACTGGTTTAAATTGTCATTCATTACCTCTTTAATTCATGGAGTAAAAAGTTGCCGCTTAACTGATGTTATCATTGAAAAAAATCAATATCCTATTCATTAGTATGTAGCTCTAGCCTAGAATTCAGTTCTTCATAGAGCCTAAAATGTTGCTTTTTTGCTGTTTATACATTGATAGTTGTTTATATGAGATAGTTCACCTCAAAATGAAAATGTACCTTAGATGTCATTTTAAACCCATATGACTTTCTTTCCTCTGTGCAGTACATATATTCAAAAGACTGTGTTGGTCGTTCTTTTTTTATGCAATTACAATGAATGTGTACTGGAGCTTTAAAGCTTTAAAAAGAACAAAAAAGCCCCATAAAAGTAGTTCATGCAACTCATGTGCTATATTCCAAATTTTCTGAAGTAATATGATAGCTTTGTGTAAAAAAAAAAAAAAAAAAAAAAAAAATTGCCTTCTCACAGAAGACATGTAAGTGTCTTTTCTTAGGTTTTCTTTGACATGTAATTGTTACAAAGCCAGTTTGTGCAGTAAATGGAGTGTATTCTTACGTTTGGGCAGAAAAATAGTGATTAGAAATTATAGCTTATATTATGCCTAAATGCTCAGTTCAATGGATTGATCAGGTGCATTAGTTAGTCAGTAATACTGTGCATCAAATAGTAAATTGCTGAATAAATGAGTGATTCAGTGAGTAAAAGATACTGTCTCCCCTTGTCTGTGAGAAAAAAGACAAGTCTGTTTTATTCTCTCTTGGCACTTTTCCACCGACACCATGAAGGATGTTCACAGCAAGCAACTCTGAACATCATAACACCAGCCTCTCCTACATAATCACACCACTCAGCGCTAGGAATCAATTAACACCCACAAACGAACACCTAAATCACGGCTTCTGTATGAGAAATTTGAGTTCAGTGAGTCACGTAATAGTTAAGATGGGACTCTGCTTAAGTTCTTGACGTTTTTCAGGCACCCCAGATTTCTGTCTGAAATAGCATAATCTGAGGTTTTTAGGTACTTCTTTTGAATAAGTAATTACTGCAACCGTTAAAAAAGTAATGTGAACTACTGAACATGCCGGCGTCATTTTTACTGCCATTCACAAATCTTCATCTGTGCACTCATGGGATGGTGAAATGTCCATGGACCACATTTTCATGATTCTCAGATTCTCAGTCATAGATGGGTAAACATCTAGTGGTCTAGAAAACTTCCAACAAATCATATTTTTGCTTTCTCATTTACTCAAGTAGCAAAAGAAAAAAATCTATTATAGTAATTATATGACTTTATAAAAGAGGGGAAAAAAATATCAACAGATTGATTACATTGGTCAGAAGAGAAAGACGTCAAATTTGCAGTCACTCATGCAGCAGCGTTTTCTGTGGTTCTGTAGTTTTCTGTGATTTAATGCCAAGGTAATATAACAGTGTTAAAATGCACATAAAATTTCTGCGGAAACAGTTATGTGAATTTAATTTGGGCATAATACTCATTTCACATACTATTTTTTACCTCATATATCTTATGGATGTTCAGATGGAGCCATGGAGTTACTTTTGATTCATTAGTCTGCATTTGTTGTGCTGTGTTGACTTGTGATTGTATTTGTGCCAGTTAATTTTAGTCCTTTTTTGTTCTGAAACTTGTGTGAATGCTGTTATTTGTCATAATGAATATCAGATTGTCAGATCCTTGTCCTCATTTGTCCTCTATAGACTGTCAAAAAAAAAAAAAAAAAAAAAAAAATCCTATTTTTAGAGGTTAAATTGGTTTAGTTTGGGGGCCAGACCTGTGGTTCGCACCCTGTTTTACCACCTATCAGGGTTTAGTATTTCTCCTGGGAGCTAATTATTCCAAACTCTGTTTGGCTGTGCCACAACAAACAATATGCATGCATGCATGCCACTATACAGTATGTGTGTGTGTGTGGGAAAGAGAGTCTGCCAGCGGTGAAGCAGCAAGCTGGCCCAGGTTCTGCTTTTCTGATTGATCTTCGGGTGACAGGCTGTGTCATGGGGCTCATCGCCAGCCTGTCAGCATCTCACCTCTCTTCCTTCTCCTCTATCCAGGGTCTTTTCTTTCTGTTCTCTCTCTCTTTCTTTTCCTCTCTTTTCCTCTCTCTTCTGTCATCCTGCCAGAGATCAGGAGCAGCTGCTGTCCCAAGGGGTCCAACTGTCTCCTAGATGCTTCTTCTCTTATGCTGGCCAAATAGTTAAAAACTGTTTGTGTGCATGTATTTATGTGATACGTGGAATTTTAGCGCATCTTGTTCACTAAAGGCGCCCATACGCTACAAGATAATCAGGGCGATTTTGAGCCCAATTCTCCCTTTCTGACAATCCTAGGTAAAGTCCCTATTATCCTGATAGTTCTACAGATTATTTTATCAGACTTTCCTGTGGTGTGAGGTGATTGAATCTGCACGGAAGGACGTCGGGGCCACACTGATCTCATTGTAAATATTCAACATGTTAAATATTTATGATCAGAAATCCTGTATGGGTGAACCCCAAGGCAAGCGAGCTGATGGAAGCATAGCCTGTATTTTTTTCCGACAAATTTTCTGTAAAAAGCAGTCCAAATAATATTATCGCCATTTCTTCTTGCCCGTCGTCCGCCATGTTTGTTTACTCTAAAGTCACATTTGGCCGCAGGAGATTTTGTGAGATTTCTTGTGTTCACAGTCGGGATTCTGGTTGTTTGTGAATGGAATCTGTTAGTGTGTGGTGTGCTGTTTTGGTCACACCGCAGCACTCCACACAGTATAGGAACAAAACTGTTAAATCTATGATTTTTTTTTTTTTTTTATAGTCATGATATGTTTCTGATAAGATATTAAAAATCTTTTAGTGTGGACTAGCCTTAACTCCTCGCAATCCAGTTTAGCCAGGTTTTGAGTGTGATCTTAAAGGATTAGTTGGAGAAATATTAATAAATATCCTGATGCATCCGAGCTTTATAATAATAATAATCATTTCTTACATTTATATAGAGCTTTTCTGGGTACTCAAAGCGCTTTACATATAGCGAAGGGGGAATCTCCTCAACCACCACCAATATATAGCATCCACCTGGATGATGTGACGGCAGTCATATTGCGCCAGAACGCCCACCACACACCAGCTTATTGGTGGAGAGCAGACAGAGTGATGAAGCCAATCAGTGTATGGGGATGATTAGGAGACCATGATGGACAGAGGCCAATGGGCAAATTTGGCCATAAGTGAGTTAGGACCTCGGTTTAACGTCTCCTCCGATGGACGGTGCTTTTTGACAGTATAGTGTCCCCATCACTATACTGGGGTGTTAGGACCCACATAGACCACAGGGTGAGCACCCCCTGCTGGCCTCACTAACACCTCTTCCAGCAGCAACCTAGTTTTCCCAGGAGGTCTCCCATCCAAGTACTAACCAGGCTCAGCCCTGCTTAGCTTCAGTGGGCAACCAGTCTTGGGCTACAGGATGATATGGCTGCTGGTTTATTCACCCTCAAGCCATCCATGATAATGGCAGTAAGCGTTACCAAACGAGATTGAGCTGAAGAAAGTGTCTCCATCCATCATAAACGTACTCCACATGTCTCTGGGGGGTTAACAAATGCCTTCTAAAGCGAAACAATGCGTTTCCGTTGCATCAGTTACACTTTTTCCGTAAGTTGAATAGGGAAGGCGTAGGACGTAGCGTAAGCTTTTTGAACTGTAAGAGCTTTACACTTTACAGAAGCCGGGCTAGTGGAAGCTAGATATTTTACTTCATAACTTGTTAAATATGGATTTTTTATTTTTTTTTTACACAAATGCACCGCTTCAATCCAGAAGGCCTTTATTAACCCCCTGGAGCCGTGTGGAATATGTTTATGATGGATGGATGTGGATGGAGGCACTTTCTTCAGCTCATATTTGTTGATCCCGCTCACTGCCATTATAAAGCTCGGATGCGTCAGGATATTTATTAATTGTGTTCCAATTGTGTTCATCAGAAAAAAGAACGTCATATACACCTAGGATGGCTTGAGGGTGAGTAAAGCTTGGGCTAATTTTCATTTGAAAGTGAACTAATCCTTTAAGTGTGTCTTTTGAATGATTTATTAAAAGAACTGGCTCAAATTACTTTTGTTTGTGAATTGTAAAGTCAATAAAAAGACCTCAACCCATTACATTTAATTCAGATTGCAAGCCGACATTCATTACAAGGCCAGTGTTATTTTAGTATTATTTACATTACTATTAAAGTATTTCTTAATAATGTGAATTACTTTTATTTGTATATTGTGATTTTGTCATTTTTAGTAGTTTTGGGGTTTTTATAATATTTCTGTTTAGTAATTGTAGTTCAACTTAAACCTATTTTATTTCATTTAGTTGCCGAGGCAACATTTCTAATTTCTAAAGTTTTTTTTTTTTTTTTCAGCTAATAATTTTTTATTTTGGCTTTATTTAAATTAACAAAAAAGATTTTTTAATAGTTACAGTTAACACTGCAACACGCAAATTGTGTTCATAACGTGTTTGTGCTGTTATATGATTTGCATAATTTCTTTAGTGAATTAGGCACACGTACAAATGAACAGTGCTATTAGTGGGCACAGTTAATTTTTAGTAAATGCTGAAGTGTCTGCTCAATCACACATGCACACACTCCACGCATACTGCGGGATATTCGATGACCTTCCGTGTCGTGTATGAGTGGCCCAAAGTGCGCCACAGTTAATGACTGGCTCATTTACACTGTCTCTGTTTTAATGAAGTATTAACATGCGCTCGGAGAGTAATTACAGGTCCGTTCCCGTCGGGCTTGTCAGACTGCACCAGGGAGTGCATATGGAGGAAGGGTCAACTGTTCACACTCTCTTATATGCTAATCAATATGAGTCCATTTACAATAAAGGTTCATTTGCAAAGCGGCATTATGATTAGACAGCAGCATTACTCTGATGTTTTGTTTTTTGGGTTTTATTTTTTTGGTTTACATCAGCAACAGATTGTAGCTTGCGGCATATAATATATTAAGTATGTCTCAAAAATTGCTTGCTAATGAAATGTAACTATTATATTATTCACTTTTTTTAATTAAGTTTGAAGTTTGCAGTGAGTGTGAGAGTTTTAAATAAAAGTTTTAGTGCTGGAGGTGCTATAATTACATATTTTTTTATTGTTGTTTTGATATTTTTCATTTGAATGGAATCAGCCTTGCATCTCTAAGCATGTTTGGACGTGGTTTTGCAGCATTGTGGTTGCCATCAGTGCAGGAGACGGGTCTTTATTTAAATCAAAAGCAGACATGTTCATCTTTTAGTGAATCAGAGAGGCTGTGCCACCTGCAAAATAAGAAAAAAGGAGCTTCTGTTATCTACAAGAAGATTCAGAGCTCTTTCTCCCCCGAGTTTCCTCTGAAACAAATGTCTCCTGAAGCTCTGCAGTGCATTTTTGTCTCTGCACTCCCATGACACTGCCCTCCCTCCTTTTCTTCCTGTCCTCTCGGCAGAGGCTTTAATCCCATGCAATGTGCGCTACCCATGGCCCGGGTGGCTGTCCTCATCTGGCTTTGTGTTTGTAATGAGAGGGCAAGATTGTGTTGTCTTTGATCTGAGGTGCTCCAGTCTTGCTGCATGCTCCCTCATGTATGGCTGGGGATTTGCTATTGTGTGTGTCGGGATCATTCGCTCACCTTCCATGACCCCTCCTGCGTGAGCTTCCTGCTCTTTTCTTTTTTCTTTTTTTTTTTTACTATTCATCAGTCTTCTTAGCCTCATTTCATGTTTTTAAAGTCTCATTTAGTCTCACATCATCTCATTCTCATCTCCGTCTTCTAGTCTCAAGTAATCCTGTATCTTCTCATCAAGTCTCATCTGTCGTATCTTGTTATCTAGTATCTTCTCATCTCGTTTTGTCACCTGTCTTCTCTTCTAGTCTCTGAGTCTCTTCTAGTGTCTTCTCATGTGGAGCTGTTTTCTCCTGTTTAATCCTCTTCTCAGTCTCACCTCGTCCTGTCTTTTCTCATCTAGTCTCCTCTTCTCTGTTGTCTACTCTGTTCATTCTGTCTCTTCTCTTCTAGTCTCATCTCATTTCATCTTTTCTGTCATCTAGTTTCAGTTGATCCTGTCTCATCTTGTCTAGTCTCATCTTGTTCCTTGTAGTCTCACCTCTTTGTCATATAGTCTTTTAATTTATGTAGTCTCATCTAATTTCATCTCATAATTTCTCATCTAATCTTCTTTTCTTTGTTGTCTTGCCCCAGTTTATCCTTTCTCTTCTCATCTGATCTCATTTCATCTCATCTTTCCTCATTTAGTCCTCTCTTCTGTCATCTATTTTCAGTTCATTCTGTCTTGTGTCATCTAGTCTCATTTCATCTCATTTAATCTCTTCTTTGTTGTCTAGTCTCTAATCTATCCGTTCTCTTCTAATCTAGTCTCATCTTATTTTATCTCATCTTTTCTCATTAAGTCTTCTCATCTCTGTCATCTAGTGTAGTCCATGCTCTCGTTGTTTTCATCTCATGTAGTCCTCTTTTTGTCATCTACTCTCAGTTCATCCTTTCTCTTCTCATCTAGTCTCATTTCATTTCATCTGATATTTTCTCATTTATTTTTTTCTTCTGTTATCTAGGCTCACTTCATTATGTTTTGTCTTCTTTGTCTAGTCTCAGTTCTTCCATTATTATCTCATATATAGTCTCATCTCATCTCATCACTTCTCATCTAGTCTCTTCTCCTTTGTTGTCTAGTTTCATCTCCTCATATGTAGTGCCATCTCATTTCATTTCATTATTTTTGCTCTAATCTTCTCTTTCTTCTTGTCTCAGTTCATCCTATCTCTTCTCATCATGTATTTTCTCATCTCTTCTCGTCTCATATTATCTGTGTCATGGGTCCAGCACTATAACTCCTCTTTCTCTTCACATCATCATGTCCCTTGAGCCAATGACAGTGGCAGAGTCATAGACTGTAATACTGTCAGCAGGAACTGCAGGAACATCTCTATTAACCTTCATCTGCTGTACTGCATACGCCGGGACGCAGACTGACAACACTGCGGACCTTTTCTCACCCACTTTCACACAATCTCCAAAGTGACCCTCATGGGATCTGAAGTACAATAGCTGCTGGGATTTGCTCTCCTAAGCATTAACTTTTGCTGAATTGAATTACTTGTCCCAGGAATTGGCAGAATTACCTCAGTGCTTGTTAATGAGCCTGACGATATTGTTTTACTTCCTATGGGCATCATTAGGTTGTTTAGATTCGACAGGGGACCTGAGCATGGCAGTTTGATAAGAAGCACTCATGTTGGTGAATTAACTTGAACATTTTCTCTTCCCTTGCAGGAATTCTCTCTGCTACGATTGGACGATTTAGCTGATCAACGAGTCAACATCGTTGGGTTTTCAGTCTTCAACAGGACACATCCCTTCTTTCAGGACTTCGTCCTCAGCCTCAATCGATCCTGGCAGGAAAACTGTGATCATGCGCCTTTTGCAGGAACACCAGTAAGGCAGAGGAACTCTCAGTTAAAGATGCTTTTGAATATGCATAGTTAAATCAATTTAAAGGGATAGTTCACCTAAATAAAAACTAAGTCTTGTGATTTACTTAATTTCTTTCTTTCTTGAAGCACAAAAGGTGATGTTACGCAGAATGCCCAAGAAGCCTATTTCCATATGATGAAAGTAGATGGTTTGTCATTATAAACTCCAAAAATGACAAAAACCATAGCCATAAGTTTGATACTTTTTGTTTATTTTGGAGCTTGGCATTATAATTCCACTTTCATTTTAAGGAAAAGAGCAGCTCGGACCTCTATCCTAACATCTCATTTGGGGTTTTATGAAAAAAATGAGATGTGGAATAACATGAGGGTGAGTTTTAAATTTTGGGTGAACTATCCTTTAACCCTTTGAGCGTTACAGTCCCACAAATGGGATTTTTATTTCTGTGCCCCTGAGAGTACGGTCCCACATGTGGGATTTAGAACGTTCTGTGACATCACATAACTGCCAGATTCAAACTGTGCTTTGGCTGCAAGACGGACGCGCTCAGCTCTTGTCATATATCACAACTATGCAGTGTTTTCAGCCACATAATGTTTCTTTTTTAAGGTTTCATACATTTAAATATGCATAAGCACAAGTAAAACAATACATTTAGAGTTTATAAAATATACACTGATGTCAGACATCAGTGGAAGCAGCAATAACAGTCCATTAAAATATAATTTGCTGACATTTATTCATATCAGACGCACATAGCTAATGGGCCTAAGTAACTATAAAGTTTACTCTATTATTCTTCCAGCTCACCAGCCACTTACTTGCATATATTTCGGGAGAAACTGATGAATTCACATGCTATAAATCCAACTGACAGGACATTGCGAACTGCAGGGCAAACTAAGATGGCGGTGCCCATCTCGCGTTATAGATCAAGATAAAGATCATTTATAAAGACTTTTAAATGACAAAACACACTCACTTACACATATTTGAGAATCGGAATATCAGATAGTTGATGACGTGTTAAGCAAGTTTGTGAATATTTTAAATAAAAAAGGAAAAACAAAATATTAGCAATCCATCTGTCATACGGTGTTATTGTGCCTGCGTTTAGCTTACGTGACACGCATGATGCGTTGCCATGGAAAAAATCCCTCTGGGGGGTCAGTTAGAATATTTTAAACTCACGCTTGAAAGGGTTCAAATAGTCCCTTTCCGTACTTATTTCTAGTCCAGGGGCTAGATTTTTTTGTTCATTTTGGAGTTTGGGATTATAATTCCACTTTCATTTTATGGAAAAGAGCAGCTTGGACTTCCATGCTAACATCTCATGCTTATTTCTAGTTCAGGGATTTTTTCCAAACTTTAGGTCGCAGAGTGGGAAAAGATAAGTCTCAAAGTCATTTGGCTGCACATGTGAATGACACACACACAAACAGTTTGGTCTAGGGCTGAACGATATAACAACATTAAATAGGAATCGCGATATTCCTCAGTGAAAAGCGAATCGCATTGGCAGCAAATTTATTACATAAATATCCGCTGCGTTTTGAAGTGCATGTGTGACTTGTAATAACAGTGAGGGTCTAGGGCCGCATTATTAATGACAAGAAACTCGTTCGTTCCAATCACTGCACTGAGACTGCATTACAAATGTCACAAAAAAGGCTGCTTCAGGTCTGTTCATTCATCTCTGTCGTCTTGTTCAAGCGCTGTTGTCTTTTCAGAGACCTATACAAAGGGCGTTGTTTTCATTACTTCGTGTGCATTTGGCAGCCAACCAACACATAAGGAAACATAAGCGTTTTCTGCGCTGAGCGCCGCGAAGAGTTTAACAACACTCGCAGCAGGGATTACAGTTCATATCCAGTTTTTATGGACATATTTCATATGCTCTTTAACATCTGTAAATGAAGAAACTGAAATTTGACAGTTGTACTATAAAACAAAATTATTTTTATTAAATACTTGATTTCTGTCATATCAAACTTTTCAGTAAGATTAGGCTTACAGTAATGTCAGTTGTTTTCTAATCTTTTGGTGGGTCTTGAGATACATTATACTTGTCTAGGTGGGTCCTGGAATGGAATGGTTTCAGAACCCCTGATCTAGTCCGTGTTCTGATAAAAGTAATTTATTTGTAACTTAAAGATGCTGTGTTAATTAATTTGGTACAGCCTACTACCCATGTCCTCTTGCTTACCTTGAAACTGAGGCTATGGCTGTATAATTCATCACACACAGACACAAACTCACACTGAGGGATACACACACCCTGCATGTTCACGTCAGCCCAGTTATTTCCAGCACTTTTGAAATGAAAACATCTGTGTAATGTATTATTCCTCATCTCAGTCTCCATCAAACATCCAGGGAAGCTAAAAAAAAAAAAGTTATCAAAGATCAATCGGTAACATTTCTTCATCTGATATAAGTTGTTATAATTAATTTTATTCTAATTAAAGCTGCAGGGGGGAGAATTTTGAAAAATAAATGCCTACTGCTTTTAGAAACTAGTTCTGGTTGCATTTCTCATTTAATTAGGTCTAATCTTTAATTAATCAGAATACGGTTTGTAGACTGGCAGACAGATGAGAGAGAGAACAGGTCTAAACCCCACAGTGAGACTCAGCTCTGTGTTACACACTGACCTAGAAATGCAAAGCCTCAACTAGCTTAGCCTAATGTGCTTGATATAGAAGATACTAACCGAACAGATATTTAAGCCCTGGACCTCATTAGCTAAAGTCTAGACTGGCTAGTCTGTGCAGAGATTAACCAGCGAACCTGCATATCGGCAGCGCACAAAGATTGTCATTCTGCATTCGCCTAATGAGAGCAGCCAGGACATTTCCCTGCATGTGACCAGAATAGTTACACTGTGTGTTATTTTTTTCTACAGAAAGGAGAGAAACGTAGGGAACAACATTTACACAGACTGCTATTTTAGTCACAAACACATTCAACCTTCCCTCACAACACACACATCTCCACCTCCTCTAAGCTGCTGTGCTGTTCTATAATGCAGCATAACATAGCTTCATTTCAGAAAGATTTAGCATCATAATGATGTCAGAGGCACAGTCTTTGCTACATTGACACACCATCTGATGTAATTAAAGTGGTCAGTAATTCAGTTCCAGGGGGCTGAGGAAGTGGTGGCTATATTGGAGTGATCAACAATGAAGCATTGAATTAATGATATTCTAAATAGCCAAACATATGCAGACATCCAAAGACCCTTTATTTTATATGTGCTTTTTGAGCATTTCATTTCAGACTGCTATTTTAGCCACAAACACATTCAACCTTCCCTCACAACACACACATCTCCACCTCCTCTAAGCTGCTGTGCTGTTCTATAATGCAGCATAACATAGCTTCATTTCAGAAAGATTTAGCATCATAATGATGTCAGAGGCACAGTCTTTGCTACATTGACACACCATCTGATGTAATTAAAGTGGTCAGTAATTCAGTTCCAGGGGGCTGAGGAAGTGGTGGCTATATTGGAGTGATCAACAATGAAGCATTGAATTAATGATATTCTAAATAGCCAAACATATGCAGACATCCAAAGACCCTTTATTTTATATGTGCTTTTTGAGCATTTCATTTCACAGCCACAGGCATTGATAGGAAGTTGTTTTTTTTTTGTTGTTTTTTTTCATTTACTTTACCTGTATTTAGCTCGCCTTCAACAACATCAGCAGGTTATTCGCTGATGTTGATGGAGTGAGTATGGTTATGCGTCGACGCCTCCTACTGACGAGATGAGTGTAACTATCTCGTGATATAGGTGGGCTCCAACGCTCTATACACGGTAGCAGGTCAGGCGGGTGTTGCTTTCACACAATGTCTGTTTGTAAGCATATCAGTTGGACCTGCTGAATTGGCTTGGTAGGTTTCTTTATGTTTTTATTTATATCAAGTTTCCTGGATGCGGACTTAGGTCCTTGAAGTTCCATTAGGTTGGCTGTAACATTATATTATTGGGGTAGTACTGTGTTTGTTCCCTTTTTTGGATGTGTTGGCTTCTGATAATAAAGCCACCATTCGTGTGTATTGAGATGTTGGCTTTATCTAAGCCGCACTGTTAGCCACCTGAGCCTCCTCTGGTAAATGCTAGAGTTTTGAGATTAGCTTTCACTAACTTTAGATAGATCTATGTTTAGCATCGGCCTTACAGGGCACCTGACATTTTGTGCTTGGGTTGAGCTTTGCACCTCTGAGCTTTAGTTAGAAATTTAGTATTCTCAGAGTTTGCCTCCTCTCAGTTGAGAGTCATTGGTAGAGGCTGGTGTTCCTTATAGGCCCACAGCTATAGCTGGCCTAGGCTAGCATTAGGGTTTAGGCTTCGTTAGTAGCATTTTACGCCCTTTTTATACTACCCCTTATTATGTGAGTGTAGTTTTCCTAGTTCTGGCCTCCTCTTATCAGAGTTGTCAGGCCAAGGCCCATTGACCCTTCGGTGTAGGTACAAAATAAGTAGCAGCTAAGGTAGCAGACCATTGCTAAGTCTCCCTGGTGCCGTTGTCTCAGGCGGTGTAGGCCCTTTTCACTATGTAAATAGAAACTTTGTTGCTGTGGCCCCGCTCCCCCAGAACTATCTAGTGGTACTTTGACTTCAGTGTTTCCCCTGAACCCCTCGAACTATGTTCAAGCTTGAGTGATATGGTTAGCTTTTTATAAAGCTCCTGTTCCCTAGGGTTCAGTACAGATTGCATCTGTTTTTGGTGAGAATTTCTGATGTGAAGAACCCACCCTGTGTTTTCAGGGTTGGATTAATAGTACTTCTTTATTGTTCAAGGTTATTGTACTTTAATATGTTAGTTCTGGTTCTTGCCCTACACTTTGTGAGCTCAGTAACTCTAATACTGCCACAGGCTAGCACTCGTGTACTGGAATAGTAGGCCTGACTTAGGCCTCCTTTAGAGTATGGTGACGTAGTTTGTACTCCCCCTTGACTGTAAGGGTAAAAAGTGTTTTCACTGAGTACATTGCCTGTTGGAATGTATAAGCTCAGGTTGAGTTTAATAAGCTAACCTCACTACATAGTTTGGTTTTCATATATGGCTCCCTTAGAGCTTGAACAGTGCCACAAGCTGACACTCGTGACGTGTGAAGTAGAAGGCTCCGTTTGGGCCTCCTTCAGAGCACAATAGCTTGTTGTATTACAAGGCTTGTTGGTAGATGTTTCAGTTAGAGTTTGCTCACTTGGAAACTAGCTCTGCCACAGGTGGAAACGCCCGTGTCATTCCGAAGTCGCAGGTCCTGTTTGGACCAGATTTGCCTTAGAGCTTAGACACTGCCACTAGCTGATGCCACGTGTCTTTCTGGAGTCGCAGGCCCTGTTTGGGCCTCCTTCAGAGCATGAAGGTGTAAGTTTGTACTCCTCTTGCTTAAAGAGTAAAAAGTGTTTTTACTGAGTACAGTGCTTGTTGGAATGTGTGGATGAGATTAGCTCAGGTTGAGCTAAACTAGTTAACCTCACTGGATGGTTTGGTTCTCAGATTTGGCTCCCTTAGAGCGTAGACACTGCCACTAGCTGACGCCCGTGTCATTCTGAAGTCGCAGGTCCTGTTTGGGCCTCCTCTAGAGCACGATGGTGTAAGTTGTACTCCTCTTGCTTAAAGAGTAAAATGTGTTTTTACTTAGTACACTGCTTGTTGGAATGTGTTGAGGTAAACTGTAATATGTGGGCACTCTATGTGGGCAGTCTTATCTGCTAGTTAAACTCGGTTCATTCTGAGCGAGTTCCATGTTTGTGGGATCAAGCTGTTTTAGGTGTGTGGCCTTCACAGCCACGCCCCTCTGTTAGGTTGAGCTCTGTACTCCCCTCGGTTGAGGGTTGTCCTGCATAGTACTTAGCTCCCTAAGCTGGTCAGTGGTTGAAGGCCTCTCCGTGGCCTCCCTATTGAGGATCAGCCCCCAGGCTGGTAAATGTACTCCCCTTGTTGGGTTCCTTTAGAGTGCACAGCCTCCTCAGTGCAAATAATCACGCGCTAAGTAGATCCTAGGATTGAGCAGAGTGTTACTCCCCTCATTTGTAAAGGTAAAAAGCGCTAAGCTGAGTCCTGCTCTCCGGGATACCCGTCTCTACGCTCTGGTCTGAGTTGGTTAATGCCTCTTTGCAGTCACTCTTACTGGATATCTTCTCTGAAGAATGTGATTTGAGACTCTGTGAACAGACAGGTTGTTGGCCAAGACTAGGTTTTTGTAAATTTAGACCAGGTCAGCCTCCCTGTTGCCAATCCCCTGACAAGTGACTGACTAGGGTTCCCTCAGGCCCCCTGGCCACATTCCCTTAAAGGTACCTTTTTTTCTTTGGAAAGAAGCTTGGTTCCAGAACCCTTTGAGCGGCCTTGGTAGGCCTTCTGCGGAAGGCCTTCTGCGGAAGGCCTCTTTGAGGCTTTTAGCTTGGGCTGTTGGCCATAGGGAATGCTGTCACTGACAGACTATGTATGACCCGTAGAGGGAGTGGTTCTGGCATTTCAGTTGAAACTGCTAGTTCTCACGTTTGTTTAGGCATTTTTTGGCATGCACTCCCCTCAAGCATGGTGGCGTGGGTTTGTTGTTCCCCATAGCGTGTCAAACGCAGAGTTGAGTTACCTTTCGAAAGGGAACGCCTCAGGATACGTATGTAATCATGGTTCCCCGAAAACAGGGAACGAGACTCTGCGTTTCCTAGCCATGCATCGGGGCTGCCTGCTGAACGGTCCCTTCAGACGAAAAGATACTGATTGGTTCTCTAGGTGCTCCTTATATACTTATATATGTATGGTGAGCAGACAAAACTTCTTTTAAAAACATTATGGCCCGGTTTCACAGACAAGGCTTAGCCTACACCAGGATTAGGCCTTAGTTCAATTAGGATATTTAAGTATCTTTTATGAACGTACACCAGAAAAAAACATTACTGGTGTGCATCTTGAGACAAAACAATGACACTGACATATTTTAAGAAATGTCAGTACAAGTTGCTTTCAGTTAAAACAGCTCAAACATGAATTTTAGTCCAGGACTAGCTTAAGCCTTGTCTGTGAAACCGGGGGTAAAAATCTATACATATTATTTATATATATATATATATATATATATATATATATATATATATATATATATATATTTATAATGTTACAAAAGATTTCTATTCCAAATAAATGCTGTTCTTTTGAACTTTCTATTCATCAAAGAATCCTGAAAAAAAAAAAGATCACAGGTTTCCACAAAAATATTAAGCAGCACAACTGTTTTCAACACTGATAATAATAAGAAATGTTTCTTGAGCAGCAAATCATCTTGTGACATTGAAGACTAGAGTAATGGCTGCTGAAAATTCAGGTTTTCCATCACAGGAATGTTCACAGTTTTACTGTACAGTATATTGTTGTGTTTTACTCTATTTTTTATCAAATAAATGAAGCCTTGATAAGCATTAGATTTAAAAACGTTAAAAATCTTGCTGACCCTAAACTTTTGAATAGTAATGTATTATATATTATATACTTTATTTAATTAAATACTAGTTTATGGTCTGTGGGGTTTGTGGTATATTTTCAACTAGCAATCCCAAGATCATGGGTTTTATTCACATACATCAAACTATATGTTTTTGCCAGTAAGTCACTTTAAATAAAAGCATCTGCCAAATGCATAAATGTAAATGTATGTTCTACCTTAAGTATTTATTTTTATGGCTGAACACAAAATACTTTTGGCCATAAAGTGTAGGCTATATCTGTCTAGCATTCTACAGTTGGGTTGTATGGCTTTCTGTTTGCTCTGTCTATGTGTTTACTCTTATGTGTGTGTGTTACAGCTTTCGTCAGCGCTGCTGTTTGATGCGGTACACACAGTGGTGGCAGCTGTGCAGGAGCTGAACCGTAGCCAGAATGTAGGAGCCACTCAGCTCTCATGCAAGTCCTCTAAGATCTGGGAGCACGGCACAAGTCTGATGAACTACCTGAGGATGGTAAGAACCGCAAGGAGAGCCCACAAGCTGCCAATCATCTCACCTGCTGCCGTTGCAGGCTCATTAATCATTTAGTTTTTGCTCTCCGTACCACTGCGGCCCACAAACCCTCATCAGAACTGCAGCCTTCAGCAGAATGTGTGAAACTGAGACAATGTGTCTTACTCAGCCATTAAAGATTAACGACCATCAGCTTGTCATTACTGCATCATCCTATGCGTGACGTACAGAGATCTATATATGTTTCCTGCATTGTGCAAATGCTTCTGGTGAGAAGCTCTGGTGTCCACGTATCTCTATAAATCGATACAGCACTGAAGGCTTGTGTGGCTGTGATCTTTGATCGCATGATACCCCCAGGCGTTAACATGTCTCTCTCTCTCTCTCTCTCTCTCTCTCGGGATAGGTAGAGTTGGAAGGTCTAACAGGCCACATCGAATTCAACAGTAAAGGCCAGCGCTCGAACTACGCCCTCCGGATCATGCAGAACAGCAGGGATGGCCTAAGGCAGGTAAAGTAACTCTCAGCCACACCAACCCATCAGCAAAAGGTAAAATTCGCCATTATCTGTGTTTACGC
Organism: Elopichthys bambusa; assembly: GCA_037101425.1. Taxonomy (NCBI): domain Eukaryota; kingdom Metazoa; phylum Chordata; class Actinopteri; order Cypriniformes; family Xenocyprididae; genus Elopichthys; species Elopichthys bambusa. Next base: position 16,111,633 of record CM074444.1, read on the forward strand.
TTCTGTCTGCCTGGAACACAATGAGATTTCCTGTCCGTAGTCACACAGATGTGATGTAAAGGTGAAGAAATCCTCTAAAAGCACATTGTTTTTTCCCCAATCCTCAATCAGAACACTTGAGCGGAAATGTGTAGGAAGAAAACTGGATTTCATTGCGCCCAGCAGGGTTCGGCCAGACCAATTGTGATGAAATTATTGTTAATTAGCACTTTCGTGCTCCTGTGATTTTTATTGGCGAGTTTGGATGTAGATTGAATTGTTATTGCGGCGTGAAGCATGGGCTCTCGCAGGTGTGCCATCTGCCATTAGGACACAGAAAATCAGTTTGAAATTTAAAGGGATAGTTCCCGAAAAAAATACAAATCTGTTATCAATTAAGGCGGGTGTACACGGTGCGAATTCTGACGGTCGGAAGATTGTATGTCCACGCAGACGTCACGAGTGAGTTTATCTGAAAATCGTACGCGGTGATATACGACACGATTTTACGATTTTTCTGAAGCAATCGCACAAATTTCTGTGTGTGTGTGTGTCTGTGTGTGAGAATTAAAAAGCCTAGTTATACACTATAACTAGCAATAGCTGTAGTTATAGGTAACATCTCATCTGATAACTGTAGCTCTTGGGCGATCCGCTGTAAAATATTATCTTGGACGACCCTATCATGGTACACGCTGCTTGACACATCATACAGTGAGTTTTTCCTCCTTTTCAATGGTCCAAAATGGTCGCCGTGGCGCTGTCATCTTTCTTTTTCTGTTGTTTTTCCGTAGCTTCTGATTGGTCAACTTCAGATAGATAGATAAATCAGCTCATTTAACCGCACACGTCACAAATTCAAACCAATAGCTCACGAACTTTTTCAACATGTTTAAAAATGATCAGGTCGGGAAGTGCTCGTAAGGTACTCTACTCGGCTCGTAATTCATCGCACACAAAACGAACCGCGACCATACGAGCATCAATGAAATCGCCTGCGAGCTCGTACAACAGCAAAATTCGCACCATGTGCGCCTGCCTTTACTCATCCTCATGTCGTTCCAAACCCATACAACTTTTATTAATCTTCAAAACATAAATGAATATATTTTTAATTAAACCTGAGACATTTCTGACCCTCCATTGAACGCCCATTACATCAAAACATCATAAAAGAAATCCATATGAATCGAGCAGTTTTATCCAAATCTTCTGAAGAGACATAATGGTTTTATAATGAACAGGATTTAATTCACATACAGTGGGTACGGAAAGTATTCAGACCCCCTTAAATTTTTCACTCTTTGTTATATTGCAGCCATTTGCTAAAATCATTTAAGTTCTTTTTTTTTTTTTTCCTCATTAATGTACACACAGCACCCCATATTGACAGAAAAACACAGAATTGTTGACATTTTTGCAGATTTATTAAAAAAGAAAAACTGAAATATCACATGGTCCTAAGTATTCAGACCCTTTGCTCAGTATTTAGTAGAAGCACCCTTTTGATCTAATACAGCCATGAGTCTTTTTGGGAAAGAAGCAACAAGTTTTTCACACCTGGATTTGGGGATCCTCTGCCATTCCTCCTTGCAGATCCTCTCCAGTTCTGTCAGGTTGGATGGTAAACGTTGGTGGACAGCCATTTTTAGGTCTCTCCAGAGATGCTCAATTGGGTTTAAGTCAGGGCTCTGGCTGGGCCATTCAAGAACAGTCACGGAGTTGTTGTGAAGCCACTCCTTCGTTATTTTAGCTGTGTGCTTAGGGTCATTGTCTTGTTGGAAGGTAAACCTTCGGGCTCAGTCTGAGGTCCTGAGAACTCTGAAGAAGGTTTTCATCCAGGATATCCCTGTACTTGGTCGCATTCATCTTTCCCTCAATTGCAACCAGTCGTCCTGTCCCTGCAGCTGAAAAACATGCTTCACTGTTGGGACTGTATTGGACAAGTGATGAGCACTGCCTGGTTTTCTCCACACATACCACTTAGAATTAAGGCCAAAAAGTTCTATCTTGGTCTCATCAGACCAGAGAATCTTATTTCTCACCATCTTGGAGTCCTTCAGGTGTTTTTTAGCAAACTCCATGCGGGCTTTCATGTGTCTTGCACTGAGGAGAGGCTTCCGTTGGGCCACTCTGCCATAAAGCCCTGACTGGTGGAGGGCTGCAGTGATGACTTTCTACAACTTTCTCCCATCTCCCGACTGCATCTCTGGAGCTCAGCCACAGTGATCTTTGGGTTCTTCTTTACCTCTCTCACCAAGGCTCTTCTCCCCCGATAGCTCAGTTTGGCCGGACGGCCAGCTCTAGGAAGGGTTCTGGTCATCCCAAACGTCTTCCATTTAAGGATTATGGAGGCCACTGTGCTCTTAGGAACCTTAAGTGCAGCAGAAATTTTTTTGTAATCTTGGCCAGATCTGTGCCTTGCCACAATTCTGTCTCTGAGCTCTTCAGGCAGTTCCTTTGACCTCATGATTCTCATTTGCTCTGACATGCACTGTGAGCTGTAAGGTCTTATATAGACAGGTGTGTGGCTTTCCTAATCAAGTCCAATCAGTATAAACAAACACAGCTGGACTCAAATGAAGGTATAGAACCATCTCAAGGATGATCAGAAGAAATGGACAGCACCTGAGTTAAATATATGAGTGTCACAGCAAAGGGTCTGAATACTTAGGACCATGTGATATTTCAGTGTTTCTTTTTTAATAAATCTGCAAAAAAGTCAACAATTCTGTGTTTTTCTGTCAATATGGGGTGCTGTGTGTACATTAATGAGGAAAAAAAATGAACTTAAATGATTTTAGCAAATGGCTGCAATATAACAAAGAGTGAAAAATTTAAGGGGGTCTACTTTGCGTACCCACTGTATAAATATTTATCAACACACATAGAGCTCATCAAATATGGTAAATGGAAGCGCAAACGCGCTTGCGTGAAACGTGGGAACAAACCTCATTAGTTCTCCCTCGTCACACAAGCAAATTTGAAGCTAACTTAGGTTGCTTGGACTAGAAATGTCTCAAGTTTCATTTGTGTTTCAAAGATGAACAAAAGTCTTAAGGTTTGGAACAACATGAGGCTAAGTAAAAGAATTATACAGGTAGACTACCTGACAAAGACCAAAAGGGTCGAAACTTTGTTTATCTATTATTAAAATGGAGTCTGAGAGCATAGTGGCATAGTGTGCTGCCCTTTTGTTCTTTTTTCAAGGCCGTCTTGGATGGGTTTTTTTTTTTTGGTCATGCATCTGAAAAAAGATTTTTGGGATGTACATATACCATTTCACTTTGAGTAACACCGTTTTTGTGTTGCACTCCACCCGATGAGATTTGAATATTAATTACTTTTTCTGTCGAAGATGTCAACAAGCAACACCTTTTTAAAATCAGGACAATTATGAAAGAATCATCATAAAAGATTCTCTTTTTGAAGATTTGCCCCCTCTTTGCTCAGAAAAAAGTGACCTGACGAAGACCAAAGGCACGGTTAGATCGCTTTCCAACTTTAAACACCCATTTAGGATAAACCGAGTTGACGTCTTACTGTTAGCGTTGCCTGTTTCTGTATATGACGGAGAGAGAGAGCAGAAGGGTAGCGCTGTCAAACAGCAGCCTGGTTTCTGAGTGACACCATATTTCTTGAGCCTTTGTGACCGTGACCTTGTGTCACTCACTTTTTTTATTGCTCTTTTAACCTTTTGAAACACTGTCAACTTTCTCCATGGACTGCTCTTGTACAGAGTGCTCTATGATTTGTGATGGACAGATGGACAGTCGAAGGCCACTTTGTTCACTATTCCAGGCATAACAGCAGAGATTGGACTGGCAGCTGGTGCTTGCACCCAACCTTATTAGTTTCACAAAGACGTCACTGTTTTTCTAGAGAGTAATATCCGCTGTCTCAATTTGATGTAATGCATCTGTCGCTTCCCTGGCCCAGCTCATTCAGCGCGGCTGTGCGGTCCAGCTGGACAGCAAAGTTCATGCGAATGTCACCTTACTGTCCTAACGTCGCTCCCCTCTGCCCATCATTTTCTAAATGTGTTGTGCACTTGTTGTTGTAAAAGACTGAGCATTATGCCCAAGCTCACAATGTCTGTTTCTCCTAATGATAGACATTCACCCACAAATCCAAGCAGAGGCTGTTTTCATTTAATGAGTATCAGTGTGCAAAATACAGCGGCTTTGTTTGGATGGAATACTAGTGTAATATTAATGCTTTCTATTGTATAATGCTGCACACAATACACATACTGCGCACTACAAGAATAATAAGAGTATGCTATTCCAAGCCAAACCAGAAACAGTAGCCAGGTGCTTGGAATAATTTTGCTTTGTTTAGAATTTAAAAAAAATGAAAATAAAAATATTAGGACTGTCCAAAAATTAAAATTATTAGAAATTCTGTTAAAAAAATGAATTACATGTTAATACTTTTATTCAACAAGGACGCATTAATTAATGTTCATAATGTTACAAAAGAGTTCTATTTCAAATAAATGCTGTTCTTTTGAACTTTCTATTCATCAAAGAATCCTGAAAAAAAAATCTGTCACTGTTTCCTCACAAATATGAAGCAGCACAGAACTGTTTTGAACACTGATAATAATAAGAAGAACTTTTTTGAGCACCAAATCAGCATATTAGAATGATTTCTGAAGGATCATGTGACTCTGAAGACTGGAGTAATGATGCTGAAAATTCAGCTTTGCCATTACTGGAATAAATGACATTTTTAAATATTTTCAAAAAGAAAACAGTTATATTAAATTATAATAATATTTCACAATATAACAGTTTTTTCTGTGTTTTTAAAAAAAATATATATAATACAGAAAAACAGTAATATTGTATAATATATCATATCACATAAATTCAGTCTTGGTGAGCGTAAAGGCCAGGACACACCAACCTGACTAGCGGCAACCAAAGCCGATGGTGTTGTCGTCTCACGTCAGCTGCATCAGGGAAAAAATATGTGCTTGAACACAACAAAAGAACTTCAGCCGACTGTCAACTAGCACACGCGTTCTGCGCCTGCGTATAAAGAAGATAACTGTCTATTTAAGCATATATATTTATTATTATTTATTAATATATTTATCTATATTCGTCATTCAAAAAAGGGAAAGCAAAACTAAGACTGACCATACAAACCATAAACAAAGCACCACTTGCTTACCGTTTTGAATATAAATCATGCTGATAATGTTCTTTATTCCACTCCGCTCATGTTATTATGAAAATATTCATGCTGTTGCAAATTAACTCAAAGGAGGAATATTAATAATTATCCATCACTTATTATGATTATTAATTATGACTTATTATGAATATTTGAATCAGTTAATCAGATTAACTTGATGTAGCTACATTAAAATTACAATCAATCAGTCAGTTCATTCTGTGAACACTAAGTATTGATTATTAATTAATTCTAAGAGAAGGGTATTTTTCATGGCCATAGAAAAATAATTCTTTCTTAGCATTTACATTGCTTAGAGCTGATAATAGGATCTAAATAATTTAAGAGCCATTTTATTCACAGGCAGGGAGTCAGAACCAAATATGTATTGTGCACAAGTTTTATTAACTAAATCATGAACACATAACTAAATTAACACATACATACACACAAGTCACACGTACATGGGTAAAATGATAAATGATAGAGTAAAATGAATTTGAACCATATCATAATGGGAATGAAGCAATGGAAAGGGTAAAAAATAACGAGCTGGAAATGGACCATCAGTTTTCTCAGTAATAAAGCACCTTTGCTAACAAAGGGTTCACAAATTAATACTAAATCACTGTTTAGTGTTCAAATGTACAATACTTGCTAAATGCCTTTAGGTTGAGGAGCATCAGATCTGCAGGCTGAGGAGAAATCCTTGATGGTTCGGTCCGAACCATCAAGGCCTACAGGCCTGCAGCAAAAGGGGGTCTGTCCGTTCAAAGAAGCAAGAGAGAGGGAGGAGCATTGTGCGCTGGCTTTTAGGCTCCGGGGCGAAGCCACACCTCTCAGGGTTGACCTATGCTGCTGGCCATTCCTCCTCTGGGTCAGTGGACCAGTCATATATGAGCTCCCAACAGGAAAGTTTACAATCTTTTGTGTTTCTAGCAGGGTATCTGCATATGAACTGGCTGAGATGTTTTGAAGAAACTATTAAAGATTCTTGTAATACTGATATGGTGCACAGGTATCGACATATCATATACACAAGCATTTAAACCTTCACAATACAAACTCGTAGACACCAAACTTGGTATAGGTGAGCTTACGTTAACCATTGGTTCTTATCATAAAATATGCATAACAATACTGAATACAAAAACAAGAGATAATACACAAACAGTAGTAATGGATGCCATATCCTATGGACATGCATGTTCATTTATAGAACAGCCTGTCTGTCAATTAAAGCAGTCTGTTTTTAAGGGTTTTCTATGTGTCTCTTTGTCTCTGCTTTTCCACATGGCAACACACATACTTTTCAGGGCAATAAAACTAAGGCTGGTCTTTTTGGGGGATGGGGACAGACCCCAGAGTGAGTTTTAAATGATTATTTGTTAAATATAACAAATAATTGTGTCTGATTTGTCTCAGTCGTTACAATGCATTAGAGTACTTAGGTAAGATGACGTAAAATTAGAACAACCTTCTGTCTGTGCCGTTATGACTTTGCTTGCTTTTATAACTTTTGCTTATATTCTCGTGAACTGACTCGTTTGCTATACTGAACAGCCAATCAGAGTTCTCTCTCTCTCCAACGCTGATTCAACATGTCGAATCAGCCGGAAAAAAGCCGACGAGGACCAACTTCAGCTGACGGTGCGGAACACACTGAGGAAACTTAGTCGGCCGACGCACAAAAACTGCCTGACGGCCGACCATCGGCTTGGTGTGTTCCGGGCTTAAGAGACTTCTTTACACAAACATTTAAACAGTACTATATAAAATATACTATATAAACTAACAGCTTCCATTTTAATCATAATGAGAATGCTAAATTATAACATTTAACATTTTGGTTTGTCGTTGATAAAGGGGTTTTTGAGCTGTACTGTAGTAATCGTGGACATACCTAAGATTAAAAAAAAGCTTGGGAAACAATGCAGTAATGTGCATAAATTAAATGTAAATTCCAATGTCCATGAGATAGTATTATGTTTGTTTTTGTGAGTGATTTATGCCGTGAATATTTAAATATATTTAAAGCAGAATGCTTCCTCAACGCTCTGTCTCAGATTAGCAGCTATTAGAGGTATACGGATGCCTTGGCAACAAGTCTTGAGCGAAGCTGCCAGGATTTATACAAAGACATGTGCACACATGCACACATCCACAAATGCACATGCTTTCTCTTTTCCACATCATATATTGACAGATGCTTGGGGCTCATATCAGTTACATCAACACCCTCCCTACTGGGAAGCCATGAATCTTCACAGAATCGCAGGACAAACAGAAAAATCATGGCTAAAAGGAGAGTGGGACGGAGAGTAGTACAGCACTGAGAGAAGTGTTAGGTCTAGATTTATCCATCATGTCCTGGAGCAGTTGGCAGAGCCGATCCTACCCTGTAGGCATTAGACGGATTGGCCCACATGTGTACATACGCTTCCCTTCTGGAAGCTGGTATGGAGGGAGGAGAGGAAGGTGGACATATGAGGCAGGCCATCATACACTATTGGCACATTTAAATTGAATTTCTCTGGCAAGCATCTCACATATTTGAACTGTGCCGCACTCAACCAGCACCTCAATTTCACATCAGTTTCAGCTCGAAAGATGTATATCAAACCCAGCTGGGATGACAAGATAGCTGCACGGCTTTTCATGCAGGTGACATTAAACCAAGCGTGGCTATAGCAGCATGCCAGTCCAATCTGTGTGCCAGTGCTTAAGGTAGACTGGTTAATGAGAGCTTATGTAACATTTCAACACTTCGCTGATTATTTTACACACTGCCAACACTCTCTGAGATGTTTTTGAGAAAGTTTTAGCCACATGGATGATGATATGGTGATATGCATCTGGGTTCTAAAAAGTACTCTAATTATTCAGTGATTTGGGTAATAACACATCACAAAATTAATTTAATCGAGAGAATATGAGTTTCTATTAATTGCTTTAAGACTACATGGAAGATATGGCGGCCCATAAAAATGCATCAGGAATGTGGCATGTTTAGTATATGTACATCCATCCATCCATCCATTTATCATTCATTCCTTCAATGTATTGTTAATTCTTTTGTTCTTTTTTAGTTCATTCTGTTATCTATTTATCTATATATCTGTCTGTATGTCCGTCCATCCGACAATGCTTTCCATCCATCCACCCATCCACCCATCTCTGCATGAAAATGTCTATAAATGTCAGTGGATGCATGGCCCATAAAGTCTTTTTAAAGTCATGCATCAGAGGGAATCTATGGCTTATATCTGAACACTTGATTTTAATCGAGCAAAGATCAATGTTCATTGGACAAAAGGCTCTAAACATTATTGGACAGTTGGCTTTCAATCATTGAATTTTTGTCCCACCTGGAAGCTTGGCTTCTCTGTAACAATCGGGGAAAACTCTCAAACGGACGGGACTTTGCAACAGATAGTCAGTAATGAAACGGCGGTGTATGTTACTGACAGCATTTCAAATGTAAAACCACTGCTTTCGAAATCAGAGCGTTCATGCAGTCTCAAAGATACAGACACTGCAATCTGTCATAACAGATTTATTTGAGCTTTCATTAAGCTGTTTTTGCCTGTTTAAACATTGAACTTCAGAGCTTGATCAATTATTTATTTAAGTAATTTCACTATTTAGTGCATGGGCGTTACTTAGTTTAAAAAGTAGTATAGGGAGGTTGTGATGTCGCAAAAATGCTGAAGGTATTTAGTTATACAAAAATACAATTTTTTTTATTTTTTTACTTTTTTATTGATAAATATTCTACTATATGTGATAGTCTATTTAATGTATGTAATAATCAATAGTTTATTTCAGTTTTCTTTTGTCAAAACTGAAATTTCAAAATTAACAATGGATATTAAAAATGTCCAAAATCATTTCATCTGCATCTTTCAATAGCACATCGACTGCCTGTTTTTCAACACAACAAGTTCTAATTAACTTGTTACGCAGTGATTTGAGGGAGCAATCATACTTGATAACTAATTCAAGTGCTCAAATGAACTTAATTTGATAACTTCATCCACCTTAGATTTCGGAGGACAGTGAATGAAACCAAGCATGACTTGGTGGTCCAGTACTAATTTTGCTTTGAGTGTGAGAGGATATGTATTCTAATCTCTTTTATTTTATTTATTTTATTCTTTTTTTAATTTTATTTCATCAAAATTGCAATTGTTTATATTGTAGCTGTTTATTTGCATTTTCCTTTTAGGTATTACTGGAACGGATAGCAAATTTTATGACAGTTTGGAAAAGGAATAGATTGGAGCGTGTTCTGCAACCGATAACAACCGCAGCAACTGCCGAACAAAAACAAATCCTCTCATTATATCACACACAAACAAAATAAACTCCTGCTCAAGAGCTAGAAATGTTTTCTTCCGTTTTAGACAGTAATCGACACATCCCTGTTGTGAGCTATTTAATTAAATAGTGGGCATATCTTCCACCTGTCCCCACCGTATATGATGCATATGGTTTATTAGTAGCTTTTGGGAGCAGTGGCGTGAACATTTGTCTTACTGCTGTCTAAAGTAGTTAGCCCACTCAGCATATCACTGAAAGCCAGAAGATGTGCGCCATTAAGAAGGTCACCTCAGCCTCACCATATTCCTCAGTTTTAGCAGGCCTGACGTTCCCCGTGGCTTTCCCTGTCTGATCTGGCATGTTCTCTCCCACTGCTCTGCCATAGTCATCTCAATAAAGAGACCCCATTAAACATGTCCACACCACCCAGCGCTCAGCTTAGCAGCCTCTGACTGGCATTCTCACCCACGCGTTTCCCCTCTCTCCACTAAACGAGCGATGAAAAGACTGTTCAGACTAGTAAATATTTTCAAGAGAATGTGCTTTAATTCAGGACACCCTACGTTTATCTTTTTATGAGACGGGGTAATGAGCAATATCACCCAAGCTAATAAGGAGTCATTGCTTTGCAACCGTGGGCAGATGGTGTCCTCCATTGGCCTGTGAAGTTTTTACTAAATGGACGATTTAATTCAGCCAGTTCTGGGATGAAAATGTTGTACAGAATGGAACAAACAGAATTATGATGGGACACCTTTTTAGTCCAAAATGGGCTCTGTCCAAGGACACGGTGTGGAGAGTGTGTGGAGAGTTTTTTGGGGGTTTTTTTCTGTTGTGAGCTCCAGAGATGGTGGCGTGATCTCATTGACTTTGCCGTGCTCCGTACGCTAGACAGTGTAGCCGCTGTGTCCCAGAGGGCAAGCCGAGCGGAAATGCCCTTCAGGATCCATGAGAAAGGCGGCTGGTTTGTTTGGGCACCCCGCCAGCCTATGTACCCTTAGAGCAGCGATGCAGCGAAAGCATGTTTGCACTTTTGATGCAGCTTTTTTAAAACCACCCACATATTTTTATGCAAAAACACCCACCCACACAGACTTCCAGCCCATTTGCCCAGCAGGTCTCAGCCCGGCATCTTTCTCCCTGGGTTTGCAAGAGGCAATTGTCAATTGTCTTTATTTCCCTCATCGATAGCATCGCGGGCTATTAATTAGCCTGAGCTCTGTGGAGCCTAATAGCAGTCAGAAGCTGGCTGTCAGAGCCGTGCTGCTGTTTATTTGTTTGTCTCTCTTGCTGCGGGGGGTTGGTCTGCTCATGCCAGTGCAGGCCACTCTTGACAATTTAGTAATTAAGTTTGGTAATAGAAGTAGTTAATCAAGGCCTGATATTATACCACCTGCAGAGGAGGCCTGCCGGCAGGGAGGAGTAGCTCCTCTTCCCTGAAGGAGAGGCTCCAACTGTTGGATTTTTCTCCTGCCGCGTGCAGACCGCGTTTCCCGCCTCGCATTTGTCCCACTTTGATTCTCCCCTCGGCAGCAGAGATCATCTTCTGAGTAAACAGCATCAGGCCCTAAACTTATCTCACACTCCCTTCATGTTGTACACATCAATTTTGGGAAAGCTTATTTAAAAATGTAGCTTTGCTTCTTTCTTCTTTTTTTATTATTATTTTATAGTAATATTTGATGTTGGCACATCTGAATGATTAGTCACTTTTTATAATGTATTTTCTGTGTGGTATACTTTTATTTATTATTTATGTATTTTTTTATGATTTTTATTGCTGACTCAAAAACATACAGATTAACCACTTAAAATGAACCATCCAATTAAACCCATACAATAAACTGAACGTGTTTAAGTCAGTTTCAGTTCTATAAATTCAGGTTAATGTTGGACAGTTTATTTTAATTAAAAGGATAGTTCACCCAAAAATGAAAATTACCCCATGATTTGCACACCCTCAAGCCATCCTAGGTGTATATGACATTCTTCTTTCAGACAAATATAATCAGAGTTATGTTAAATAATGTCCAGGCTAATCCATGCTTTATAATGGGAGTGGATGGTGCCCCAAATTCTAAAGACAGAAAAAATGCACTCATCCATTATAAAAGTCCACAAGGCTCCAGGGGGTTAATAAAGGCCTTCTGAAGCAAAGCAATGCGTTTGTGTAAGAAAAATATCCATATTTCAAACTTTATAAACTGTAATCTCTAGCTTCCGCTAACTGTCAAACGCGCGTTCACGAGAGAGTGGCGTCCCAGCTTATGACGTAGGACGCATGCGCAGTGTGAGCTCCGGTGACGAACACGGAAGCGCAGAAAAGAGAGCAAAACAAAATACCAGTCATGAATTAAAGGTACAAAACTAGGATTTGTTAAGAAAAATGTCGGAGGATTTCGATATAAGCCAAGGGAAGTCTTTGTTTTTTGCCCAGCCATATTTGTTTGAACCGGAGTATACCGACCAGGAACTCCGGGAGATGGAGGAGGCTGCAGCAGCAAAACAAACATGGCCGAGGCATGTTTATATTGTCGGAGTAAATGCCAATCACTAGCGAAAATCACGTTAGCCAAACCCCGTAAGTCACATCACCAAAAACAGCAGGCTAAGAGGGAGACAACCAACCCAGATAGTAAACAAACCGCGCAACTGATAGAGGGAGTGGTAACTCACCCATCTGATAAGCCGAATATGGTGGACGACGCAACAGGGTGGAGAGAGTTCGCAGCAGCCCGATGGCAAAACTTCCAGTCAACAATCAAGTCCAAAGCACCAACAGTTAGAATTGGAGTAATCCGAAAAGCACAGTAATCCGATGGTGATAAAGAAATACAAATAAAGCAGTAATCCAATCAGTGCAGCAAAACATACAAACAAACAATCCAGGTTTGAAGCAGCAGCCAGTCACGCACAGCGCTCTCCATCTCCCTTTGATGTCGGCACACGTAATCTCAAGACTAGCTTTGTTGAAGCAACCCGGATATTCACAAGAAATCAGCATTTTAACATAAAATGTAGAGTATAGCTCAAATAATTTACTTCTTCACATGGATTTCCTTTGCTGTACACAACTTGGTTCTCGCGAGACTAGTATATTCTCACCGGAGCTCACGCTGCGCATGCGTCTTACGTCACAAGCTGGAACGCACTCTCTCGTGACCACGCGTACGACAGCTAGTGAAAGCTAGAGATTACAGTTTATAAAATTTTAAATATGGATATTTTTCTTACACAAACGCATTGCTTCACTTCATAAGGCCTTTATTAACCCCCCGGAGCCATGTGGACTTCTTTTATAATGGATGAGTGCATTTTTTTTCTGTCTTTAGAATTTGGGGCACCATTCACTCCCAGTATAAAGCATAGATTACCCTGGACATTATTTAATATAACTGATTATATTCGTCTGAAAGAAGAATGTCATATACACCTAGGATGGCTTGAGGGTGAGTAAATCATGGGGTAATTTTCATTTTTGGGTGAACTAATCCTTTAAGTTTTCAGCAGAGAGACTTTTTATTTAGTAACAAGTTAGTAGCGTTAGTACTAACTAACAAGTTAGTAACAAAAATAATTTTTGCATATAGGCTGACATCTTATCTGACAGAAGGTATTAAATCAGGCAATGCGTTTTTCTCAGGCACGTTTTACTTCTGACAGACGAGTCAACAACTTCCAGGCACATCTTTTAAAATAAAAGTCTCACATCTGAAAAACATATAGAACATGTGAAAAATTTAGGGGGGTCTGAATACTTTCCGTACCCACTGTATGAAAGTATTCAGACCCCCTTAAATTTTTCACTCTTTGTTATATTGCAGCCATTTGTTAAAATCATTTAAGTTCATTTTTTTTTTCCTCATTAATGTACACACAGCACCCCATATTGACAGAAAAACACAGAATTGTTGACATTTTTGCAGATTTATTAAAAAAGAAAAACTGAAATATCACATGGTCCTAAGTATTCAGACCCTTTGCTCAGTATTTAGTAGAAGCACCCTTTTGATCTAATACAGCCATGAGTCCTTTTGGGAAAGATGCAACAAGTTTTTCACACCTGGATTTGGGGATCCTCTGCCATTCTTCCTTGCAGATCCTCTCCAGTTCTGTCAGGTTGGATGGTAAACGTTGGTGGACAGCCATTTTTAGGTCTCTCCAGAGATGCTCAATTGGGTTTAAGTCAGGACTCTGGCTGGGCCATTCAAGAACAGTCACGGAGTTGTTGTGAAGCCACTCCTTCGTTATTTTAGCTGTGTGCTTAGGGTCATTGTCTTGTTGGAAGGTAAACCTTCGGGCTCAGTCTGAGGTCCTGAGAACTCTGAAGAAGGTTTTCGTCCAGGATATCCCTGTACTTGGCCGCATTCATCTTTCCCTCAATTGCAACCAGTCGTCCTGTCCCTGCAGCTGAAAAACATGCTTCACTGTTGGGACTGTATTGGACAAGTGATGAGCACTGCCTGGTTTTCTCCACACATACCGCTTAGAATTAAGGCCAAAAAGTTCTATCTTGGTCTCATCAGACCAGAGAATCTTATTTCTCAGCATCTTGGAGTCCTTCAGGTGTTTTTTAGCAAATGCCATGCGGGCTTTCATGTGTCTTGCACTGAGGAGAGGCTTCCGTCGGGCCACTCTGCTATAAAGCCCCAACTGGTGGAGGGCTGCAGTGATGGTTGACTTTCTACAACTTTCTCCCATCTCCCGACTGCATCTCTGGAGCTCAGCCACAGTGATCTTTGGGTTCTTCTTTACCTCTCTCACCAAGGCTCTTCTCCCCCGATAGCTCAGTTTGGCCGGACAGCCAGCTCTAGGAAGGGTTCTGGTCGTCCCAAACGTCTTCCATTTATGGATTATGGAGGCCACTGTGCTCTTAGGAACCTTAAGTGCAGCAGAAATTTTTTTGTAATCTTGGCCAGATCTGTGCCTTGCCACAATTCTGTCTCTGAGCTCTTCAGGCAGTTCCTTTGACCTCATGATTCTCATTTGCTCTGACATGCACTGTGAGCTGTAAGGTCTTATATAGACAGGTGTGTGGCTTTCCTAATCAAGTCCAATCAGTATAATCAAACACAGCTGGACTCAAATGAAGGTATAGAACCATTTCAAGGATGATCAGAAGAAATGGACAGCACCTGAGTTAAATATATGAGTGTCACAGCAAAGGGTCTGAATACTTAGGACCATGTGATATTTCAGTTTTTCTTTTTTAATAAATCTGCAAAAATGTCAACAATTCTGTGTTTTTCTGTCAATATGGGGTGCTGTGTGTACATTAATGAGGAAAAAAAATGAACTTAAATGATTTTAGCAAATGGCTGCAATATAACAAAGAGTGAAAAATTTAAGGGGGTCTGAATACTTTCCGTACCCACTGTATATATATATATATATATATATATATATATATATATATTGTTTAAATTGTTACTGCCTTTAGTTAGCCAAATATTTTGAATCAACGTAAAAATACGTGAAACTTGATGAAATTTATATTTGGTTTTAATAAATAGAACTTTACATAGTGTAAAAATACAAATTAGAATTGTATTTGGTCTCTTTATATGTAATGTTTATTTAACCAGGAAAATTGTGTAACAGGTACATAAATTTGCTTATGATATATAAAAAAATCGAAGACTTTCCTCCTCATTTTACAAACACCACCGTCTGATAGAATTGATTCATTTCAATTTGTTTGGCTGTAAAGCTGTGTGTAGAGTACATTTTGACAAAAGACATCAATACATCCTCAATGTTGTTGCATATTTAATGAAATATTTTATTAAAAAAAAAAAAAAAAAAAAAAAAAAAGATAATGGACAAGAATTTTGCACAGGCCATCTGAATGAACAGATTGAATGGTTTGTTGAAAAAGGTGCGTGTTTTAAAGCTGTATTCGCCTTACAGTGACAAACATCAACTTAGCATTTTGTAGCGCTTTACTGCTTTTTGCTGGAAAGGTTAGCTTGCTACAGAATAAGATACATTTTTAAGCAACCAAGCACTGTCATGCTCCTGATGAATGTGGCTGGTAGCATCGCTAATTTTAGTTTAGTTTCTCCCCAACACTGATACACACTCACAGCAGGTTGTTTTAATACACACACAGCTATTTGAATTTGATTATGTTCGCCTGGCTCTGTTCGCTTGCTCTTCCTTTCAACTGAATTTGTTTATTTATCCTCCCAGCACGAGACCTCATTTATTAGGCCCGTCTATGTCTTATGTGTGTTTTTATCAGAGTGGCTAAAGACAACCGTAGTCACTAAGCTCTGTCAAGTTTGCACCCCACGTACAACATTGGAGAGGAGTCAACACTTCCCATCACACGCTGGGAGTTAAACTATGAATTCGCTCCTTGTCTTGAAAGATATCATGCCACACCAGCTGGTTTGGCAAGAGCCTTGCAAATCAACTTGAGACCAGTCAATTTAGACCATAAGGCACAAGTTCCTCACATTTTAAAGCGTTTAAAGAGCTTCTCAGGGTGATTTTTTTATTTCTGAAGTACCCATTTCTCAAATACTATACAGTTTGGTGCCAGTATAAAAACGTGTTTCTGACAGAATTTGGAGAAATGGAAGTTGAGGAGCATTTTGAGGACTTCAGCATTATCTGTGATAGAAATCATGCATTACCCATTTATGTCTTCATCTGAGCGGCAATAAAACTGTCACAGCAGCCATAACATTCCTCTGTAATGTACGCAATTTGTGTCAGTGCGTGAGCCCGCCTGGGGAGAGCAATAACATGGATGTGATGAAATATGAAGGAGTAGGCCTGCGAACGCTGAATGATCAAAACTCTAGTAGTGAAGGAGGTAAACGAATGAGAGGTATTTGTGAGAGTAGAAACACATTGTGTGATGTCAGTACTCTTAAAGGCCACAATATACTTCAAGCGAAATTGATGAACGAATTGATGTAATTTAAAAAAAAATAAGGCCTAAACAATGTTTGTTTGGAGTTTGTTTCTGGAGTTTAAAACAGCTTGCCAAAGCAAAATTTCCAGAAAAGTTCGCTCTGGCTGGTAAACACCTTCGAACTACAATTGGTTCATTTTTGCGATTATGTAAAAGGTAGGTGTGCTCTGAGACTCCGCTTCTTTGGCGTTGAAATCTTTTCCAGTTAATTTCTTCTGTTCAGCCTGTCACGGTCAGACGCAAGCAAAAGCATGAACACACTGTGTGTTTATAGTAGAAATTGAAGTTGTACTTCTAATTAAAACCTACACTGACACATAAAAAAAAAATCACAGAAAAAAACGTTTCAGAATTCACAGAGGTATTTGCAACAGCAAAGAGCGTTTTTACATTTAGACAAGTCAAGTTGTGATACTGAACAGGACCACATGCATATATACTAAAGTACACAGCAACATACACAGGACAAATCCAAACATTAGCCTGAATGTGTGTGAAAACAACATGAATGTACTGAAATGTGTCTGTGCATAAATACAATGTGCGATCAGTGCGTCGAGAGCACCCATACATGATTTGTTTGCGCATCAATATAACGGACTCACGCGTGATGTACGACTCCTGTACGTCACCGCCATCGTCTTTACTTTGATTGCAATCCTCATCCATCAAAACTTTCATAGCGAGACGCTGGTTTGCTTTATCCAGCCGAAAAACAGTTTTCATATCATCTGGCCATACAGCGGTGGGATGTTTCGACGTTCCGTTCAGACAGGAACAGCGCAATGCGGGAGGGCTCGCGCTCTTCGGATACAATTTACGTTAATGGCGCAATTTCATATGCTTCAGTCATTTTTTTGTGTTAAATGCGTTAAATTATTTTAACATGTTAAGGATTTTTGAATTAATCACATGCGTTAACGCGTTAACGTTGACAGCCCCAAAATAAACGTGATGTAGCTTGACTGGAGTGCTGAATTGCAGTGCTGGTGCAAACAAATGCACATCGCTATGATCAGATGCTTTCTTAACTGCTGTCATTTTTGTTGTGTTTATCTTGTTGATCAGGGGAAAGCACATATTTACATATTCATCTAAACACCACAACCAGCAGTGTGGGGGCGTTGTGATGTTCATTAACAGTATATCAGGGCCCCTTGAGGTTTTACCTGGTCCATCATCTGGCCTACGAATCATCCTCTGACATTGTTTTAATGACTAATTGCTCAACACAGACTCAACTTTTTAACACTGCAGACGCTGTGTTCTGCTCCTGAGAAAATGAAGAGCGAGAGGAAAAACAGATACAGCGAGATGAGAGTCTGAAAATCTCCCGAGGTCATGAGAGCCAGTAACTACTCTGACTTGAAAAGAAGCCGGAGAGGCACACAAGACTCATCTCCTTTTAGCAACCGACATTAAAGCCAATATGTTTGTATTCAGTGAGTGTTTTTGGTAATTAAAGTGAGGGGGGTTGTGTGAACGTGTACTTTCAGTGGACAGATAAAGACTGTTTGATTGTAGACCACAGGGGGAGTCTTTCTTTTTGTCTTTGCTTCTCGGTGTGGACTTAGTCTTGGCTGTATCAAAAGAAGTATGGAGGAGCTACTTTATACAATTAAGTACAGTTCTCTTATAATGTTAAAGTTTCCAGAAACTAAAACTGTTGGGAACATTTATTCATTTAGTAGACACTTTCATCCAAAGCGACTTTTGAAGAAATACACCAAGCGATTAATCTAAAGAGGCAATAAACATGAGAAATGCTATTAATACAAATTTCAGCCATTGTTCAGAAGCTAGAATATGGAGGGATAGAATAGGGAAGGAAGAGTGAAATTCAGCAGGTTGCAGTTACAGTAAGTGCTCACGGAAGAGATGATTTTCAGCTATTTCTTGAAAATTGTCAGGGATTCGGCAGTCCAGATAAGGTTAGGAAGATCATTCAACCAGCAAGGAACAGCGAACAAGAATGTTCTCGAGAGTTATTTTGTGCCTTTCTGTGTTGGTACCGCTCACTTACAGACCGGAGGCTCCTTGAGGGCACGTAAACTCGTAAGAGAGAGGGGAGGTAGGAGGGTGCGCAGTCCGTGTACGTCCTGTAGACCATTTTCTACTTTCTCTCTAACTTTTTTTTTGTCCTAACCAGCTGCAAAGGCAAAGAATGACAGGGGATTCTGTTCTATACTTATCCATGCCATTGTGCGTGAGAGAGATTGAGAGGTTGTACGCTCTTCTGATTGGCTGTGATTTGTGATTGATTTTGTCACATCTTGTAGCCTAGTCATGTCTCGTATGGGCAGACAATTTGCTTGTCACTGGAATATTATCACATCACATCTGGTTATGACACGGTGTTAGAATTAAACAGGTTGTTTTAGCTTCTGCATCTTTAATATGTCATGAATAGTGATGCATGTTATGATTGGCTATTCACTTTTTGTATGTAAAAGGCTGTTCAAATATGTGATATTGCCATCCATTATTAAGTGCGTAAAGGTTGTGAAATTGATGCCATGACACATTTTTGCATCTGTATAGATGCAGGATTGGTTTTCAGGAAATTTATTTTCACTCTTACTTCCTTACTAACTTCCTCCTTTTAACTTCATCTCTTCTCTCAGATCTAGTCTTAAAATGACTGTAAATGTACTTTTCTGTTTTTACTACCCCATACAAATCATCCAAATCCCATATAAATCACATTTACTACTGCATATAAATGATCTAAAAGGCATCACATAGTGCTTTCCCTCTTTTCACGGGTAAAAATCTAATGTGCATTAAAGAACTCTATGAAATTCTAGTTTAATAACTCTTAAATTACTGTATTATGATCAAGGTCATGACACATGCAGCATCTTTACAATAGAAAAGTGATCTGAGTGACCACACAAAAACTCATTAATTCGCTGTCGCTCAGAACTTGTAAAGCTTTTTATTTTATTTTCTGAGCTGTCTTCTCATTGACTGACGTTTACTTGAGCCACTTGGAGAACCTTGTGTACAAGTTAAAGGTTAAATAAAGTTAAATAGACATGAGCGTAAATTCATAGCAATTCATAGCACATGACTGTTTTGTGCTTATTTTTCCAAAGACATTGTGATCTGAAATTCACAGTCTGTAAAAAAATCAAGGAAAATTACTGACATGGCCAATTCAGACGGGATTAAAATCACAAAAAGCTCTGGTAATTATTACATCACCCCACCTCAGAGAAGAGCTTACGCTTCCATAAATGGGCTTCATGGTGTGAAGAGGGAGCTTTGCTTTATGAATGTCAGACTATCTCTACATAGTGCAATGAAAAGAGCAAGGAAAATCCTGTTTTGCCTATGCCCTTCAAGGATATATTAAGACATAAGTCTAGTGTGTTTTTGTATTTGCTGGATCCTTCTGGTAGAGCAGCTAAGTATCACATCTGCTGGATACATTTTTTTTTTGTGTGTGTGTGTGTATATATATATATATGGATTTTATTTTTCATTTTTATTTTTCATTTTGTTTGTTTATTAATTTTCCTTTTATTTACATTCATTTGATTTTATAAATTGATTTATATATTTTATTTTGTATATTATTATTATTTTTCATTACCATTAATGAAAATACTTTTACTAATACTTTTTTCTTTTTCTTTTCTTTACTTGTCACTGCTTTATATATATATATATATTATTTACATTAATTTATATAAACCTTTTCTTGTATAATATTGTTATTTTTGTTATTATATTTTTTAAACCTTTTTAATTTTTGTTATAGTTAATACTTTTTTTTTTCTTTTCTTTACTTGTCACTGCTTTTGTTGTGCGTATTGATGCTTTTTCCAATATTGTACATATAACAATCATGCTTCTAAAGTACTTTGAAATTGATTTCTCCATTCGCCATTACCCATGCACAGCCAGTCAGGACCTTCATAGAGTTGGAGGAGGAAAGAGCTATAGCAGAGATAGAGAATAAATGAGGAATGATAAAAAGGGGACTAGGCAGTATGCAGGATTGGGTCTCAGCAAATCTCCCCTCCTTCCTTTCAGTGTTAGCATCTGGACAGTGGGGGCTTCGTCTGAGCATTGTTAAGTGTGTGTGGGGGGCGTCTGTAGAAAGCTTTGATGTGAGCTGCGCTTTGGGTGGAGCTTGACGGGCTCTGATCTCCAGTGTCTCCTCATTATGGCAATGGCCCTGCAGCTAGCGGATAATGTCAAATAATGAATGTTGAAATTGGCTCAGCTATTTGGGAATAACAAGAAATGTTTTTCTGTTGGCGGTTATGCGCTGCAAATTGAAATTTTGATTGTAGTAAAAGGTCACTTCTTGAAAGGGAGTATACCCACCTGACCTTTCCAACCAGCCTTTAACTCTTTATCCGTCGGCGTATGTTTCCCGCTAATGACTGCAGGTGTGACATTCTCCTCGTTCCACATAGGAGGGAATACTGGCCTCTAAATAAACGGCAATGGGCAGCCATCAAACGTGGCGATGTGGACTTGTTTTTGAGTTACGGGTCACAGGGTCACAGGGTTTGTGAAGAACACTCACAGATTGGTGTGATGACACTTTGTAGTGTGGCAGCTTGGCAGTGCTCCACACAAAGATAGTGTCATTCAACCACTGTATACACCCACTTCACATTCAAACACACTCCTGAGACCCTGGACATATACACTGATAGTTTGATAGCGGGTTGACAAGTCACACATAGATACAGTTGCTTTTGTCCTATTAGTTTGAACTCCATTCGAGAACTGACTGAATGCTTGTGGCGGCTCACAATAGGCATTCATGTTATCTCTGCAGCTGCAGTGCTTTCTAAGGTTTATCCGTCGCCCCTTCTTCCTCTCCTCCATCTTTCCCACACTACTGTATTGATCTGTGTCAACTCCTTCATGCCTCCATTCACAGAATATACCAGACTCTGCCTGCCTGTTTCAGCCACCCCACTGGTTTCCATTATTGGGCAGATTTATAGCGAAGCATGGGAAAGGCAAAAAAAAAAAAAAGAGATGAGAGACAGATACAGTGTGAAGGAGTGTGTCAGCACAGCTGAGGTGATAATTGCATATGTAGCAGGTATGGGGCTCTATGATTATTGCTGACAACCACTAACCTGACATTATCAGAAAGCTAAAATGCATGCAGGGTTGTACATTTGTACCTCATCTTTACTTTTATCCTCTGCAACCTTCCACAAAACTTTCTTTATAGCATAACAGTGGAAAAACTCTCCTAAGACATAAACCTACAACAACACCTCTGCAGACTAAAACAGACTGACTGATGTTGAACTTGTGAAGTCTGTCCCTGAGTACATTACAGGCTTTGATCAGGCATACAGGATGCTGTAAGTACCGTTTGTACAAGCAGTGGAGCTCAAATTTGACTTTGATATTGTGTACTTGTCAGCGGTAATTAATGACAAGCACTCAAAGCTCTTGATTAATCGCGACTCGTTTAAATGAACATGATATGGGTCCTGCTCAGCCAGTTACTCCCATTTACCTTGGCTTGTTGCTCTCATTTTACACACTTAATTACCACAACTGCTCCCTTATAGCCTCTTAGGGGCCCAGTGTAGAAAATGAGTCACTTGCTGGGCCTTTGTTGTGATTATTTATACCATAGGCATGAAACGGACTAAAGACCTTTAAGGGTATTAAACCGTGCAATCCATTTACCTTTAAATCAGAGGGAATCATGGTCAAACGCTCAAATGGTGCCATTGAACTTTAGGCTGCTTTCATTAGATTCTCTCGGGAAAAACATGCATTTTTTGTTTTTTTCACAAGTACTATTGCTCATACTAAAGGAGTAAAGTATACTACCTTAAAGGCCTGTTTACACCAAGAACGATAACTATGATAACTATATTAGCGTCTACACTAACAGACGATGACTTTGTTTATTATAAGCGTGTGCTGCAGTTATGTCGTCTGCTGCTATAAACGCTTGAGCTTATTAAAGACAGGTGGATTATGATTGGCTGTCAATGTTTTTTTTATCATTCATCAGCTAGAAAAATTGTTCTGCAAGTGAGTCCAACAATATTGTTTCTCTGTGTCATTATTTTTATAGTTTTGCAATGGGCATCTCTATTCTCAAAGAATTAGACTAACTATAGTTATCATTAGGGATGCACCAATACCATTTTTTAAGGACAGAGTACGAGTACCGATATTTTTTTTTTCTGGTACTCGCCGATACCGATGCCTATACATTTATTAATTTCTCTCTTTTTTCTTTTTCTTTTTTTTTTTTTGGTGATGTTGCAGTTTTCCATGAATGTAGGACAGCTTCTTTATTATTACTCGAATGAAAAAAAGTAATACATTTTTATGTGCTTGTCACAAACTTAAAGAACAAAAATGTCAGTGTCCAATAACCTTTAAAGGGCATAAGTACCAATATATATAATTGTTGTTATATAAAAAGAAATTTACAAAGAAATTACAAACAATACAACAAATACTATAGAGATACAAATTAAATAAGCTTGTTTTTCAGATACAGTAGGTTTATATACCATGTATACATTTATTTAACATCTTTTGTTGTTTTATTAACATTAATGACAAATATTTAAGACCAAATCCATGAATACTGCATATCCTGTTTTCACCAAAATGTTTACGTCCACTTGGTTAGACTGTATTTACGTGAGATACTCCACACAAAGTTGTGAAGTAATTTTGAAGTATTTCCACACCCCTGAGGCTGACAGAAGCTGATGCAAACAGAGTTCATTTTGGCTGTACAGCAGCTCTAAAAGAAAATAGTGTCATTGTTCATCTGAAGTCAGTTAGGTGTTGATTCAGTTCTGTTGTGAAGATCATCAATTATCAAATTAGTTTATTTCATCTATAAAGAAGTTCTTCAGAAACAGTGATGTCGTCATCTAGCTTAGTTAAATTTCAGTTTAAATTTAAAAGCACACTGTGTAACATTTGGCCCTCTAGTGGTTAAAAAACAAACTTGCATGTATTTTGCGGAAGAACATTGATTTGGTGTGGATGAATATGACCCTTCACAATAGATAATGCTTTACAATGAACTCTGTTAGAGTGCTCCATATGGCAATATACAGTGGGTACGGAAAGTATTCAGACCCCCTTACATTTTTCACTCTTTGTTATATTGCAGCCATTTGCTAAAATCATTTTCCTCATTAATGTACACACAGCACCCCATATCGACAGAAAAACACAGAATTGCTGACATTTTTGCAGATTTATTAAAAAAGAAAAACTGAAATATCACATGGTCCCACACAAGTATTCAGACCCTTTGCTCAGTATTTAGTAGAAGCACCCTTTTGATCTAATACAGCATTGAGTCTTTTTTGGGAAAGATGCAACAAGTTTTTCACAGCTGGATTTGGGGATCCTCTGCCATTCCTCCTTGCAGATCCTCTCCAGTTCTGTCAGGTTGGATGGTAAACGTTGGTGGACAGGCATTTTTAGGTCTCTCCAGAGATGCTCAATTGGGTTTAAGTCAGGGCTCTGGCTGGGCCCCAGAGCTCTAGGAAGGGTTCTGGTCGTCCCAAACGTCTTCCATTTAAGGATTATGGAGGCCACTGTGCTCTTAGGAACCTTAAGTGCAGCAGAAATTTTTTTGTAATCTTGGCCAGATCTGTGCCTTGCCACAATTCTGTCTCTGAGCTCTTCAGGCAGTTCCTTTGACCTCATGATTCTCATTTGCTCTGACATGCACTGTGAGCTGTAAGGTCTTATATAGACAGGTGTGTGGCTTTCCTAATCAAGTCCAATCAGTATAATCAAACACAGCTGGACTCAAATGAAGGTATAGAACCATCTCAAGGATGATCAGAAGAAATGGACAGCACCTGAGTTAAATATATGAGTGTCACAGCAAAGGGTCTGAATACTTAGGACCATGTGATATTTCAGCTTTTCTTTTTTAATAAATCTGCAAAAATGTCAACAATTCTGTGTTTTTCTGTCAATATGGGGTGCTGTGTGTACATTAATGAGGGAAAAAAAATGAACTTAAATGATTTTAGCAAATGGCTGCAATATAACAAAGAGTGAAAAATTTAAGGGGGTCTGAATACTTTCCGTACCCACTGTATATGCGTCGCTTTTGCAACATTTCCAGTTCTTCCATCTCCGAAAAGCCAAGCCAATGTTAATTCTCATTTTATTACGAACTCTGTGATTGTCGCTTTCTCTTTTTGCCAGTAGACTCTCCTCTGTTCTGTGTCTTGCATTCCTCAGAGGTTCAAGATTTAGCGTGTCAACCTTTCTCGCTTGTTGTGACAACTAACATGTTGCATTTCCACACCATACACTTGTCAAAGTAGCCAGAGCAACCTTTCTCTATTTATGGATATGACAAGACACGCACGGGCGAGTGCTGTATGTACGCAAATTCCTGCAAAAACCACCTGAACAGTCTATAATATAGATGCTTCTAATAGGCTTACCATAGTGAATCAGTATAAGACAAAAACATGTTTTGGAAGAAGGTTTAAAGATGTATTGATGTGTGCGTGTGTGTGTGCGCATGAGTGCGTGTCTACTCTAGTTTGCCACTCTGGGCATGTTTTGTTCTTGATGTTTGTCAGAGCTGTTTGTGCTGAGTAGATGGCTGCTCTCAGAGCATTTCTTCCCTATTGGACGATATCCAGACTCTCTTCCTGCCCACAGCTTTACTGCACAGTCCCTCACTGTCCCTGACTGCACTCACTGCCTACATGTCCTCCTCCTCTCTTTTCTTAATGTCTCTCCTAATAAATCCTAATTGTTCTTGAAATCCTAATCTCCCCCTCTCTCAGTTGAAATGGTTTGGAGCTGTGGGTTCTGATTCCGCAGAGCCATCAAGGCTGTTTGGCTGCCGCTGGATTTCATTTGTGAGAGTAAGGTGGTATCTCTACCACAGAGACAAGGAGGGAATGAAATAGAAAGCAGGATCTTTTGATCATATTCTCAGAGGAAATCTTTGATTCCTAGTGTTCTTGCATTCTTACTTTCACCTTTCTTCATCTCTTACTATGTTTACTGCAAAACTTTTCTTTCCTTATTCTCTACACAAGATTCACTTACTTAAGAAAAAAAAATGTTTATTTTAGTTAAGACATTAAGTTTTCAAAGAATATATTCATTTTATTTTCATTATCCCATTAGCAAATTTGTATTTTTTATTTTATTTTTATTTAATTGATATGTTTATTTGTTTTATTTTAATGTTACAGAAATTTGTTCTTGAATTAAGTTTATTTTTTTGTCAGATTATTTTTATTTTATTTTAGCATAACCATTATTTATTTTTAGATTTATGAGGCAACAAAAACTTTAATATATCAGAAATATATATTCTCTGAAAGCATGTCTTATTATCTTCCATCTGTTTTGCTTCTCAAGTAAATATATCTTATATTCAGGATAATTCAACTGGAAAACAAGACAAAAGTAATGATTAAGAAAATATTTTTTGCAGTGTGTTTTGAGAAACAGGTTTACCGTTGAAAGAATGTTGAGCTATTTACAAAAGAATTATCCTCAGCATTTTGTGATCTCATGAGGATCAGTGCAATCTTGAGCAGATGCTCTCCTTTGCAACATAAAAGTCAAGCTAGAGCAGATATATTTTGCCCTTGATTTTAGGAATATTTCAAGCAAGGTGACCCATGCATGCAGGATCTGGGGAAATGTTCCTGTTTCTCTGTCTGTAGCATCCATAAAGCCACACTACTAGATTGTTTTTGCTTCTATACATTCACTTTGAACAAAAAAACTTCCTGTGGCTCACTTTCTCCCCTGTTTGTGGCCCTTGACTTCTTCATATCTCAGAGAGCAGGTAATTTTAGATCCAGCGCAGTGCTGCAGCATCCTCCCCTTTGTTGTTTGGGTCTACAGAAACGCTGGGGATCAGGTAGCGAAGGGAAGATAAATAGTGCAGCACCTCTGCAGAACACTTCGAGCAGGAGGCCCAGTGAACCATGCAGCTTCGTAATTATAATAAAAATAAAAATGATGGGTTATTTAGGACTGCCATGTGTGCTGGGTGGAGACTCAGCCTGCCATTAAAGGTAGTGTGGCCCCCATATAGGCGGTCTAGCAGAGGGGTGCCAGCCAAAACCGGAATGATAATGAGGACATTGGCTCGCTTCAGAGAATTGGGGTGTAATTGAGTTAATGAATGCATTCTGTTGCATCTCTGATTGAGCGCATGTCCCTTCGCCACTTCCTTTAAAGTGTTCTTACTGTTCTGTGTGTGTGTGTGTGTGTGTGTGTGTATGTGTGTATGTCGACAAGCTCTCTTCCGCAATCTCCTCCACCTGACATTGAGCCTTAAAGGAATAGTTCATGCAAGAATTAAAATGGTCATTATTTACTCTCCTCCATACCTGTATGACTTTCTTTCTTCTGTGGAACACAAATTAATTGAACTTTTGAACCATATTCTGGTTTTAATATTATATTATATTAATAATAACATTCTTTTTAATATGAAAGTGAATAGGAACTGGGAATTATGCTTCAAAATGACAAAAAAAACAAAAACAAACAAACGTTAAGTCAAGTCACCTTTATTTATATAGCGCTTTTTACAATGTGTGTGTGAAAAAAAACAACAACAACAACAAAGAACACAATATAAAAGTATCATAAGCGTAGTCGATTTGACAGGATTAGAATTAACAGGGTCTTGGGGCAAAAATGCCACCAAAATTCCCCCAAATAAATTTTTTCAAGTTTGTCATATGTACTGAGTAATGGTTACATCATGCAATGAAAAGCTTAAATTAGACGAAATAAGAAGGAAAAAAAGATACATCAATTAAAAAAACAAACCTCTGAGGAAAAAGTATATACTTTAAATATGTACAATACTGTTAATATCTACAAACAACTACAAATACAACTCCAAAAACAACTCAAATATAACATTTCAGAATGTACAATAAAGTTGTAAAATGTAAATGTAAATCAAATACAACATAAGTAATAATAGTGTGCCATTGTATTGCATATATGTCCTTGTTCAAGATGTGTACTATGTTATGCCTCTTTATTTAGACTATATTTAAGTGGAATATTATAAAGTCTCACTGAGGCAGTTTAATGCAGAAAAATTAAAGATAAGGGGGCAAAAAATGCACCAACATGCTTAAATTAAATCTGTTATGATTGTTGTTAAAATGAATTGTGAAAATGAATGAAAGGAGTTGATTGTGGCATTATATATAGATTGGCTCACATTGCATCAGATTTTTTTTTTACATGTTTTTGCAGCATTGAACATTATAACCAATCACACTTTTTTGTTGAGCTTATGAATGCAATGGCCAATCAGAGGCATTTAGATTAGTCACTGCTAAAAAATGCCTGAGTTTTGTTTTAGTGTGCATGCTCACTCTTGTAAATTCTCTCATCATAAACAACAAAGTACAGATACATTCATTTTACAGTGTAGAGCTTCAGGGGAGTTTTGTGTTGTTTTTCAAACAAAATTTCAAACTAGGAATAAATTATATACAGAAAGCAAGCAAAGAACATTCACCATCACTAAAGAGATCCACGACTTCAGTCTTGCGCAAGTTGTGCACTCTCACTAGACTGAAGTCATGGATCGCTTTAATGATGGGGAACGTTCTTTGCTTGCTTTCTGTGTATAATTTTTTTTACCCAGTTTGAATAAAAAAAAATTGTTTTTCATGCTACTAAAATAACCAATGTAAAGTCTTGATTTTCTAATGCATAAAAAAATTCATAAATAGTTATTAGCTTTTTTTGTCCATGTAGCCTACAAGAATACGACGTCCCATATCCC
Source organism: Elopichthys bambusa (assembly GCA_037101425.1). Taxonomy (NCBI): domain Eukaryota; kingdom Metazoa; phylum Chordata; class Actinopteri; order Cypriniformes; family Xenocyprididae; genus Elopichthys; species Elopichthys bambusa. Next base: position 16,139,838 of record CM074444.1, read on the forward strand.
CAAACAAAAAACATTATGTATTCTTTTAATCAACATTAATAATCATTATTACAATATCAAGAGCAATAATCAAATTTGCCATTGCAAAGGTAAAAAAAAAAACTGTCCCTGGGAATCAAATATTGCCCCTTAATTTAATTTTTGACCCTGCTTTTATGTCTGTGAAATATTACTACAAGTCTTCTGTAGCCATATAAAAATTATTTTGTAAAAAACAAGTGACATTTAACATATTAACTGAAAAATTTTATTTGCACATCTGCATATTCAAACTGTTGCAGTAAAGAGATATGAGTAATATCTACTGCCATTTGCATATTTGAATACAGTATGTGCAAACGCAATAGAAATTTGAGAGTTATTGGCGGAGGGGACAGGTTTCAGTGAATAATAAAATAAAAGTTGGTATGCGCCTCACACAAAGTATAAAACTGTGGTTTCAGAAGACAAGAAATATAACATATGGACTTATTTTGTGAACTCTCACTTTGGGTGAACTATCCCTTTAAGGATTAATGGTTGCTCTTTTTATGTTATTGGATCTTCTACTACACATATTTTGCTTGAAGTGTTGGTATAACTCTCAGTGTATTTCTCCTACAGATCGGTCAGTGGCATTCAGAGCAGGGACTGTCTATGGAGAAGAAGCTTCCATCACTTAACGTGACAGACACACTATTCAACACCACTCTCACCATTACTACCATCTTGGTAAGTCCTGTCTTCTACTCTGGTCCACGTTCCTCAGTAGAGGACACACCCTAATGATTTAGCCAAGAGATTTACACCCCTCCCCCTGGGAATGACATTAAGTAGCTCCTTTTTGAAGGAGTCTCTCTTTAGCTTCTAGAAACTCTCTGTCTAGCCTCTAATCACCTCAGGGTTCAGCACTGATCTAAATAAAGACTTTTCCCTCTGAGATGAGTGGAAACTAACAAGTATGCGTGTGATAGCATGTCCTGGAGCAGCAACCACCAATTGAAGATGTAATCCGCTAGGCTGTTATCTGGGGGCAATTTTCTCATCTTCTCGTACACTGTATAGTGATGAGAAAAAAGAGGCTCTCCACAGCCATAGGCTGGATGTCGCATATCTGGCTGGGTCATCCCTCACTAGAAAAGAGAGAGGAAAAAAACGACTGAGAACAAGAGGGGCCAAGGTGGATGAAGTACTCGAAAACCAATAAATAGCTGGTGTGAAGTGGCCTTGTTGAGGACAGATGGGGAAATCTTCTTAAGTCACAATTTATACCTGATGAATGATGTGATAAGCATAAAGAACTGCTGAAAAAAGCATAATCATGCTGTCCACTGGCAAAACTTTTCTAGAGGCATTGGGCGAGAAGAAGTCTTGGAACAATATTCACCCCCATCAAGAAAATTGTCAAAGATTAGTTAGCAAACAACAACGATCCAGCGATTTCAATCATCTCCCGATGGACAAAATCAAGTCCTGCCCTACATTTTGTCTTGTTCAAAGAGCCATTTCACTTGGATATACGTCACAATAGGGAAGAAAAGGTGATCACAGTTTTCGTTTCATGCTGACTTCAGGTTTGATTTAACTCAGAATATTCCTTAGTTGCAGTTTGTTTAAAAATCTGGTGGGAACATCAGCACACCAGCATCCAACACAACATATGCTAGTGTTTTCAGCAGGTTTTTGGAAACAAACTGCTGTGCACTAAGTGCAGAAGAGATGATTATGTCAGGGAGGGTGTGCATGTGTGTGTCTCACTAAAGGAATACAGGTGGAACGATTAGTTTCTCTCAGATCTTTTATTGTTAATGTGCTTGATGTTAGAGCTTGGAGAACTGGGGAGAAGTTTGCACCATGTGTTTATTCCTCTTTAAAGATATACAAAGACTTTGGCCGCATTAAAGAGCCACCGAAGAGCAATTTCAGCTCTATCACGGCCCATTCATCACTGGCTGATTGCAAAGTCTGCTTTATCTCAGTAAACGCAGCACAGTTGAAAACATGCTGCAGAACTCAGCACCTGTGGACCATTCCACCAGCGTTTTCATTACTGCTCTGAGCTTTTTGTCATCGCTGGAGTTACAGCACACACACAAACACACAGATTGAATTTTACCCTGGTGATATGGGCTAGATCTAACATTTCTGTAAGGATAGACAGTATATTAGAGCTGGTTCGGCTTGTAGTGGTAAAGCTGTCTAAACTGAACAAACTGTTCTGTGGCTTTTTGTAGTTGCTCTTGATGTCTTTGGCATTATATCATGTGCAGAAGGAGCCAGAGCTTTTGTGCTTTGATTGAGAACAAAAATAACTCATGTTTGTTTGTAACATTTTTACATTGCTTTCATAACTCACAGACTACCTCAAATCTGCCTTTTGATTGAAGAATTCTTTTTTTTTTTTTTACTCTACCATTGATAGACTGGTAAATGACCATTGGTAGATGTGGTAATGACATAATATCAAATTTAATATAATATGATATGAACTCATTTTACCTCACATATACTAGAGAACTCCTCAGAATAATATTACTCCTTTAATACCTATTAATAATGCTGAATAATTTCTGACCTTTATATGGCTGTGAGGAATAATGTGTGTTTAAATGGGTCATGAATTATTTTATAATGTTAAAGTCCACTTTTAATGTTAGTTGGATAATTACATTAAAAACTGCCATAATTTAAAAATAAAAGGCCATTTTGTAGGCTGATTTTAGCCCTCAGTTTTTATATAAATTATACCTTTTATATTATAAGTGAATATATATATATTTGTGCTGTCAAATCGATTAATCGCGATTTAATCGCATCTAACATAAAAGTTTATATATATATATATAAATATATTTATACAACAGTTCTTTCAGGTTCTCCAATCTGATTGGCTGAGAGCCATGCAATATTTCCCCAGTATTAGCACTGGAACCATTTCACCATTTGTATCACTCTGCTTGCGGCGACTGTCATGGCAGTTGAGCAAATCCATCATATTTTTTACAAATACTACTGTTGTTGTGTCACAGAATCAGCATGTGTATATATCTCAGCTGATCACATTGCTTCTTTTCACATACCTCCCGCCTCGCATCTCAACCAGGCACTATATGACCTGGTATAGGGTTTACTCTATGGACCTGACACAGTTAATGCCTGATTTGCTTAATTTTCTTAGTGATTCAAATATTAAAACAACACAGATAGTGTGTGCAAATACAGGATGCTGTTATTGTTTTATTTGTGTTTAATACTTTTTCAACCTTTGTTTGCTGTCATTTGATGTGCATTTGATATGCTTTCCCTTCAGAAACTGCTTTCACAGATTAAGCTGTTGCTAGGACCTTTTTTCTTTTCTAAGCTCAAATACATAATGTTTTGCCTTTGAAACTGGGTTCACTTTCCGTTCACTCTATAAAATCATCTTTCTGTGATGCTATCTGCAGTGTTTTTCAAAAGCCACATTATGCTTGAATTGAATCCTCGAGAAGACTCATGCAAGCCTTTACCGAACCATATTGTCTCTGAGAGCCCTTCTTAGAAAAAAGGAAGAGCAAAGTATTATTAATCTGTATGGGTACAATATCAGCACGTGATATGCGATATGTGATGTGGAGTGGATACTGTATAACTGCATCTTCCTAAAGAAAAGAGAGTCCTTACATTCAGCGACTGAATTCATGCTCACTGTAATCAATGATGGCGATAAAGTGCTCTTTCAGAAAACATGGAGAAATACAATTGCAGAAACTATTTCATGATGAAACCTCAGGCACGCCATCTTCAGTGGACAGATCACTTTTATTGTGTTCAAGAAGAAGCAGATAGCCTTTATTCGCACAGCAATTGGAAATGTTTATAAATATAAAATGTGAGGTGCTATCTTCATGTAATGTGCCACCTCTGTGACCAGTTTCTGTTTCTGTGATCGCTATCAGGCAAAGCTGGTTCTGTCTGGACTATCTTCAGTCTTATTCACCCCCTGTAAGCAATAAAAAAAATCAAGAGAGACATAAATTAATCAAAGAGGGAGTAGTGGACCAGTCAGTTACCAGACTCACTCAGGGTTTTTGGGGATTGTCTGAGTAATGCTAACACACATTTCCAATTTTTCTTCTCTTTGTAAACAAAAAGCTTTGAGATTTGATTTGAAAAAAAGATTGACTTTAGTGTGTTTGTTTTCCAAACACACCAAACCAGACTGCCGCCATGCAATATTTGTAAAATGGATTTCATCAGCTGACAGCCTTCCAAGAAAACAAATAGAATCAAATCTGCTGCAGATCCCAGACTGGTGAGGAATGTTGCATTTGGCAGGCTTGACACCCAAAGTGCCCTTAATCTCACTGTCTGCGCTATTAAACGGAAAGTTTCTTTCTCTGATGTGACCTGCAGATTTTATGGAACCATTCAAGCTCGGAAGAGAGGATTGCTTGGCCTGATAACAGCACTCACTCAGTTGATTGATGCCCGAGCTCCATTCCTGAGATTGATGGCGATATGCCAGGACCGGTCCTGTGTGTTCACAGTTAACCTCGCTCCTCTTCCTCAATCACTTCCTCCCTCCTTCCATAAGTTTTGCTAATAATGAATTATTAAATGTAAATATGTAGTCGCCCTGTTTTATGTCACTCGATTATCTGTCAGACTAGAGGCTATCTGACACCACAAAGAAAAGGAATTGTTTAAATCAAAGTTTTGTTTATTGTTCATTTTTAGTTTCAGTAACATTCTGCTATATGTAATCTAAAAGGCTAAGATGTTAACTGTTAAAGGTTAACTGAAAACAAAGAAAGCAGAGATGTTTTATTTGGCCATTTTAGCTTTGGTAATGTACAGTAAGCTGCTATATGTAATTTAAAAGGTTTTGCTATAGCTTGCTGACTGAAAACACACAAAAGAAAAATGTTTAATTTGGCCATTTTATAGCTTTTGCAACATATGTGATAAGGCTAAGCTGTTAGCTTGCTAACCAAAGACACAAAACAAAATCCCCCCAAAAAAGGAGAATGTTTAACTTGACTATTTTTAGCTTTGGTATAATATCGTGATTTATATAATTGATTTATGCAGGGGCGTAGAATATGCGTGGGACGAGGGGGGGACGTGTCCCCCGCACTTTTAATAAAACGTAAATTTGTCCCCCGCACATGTCTATGTGTTCACATAGAGGCCAATGTGAATACATCTTGGTTTAAATTAAAAGAGACAAGACAGTCTATGCATGACCTGTTGTTTTATTCTTAACTAAAATGAGGCGATCTAAACATTATGGAGCGCTCACTTTTGTGTAATATATGTTTCATTCATACTGGAAGCCGGAGGGCGCTCTCTCACAGAATGTCCAAAACGGTTTTGTAGAAGTAATTCAGCTAGCAGCAGCTGAATAAAATGCAGAAACGCAGTATTGACTGATGAACCTTAAGACAATGAACATACCATTGCGACAAGATGTGTTTTTCAAGCCATCTCAAGGTATTTAGTTACAAAGTATATAATGCAGTGCTAACTGACAACTTTTTTAAGTCATAAATCTCTTATGCTCGTCAAGGCTGCATTTAATAATAAATACATTAAAAGCAGTAATATTGCGAAATATTGTTACAAATCAAAATAGCTGTTTTCATGTGAATATACTTTAAAATGTAATTTATTCCTGTGATCAAATTTTCAGCATCATTACTCCAGTCTTTAGTGTCACATGATCCTTCAGAAAACATTCTAATATGATGATTTGATGCTCAAGAATATTTATGATTATTATCTGTGTTAAAAACAGTTGCTTAAAATTGTTGTGGAAACTATGATACATTTAATTTTTCTGGATTCTGTGATGAATAGAAAGTTCAATGAACAGAATTTATTTGCATTTATTGTCACTGTCACTTTTGACCAATTTAATGCATTCTTGATGAAAAAAGTATTTCTCTCTTTTGTTTTAATCTTAACAAAAATGTTGAATGGTATCATGGTTTACACAAAAATATGAAGCAGCACAACTGTTTTCAATACTTTTAATATAATCATAAATGTTTCAGCAGTGTATTTGATTTCTTATTAAAAGCAAATTGATTTCAAATTAAAAGCATGAGAAAAAAAAAATTCTGTCAATTCTGTCCCCCTCACTTCAGAAGGGATGGCTACACCCCTGGATTTATGCCAGAGCTCCATTTCTCATATAGATGGCGATATGTTGTGCCTGGTCCTGTATGTGCACAGTTAACTTCCTCTTCCACAATTCCTTTTTCTTCATCTTTTCATAGATTCAGCTAATAATGGATTACGAAGCATAAATGTATAATCACTCCTTTTTCTTTGACTCAATCATCAATCAGACCATAGGCTAGTTGGCCATAATTGGGTGGCACGTAATGACCCAAAACCATTGATGACTTCTCTCACCCAGTGCGTAGACCTATTAATTGAATCCAGAAGGTTTGTTTATTAGCTTGCTTCAGTTCTTTGAAACTGTCTGTCTAATATGCAACTGGCCCATCAAATGCTGCTCTTTAATAAGCCTAGTTTGAGAGAAAGTGTCCGGCTGCAATACTTGAGTGCCTCCAGCAGGCTGTAAGCGATAAAAATTTGCATTTATATTGTGCTTTTCTGCATAACCACCGCAGCGGTGTCAGTGCGGGGCATGACAGTAACATGCGTGGATGATTCAACGAGTTAATGAACAAAATGGAAGGATTTGCATTTATAGAGTGTCAAACTCTGGGCCAAAGCAGCTCCTCTTTGTGCCATGGCAATATGGGATTTCACAGATTGCTCCGTCAGGTCCAAGGTGCGAACATCCATCTACAAATACATCGTACGGCTTTTATGGACATACAAATGAGGTAAAAGGACAGTTATTGTGTTATTTGGATTCAAATGAGCGGCTCGTATTAATAGGGTTCAGGTTTATTTGAAGTGTCGGAACATGGCCATTGACGTTCCCCCTCGTCTGACAGGCCGCAAGACCCAGCTGTTACTATACTCAAGCCAGCTGGAGCGTGGCCACTGGGCACATCAAAAATCAGGGATGCAGGACCAGACAAGCAGGTAAAAAAAAGAAGAAAGTGTTGCCATGGCGATGCGAAAGACTGAAAAGTCTCGTCAGCTCTTCAGATTGCCACTCAAAGCATCGGGAGTGGAGCGAGTCAGATTTACTGGTGAAAATGAAACACTCTCTCCAGTCGACCAGTCTGCGCTAAACAAATCTTAAGTACACCAGACCTATTTTAGTGTCTTGCCGCAACACTTTTTTTTTTTTTTGCTTTTTTTTTATAACAAAAAGTGATTTTGAAAAGCTTTTATATGGCTGGTTTCATTCTGTAGTGACTGTTTATGTCTGAGGTGACACTGTTCTGTTAAATTTATGCAAAGTGTTTGAAAATGTCAGTAACATACTCAACTAACATGCACACTAGCAAAACATCTGTATCTCAGTGTATAATAATAAGCTAATGTTTTTTGAATGATGGTGGGATGAAATGTTTGCAAAGCCTTTATTTTGACCACAGATTGCCTCTTAAATCTGTTTAGTCTTTGGGCAGCATGAGAAAACAAACCGTAAATTTAGAACTTGGTCTTTTGGTGGGCTCACATTTGTCACAGAGCCCCATGTGTCCAAACTATAGCTATGTTTCTTTCCAATTTTGGGATATCGCATTAAAAACCACTGGATGGAAACTGCAAGATGCGTATAAAATCTTAAAATGTGCATAAAAATTATTTTTGCTCAAAATGAGGAGAATCATTTTTTTATCCAATAAGAATATATGCACATAAACTACAATTTTCCAAATAAATTCCTCATTTCACAACAAAAAACACATGCGACTTTGCCTCAAAAGATCATGTGATTGGATAACTGGACTAACCAGCGGACCAATCTCATTGCACTCCATCTCAAATGTTGTTTTAGTCATTCTGAAAGCCCTGAGCCAAAGTCAGTCATCAAATTGATTTGGCATAATTACCTTTCAGAACTGTCTCAAACGATAGCATTCCCAAACATCAGGCATCCGCCTCCGAACGCAAGATAACATGACAGCGTTGGTTATTGCATTTCATCTGCACACTCTGAAGCGCAAGTAATTTATTGTGTAGGAAAAAAGAGCTACAGTGTGTTCCCGGGTTGTAGGAACTTCCATTTTTATAATTGATACTTTGCAAGTTTCCCAGAAATTGACAGTTTTGTTCTCTTGAACACATGGGATGGAAATGGTACTTTATTTGCAAATGTTTTATGCGACATTCCAGTTTTTCACAACTTTGGATGGAAACATAGCTAGGGTGACTAGCCAACTCAAACAATCTTTTGTAGCACAAAATTGTGTCGATTTATACAGAAGTGCTCTGAGACTAGTTTAGATATGAGTGCCGACAGTGACACCAATGATGTCTTTACAGGAGAATCCGTATGTAATGCTGAGAGCCAATCACCAGGAACTAGAAGGGAACGAGCGCTACGAGGGCTTCTGCGTGGACATGCTGAAGGAGTTGGCAGATATTCTGAAGTTCAAGTACCGTATTCGGCTAGTTGGGGACGGCGTGTACGGGGTGCCCGGCGCCAATGGCACCTGGACGGGCATGGTGGGAGAGCTCATCAGCAGGGTGAGTGACATCACAAGGAAATACGTTATACTCAAGGGTTAAATTGGGAAGGAATGACATTCCAGTGTCATGCATTATCCCCCTGCTTTGCTGCCTAATCAAAATCATAGTGTGTTAAATCTTAAACAAGACTTTTCTTACTTATGCACTATTCAATGATGTTTTGAAGTATAAATAGTGCGAGTACTGAAAATTCTAAAAAGAAAAGGTGCACTTTACATACATATTTACGATGAACTTAATTAACCGAAAAAATAAAGTTTGGAATGTTGGAGACGTCATGCTTTGAATATGTAGCAGAGGGGGAGGGACTGAATTTGAATGACAAAACCTTATAAAGTTCATACACTACATGGTTGAGTACATAGTGCATAAGTACATAGTGTATAGTGCATCATTTGGGACACAATTAAAGTAAGGGAAATGTTTAGTTTAACTATTTTTAACTGGTCATATGATTTGTGATGTTTTTTAACATACACAAATGAACATTTCATGATCTAAGCTTCATGATCTAATATTATATAGTATATCATTTAAAAGGATAAGCTAGCCTAAGCTGGTAACCAAAGGCTGAAAACACAAAGGGAAAAGTTTACAATTTTGGAGTAATTTCAAAGCTCAATTAGACTAAACTGTTAGCTTGCTAATTTTAGGATAATTAAAAAAGAAAGTATAACAGTTTAAGGTGACCATTTTTAGCTTTTGGCCATTTTTAGATTTATTTAAAATACACTACCATTTAAAAGGTTTTTTTTTTGTTTGTTTGTTTGTTTGTTTTTTGTTTTTTTTATGTTCTTAAGTCTCATGCTCACGACGCTCCATTTATTTGATAAAAAAATACTGTAAAAACTGTAATATTGTAAAATATTATAGCAATTTGAAAGAAGAAAGAACTGTTTTTTACTTATATATATTTTAAACTGTTATTTATTTCTGTGATGCAAAGCTGCATTTTCAGCATCATTACTCCAGTCTTCAGTGTCACATGATCCTTCAGAAATCATTCTGCTGATTTGCTGCTTAATATTTTTCTGTGATACTTTGTGATACTTTTTTCAGGTGATACTTTTTTCAGGATTCAAAAGAATAGCATTTATTTGAAATAGAAATCTTCCGTAATAGTTTAAATGTCATTTTTGATCATTCTTTGCAAAATAAAAGTATTAATTTCTCTTACTGACCCCAGTAGTTTACCCTAAAGGTGCTTTATATTATTTCAGCCATGGAAGCCAGCATACGAACTGGGTCAGAGATCACAGATTCTACCCGCTCTAAAAACCCTCAGCAATAAAAACATTGACAAAGTATATATTAACTGATCAACTTACAGTGTAAGGTTTGTCACTTTCCACTTTCAGTTGCGCTCATTCCTGTTGTGTGTCCTCAATCTGGCAACCTTGGACTCCCTTGAATTTGGACTGCAGTACCCATTTCAACTGCTAGCTGTCAATATTACATACTGCACATTTAACATATTTTCATGATTAAGAATATATACAACTTAAAGCGATTTACTGTTATCTGGCACTGTATACAGTACACATAAAAAGATGCTTCAGCCAGTGGAATGGCTTTGCTGAGAAACAGGGGTACATCATTATTGGCACGTTGCTTGGCCTAGTAGCTTGTCATAATTTACCTGTGGAACCAGAATCACCACCAGATTCTAAAAGGTTCCCCTACAAAGCACACCAGTTCTGCTGTTCAAAATACATAGAATGAAACAATCTGCTTCCTCTTGTTTTAGCCTTGAATTATTCATTCTCAAATGCTCATTTCAATAATTCATTAAAGGAAGGAAGCCTTAAAGCCAGACTAAAAGTTGTTTTACTTGCATCCAAACAGGTGATGCAGATTAACTAACAATATTCATGTTTATGCCTCCAACCCAGTTACAGTTCCCTTGTCCTAATGAATTTCAATTAGCCCATATGATCCTATAACAGACACACACAGATGTGTTTAAAAAGACTCGGTGAAGCGTGAAGAGTATTAGTCCCGTTCTGACAGCCACTAACATCCCGTTGATGAGATGGAAATCTTGCATGCTGCAAATTCTGTTTAGCTACGAACGCTTGCCCTTTTCGGCGGAAATGTTATTTATTTGAACACAGTTGCAGCTTTACAGCCTGCTGCTGATTTATTTGTCCATTTTTTGGCAGGCACCGCAGGGAGCAAAGTAAATTTTTGGAAATGAACAAAATAGCCATGGCGATATTTATATATTTCCAGGGGAAAGGGTCATAAACCAGAACATTTCACTGCAGCCTACGTTCTCGCATACAAAAAAACGAGGACTCTTTGAAAAGTTATCTGTCTTAATTCCACAAGCTAATGGAGGGCAAAGCCATTAGTGAAATAAAGAAAGAAGTGCCTAATCTTATTATTGTCTCAATTTGTTCTCTCAAAGTGTGCTCTATACAGCTGACCTTGAGTGTGGCCAATGAGTCTAATTGTATGCTATAGTGTCTGTAGACAGTAGAGGGTGATGGGGGGCAACTGAAGGAGATGAAGAGCTCTACCATGTTCTGACAGCAGGCTCTATACCTCTTGGTTTTCATGAGGGACTTTTTTGTAATGCTTTTTCTGTTATTTATTACATAAAAATATCGGTGTAGACAGTAACAGAGTATTTTTTACTTCTATACTGTACTTTTTTTCAAGTATCTGTACTTTTTTTATTTTGAGAAACTTTGACTTCACTACATTTCAAAGCATAATATTGTACTTTTTACTCCACTGCACTCCAAAAAACATGTTGTTCCTCAAAATCTCCACCCCCTTGTGACACAAGCGCTTGAGTTGATTCTTTCCAATGAACCTGATACGTTGGTTCACAAATCACACTGAACGATTCATTCATGAAGAAGTCAGCAACTCACTGATTCAATGATCACATCAAAATGAGCCAAGAAATGAGATGTCGTCTGAGCTTGAATGTGCGCGCGACTGAATCTAGTTACTAACGCCGAATTTTAGTATTGATTATTGTAAATGAAAATCATAAGGTCATGACTGTCAGTTATTTGTGAAGTAATTCTGCTGTAAAAAGGCGAGCTGTTTAAGCCCATTGAAATGCTTGAATGTGGACATGTCCGCATTTGACTTTCACATTTAAAATAATTCATGATAATTTCAAATAATACATTTTTTAAAAACAAAAAACAAGTGCTGTATAAGAACCTGGATAAATAAAAGCAAAATCATCAAACTCCAGTGTATTTTTGGACATTTTAATGTAGTGTACAATATAAATACTCGCCTAACATGTCTTTATAAATACTGTAATTTCATGGTGTAAGCAAAAACATGGTCTTCAGTTTTATTTTAAATTATTGATGTACATAAATGGTATGAAAACCAAACCTACGTCATAAATACAGTTATCAAAGTGAATAAGTATAATATAATTGATGATAATATGAATATTATGAAAAATATGATAATAAATCTAACACTCAAAGTCTTATTATATGCAGTAACATATATTTGGTATGTTAGTTTAGCCAAATTATCTGTTTACATGCTAAATATAAATAAAAATGTTTGACTTGACCATGTGTAATATACAATTTTGCTTGGTTGATGTATTTTGATGGATATTTATTTCTAAACAGAACAACTAACTCCGCTAATAAATATTCCCACTAATGAGTTGGTGGTCCTTCCTTGCGGTTAAAATTTTAATGCCGGATGGGATAACACAAAATCAGCTCACTTACTGCCTGAAATATGGACTCCTAATCCCAAAGGGGCCGTGTTGGTCATGCTTTATAATGTTCTGGTAACTCTTGTAAAACTAACAGCAGTACACAAAGGTAGTGAAGGAGCCGAGCTGTCAGGGGTTTCTCTCGCGTCAGTTGAAGAATACGCCTCAGAGGGAATTTGAAATGCCACACTGGGAACTTAAGTCAATGTATTATTCAGTAGTGATAGAGTTGACATTGCCTTCTTCTCTCATTTTTTGGGGGCATCACTTTTTGATTGAGTCAAAGCAGAAGGGGAGGATGGAGCGCAGGAAGAATATCATACTGCATTATTTATTATTTAGAGTCTCTGTCTCATAATTTTCCTCTCTGTGCAGTCCAGTCATCAATATTAATACGTAACGAGATGTCAAATATTTGAGCCGCAGTTATTGTCCTTGTTTCTGTTACGAACGACATCTGTTTGAGGGATTTCTGTTCAGTGGGGACTGCGTAATTTCCTTGTTTGTGTGTCAGCGTGATGTTATGTTGTGTGAAGTGAAGTGTGCATGAGTTCGAGAAGAGCTGTGGGCCACAGCTGAACTACGGAGAGCACTTGAAGATTAGTGCATCTGCAAGCTGTTATTGTGGAAGGAATCTTCAGGGAATGTGCTAGAGTTCGTCTTCCCGCGCCACACTCGCTTTTGCTAAGGTGAATGTGAAGTACATGACAAGATAACGACATAACTTGCTTTATAATTGAGTGAGAGGAAGTAGACTGTTGCAGGGTTAAGGCCCCAAAATACTTCAAACGAAATCAAAGAACGAACTGATGTGACGTCATTTTGAACAAAATCAGGCCAAAACGAAGTTTGTTTTGTGTTCATTTTGAGAGTTCAAAACGGGTTTCCAAAGCAGACTCTCAGGAAAAGTTCGCTTCAGGTGCAAAAAACCTTCGTACTACCATTGGTCCGTGACGATAACGTAATAGAAGGTGCGCGCTCAGGCTCCGCCTTCTTTCGCGCAGACCTTTTCTCTGGCTCATTTGAGTCTGTCAAGGTAAGATCTCCGCAAGTGAAAACATGAACACACTGGATAGCTGCTTTATAGTAGAATGAAGTTGTCCTTCTAATGAAACGAGGCACTGTGACCCTGTTTTTGTTTGATACTGTAAAGCTGCTTGCTTTTAAGCAATCTACTGAATAAAATGCCATATAAATAAACATGACTTTACTGAAGTGCTAATTTGCAGAGCTCGTGCTAACATACACATGTAGTTATGATCAGATGCTTTTCTTATATTCACTCTCAGCAGTGTGGGTGGCGTTAGATGTTCGATATAGGCAATATATATGCCATGTTATTTATATAAAATATTATATTATTGAAAAATAATATTTAAATTAACAACAATAGCCATAATAACAGTATAAGAAGTAAAATAGAAAATAAACACAAGTAAACAAAAGCAGCACTCTAGTTAGTACAGGATTTCGTTTCAACGTAAATATAAACTTAATATAGCCTTTAAGCCAAATCTATTAGCTCTGGAACAAGTAATAGATTAACAAGACCAAAGATTACCAATTGATATACCCAAAACGAATTATACCTCATGTTTAAACACTATCTACATAAGAGCCAGCCGCAAATTCCCGAATTGGCTGAGATGAAGCTGTTCTCTGCCGGTACATGAGCGCTGAACAGTCGCTGACGGCCTGGAGCTCACATCTCTGAAAGCGTCTAAACAAATTTTCAAATAGGTGCTATATGTTTACATATAAATTGCATTTTTGAGGTCTAAACAACCACGTTCTCGCCTAAAAAACTCTTAAAACTACATTCCGTTACAAACTAACAGTAGTATCTATAAAATATGGTGGGTCTGCTTGTCCGTCATGACACTCGCTGTGAGAATGCTGAAAGCGGAGTGATTCAAATGGTGAAACGGTTCCCGTGGCGATACTGGTAGAATATTGCATGACTGGAAAGACCTCTCAGCCAATCAGATTCGAGAACCAGAACAAACATACTTTATTTCAGCTAGTTGCTCAATGATATGAATGATACTAAAATAACACTGGCCTGTTGTCACAGTTTTTTTTCCTCCTCTGCTAATCCACTCATTATCTGTGTACTGAAAGATCTGCGCAGCAACAGATCTAATTGCCATTGCGCAAATGGCTGATAAATCTAATGCTTCTCAAATCCTGAAACACGTGTCTAACATTCCTGATTCGGCTTTCAGGGTTTAACAAGCGTCTCCTGTCGCTTTCAAGGTTTCAGGCTTGAGGCTAAAACATCACATTATAACCTGGTATCTGTTGTCCAGAGATTCTCTCTCATTTACGGCAGAGCTCCAATATCCCATCATTCCTCCTGGAGAGGACAAAGAGCAGTGGAGGGTAAGAGTGTGTCCCGCGGGACCGTAAAATTCCTTGCAGATGCACTTTTCGGTGTTGTTTGATTAGTGGGATCCGGCCACAGCATCATGCCCAGCAGCACCGGATGCTGTGTCAAGTGATTTGTCATGACAGTCTACCCGGTTTCTGTGTTCATGTTCCATCGCACAGACACAACTTGGCTTTGCCCTTCAGTATTCCCCCAAATACAGGTATTTGGACTGCAAGCAGTTGTTTCCAGCTGTTTAAAGACACGGCAGCTTAAGGTGGTTAATCTGGTTTGTTGCTGGTTTGAGGTCTACCTGCTCTAATCAGTTTAATTAGAATGGACTACAGGGTTGTCATGCACCTTTGAGGGGCTCCAGGGCTGGCGGCTGGATTCGGTGACAGGAGGCTGGGTAGATGATGATTTTATTTTTTTTGTTTTTGCAACAGCATTTAAAAAATAACATTTTGCTAAAATGTTTTTTTTCTTTGTAAAATGTACAAAAATATACACTGCCGTTCAAATGTTTGGGATCAATAAGACTTTTACTGTTTTTAAAAGAAGTCTCTTATGGTCACCAAGGCAGCATTTATTTGATTAAAAATAGTAATATTGTGAAATATTATTACAATTTAAAATAACTGTTTTCTATTTGAATATATTGCATTATAAAATGTAATTTATTCCTGTGAACTCTAGTCTTCAGTGTCACATGATCCTATGATCAATTTTTTTCAGGATTCTTTGATGAATAGAAAGTTCAAAAGAACAGCATTTATATGAAATAGAAAGCTTTTGTAACATTATACACTAAGAAATTGAAGAAATTAATACAGCAAGGATGCTTTAAATTAATCAAAAGTGACAGTATAGACATTTATAATGTTACAAAAGATTATATTTCAAATAAATGCTGTTCTTTTGAACTTTCTATTCATCAAAGAATCCTGAAAAGTATTAAGTATCTACTTGAACCAGCAAGAAACCATGTATGTACCCCCTTAATCTGGTTGTAGCTCAATTTTTTTGCACCTTTCTGTCCTAGAAACGCCCTAACGGCTGCAATTATTTTGCATGTGTTTCAGAAGGCTGACTTGGCTGTGGCCGGCCTGACCATCACGGCTGAGAGGGAGAAGGTCATTGATTTCTCCAAACCCTTCATGACTCTGGGAATCAGCATCATGTACCGAGTACACATAGTAAGTTCTTCCTACAGACTCCCGAACCATCCCGACCTCGCAGCATTAAAGATCAACCATCCTTAACAATCGGCAGCCTCTAATGGCCTGAGAGAGAGCGTGTGGGAAATAAATAGAGAGATACTTTGGGGCAGAGAGCTCTGAGCATTACCCTTGCTGTAGCAGATGGTGTGCTGTGGTGTGAAAAGCTGATAAATGTAGTGCTTTCCTTCCCAATTTCAGATTCTCCTTATTGTGACTTGTATCTAATTCACACCAATAACACCCCGAGCTCTTGCACACAGCAACACTGAAAATCCAATAGCTCTTTTATTTTTAAAGGTCTGTGCGCCATTAATCAAAGCCCCTCCCCAAACCCAAGGTGACATGCTGATCTCTCTGTTGGCTAAGTGCCGGATGAAGCCGCTCGGTGCAGCGTGTGCAAACATTAATGTGGTGTCCCAGTAGGGCATTTACACACACACACACACACACACACACACACTATCAGCCCCCCAACTCCACTCGTGCTGCTAATAGTTTCTCCTGTGTATGTCTTCATTGGTTGAAAACAGTTTGGGGAAACAATAAAACCAGGTGAACTGTTAATTGAGAAAGAGAACCTCTGTAGAATTATATTGGTTATTTTTTTAATTTTCAATATCTGTCTATATTGGATATTTGTTTTTACGTTTAGATTATCTTTGCCAATATATAAAACTCAGTTAAAGTTAATCTGTGAAAATATGAAGAATTTAATTATACTTTTAAATGTCATCTTTAGCAAATCTCAAAATAAATATCCATTTTAAGAAGTAATTTTTAGTCTTTTATTTTTAAATTATTTAGACGAAAATAGTGTAAAATTTTAAACAAGAAAAGAATTATCAGCTTATCATATCAGCCAGAACTTTAGTATTGTGGCATTCCCACCAATTACTATTAATTAATGGTTTTTGTACTAGCAGTCTCTGCGATTTTTTTTTCATGCAAATGTCACTTATCAGGGGCTCCGTAACAAGCACTTTTTAGCACTTAATTATATTTTCAGATGTAACAAGGTGGTTTTTAGACACAAGATGAACTGCAGTTCAAATTTGTGTGCCAAGCTTCAGAGGACATACCACATGATTCAGATGTTATTTCAAATAACTATTTCAATTCTACTGGGTGTAGGCAGTAAATGCTAGATAGGAGGGTTGTTCCAGAACCAACAAAGGATGTTGATCCAGGAACATCTCCTATTTGGGTAAATTACATTGTGCTCTACATTGAGCTCAGATCTTTAAAAATTAAGTGTGTTTTTCAGTGTTAAAATACTTCATCTTCCAGCAATAAATAAATAATGTATAGGCTGATATTCCCTAAAAACTGTAAACACTGTGGGGCTTTCAAAACATTGCTGAAATGACACACTTCACCTTCACCTTAAATTCTAAGCTAAAACTACCCTAGAGAGATGGCTGAGAAAGTAAGAAAAAAAAGGGAAAGTTGATTGAGAAAGGCACAGACACAGACACACCGAGCGACTCCGAGACTGTCAGACAGAGAGAACAGTGACAGAAGACATAAGAGGAGTGTTAAATGAGTTCACACAGGTAAAGAGGATAAAAGGCTGTTGTACAGTGTTGAGCTGTTCTTAGGCTGGAAAGCCTTGAGCTCACTCTGTCTCTGTCTGTCTGTATTTCCTTGGCCCTTTCTGCTCTTGTATGACCCAGAATATGAGTTTTACAGTGGGGGAGTGGCTGAAAATTGGCAGATTGAGATGTGTCTACATATAAGAAAGCGGGGCTCATGATTATTAATTCTCGCTGATGTTTCACATTAATTTGGCAGATACAATATTACATTTTAATATATATATATATATATATATATATATATATATATATATATATATATATTATTTGAATCTAAATTTAGATAAATTCGTCTTGGAAATGACAGATGCAACAAGTCCTTCACAGTGGCCAGAGTGATTTTGAGCCATTCCTCTTCCAGAACTGGTGTAATTCTGGTGGAGGAAAACGTTTTTTGACTTTCTCCTTCAAAATCCCTCAAAGTGGCTCAAAAATATTTAAATCTGTGACTGTGCAAGCCATAGGAGATGTTCAGCTTCACTTTCATGTTCATCTAAACCATTCTGTCACAAGTTTTTCTGTGTGTATTGGTGCATTATCATGCTGATACACGGCCCCACCTTCAGGGTACAATGTTTGATCCATTTAGTGCACATGGTCCTCCAGAATGGTTTAAAAGTCCTTGGCAGAGACACATCAAGGAATTTATTCAGGAAATGTGTTTCCGTTGTAGTTTATGCGCATGTTTTCTTATTGGATAAAAAGTTTATCCGACTCAATTGAGCGCATACGTTTTTAATGTGCCTTTTTTTAGAATTTATGTTTATATTTATATTATATTTCCATCCAGCGATTTTTATGTATTATCCCAAAATGTGCATGAAAATAGATGGATGGAAACATAGCTACTGATCCTGATCCACCCCATGCTTCACACTGGTCATGCAACAGTCTGGGTGTTATGCCTCTTTGGGGCTTTTCTACACCATAACTCCCACAGATTTAGGAAAGACAGTGAAGGTGGACTCACCAGAGAATAATACACATTTCACATTGTCCACAGACCAAGATTTGCACTGTTGGCACCAATGAAACCAACATTTTGCATTAGCATGAGTTGTCAAAGGATTAGCAGCCAGACCATAAATATATTGACTCTGTGGAGCTCCCGGCGAACAGTTTTGGTGTAAACAGGAGAGTCAAGGTGTGCATTTAATTCTGCGGTGAGTTGGGCAGCTGTGGCTTTCTGTTTTTTGGATACAATCCAGGTTAATACCTGGACATCCCTTTCACACAGCTTCCTCTTGCGTTGACAGTTACTCCTGTTGGATGTGGTTCGTCCTAGGTGGTGGTATGCCGACATTACCATAGGTCTCGATACACCACAAAGATTTGCTGTACTTGTCACAGATGAGCCAGAGAAATGCGCACCAACAATTTGAACTCTGATATGTCTCCCATTATGTTGTGTGGATTGCAATATTTTATGTACAGCTGTGCTATTGCTCTGCTAATTCAGCCTTCACACTCTGCTCTTACTGATAGAATGTAAAGTCAGGGAAGATTGGCCACCGGGCTGTGCATATATAGGTGTGAAACCTCCAACACTATATTGGCCAGTGTTTCAGTTTCATTGTCCAACCCCTGAGCCGACTAAAGTTCCGGTGCTCCTGCCCAGAATAATCTCTTCTCGCTCATCCATAACCCAGAGCCATGGTGCTCTTGATATTTGGATGCTTGTGCCTGCACTTGTTTAGGTTTAATCCACTTACTATTGATCCAGCAGGCTTTGATTTCTACAAGGACCCCCATAGCTTATTTCAAACTTTAAATGAAATCCTTCGCTTGATCAATAACAATGGCAAATGGAATAAAATGTGGCCTTCGGCCCTGTTTTAATTACATGTTTGGAAGTACAGTGGGTTCTCCATCGCAGCGTGTAATTGGACGCAGTGGTAGACGTTAATGTATGGAATGTGCCATTTTGTTTGTGTATAAAAATGTGAGTGCAGCCTGAAGAGTTTGTATAAACACACAAATGCATGAAAATCTTTCTCTCCTCGTCTTGTGTGGTGCACACAGGGAGGGAGAGAGACTAGGTGTGGTTGAAGATGAAATAGCTAATTAGTGCAACAATTAATTAGATCATACAGGGAGCACTGGCAAGATCATGCGCTGCCCCAAAGGAGCAGCAATGGAGTTTGTGTGCATTATGAGATGAAGGATATCAATGTGTGTATATGGAAAAAGAAAAAGAGCCACTGCCCTCAGAACATAAAGAAGTCAATGCACTTTTTTTTTCACTGAAACATTCCAGCTGTGACAAGACCATGCTCCCACTGGCCACATGTTTTACAAGGTGTGAGCCGCTGTGAAAGACTTTGTGCCTCTACGGCATTGAGCCCTCTTGACTCATGACTGAGCATTTGTCTCACAGCAGTTTGCTTAGTTTCATGATGTACTTCAGATTTGAAATAATGCATCTTGCTGTTTCCAGCTATGTGTTTACAATCCGCCATGGTTGAATAGTTCTGCTTAAAATGAGTCTACAGCAGGATGGTTTTTAAATCTGGACATTTTCAGTGACAGATGATGAAATATTGTGAATGTTACCACGTAGAGCGTCTTTCAGCGGAATTCAATGGAACATTAAGTTTTCAAATCTTTTCAGCCCAAGTCGATCTGACAGTGGCTGGTAAACATGCGCTGACAGTATATCACTGTTTCTCATCATAAGGAGGCCTGTAGCTAAAGCAAACAGCAAATCACAGAGGAGACTAGTTAAGAGTTTATGACCAGGACACCGCGCTCAAGCGTGTGGGACAGAATAGAGAGACCTGATCAACCCATGTCAACCATTTATAGGTTTTTATTAAATGCATGTTTAATCACCATTTTATGGAAGTGTAACTTTTAACTTTGTATCTCAATTTGCAACTTATAATTGTAACATTATATCTTAGAATGTAACTTTAAATCTCACACTTTCTGACTTTATTTCTTGTAATTATATCTTTATATTACATAATGTGACTTTTTCATAATTTCATAATTTGATTTTTAGATCTCACAGTTGCAACTTTATCTTCGCTTATTGTGACGTTATATTTCACAGTGTGACTTATTTCAAGCTTTATCTCCCAATGACCTTTTTTTATTTTTACTTTGAGGCAGAAACAAGCTTCCATACCATTTTGTGTCATTGTTTCTTGGACTTATATTTCGTTGGAAGCAAGAACATCTGACAAACATATGGTCAAGGTCTAGACATTTCTTATTATTATAACGATTGTGCTGCTTAATATCTTTGTGGATACCATGATCATTTGTTTCAGGATTCTTCGATTAATAGAAAGCTCAAAAGAACATTTATTTAAAAGAGAAATCGCATGACTGTAAAGCCTTTACAGTCATGCTTGATCAATTCAATACATCTTTGCTGAAAGAAATGTATTAATTTCTTTCAAATAAAAGTGTCTGACCCCAAACTTTTAAATGGTAATGTATTTAAATCTCAAATAGCGTTTCTTTGTTTTACACCCTTTTAAAATCGTAAAAAGGCAAAATTACAAAATCAAACCCGTATGAGGTGTTTAACGAAAGTAAAATCTATTTTCTATCATTGAATGGTGAAATTTAATTATCATTAAAGTATTAAACATCACCGATGAATGAAACACGTTGTTAATAAGAAATCCAGCAGTGGTTTTATTTATTATTCAGGAAGCGAATGCCCTACATTTGGAAAGGGGAAAAAAAAAATTTAAACTCAAGATCAATCATGTTAACGCCAAAAGGCACGATTAATTGTTTTATTAAACTGACAGCTTTAAAAAGTAGAAGTAATCACTCTTCCCTTGAATAACTCTCTGTGCTGAACATACCAGAAACACTGGAGCCGTAATAAGTACAAATGCTGAATTTCTTAGGATCAACACATGTAATGACAGCTCTGCAGTCTCCTCTGTAATTTAATATGTTGTGTAGTGCAAAATGTTAATGAGGACCTGGTTAACTAGATGCAGGGAACCCTGGTGAGAGAGGCTGGTTGAGATGGTATGACTGCAGGCTTCTACAGCTGCTTCTGCTATGGTTTTATTTTGACAGCCGAAGCAGCAGCGCTTCTTAAAGACAAAATTTTTTTGTATAGCAGTGAAAGAAACTATTTCTTACCTCAGATTCAACACGCCAGAAGTAAGAAATTACATAACACCACAGAGACATATCAGAATCTATGGAGACCCAATAGAGTCGAGCAAGAACTGCCCTATTGCACTACTGTTCAGTCAAACTGGGGGAGGATCTATCTGTGCTCATTTGTTAAATGATCAAGGGAAGATTCGCTCTTGAGGGTGTTACATCTTCGAAAGGCTGTTAAACTGCGTGTATAACCTGTGTAGCTCATCTCAGAGACAGATGCGCACTAGTAACGTATTTTCTCACTTGTTTTCCAGCAGGTTTCTGCATTGCACAATGTTGATTGTGCTTTTGTTTAAACCTGAAAATTGAATTTAGAAAGAGACTGTAAACAAAGCAAGTTGCTTCAGCTGGAAGCAGATTGCAGAAACCCAACATCACAGTTAACGTACCCCCCTGTGAGCTCTATCCGCAAGTCCCTCTTGCAGTAAGTCACGATACAATTATCTCCTCAGATCTCACACGAGCTCAGTCTGGCACATACAGGCTCCAGACACAGCCCAATTTTCCCATCCCTCGATGCCAGCTTCCGTAAGGAAGTTTAAAGCAACCTGGCTAATAAAACTACACCTGAACCAGCTTTTTTTCATGGAGAGCCCATCAGTTTTCTTGTATATCTACCATAGACAGGCTTGCCTCTATTTATTGCTATAATTACAGCTTTTAGTGTCCAGCTCAACAGCAAAGCCATTCAATTACACTAATATGGAGATGATTGCAGGCACATTAATGAATTTTCAGCCTGCTGCGGGATAGATAGTGGAATAATTACTCATTTCAGCACTATAGTAAACCTGGTTTTTGTAGTCTCAGGAAAAAAAAAAAAAAAAACAGCTCAAATGATTTGTTAGCGAGTGTATCCATCACTGGCACTATTTAGATTCACCATCTATAAGACACCTGTGCCGTGTAGACAGATTAGCCTTGGTGCTTTCACACTTAGTTTCTCACTGATAAGAGACTGTTAAGTTGTTACTGACCACAGATTGTCAAAGTACCTCTAGGAGAGATAATTGGATTTGACTATTGTGTACAGAATCGGTTCCCAAGTTCTGTTCCAGCGATTATTGGATCCTCCAAGTGTGCCAAAATGGTTAGGAGACAGAAGATCAAGCACTTTGTTTGGATCAAGCCAATCAACCGTAAAAGCCTTTAAATGTCTTTAACCTGAAATCTCTTGAATGTTTACTTACTGGAATTGAATGATATAGGCTTATAGGATCTTTGTGATGTTAGTTTTAGAGTCTTGACATTGCCTCTGTGTTTTTATAGGGAAGAAGACCGGGGTATTTCTCCTTTTTGGATCCATTCTCTCCTGGGGTTTGGCTTTTCATGTTGCTGGCATACCTAGCAGTCAGCTGCGTGCTCTTTTTGGTGGCAAGGTAAATACTCAGCTCCACACTGACACCTGCAGGATCCTATTAGCACCAACACTGTCCTTAAAGGGGTAGCACAGCTAAAAAAAAAGGAAAGGGTTTCATCATTATTTACTAATCCTCATACACTAACCTGTATGACAACATTTTGAAGAGCTTCTAGTCTGCTGTCTTGCATACAATGAATGTGGATGGGGATTTGGGCTGTCAAGCCCCATAAAAGCAACATTAAAGTGGTCCGTATGAATCATGCACAAGCGTTCTAAAGTCATACGGTATAGCTTTATGTCAGAAATAGACTGAAATTGAATTCATCATTCACTGAAAGCTTGACTGCTCTGGTCACCATTCTCTTTCATTGTATGAAAATTAGTAGCTTGGACATTTTGCTAAACTTCTCCTTTTATGTTTCTTGAAACAGAAAATCATACAGATTTTGAACAACATGTAGTGCACCTAAGTGCATGAAAAAATTCACTGTGTCATTATTTACTCATCTTCATATCATTCAAAACCTGTATGATTTTATTTTTTAATGGAAACATTTTTTAAAAATTTTTTTTGATGTTTTCTATACAATGAATGTAGACGGGGTCTAGACCTTGCACCATCCAGAATGGACAAAAAAGCTCTATAAAAGCAACATAATTGTAAATCATGCTCTATATTCCAAGTCTTCTGTTGTCAAATGGTAGCTTTATGTCAGGAACAGTCTATTCGCTAAAAGTCTTGCTTGAATACACCATTCACTTTCATAGTATGGAAACAAGTAGACTGGACACGTGCTAAACTTCACAAAATCATATAAATTTAAAAATGATGTGTATATTAAGATATTTTTTGTGAATTGTTGCTTTAACACCAAACCAGACATTATCCCTAAACTAAAACCCTAAAATAAAACTCTCCACTAAAACCGGAGGGAATATTAGTTGATAGGAATTCTGGAATGTTCCTACTATAAGAACTACTATAATCTTTGCATTCTGATTTTAGGAGGAGTTTAGGATTGTTGGTTCATAAAAATGTTGTTCCATGATCAACATTCTTTGTTGGTCCAATGGTCCTAAACTTAATCCTGAAGTCTGATTGTTTGGTCGGAATCCTGTTCTAGGACCAACAAGGTTGTATTTGTAGATATTTAATTTTAAACTCACTTTTTATTTCAGCTTTGCATTGGATCAAAAAAGAAATGTCATGTTTTATACTTTTTAACAGCAGCCTGCTGGTTTTCCCAGCATTCTGCTGGACAACGGGGGTGTTTTGTGTATTTTTTCACTGAACATTACCTGTCAAGACCTGTAAATTCATCGTTGGAGCTTTTGTGTATGTGTGTTTTTCTTTGTTTGCATCTCTATAATGTGTATATTTTTAGACATTTGTTATTGAAATACAACCTGTGTTAGCTTTTCTGCATTGCTTGTGTTCGGTATTTCAACAGAGCCGTAATGTGCGGTTGTCGCACGCCTTGAAGTGTAACTCGGCAGCGTCCTGCAGTGCAGTGCATTTTTATTAGTGTCCTGTCAGTCACAGCTAAAGCTTACACAGCCCCTTCAGGGAACAAAAACCAGGTTACGTGGCCAACAGGGAGCACTGGTGACTTCATGCTTTGCCAACTGTTAAAATTGTTCTTGGCTTATTTATGTTTAGTACTTTTTATCCTTTATTTGTTGTTGCTCCTTGTGGCACACAGGCTAACACCCTACGAATGGTACAACCCACACCCCTGCCTGAAGGGGCGCTGTAACCTGCTGATTAACCAATATTCTCTGGGCAACAGTTTCTGGTTTCCTGTGGGGGGTTTCATGCAGCAAGGCTCCACCATCGCCCCCAGAGCCCTGTCCACACGCTGCGTCAGTGGAGTATGGTAAGAGCGCACAATAAACTATTTCTCTCTTCTGAAAATAACTGATGTTGATGGTCAACAACATATGTTGTCTTTGGATCCTGGCCTCCAGAATGTCAGGAAGTTAATATTGATATTAATATTGATATTTGGATTTTCCTCATTAATCCTGTATGTGAGCCTCAACAATGTACATATATTTATTTATATTGTTGGTCAAAATGACCTTTATGTATTTGCTATGGAATTTTTATCATGCGTGGTTTTTCGTCATATTGTTATGTCAGATTTTTACATGTTTTATGTCAATAGCTATGTTTCCATCCACCTATTTTTATGCGCTTTTTGGGCTATTGTATAAAAAGTCACTGGATGGAAACGCCAGTATGACCAAAAATGATAAAAATGCACATAAAAAATGTATGCGCTCAGTTGAAGTGGATAACTTTTTTATCCAATAAGAAGACATGCACATAATCTATAATGGAAACACGTTTAGTGGGAAAAAAGAAAAAAAAAACATTCATGTGCAACAAAAAACTCATATGACTTTGCCTCAACAGTGGATGTGATTGGATAACTGGACTAACCAGCAGACCAATTTCATTGCACAGCATGTCAATGTTTGGTCATTCTGAAATGCCTGAGCCAAAGTCTGTCATCAAAATGCTGCAGGCTGCATCCAAAAGCTTAAAAATGCATGTCCAAGTTCAATGTAGCTTCACTTCCTGTCTCTGAGATACCTTCATCTGATCGATTTTTGAAGGCAGCATAGATGTATCCTTCACAAATAAAGATTGCATCTGCATCGGAAATATAGGTTTTCCACTTCTGATGTCATTTCTAGAGAGAAATTACTATTGTAGTAATTAAATATTTGCTTACTACTATTGTAGTAATTAAATATTTGCTTACTTATTACCAAAGCTCACTCTATTTTGTTGTAGATCATTAAACCATTACGCTGCCTCACAAGTCTGTCCGAAATCAGCTTCATGAGGTACCTTCGTGTACAAACGTTGCCTACAAAGTCATTTCCTGATAAGGCAGAAAGGCAACAAGTCAGTTGCCTGAGTTTTCGTACACAGCCTTGGTATAATCACACAATTGTGTTCCCCCCAAACATCAGGCATCCAAACCCAATATAACATTACAGCATTTATTGAGTTTCAAGTCATTTATGATGGAGGAAAGAAGAGCCACAGTTTCTTCCCCGGCCCTGACTCCTGTTTCCTGGGAATCGAACTGATGAACTTGGTTTTGCTAGCACCATTCTTTTCTGTTTGATCCAAAAGAATGCTTATTGAATATTGAATTTAGATTTTTATTGTACTTGGAAAGTAAACAAATGATTAAAACATTTATACATTTGTGTATGATCAAATTCTTTTAAAAAGTCCTTTGAAAAAAAAAATACATTGGATCCACTACAGGT
Organism: Elopichthys bambusa; assembly: GCA_037101425.1. Lineage (NCBI taxonomy): Eukaryota > Metazoa > Chordata > Actinopteri > Cypriniformes > Xenocyprididae > Elopichthys > Elopichthys bambusa. Next base: position 16,166,110 of record CM074444.1, read on the forward strand.
CATTTTGCCCTCCATTATACATTCACGTTGTTTTTTTGCGTCTTTAAGCTAGCTTAACCAGCAAAAATTCAGTTTGCTGAATTACCAGCTCGACCAGCGCCAAACCAGCGTTAACCAGCTGTTCGAGTATGTTCTTTTCAGCAGAGTATTGCATTCTTCTCTACCCTGATCTCATTGCCAGCTGCTGGATATAGCAGATAAAAGTGCTACTCTCACTTGGCCTCTGTTTTTCTACTGCGTTATTATACTGTCATTTTTCGACTGCAGCACACTGAGGTCAGTAGAGAATAAAAGCAAGCTATTTTTGAGTATTCAGAACAGGCATACAGTACTCAGAGAAGCCTTTCAACTTCTCATTCGGATGCCAAGCTCACAGTAGCACCGAGGTCTTTTGATGTTGGGTCAGAGCTGCTTCGGTGTTGCGTTCCTTGTGTCTAAAACTGGTTTGTCGTTCCAGGTGGGCCTTCACCTTGATCATCATCTCTTCCTACACAGCCAACCTGGCGGCCTTTCTCACTGTGCAAAGGATGGAGGTGCCCATCGAGTCGGTGGACGATCTGGCTGACCAGACGGCCATCGAATACGGCACAATGCATGGCGGGTCCACCATGACTTTCTTCCAGGTAAGATCTTCAAGGACAGAATAGAAGAGAACTCCACCCACAAATCAATGGCCTGTCGGCAGGTTTATTGACCATGTCACTAGCGCTCTTCCCTACTTTGGGATTTATCTGTCTGCTGTCTTAATATCAATGCCCTTCGATATCTTTCCCTCTCCAGAGGGCCGCCCAGACTAATTTAAAAAGTTTGATGCAACGGAGGGGGCGTTTCTCGACCCGCCCCTCAGCAAGCACAGGCTGTTTCACAAATTCAGTTGTCACATCAACATGTCAAACTGTCAGCTTATCAACTACCAAGTCCTTGGTTAACGCAGTCAGTCTTGCCTCCTCAAAGCTCTAGTGATTGGCTGTCAGGACTCTAGAAGAAGGTTAAGGAGCAAGCAGGAGTGCACATAATGATCCTAATATCTCCTGTTCTTTGATTAGAACTCCCGGTACCAGACGTACCAGCGAATGTGGAACTTCATGTACTCCAAGCAGCCCAGTGTGTTCGTGAAGAGCACAGAGGAGGGCATCGCCCGAGTGCTCAACTCCAATTACGCCTACCTGCTGGAGAGCACCATGAACGAGTACTACCGCCAGCGCAACTGCAACCTCACCCAGATCGGAGGCCTGCTGGACACCAAGGGCTATGGCATTGGCATGCCTCTGGGTGAGAAATTAGTTTCTGTTAGAGAAACAACAGTGACTAGAGTTTATGTGGAGTTAGCAAGACTTGTATTGAGTGAAATGCAAGTTCAAAGCAGACTATGCAACTCCATCTGTACAATACGCAACTTTGGTAACAATTGACAGCGTTGAGACCACACATACCCAAGCAATCCCTTGCATTAAAGGGTTAGTTCACCCAAAAATTAAAATTCTGTCATTAATTACTCACCCTCATGTCTTTCCGCACCCGTAAGACCTTTGTTCATCTTCGGAACAAAAATTAAGATATTTTTGATGAAATACAATGGCTCAGTGAGGCCTACATTGACAGCAAGTTAATTTACACTTTCAAACAGAAACCAGAAAGGTACTAAAGACGTATTTAAAACAGTTCATGTGACTACAGTGGTTCAACCTTAATGTTATGAAGCGACGAGAATACTTTTTGTTCTCCAAAAAACAAAATAACGACTTTATTCAACAATATCTTGTGATGGGCAATTTCAAAACACTGCTTCATGAACGAGGCTTCGTTACGTCATAGTGTTTCGAAATTCAAAAGCTAAATGAACAGCATTAGAACGGCGGGAGTCAGTACAGCAGAAATGATACATCCAGCTCTGGCGTTTGATGGATATTTATGACTGTTTGTTTCAGGTTCTGTCTACAGAGATGAGTTTGATCTGGCCATACTCAAACTACAAGAGGATAACCGCCTGGAGATCCTGAAGAGGAAATGGTGGGATGGTGGCAAGTGTCCGAAAGAGGAGGATCATAGAGCAAAAGGTGAACCACCTGTCGCTCAACTGCAGGTCCAAACTGAATATGTTACAAAAAGTTTATCATGTTTTGTATGTCTGTGTAGGTCTGGGCATGGAGAACATCGGTGGGATCTTCGTGGTGCTTGTGTGTGGTCTGCTGGTGGCCATCTTCATGGCAGTGCTGGAGTTTGTTTGGATGCTGCGTCATACGCCAGGAACAGAGGTGAGAGAGGGCTATTTTACCTGCCTCTGCTTTCTGTCCTTCTCCCCGCCCTCGCGCCTCCCTCCCTGAACCCCCTTACACCCCATCCCGCACCTCACAACCAGCACACCAAAGAGTATACCTCAAACTTGTCTACACGGGCCTTCACTGTCACAACCAACACGAGCTAAAGGTGCCAGGCGCTTTTAGGTTTTACGCTTTTTAACGTTTGAATGGAATGAAGTTCCTTCTGTTTTGTCTTTTATTTTCCTCCCTGAAGCAGATTGATGGCTGTGTGTGTCGGACTGCATTGTTTCAAATGAAACATTGTGATTTTTACTAAATAAACACTTTGGCATGTTTCAGTAGAACCCCAAGACGTGACTTTTTTTTTTTTTTTTTTTTTTTCTGGAGGGTACAAATGCATGAGCAGTGTTTATGTCTTCATGACTTACTGTAGTATGGATCCTTTTCACATTTCCGGGGTTCTCAGAAGTGGAAGTCGTCATAGTTGGGTAAACAGCGAATATAATTTTTATATTCCCATTTACTCCAATAGCAAAAGAAAAAATACATGATAGCATTTCCATGCCTTTCCAAAAAAGGGGGAATTATAGAGAGATTGATTACAGGAGTCAGAATAGACAATGATGTAAAATTTGCCGTTGTTGTATTAGAAACGCCCTCACGACAGCGTTCATTTTTTATTTTATTTTTTTTTGTAATTTACTGCGAAGTTAATATAAGCATTATAAATGTATATAAAAAAATTAAAGAGAAAAACTACTAGGTTTGCAATGTTGATAACTGTGAACACAGTCTGTGAAAAGGATCCATTGATTGCCCATATTCATAGAGCATTGTGGGTAAATATTCACAGAAAAATTATGTTTGTGTTTGTCTATAAGTATGTGGGAGGGTGTAAAGTGAGACTTAACTAAATGCTATTGAAATTGAAAACTGGTCGGGAATGTGTGTTTGTTTGTGCATTTGTATTTTATGTGTCAACATCAAGTGACTAGTTGAGCCAGTGCAGTTAAGCCCGTTTTTTGATAAGCTAAATACTTGCATTATCCTTAGGGTAGCTTTGTGTATTAGCATTAGGTAATGTGTGTTTGTGTTTGTTTTTGTGTGTGTGCGGTGCATTTATGCATGTAAGTGTATAATTAGGGCCCTGCACTGGCATGCCTCATGTTCTAAAGGGTAACACGTTCTACCTGTCCTGTATATATCTCCTCATCCACAACACATCACATTGGTCCAACACCAAGATGACCCCCTCCAGCCAAAGGCCTACTAACATTATAGCTCCTAGAATCATGTCATTGTTTGTATGCGGTGCATTTTCAACCTCATGACATGCTGATACAAAATTGATTGGATAGAATTTTTTTTTTCATTATTTGCATCAAATATGTGTTGATATTTTTCTGAAAACAGCACTGGTTGAGATTTATCAGCTGAGTTCTGAATTTTATTAGCTAAGATGAATTAAATGCTAATGGGACGTGGCATAATTGGATGGAAGTACCATCAAATTTCTGTATAAATTCATCACAAGCAGCTATTTTGTTAGTTGTAGCTTATATTCTTTACTTGTGAGTAATGGCCAGTTTGCACAGTTCATCTTTGACCACTGCCCCACATCTTCGCTGCTTTTTCAGCGTCTTACATGAGTACATCGTTTTTAAGACTCTATGTCGAATTAAAAGAAGTTCAGCTTTTATATATAGTTTACACAATAATGAAAGTTCTGTCATCATTTCCTCACCCTCATCCAAACCTGTTCGTCGTTCCAAACCTGTTTGACTTTTTTTGTTTTGTGGAACAGATGATATTTTGAAATTTGTTGGAAACCAAACAGTTTTGACCATTTGTCCATTTTGCCCATTTATTTACAAGAAAACATCGAGACATTTCTCATAATATCTTATTTTATATTCTTATTTATATTTTTTGTTTTGCGAACATAAGCAGAAGCTCAACCGAATGTGAATAACACTCAAGAACAAACCAATGAGTAACCAGTGAGGTTCATTCTTGTGTGTTATTCACGTTCGGTTGAGCCTCTGCTTATGTTCGCTGATTATTGTTTATATGCGAGTAAAAACCTAAATTAAATCTGTTCGTCATAACACGACTAAACTGCTCGATACATATGGATTAGTTTTCCAATCTCTTTATGAAGTTTTTGAAGCGTCAGAGTGGTAGTTGCAAAGGCAGTCTATGGAAGGAAATCTGACAGCATTCTGTCATCAAAAAATACCGTAATTTGTTTTTCAAAGAAGAACGAAAGTCTTACAAGTTTGGAATGACATGAGGGTAAATAATTAACAGAATTTTCATGAAAACCACTTTGACGCTTCAAAAAGTTCATAAAGAGATTGGAAAACTAATCCATATGAATTGAGTGGTTTAGTCCAAATTTTTTTTAAGAGACTTGATCGCTTTATATGATTGAATTTTGGCTTTTATTCACATATAAACTTTGATCAGCGAACATTAACAGAAGCTCAACCAAACCTGAATGACGCGTGAGAACTAACCTCTTCCAGAAGCTCAAACGTGCTGCGTAACACATGAGAATGAACCTCATTGGTTCTCGCACATCAAACTTATGGTAAACCTTCCGTTTACCATAACTGATGTGCGAGTTGATGAATGTTTACATGTGAATAAAAGGCTAAATTAAATCTGTTCATCATATAAACTGAACTAAAATTTGGACTAAACCGCTTAATTCATATGGATTAGTTTTACAGTCTCTATGAACTTTTTGAAGCATCAAAGTGTGTAGCTGTCTATGGAGGGACAGAAAGCTCTCATATTTCATCAAAAAGATCTTCATTTGTGTTCGGAAGGTGAACAAACGTTTTATGGGTGTGGAACGACATGAGGGTAAGTAATTAATGACAGAATTTTCATTTTTAGGGGAACTATCCCCTTAAAACTACTGAGGACGAGGAAAATACTACTGCAAAACAACTATTAAGATAAATGAAAAAAAGGAAAAGATTATTTATTTAACAGTCCTTAATCAAGACATTGTTTTTGTAATATTGTGCAATAATATTTAATTCATGACAGAATTTCATTAAGATGACAAATGGCACTGAGGACATAGGAAAACACGACTCCTCTGTTTGTAAAGTGATAAATTCTTTTAAAATATATGCCTTCAAATATTTAGATTATTTTGTGTAAATAACCATCAAAACATAATCCTCTTGGGAGCAATTTCAGCCCAATTTTTATACATTAAAGGCACCGTATACAAAGAATGACCCAAACACAACGGCTCCACTCACGTATAATGTCTTTTTGTAATGCAAATCTAACAAAGTACATTTAAAAGTGAACTTGTTGAGAATGTAATGAGCACATGCTAAGATCCCCAAGCACTTCAGGATGTTTTCTCTGGTTTCTCTGCTGTGCATCAGTCCAGATAAACAGCCACCGCCCCCTGTATAGCTCAGTGTTATTTTGATCAATGCTCTGGCTGTGCTGCCTGCCACCCCCTATGTGCAGCGTGTCAGTGAGACCCCCTGGCCTCTCTCTCTCTTTCTCTCCCTCTGTCTCCGTGTTTGTGCCTCACAGCTGTCCGTGTGTGAGGAGATGCTACGAGAGCTGCAGGGCATCGTGCTGTGTCAGGACAGTCTGCAGTTACGGCGCAGGCGCGGAGCCAGCGTTCTGCGACCGCAGCCTCTGCCCCTGGACGAGCGGCGGGCGCGGGCGGCGGCGGCAAGCCTCAGCAACGGCAAGCTGTGCACAGGCACCGGCCTGCCCGAACCCCTCTCCCACAGACTGGCGCAGGAGGCCGCCCTGGTGGCGCGAGGGTGCAGTCACATTCGCATCTGCCCGGAGTGCCGGCGCTTCCAGGGCATTCGAGTGCGCCCCGCCGGCCCCCCAGGAGCTTCGCCCACCCACAGCGAGGAGAGTATAGAGTGGGAGAAGGGCACAAACAACAGTGAACACGAATAACCTCTCTTACCTGTGTCGGATAGATGTTAAACAACGGCTTTGCTGGACCCAGGGATTATGGGAGCATTGGCTCCGGAGAAGGAGCTAAACGAGATGCTGTCCGTGCTGCTCGATTCGGCCCAGGAGCTGCGTCTGGTTTCTGTACACTGTCCTTACAGCCCTCTGCTTTTGGGGGACACAGCAGAGGGGCTTTGTACTATGCAGTATATTGTCTTACTGTGCTGTTGATTTATTTTTAAATTATTCCTCTTTTGTTGTGAAACCACTATATTGCTATTATCTCCTTCTCACGACATCCGTTTAGTTTGGTTTTTCACACAGACACGTACAGCGGACGACTGCAGACTCAATCCACTATCGCTCAACCTTTTTAGAGTGCCAAAATACTTTGTATTAATTTTGTGCTGTCGCCTTCTCATGCCGGCCCCTGGTGGAGTAACTATTAAGAGAACTGAACACAAAAACAACTGCGATCTGTTTTTATTAATAGTCATATTCTATTAAAAGGTTTTTGGGATGTTTCTGAATGTTTGATGTGCATGTATGAGGGTTTTAGATGCTATTGAATGGAGAAAAACAAGAGTTTCAAGACACTTTTTACACTTTGCTTTTCATTCTTTTGAGTTAGATTCATATTGTTGCACTCTTTGGATATGAAAATTGCACATAGTTGTGGAAAAGTGGAATATTATGCTCCCATTTAAGAAATTTGCATTCGGAAACTAACTAGGATTAATACCGATTTCTGTTGACCCTTATTTTTGTCATTCTAGCAGGATTCTTGGAGGTATCAAGTGTGTTCGCTTTCAAAAAAAATGTCGGGAAAGTGAGATCTTGAGTTTGTTCCTGGCGAGGTCTTGCGTTCATCTGTACCACTCAATACATGATGAAATCAACAGGGTCACTCCATCTAGACATATCTGTGTGATGAGACATTGGAGATTGTGGGCCTATGTACATCAGGTATTTCTTTATATTACATAACAGCTCATAATGTTTGAAGTTATTGGGGCTTTTCTTTCTTATTATTTGATACCAGAAACGTCCATTTGTTCATGTGATGTCTTTGGTTCATCCTTCTTTTTTTTCAAAGAGAGACATCTGGTGAACAACCTTTTAAAAATGGATTCAACCAATCAGTTTTATCAACGTACCACAGCTGATGCAGAATTTGGATACCAAAATGAATTTATTTTATTAGGCATGATGTTATCCTCAACTTGCAGTGCCAAATTGTAATAAATTGCCTTCATGTTTTGGAGAGCCATTAGAGGTGACTTATTACCCATGTTGATTTTTCTGTGCATTTCTATTGAACTGAATCCATTTCTAAATGATATTTCAATACGGTGTTAGTGCCTGATGAAAATAAATGGCATTGTGTTCAGTTCTGTGAAAGGTTGGCTTTGTTCTTGAAGTTTTTGTCTCTTGGATCTGTTGGTTCGCTCTGTAAACATTTGTTTTTCTAGGTGCACAAATACAGCTCCACTCATTTCCTATTACAGGCTGGAATGGCATCTGATGAACAATGGCAAAGCTGTATGTGCAGGTGGGTTTTCACTGGATACACAGACTCGCAGACAACTCTATGGGGGCAACCTCAAGATGTAACATATTTACTATGTGGGGCGTGAGCACATCTGCTTAAGAATCACAGAGACACTTCAGAGCTGGTTTAAAGAGTGTCAACAAACAAGCAAAAACATTTGGAAGACAGTTACTGCTTAAAGTGACACTGACTGCTTTCACAGGAAGGTTGAATCAAGCAGTTTAAGTTTACAAAAGCAAAGAATATAGCCCAAAATGCACATGCAGCAATTATTCAAATCTGTCACAAGGAATTTAACATCATGTAAAAGTTATGAGCTTCCAATGCCATTGAAATGCTCTATTTACACTTAAACGTGACTATTTTATTCTATGAGCAAAAGTGATGGGGGGGTTAACAAGACAAACTGAATAGTTACCAGCAATTCATGTGACCTCAAAATGGCTGCCCCCATGAACTGATCCAATCCATGTAAAGCAAAACAGGTTTTGTTAGGTTATTGATGACTGGGGTCTTCATCTCATGAGAGAGTACTTCATTTTAAGTAAGCAATAAGGTACAAGAGGCTGTGCTGTATCTTGAATAAGTCACGGCTGAAGGGTGTTGTTAGGCACGACGCGAAGCCTTCAGCCGTGACTTATTAACGATGCAGCACTAGCCTCGAGTACCTTATTGCTTTTATAAAACGGTTACCACACAATACAAATATTAAAGCCAAAAATATATATAAATGCAACATCGGACATTTAAACAGATTTTTTATTATGAACAGGACTGACCTGAAGGAAAATGTTAAATCTGAATGCAGGTAATAAACTCGCTCACTCAATCTTTTTCTCACAACACTCTTCTACATAATACAGTAAGCTTCAAAGAACAATATCAATTGAGAACATACAGTTTACGTAGCTAAGAGTGTTGTGTAGTGATACACAGAACCGTTGGGTGAAGCATTCATAGCCGTGTTTTATTGTGAATAAAACGCAGCTATTGACCAATCAGAATCAAGGACAGGAATTGACCGTTTTATAAACATTAATAAAAAGTGCTGTTTGTCTTCTTTTAACTTTTATAAAGAAAAAAAAAGATTATCTTATTCTTTGTAAATACACAAGTTTAATTTCTCTCCAAATACTTTAAGAACATCTGGGCCCATGAGAGCTTCCAACCTAATTTCATGAGAAAACGTAACTATTTTATGAGTAAGCAGACTGAACAAAAACCTATGAGTGAGATTGTACTAATTCATATAAATTAGCCACCATTTCAGCAAAACATGAAATAATTACAAATTGCCATGAGAGTGTGTTGGAGCTTCTGTGTTTGCCTCAATCCTGAGTATTTTCAAACTGAAGGAATATCTCCAACATCTGCAGATGTCTAAATAATAGAAATCCATGTAAATTCCAGGGTTCAAACATTAAGTTGTCCAATGCTATGATGGTTTGATAGTAATGAGTGTGAATTGTTCAGAGACTAAAATGTCATGGCTGAAGACAGGACTTATTAGTAAGACGTGCAAAGCTCAGAGCCCAATCAGTCCAGATGCATTCCCGAGGGCCGGGCCTCTATCTCTCTCAGCATACTGCCCTTCTCCAAGCCATTTATTTCTTAATTCAGCTCTAACCTGTTTCCACAGGATGAAATTGCATCTCTAGCTTTAATTCCTTCTGGTGTCACAACTGGTTTTGGTCAGACAGCAAGAAATTTGATATTCTACCGATTTACACTTATTGACATCAGCAAATTTGGTTTCACGTGTTGTTGCGTTGTGTTGCCACATGGGGCGCTATAGCAAAAAAAAAATTTCAGGTTAAATACTGTCATGGCTAAGCAAATGTGAAGAGAATCTTACTGAGTAATAACAGGCCATTCACGCAGAACACGTTTTTGCATTCATCCAGCTAAAAGTACTTTTAAACAAACAAACAAAAATGTTTCTCTAGATGCAGGATATTCCACTGAGTGCATCTAGTGTTTTAAATACAAAAACGTTCTCTGTGTGAATGGGTCCTTAGGGGCCACTATGGTGCTTTTACATTGTTTGTCCTGTATGCTAGGATGGATGTGTTTGACGCTGATGCTTTAACATCTTTTACAGCGTCTCGCACATAACAGGGCATTAAAAAAAAAAGAAAAAAAAAGTGGCATTCAAGGTAAAAAAAACCCCCAAAAAGTTAAACTTTTATAAAAATTGATCTCTAGGCCTGTTTTGGTTTGGTTTTAATTCCACTACCCTGCATCTCACATTTTTAAAAGTGTTGAATGGCTCCTTTGTTAGCTGAAGTGTGTATATATATACTATAAATATATTTATAGCAAAATACCTTAATAATAGCTCATCCAATTTAATGTCAGATGTATTTGAATGTAACCATTTTAGCATAGCGTTAACTTGCCACATCTTAGTTTCACAAATGATTTGTTATTAAAATCAGAAGGCTATATAATAAAACAGCAGCCCAATCTTCTAAATGTTTTAAAATGCAGAGTCATTGCTACAAATCTTTTTCAGGTCACTGGTCTGTCACCAGCTGAATTTTAGACTCTATTTAATATTCTAAAACATCAGAGGTAAGTAACAGCATAGGTCAAAATGCTCTTTGTCTTCTTCGTTCCACAATGAAAGTGTTGTTAACATCCCTGTGAGTGCAGGTAGATAATGTCATGTTCATTTTGCCGCCTTTTGTTCTCTGGCAGTGCTTGAATAAGCAGGACAACCATCTTACCATTACAGATATAATGAAATAAAAGTCTTTGTTTGCTTTCGTCTCCTTTCCATTTATTCACTAGTGATGGATTGATCTCAGATTGGGAGACATTGATCATCTGCCTACCAGATCAGACGTAATGCTGGCACATTTTTCATTGTAATGCCACATGTCTTTCCATGAATGTTAGATTCATGACACAACAAGGTCAGTTATTTAATATGTAACTGCATTAATGCAAGATTTTATATTGAAATGATGTTTGTAGAGTTTATTCCAGACAGACAGTTCTCCTGGGGAATCTCGCATTTGTAAATCAACAGCTGGCATCTGTCAGGGGCATTAGAGCATTACTTTTGGAATCATACTAAGAAGAAAACAACAGGTAAACACATCCTATACATTCTATAGGGAGAAAATTATATCATGAAAGGTTTGTTTAATTATTTTATTAAAATCATTTTAGATTTGATTTCAATTTAAACATGTAAACGATTTTAAATTGCCATTAGAGGAGCGACAGAAAATTAGGCCAACAGAGACACCGGCTGGTGACAGAATGAACTGCAGTGTCTGCTGTAAACAGGTTAATTCATGAAACACTGGCAGGACAAGTGCATACATTTTACCTAAAACCATTTTCTACATAAATTGTCCCATTCAATTCAGTGGGAAGATATACATGCAGATTCACTAATGAATTGCTTGCATAGAAATTAATTCTGCTTGTTTCATGAATAAGGCCTAAACACAAGTCTAAACACAATGCTTTCTCAAATTACACCAATACCAGGTATGGTCAAAGTGGTCATTATATTTCATGATTCAAAATGTGAACAGTATTGACAACTATCTGAACATTTATAATGTTATTGAAAGAAGTCTCTCACCAAGGCTGCAGTTATTTGATCTAAAACACAATGAAAATGTAATTTAGTTCTGTGATGGCAAAGCTGAATTTTCAGCATTATTACTCCAGTCTTCAGTGTCACATGATGGGGGAACCAGTGTTTTTATTTATTTATTTATTTATTTTATATATATATATATATATAAAGCATAAAGAAACAGAACAGTGAAGGAAATTCTAGGTCTAATTCTAGTTCTACTCTAAAAATAATATTTTTGGAACTATTTGCAAATGATATTTGCATTAATTTGCGTTAAATATATTGTTAGAATTTCAAATATTGGGGGGGACAATTTGGCCATTTCTAATTATTGGGGAGGACTTGTCCCCCTCAGTGTCTATGGAGGTTAGGGTGCTGTAATATGCTGATTTTCTGCTTGAGAAACATTGAAAACCGCTTTTTTCTGGAAACCATAATACATTTTTCAGGAATATTTTATGAATAGAAAGTTAAAAAACAAAAAAAACAGCATTTATTTGAAATATAATAGAATATTTATAATAGAAATATTTTGTAACATTATACATGTCTTTACTGTCACTTTTGATAAATTTAATGCATCTTGGCTGAATAAAACAAAAGTTTTATATATATCTCCCTGGAGCCCAGTTTGAAAGCCCTGCATGGCTTGTGCAATATACATACAATTTCTTCATTGTCTAAGGTCAGATGTCTTGGTCCTGGTCACAGTGCTCAACTGAAGATGTCTTCATATGTGAAGCGGGTTTATCCCAAAGTCACTGAGCATGTCCTTGACTTCCTGATGAACGACTGTGCTCTGTTCTTCCCACTGCAGCCGCGTCTCAGCCAGGTGAGAGAGCAAACTATCCAGACAGCCCTGTACCAGGCCAATAGACACCAATTAATAAAAACGAACTCAATTTAAGATGAAAAGTAGCTTATTAAATGGGGCATGTCTCGCCATCTGGCACAAGCATTTAGAGGTGCAGATGGTCTCTACTATTTTATAATACTAAATGCTGAAATGGATAACCTTTTGGATAGCAATCAGATTTGTTAACACTTTAATTAACCGTCAGTTCAATTTGTTTTACTATAGCTTTAATTACACCTCATTTATTTGAGGTAGATTATTTAGTCACACTTTGAAATGCCACCAGCTTTGTGTAGTGCTAATAAAATATGTCATCCATTCAAGCATCTAATATATATTTGAACACAGCGCTGATATTTCACTTAATCACTTATAGAGCGGTGAATGACTTACGTGCAGTATCTTCTCACACTCACTCTCCATGCGGTCCAGTTTGCTTTGGAGGTCAGAAATGATGGCGTCTTTTTCTGCTTCCGTCTTCTCTCGCCGCTCTCTTTCCGATTTTAATTTAACCTGACACTTGGCTAATCAAACAGAGGTTGTCATCAGCATGTGTCTGGTTAAATCACACATTGCCTATGATAAGTACAAGAATTTGAATATATTAACGGCTGAACTCACCGAGCTGCGTCTCGAGCAAGTCCACGCTCACTTCAAGCCTGTTCACTTTAGTCTGCAGGTCTGTTTCCATGGACTTATATTGACGGTTGAGATCTGTTAAATACAATACATATTGTGTTAGAAATCAATGATAATATAACTTCTTACAAAACATACTGTATATTCACATAAGTTATTCATACACTACCATTCAAAGGTCAGTAATTTTTGTTATATAATGGCATTTTTAATGTCACAAAAGATTACAAATAAATGCTGTACTTCTGAAGTTTCAATTCTATATCACAGTTTCCATAGAAACATGAAGCAACACAACTGTTTTCAACATTGATAACAATAAGAAATGTTTCTTGAGCACCAAATCAGCATATTAAAATGATTTCTGAAGGATCATGATTCACTGAAACCTGGAGTAATGATGCTGAAAATACAATCACAAAAAAAAAAAATATATATTTCTTTTTCGTCAAGTGTTTCCACAGCAGTACAACATAAAACATTATCAGTCAGACAGAGATTAAGCCTATTCCTTGACTAAAATGGCATTTTAAACCAGATGAACAGAAATCTGCTTTCTCTGTCATGGTTTTAAACACCCCCAGACTTAGCCTAGTCCAGAGTTTAATAAGCTGATTAAAGAGGCAGGTTGAACTTCAGAAGACACATGGATTATTTGGACTATGTCAGTGAAGATTAATATATATATACACACACACACACATATAAATACATACAGATTGCTGTTTTTGGTCAAGATCTTGTATTGACAATGCAAGAGGTGAGCACTCTGTAAAGTCTACTCCAGCACATCCCAAAGACTTTCAATGAATTTAAGGTCTGGACTCAGAGGTGCCAATTCAAGTGTGAAAATGATCCTTCATGCTCTCTGAACCATTCTTTCACAATTTGAGCCTGATGAGTTCGCCCAGGATCTCAAATATTCACATATTTATCCAAACAGTGTCTTTTTCTTTGTTGGGCAGTGTTACCATTAAAAAAACCCATTAAAACACCACGGCACTGATAATTTTAAATATTAAACATGCATTTTAATAATATATAAAAACATCATAATAAAGACAATATTGTTCTCTACACTGAGTAATTTCAACATATAAATGAATTATTTTTGTATTTTACTATATTTTCAGCTGAAATTCTCATTACCACAATGCGTCCAGGTGTGTCTAAATGCATGTTGTTCTAATTTAAACAGAAAAAATAAAAAATAAAATTCTAAAAAAAATTATATACTGCTTTTAATAGATGTTTTCAAATGACAGAAAAAATATTAATGTATAATATATAATAATAATGAAATAATGTCCATGACTGATGTTCTCATCCTCTGCAACATTTTTTAAGGACTCTTTACACACACACACACACACACACAAAAATTTAAAAAAAAATGTAAAAAGATTTTGAATTAAGCAACACATGTGCTAGAACCTCAAAGATGGCTACCAAGTAGGCAGATCTCTTTATATTTATCCAGTTAAAAGTTAAAAATTCTCTTATCGGACCATGTACACAACATTTTGATTATCATTACCGTAACAGGAAATTTTCATCATTTAGAAAAACTTTAAATTAACAATTTTCTGTGAAATTTTCTCTGAATTTAATAAAATCTGCTAAGGTACCTCATCCTCCGCAACACCATTCTCACTTACTGCAACAATTTAAGGCCAGTTGCGGAAAAAAGAACTTCTGTTTCGGTAATGAGAATTTGATCATACAGGCTATTTTTAACTATATATTATGAGATATTAAGTTAAATAATGTTTACTGACTGTTGGAAAACTTTTGCAAAGGCTAGGGTGACCAATTTCAGAGAAAAGGTTTACAAAAAAAGTCTACACAAATGTGGATGTTCACACACATGCTGGCACATCTGTCAACTGTCATGACTTTCCACAGGCATAATTATTTTGTATACTAAGCTCATATTTTCTATCCCTTAACCTCTAAACACAACTCTCACAGAACACTTTTGGCCATTTTATATTTTAATAAAACATTGTATGAATATTTTTAAACTATACCTCATTCTTAATATACGTATTATCATTACCGAAATCAGCAACCTCATTTCCATAACCTATAACATTACCGCAACAAGTGTTTATTTAATATTTTTTTAATAGATGGAAAAATAGTAGTTTGTTTTTAAAGGTATGTGCAGAATATATACAATATGTTCTTTCAGGTTTTCCACATCATTTTGAAAATATGTCAGGTTTCATTGAAATATATATTAAAAAAGGTTGTAAATTGTGGAAGGTATTGCAGTAATGAGGTCCTTTTGAGGTCCAGAGAGGTACTAAAGTAATTGTTAAAACCACTGACGTGACTGCAGTGGTTCAACCTTAATATTATGAAGTGACGAGAACTTTGTGTGCAAAAAAAAAAATAAAAAAATGACGACTTTATTCAACAAATACTGCTACGCTATTTTTGTTACAGAGCTTTAGTGTTTATGTCTGAATGTGGGCTCATTATTGGCTGGCTCCCGCGTCAGCATCACACACATGCGTCATGCTGCTCACGTGACCAGAGCCGGCCAATACTGAGCCGCCGTAAATGTAAACACTGAAGCTCTGCAATGAAAATATTGTAGCAGTATGACAGGGGACAGACTCATTTATTGAATAAAGTCACGTTATAATATTAAGGTTGAACCACTGCAGTCATGTCGATGGTTTTAATGATGTCTTTAGTACCTTTCTGGACCTCAAAAGTTGCAATGTCATTGCTGCCTATGTGTGGATCAGATACCCTTGGATTTCATCAAAAATATCTAAATTTGTGTTCTGAAGATGAACAAAGGTCTTATGGGTTTGGGACGACATGAGGGTGAGTACTTAATGACAGAAATTTCATTTTTGGGTGAACTAACCCTTTTTAGAAGAAAGCGTAACGCCTCTCGCAGTTCAAAATGCTTGCGCTACGTCCTACGCCTTCTAATCTAAATTACCACAGTTAGTTTTAAATTAATCTTGTTTGTTTTAGTTCAGAACTTAATAGTCCATGTGTTAGTAATCTGTGTATCAGAAACCAATTTGTAAGACCCCTGTCTTAATTTAAACCCTGTCCGGGAAACCGCCTCTATATTGAAGTAACATTGTTGATGAAGGTGTACTATAACAATAAACTTGCAATAAAGCAATATACTTTATACAGACCTGCAGTGATGTCCTTCATGTCTGATCTCTCCTGACTGAGCACCTGCTCCAGATCTCTGATTTGACTTTTCAAGTCATCTCTCACCGCTGTAGCCTGATGAGCTACACTGCTCCTCAGGGCTGACAAGGTTTGTAGAGACGTTACTTTCTTAATGTTTTATTTGAATTGAACATCAACAAACAGAACAAATTTGAGAACAGTCCATTTTAAAAACTGTATTTGGCTTACCAAGATGTTCTTTTAAAACAGCCACGTCTAAGACAGTTCTCCGGTACTTCTCTGAAAGTCCATCATCTGAGAAAAAAAGGAAATACATGGTATCAAATACATCTTACGTCTTTATTGTAATAATTATATTATTTTGTGTTTATAAAGGCCAAAAACACCTTTTCTGGAGTGCTCTTTTTGGGCTTTTCCTTTTTGCTGTTTCCTTTCCCTTTCTTCTTTGGTGGCATGGTGTACAGATTCTAGGTCTGCATCTATCGAGCAGAAGGAAAAGTTTCATTGTGTCTTTATTGTGTATACAGAGCCGCCTGGCAGCGTGGGCGTGACCAGAGAGAGATGTTAGCCAATCACCTCTCCAGAATGCCAATTACAGTTGTTCTTTGTAACCGCATTGCACCACGCCGCCAGCTGGTTGCCTGGAGCTAAGCGCGTCGTTTTGTTTTATGGACAATAAAGTAATTTAGGTATTTATGAATTGCTTAATTTTTTTTAAAGATAATCTCCTTATTTCGTTTGAAATATAGGACGTGGAGCTCTCTTTCACAAGCGTGTTTACTTTTCATTCAATTCAGTTTTTAATGGTGGATATTTGTAAAACGAATGTGAACTGAAATGATGAGAGAAGATCAACGAACGAACTTAAGAAAATAAAGTAGCCTAGTTCACCTAAAAAATGACTGCATAATTAATCTCTTTAACCCAGAGGGTGGCGAAAGTACAATACAAGCGCTTCTACTGCAAATGCTTAGCTCATGAATATTAACTACGTCACCTTTACGTTGCTTGGTAACCTTCTTAGTTCTCTAGTTACATGACCTAATTAATATTTATAAGTCACGCTTTTCACCATAGTAGGATTCGTACATTCGCATAAGGAGCAAGAACGGAGGCGGAGAAAATTTGAGACATGAAAGAGGGCGAGGTCTTACAGACGGAAAAGGAAGAGCAATCATACGGGAGGGGGAGGTAGAAGGCGGTGTTTATTTCCTTAATATGTTTATTATTATTATTATTACTATTTATTTCTATTTCAATAAGATATTTTTTCGCGATCCAGTATTGCATTTTCATTTGGAGAAAGACGATCTGTGCTGCGTTTATAATAAACGTAAAAGCCTCCCCTTCATAGGTTTTGCTTGCAGGGCTCTTGTCTTGCTTAGCCTGAACTTCCCGTTGCAAAAGTAGTGATAGGAAGTACGATACATTCCAGCGAGTCGGTTCTTTCGAACACCTCCCCTCAAAGAACCGATTCAGCTATTTTTTGCGAGTCACTTCTGTCACGTTGTCCCCCACACCACGGTGTTGAATATTGCATGCTTGGGGGAAAAAATCTAAAAAAATTAACAATTATTTGCCAGTTTAATGTATAGGCCTATATGTTGAAAAGTGTTATACTGTATTTTAACATGTAAGTAATCGTTGTCATGTTTATTGGTTTATAATTTGACTGCCAATAAAAAAAACAATAAATTCATGATTAGCTGTATTTATTGCTTTTACATTCTAACGGTGTTTGTTAGGCCTGTAAATTCATGTTTGTGTTTTTGTAGACATGATACCGCTCATAAAAACAGTAATTAGAACCTGAATCTCAGACTGTTTCAGTCCGACCTGTTTCGTGAACTGATTCAACTGATTGAACAGATCCGACTCAAATGAACGATTCGATTACGAATCGGACATCGCACTGCAGAAGCGCACAGATAGAGAAAGAGAGCTGCAGGAAAAGGGAACATCACGCACGGGGTGTCGTTGTGAAAGCAGTTGTTCCTCCACGTCCAGACATCCATCAAAACTTATTTTTACGCGTTACTTTTAACGGGATTCGTCGCACTACCCGAGCGTATTAAATACCGCGTGAAACGGTGGTTTCCTGCTAGGGGGATTTAATGGGAGTCTTGCATCGATAAAGCGCTTCTCCCCCCCTTGACGGACCTTCGCTCGAACCGAACCGGACTCGGGCGCTGTCCTCACCGGGGGGTATCCGATCTCAGTTATATTTTAACTGCGAAAACAACACTCCCGAGTCCGAATATGGCAGGAAATCTGAAGAAAGGTGGGGGGCTTATTGGCATGATGAAGGACGCTTTTCAGCCTCACCATCACCTCCACCACTCCCATCACCAGCCCGGGGCCGTGGACAAAAAGACAGTGGAGAAATGCTGGAAATTCATGGATAAGGTGGGTGGCTATCAAGCAAAAACACAAAAGATAGATACCAGAGACAGACGTTGTCGCTAACAGCCTCGGTCTCTTGTTAGCTTAGCCGGATGGCCTGCGCCGAGGAGTCCTAATGCAATATGGCAGGGCAGCTCTGCTAAGGCAATTAGCTGAATGGTTTGCAGGCTAATAAATTATATTCAGCCGGCCAAATACTTTGGGAATATCCAGTTTTAGAGAGTAGGTCATTCGCGGTACCCGTCCACCCCAGCTTGCCTAGCAGGACTTCTGAATATGGTCCAGGGTCCTGTGCTAGTCGTCCTAGCTTAATAGCTTGTGGTATTACTTAATTGGTAAATATTGCTTATATTGTGAAAAGACTAGGAATGGTTTGGACATATCTGATTCCTCGTGGATACCCACATGAACGGCGTGTAAAACACAAAAGTTGGTTAAGCAACTAATATCTGACGTTCCTAGTCTTGTTGTTGGTCAGTCAGTCAGTTGGTTAAATTATCTTAACTTTGTGTAGACGTGGATAGTGGACAGTTGATGGATAGATCTGTCCTCAACACTACTTCTCTTGTTCCTGTTTCTTTGTAGGGTGTTTTTTTTTTTTTTTTTTGATAAACAGGAAGCGTTATATAAACTTTTTCTTATTTTAAGTACTTTCAATCTGTTTTAAGTGTAATCTAGACCATTGTGTTCTATTCTGGAGCATTTCTACCTTAATTCATAGTCTACTTAATGACTTTAGACATTTAAGTATCCAGCCATGTTAAAAACTAGTTGTTTTTGTGTTTAATGGAGATCTATCCAAGCAGAGATGGTCTTCTGACCAGGTATAGATGTAGCTGTTTGGCACACTGTCCTTATTTCATACCTGATTAACCCTATAAAACCTACGGTATCATATTTGATACATGAATTTCTAAAGCCTCTAAGTTATCAACATGATCAAAACTTTGTATCCAATCTACTTCATGCCTTCTGCCCTCTGATTGATAGTTCACTTTTTTTGCAAATAAGACCTTTTAGTATAATTGTAAAAATGTCTACCTTTAGGTCATGGTACACGTATTTTTGTAATTTTTATGATGTAAACGTAGTAATATCTTTTATATTGTTGGTAATATATAACCAAGATGTACCTTTACTGGATTAAAACTTCGGTTTACTTGTTTGAATCATGTTAAAATAGAAGTATCAAATATGATTGTATTGAATGTTTTGCCCCCCGCAATGAAAATCAAAGACCTTTGATCATAAAACTACGCATTTAAATACCATTTATATCTATAGAGTGATAACTGTTATTTACATGCATTTCATGTATGTAGGCTTTTTATAAAAATAAAAATAAAAGCCATTGCCTTGCATTACAGTGCTTCAGAATTTCATTTGGCCATGACATCTGCATTAAATTGCATATTTCCTCAGTTTGGGCCTCTGAATAAAATTGAGGTGTTTTTCCTCCTCAAGTATGAGCGCCATATTCTTACTATATGAGCCGTAAAATTCTGATGTATCAAATATGATTCAAAACAAAACACGTTTTTAAAATTAGTTCGTTTTTATATTTTGTATAAAGGTTCAATAAACTTCCATTTAAAAAATATATATTTTTCATATGTCAGGCTCAACTGACAGGGAGTTTTACCAACTTGTCTAGTAAAATAGTAAAAATAAAAATAAAAACATTTTTAAAACTGTTAAATGAACATCTGGTTTTCTTTTGTTGAATTTGCTGCCTCACAATACAAAAGTTAAAGCTGCAGTTCATGGAAAAAAGTTGTGGTTACTGACCTCACACTTCCTGTGATGTTCACACTGATACATGAGCAAAACAGTGCATCTTTCACAGGGGACTCGTTTTTAACTTATCCTGTTAAAATGGGAAACCACTTAGATCCTAAAGATGGCAGTTTAGCAAGTTTTGAGATGTATGTTACAAATGAAAACTATTATATTATTACTGAGAAGAGAGACAGTTCATTCTTTTTGACTGAGAACTTTGCAACTTCCTATTTGCTCAGTTTCGCACTGGGTAGTTTGGTTAGTGCACGCATCACATTGTCTTCATAAGCAAATCTCCTCATTTTGTCAATTGTAACGTGGTAAATTTCCTCTTTATGTTAACTCGTTCCTAGTCTGATATTATAAAACCCTTGTGAAAAATGTTTAGTATGAATGTCAGGATCAGTGATTCAGGATTCTTGTCAAGAGAAGTTCCACTTGCAAAACAGGCTTCTCTGAAATAAATGTTTCAGGTCTATCCTGACTTAGCTATTTATTATCCAAAATAAACTTTCATATTATACGTTGTTCTCTCAATACCCTGTGAATATTCAACCTCTTGAACCACAAGAACCCAATGGATGTTCTTCCCAGTTTGACCTTTATAATATGCAAAAACTTGGCATAGTCAGATAAGAATAAACATTAATGAATTTCTGTATTTTGAGTTGTTTACAAACACAAATTATCTAAGCATTTCCTCATAGAGTTTAGTTCTAAATAAACCACAGGCCAATGAAGAGCATGTTATTTGTAGTTGTTGATGGTAGGATGTGCATAGTAGGATGTGATTGGTTATGATACAAAGAATGCAAATTTAACACCATAAATGGAACTGTTGCATAATTATATTGGTGCATATTTAATTATTTCTATTATAATTGACTTCCTGGTGTTGTTTCTCATGCTTAAGCAGATGTTTCTACACACTTTTGGACTATTTTTCTTAATTTAGATTATCACTGGATGCCGTAATGAACGCACGTCTGCACGACGTGAACACGTAGACATATGCGTGTTTGCTGATAATTCTCGGGACGTCCTGTCGCCACAGTCTTATCTCTTGGCTGTCAGGGCTAGGGGTGCATGAGAGCCAGAAGCTTTCGGAGCACAAGTCAGACTGGATGGTGACCCCCCCCCGTGATGTCATCAGTTCTCCCCACCCCCCAATCACAGCTGGTCCTGTGCTGAAGACAAAATAGATAAGAGCGGCTGCAAGCCCTCGGAGCAGCTGCATGCAGCGCCAGCCTCTTATTGCTGGAACGTGCGCTCGCGGCACAGCTCTTCTCGAACTGCTGGGGTGGTGACATTTGAGCAGTTTCCCGTTTCCTCAAATTTCCCACCCACGTCTTAATCAATAGTTCAGAAGGCGATGATGCGTGGCTTTAGTCTGGACAGTGGAGAGCCACTATGCCTGAATTAAAGCAAAGGCTATTGGACCATCATTCTAACCATTAAGTTGTTTCGCTAATGAAGTGGTTTGAGGGCAAGCACTTAATCATGATGATTTATTGTCTAGAATGGATGTTTTTTTCTTGGAAGATTTCAGTAGCTTTGTGGCCTCCAGTAGGGTTGGGTGGAATGGCTATATGTGGCAAGTAAAGATTTTGCTATACATGATTTTGATTATAACATGTGAAATGCACTACTGTTCACAACTTTGGGGTCAGTACAGTTTTTTTTTATTCAGCAAGGAGGCATTAAATCGCTCAAAAATGACAGTAAAGTGACAGTAAAGACATTTTTCATGTTACAAAAGATTTTTGTTCCAATTAAATGCTGTTCAGTTGAATTTTCTATTCATCAAAAAATCCAGGACAAATGTATTACATTTTCCACAAAAATCAACAGAAATAGGCTTTAAACATTACAACATGGGCTTTTAATAAATGTTATTTAATATATTAATTTCCCATTTTTAGTTGCCAGCAATAAAAAAAAAAAAAACCTAATATATATATATATATATATATATATATATATATATATTTTTTTTTTACATTTACAGCTGGTGACTGGGAATGAAGTGTAAACTTTGCAGCTACAGAGGTTTAATGTTTGAGATTACGATTGGGTGGAATAACCAAAATCATCATCACAGCTTTTTACCAAATGTAAATTGAGATGACGGTGTAGTGCTGTAGATTGTAGAACTGTGTCTTTTGTGCAAACACAGTTGTCATCATATGTAGTTCACAAAAAATCTTCTCTGTGGAATGTTCTTGCTGTGTGACCTGACAAGTTTTGTAAGCGCTATACATATAAAAGTAAATTAAATTGGATCTGCGTTTTTGCAGTGTAAATGTTTTGTACAAAAATGTTTTTGAGTTTGAGCAAATAAGATTCATTCTGTCTCAATCTTTTGTGTACAATACTGTACAAAAGTTTAGAAAGAAATGAATACTTTTATTCTGCAAGAATGCATTAACATGTCAACGTAAAAAATATATATAAAATAATTAATCTTTCTTGAACAGCAAATTAGCATATTAGAATGATTTCTGAAGGATCATGTGACACTAAAGACTTGAGTAACGATGCTGAAAATTCAGCTTTGCCTCACAGGAATAAATTACATATTAAAACATTAAAATGTAGTAATATTTCACAATGTTAAAATTGTTTTTACTGTTTTTTGTTTTTGTTTTTTAGATAAAAAATGCAGCGTTGTTGAACATAAAACAAAGAGACTTCTTTTAAAAGCATGTAAAAATATTATCAACCCCAAACTTTTAAAAAGTACAGTATAGTTTCTCTTTCGCCACTTTCCTTGTATTTAGAGTAGCTGTTGTGTATTTTAAATTAATTTCAGTGGACTGATGTAATACAAAACTGCAGCGACTTCAGGGCAATTTTCAATTTATAAGCCATTTACATTACTTACATTATTGTTTATGTCATGGTAGCAACCCGCCATTTTCACTGGATTCTCTTTTGCTGCTCAGCTGCTTTTTGAAAAGATGCCAAATTCAACATTGTCTGATTTTCTCTGCTCTGCTGCAGGTGGTACGGTTATGCCAGAACCCCAAGCTGGCCTTGAAGAACAGTCCTCCGTACATCCTGGACCTGTTGCCAGACACTTACCAGCATCTTCGCACTATCCTTTCCCGCTATGAAGGCAAGATGGAAACGCTGGGCGACAACGAGTATTTTCGCGTTTTCATGGAAAACTTGACCAAGAAGACCAAACAGACCATAAGCCTGTTCAAAGACGGCAAAGAGCGAATGTTCGAGGAGAACTCTCAACCCAGGTGAGTTTCTGTAGACACCATCTCTAGTTACAGCATTTCAGGTGACCAAATTTAAAATGTTCAAAAAGATGTGTTCGTTCCGGTCTGTAGTGACCAAATAAAGAATTAACATTTTCCATTTGTCAAAGGTGTTGGGTTAGGTGTGAAAGCAGACATCAAAAGCCTCAAGTACCCTCTGTGCAGACGTTTCCTGAGCTAGTTCATGTTTTTTGGAATGTTCTGCAACTTAATTCGGTGTGGGAGGCCAAAAGCAGAAGCAGTGAAACATGGTTGTTGGTTCATGAATCATGTGAAACCGGTTCCTTGAAAAAAATTTGAGTAGAAGTTACATTGAGTTAAGCTGAAGTTCAAGTCGTATATCAAAGATGCAAATGAAGTCGATCATGTAAGCGCCTACAGATCAGCTAGTGGACTGAGATCATATCGGGCCTGTGGTTCTTCTGCTTCTCCTGGAAACGCTTGACTCGTGTGTGTGCGGACAGAGGAGGAATGTGTAATGCAAATAGGACCAGTCACAAGAGGAAGAGCTTAACTGACCTTGCCCAGACCTTACGAGTAACACATCGGTTTTAGGGTTTCCAAATGCAGCCTTCATTAAACCCACAAATCATTTGTAATTCATCTTGATATTCTTGTTTGTAAGTTGTGTAAAAGCACTGAAGACTGTTTTTTCATTTTCATAGTACAGCCTTCCAGCCCATATATGCCGTTTGTCAGTTCTGTCAAAACAGAAATGCAGTATACGATTTTTTCATACATTAAAATGATGTTTATCTGCTCAGTTATAAGTCGTTGAACCCAATGTGATGCGTGTCTTATATTTGGCTTAAGTTTGATCTAGAATGACCCTACAGTATGATTTAAAAGTGGATGCTTTATTTAGTGAGTCGAAGTCCTATACATTCTCATAAGTCTCAAACATTTCCCTCAGGAACTGCAGCTGTTTAGTTGTTTGTAAACATCTTATTACATACATACTTAATTTCCATCATTCTTATAATCACATTTCCTGTAGATCAGCGGCTTCTCATACCATAGGCCAGTCATCGTGCTAACTGTCATTCCGTATTGTTCATACTATTTCACTTCTCTGAAAACTAGAAGAGAATTGGCAATCTAAACATTTAGAGGTTTGGGACCTTAAGGGCTTTTATGCAAAATCTTTTTGCATGACGAGGGCCTCTTTTTGAGCCGCTTTGGTGGCAAATTCTCTTAGCTGAAGCTTTTCCGTGTCGTTAGATGCTGGAAAGCTTTACGTAGTGTGGCTGAGTGGGCGAAGTGTCCGTATTGAGTGAGAAGAATTTAATGATTAACTTTGAACCAAGCAGACACTGCTCTTCCTGTTAACACTCTCACTTCCTGTTTCTCCTGTGCCCCCAACAGCATGCACTGCTGAGGCTAGCTAAAACCTGCCACTTCTTACACTGACTGACTGTGACAATTCAAGCTTTATAGGATCACTTTCAGCACATATTTGTAGTTAGTAGTACTGAAGACTGTCATAGATCTCTTACATTCAGATTCATGCGCTCCATATCCTACACAAAAGAACTGCTCTCTACCTCTAGTGCTTGCTTGCGTTGGGTTGATAGCAAAATTTTGACTTCAGCCACTGGAACCTTGATATCGGTCCTGAATTGATACCTTGATGCAAACAGTAGGTTTGCATATCATAAAACCGAAACATGAAAATCAATAATTGACACATACTTGAAGTCTTGTACATGCAGATAAAGCCTTTAATTCATAATTAATCAGGGTCATACAATTAAAGATATCTTATTATTTGCATATGAATGCAAATGATCTTCACAATGAGTGTCTTGGCTGCCTTAAAGGGTTAGTTCACCCAAAAATGAAAATTATCCCATAATTTACTCACCCTCAAGCCATCCTAGGTGTATATGTCTATCTTCTTTCAGCCAAACACAATTAGAGCTATATTAAAAAATATCCTGACTCTTCCAAGCTTTATAATGGGAGTGACTAGTACCTTCGATTTTGAAGCCCAAAAAAGCAGTCCGGGGGGCCTTCTGAAGCAAAGCGGTGTTTTTGTAAGAGAAATTTTACACTATAATCACTGGCTTCCAGTAACAGTCCAGTTTTGGTGGAAAAGTGACCTCCCCGATGTATTTAGTACTCTGTATGTAATCAGTACTTGCGCCTGACTCGACGTTTTCAGCACTTGTGCGCTGTTTTCTGTGGATGATCAGACTTACGAAAGTCCCATAATTTTGCAAATGGAACAGCAGCATACTTGATGACGTCACTCACCTCGCCTTCACTGTAAAGTAACAATAAAATGATATATATAATCTAAGCCTCTTTTTGTTTTCATTTTAAAAATACTATATTATCATATTATTAGCCACAAAAATGTGTTTCAGGCAATACATGCATGCTTGATCTTCACTGTATGTATTATAACAAAACAAAATATAAAATGCATCACTGCCTCTCTCCATTTTCAATTTAAAAGTATGGAACATGTCGTTCAGGCAACGTGCATATACTCTGATTATCTTCCTATAATAAAATGAAAAAACATAAAACACAACCCCTCAGACAGCTCTTTGTGTGCACACGAAAACAGCTCACGATTACTGAATTGAGTTCTCTTTCGCGTTGTCTTGTGCTTGAACGGGAAAAAAATACACACAACAAAAGCATATCAAAATGCTTTGGCGAGTATTCACACAAACACTGACGGTTATGTCTTAAGTAAACATAAACAGATGAGAAAGAAAACGCATGTGTAACAGTAAATTTGATCCGTGCATTAGGTCTTAAATTGACAGCAGCCTATAATAACTGCCACCGTCTGTGACATGTAGTTTGTTAATCAAACAACAAAAGATGAAGAGAAAATTACTCACTGCTCTTGGCTGAGCAACCTTTGTAACTTTAAGATTAAATGTATATTAATATACACACAACTCCTGAACCTGCTGATTCCTATTGAAATTGGAAAAATTTTGCTTAGCAATACTAAATGTTAACAACTTTTATTCCTCCTTTTATATATGAGGTAGTAGGGGTGGGCAATGTACCGGTTGACACGGTAAACCGTTAGAAATTTGTAAACCAGTAGAGATATTGAACTATCGTCTCAGTGCTGCTAGACACTCACAGTGCTGAATGTCTGTTCCAGCATTTGGTGCCAGAGTTCCCAGTCTAACTGTTGTACTGATGTTTTATGCAGATGCTAGGGTGTACTGTCTGGAGCTGTTAGTGAAATATTTACAGTGAATAATTTCTCAATGTATTTTCACGCAGTTGACTGTTTCGGCATGCTGTTGATTCTTTTATCACACATTTATCTGCCATTGTAGGGTTTCCTTATGAAGAAATGCATAGTGCTCTGATATCCATCTCTGTGAAATTGCATGTGCTCTCAATTTAGGTAGCCTGGGGTTAGGTGTGTGCCATACAGCTGTTGTCAATTAAGCCAACTAATTTTGAATAGACTTTCTGACAGATGTTGTATCCTGAATTATTGTAGTTGTATTATCTAATAGTTCAGATTGCTAAATTTGGACCATGCATGACTTTCCGTACTCATATTTCCCTCTCTGGTTAGTTTGGTTATCTTTTCATCTTATCTGCATGTTATAGGTCTGCATGAAAGGGCCATTTATAGCAACAGGGAAATTCACAGCAGATAGGTGAAGTCAAATGCATGTGAATCAGCTGGGTTTATCATAGTAAGGTGTTATACAGTTGTGTGGTTTATATATTAAATAAAGCTAAAAGTAGACTTCAATAGAAGAAATTTAAGCATCAAGATTATAAATGATCGAAACACGTGCATGTCTGCAGCAGACTTTACTTTGCAAATTTATTACAGTTGAAATAAGTAAATAAACAATCATTTCCTGTTTTTCATAGTACATGCAACAAATAATTTCTTTCTTTCTTTCTTAAAAAACAAAAAACAAACTAAAATTCCACTAAAACTAATCAAAATCACAGATGATGATAGCCATCAATTCAGTCTTACACCATGTCTACACTGGATGCGAGCGGCACGACGCAACGCGTCACAAGACAATAGAACCCATTATAATTAGTGATATGGTCTACACTGGATGCGGTGTGGCGCAACAAATTCCCGACAGTAAACGGATTCCCCCTTCTATTTTTGACGTAGTCCAAGTGCTTTGCAATGGTCGGCTTGTCGTGTTCAGTGTAGACAGCTTTTAGCTGTTGCGGCACAGCACGATGCGACAGGATAGGTCGCTTTTGGTGTAGACGGTGTTACAGAAAGTTGTCTCATGCATATATATATATATATATATATATATATATATTATATATTACTGCACATTCAGATGTGTGATTCAACTGGCATCTCCTATTTTGTTGCTTGCATCCACTGCAATCATATTAGAGGCTTGTTTTTTCACAAGTCTAAAAAACAATTCACAACACTAAACTTCTAGCCAATGATCTGTTAACCCATGTTTTGTGGTTTAGCAGCACTGTTAAATTTAGTACCTCCTACTCTTATCAAAAAAAAAAAAGTGATGCTCAAATGATCAAACAAGCAGTTTTGTAGAAGCAGATGTGTTTGATAGCAAAAGTCCTTTGACAAAGCCTTGTAGAAAGTGTAGTGCCAGAGTATTACAGTTTTTCTCAAATGTTAACGCACAATTCATAAAACAATTCACCATTTTCTCTTGATATCAGGCAACCCCAGTTATGTTCCTCTGTGGGCCAGATTAAACTTTGTTCTAGCCTATATGTTATATTCTGTTTATTAGCACATTTTCACTCCATTTAAATGCTGTTGTATTCAAATTAAGCAGGGTCCACTGCAGAAGCATTTTTTCAGCAAGATTACAGAAGCAGCTGTATGTGACGTCATATCGATGTATCGAAGGCAGCCCTAATTGACAGTGACAGTATATTTACAGTACTACAGCAGTTCCTTGGTCATCTGACAAAAGACTGTAGGTAGTCGCCTAAGAAAAAAATACAGTACATGTAAGTAGTACTTGGTTTGCAAATCACTTTGACAATTATGCATTTAAGGGTGTAGAACGTGGTATAAAGTAGTATAAAAACCTGTAGATGATCCTGTAGGCCAGGTTCTGTCATGGTCATTCCATACACGAACATTATCAACTAGAGTGCTTCATATTTCATCAGGAACAAATGTTTTTAGAGACCCTTTATTTTTCCCTCTTACTCTTCCTCTTTCTCTTTCTCCCAACTTTTTCAGTTCTCCCACCAGCTTTGGATGCATTTTCCAAAGCACATAATCACCTGTGGCCCTATTTATATTATCCTGAGATTCTTATTAGTGTGTCATCAGTTTTGCTACATAATGTTTACGCATGGATAAATCTGTTTTTGAGTTTACATCGTGGAGTTAATTATATTCTGTACTCATGTCTTCTGAATGAGAACATCATTAGGGCATTTTTGTGTAAAGCTATTCAGAAAACATTCAGAACTGAATGAATGGTTGGGAAATTGGGCCAAATGAATCAGTTTGAGGAAAAACTGTAATCGTTCATTGTTTAGTGAGTTATAGTGTTCTCAAGGGATTGCAGGATCCAAGTAAGCCTGAAATGAATGAAGCTGAGCAGCCAGTGATTCAGTGTCCTGTATAAAGTGGTAAATGCGTCTAAACTTCCGTCAAAAGGATGGTTTTGTCTGTTTTTTTATGAGTTTGTGCACACAGGGAGTGCTTCTGATGGAAACACTATTAACACGTCCGAGGATTGTATTGCAGCTCGAGTTACTACGTCCTGCATCTCACTCGACACAGTGTCAAGCCGAGCCCAGCTAAGCACGGTTGAGAGCCGCACTCAAGCAGTGGGACATTGTATTTATTTATGGCCTACTGAACACACTGGCAGAACTGAACACTAACTGATGATGCAGCTCTCATGCTATGTTATTCTCCACTTCTGAAGATGTAGTACACAACAGACACGCTTTCCCATCTCTTTCGCTTTCAAAGTCACCGTTCTCCTGTTTCCTAGTCAAGGGTTATGTTGAACTGGCATTCAATCTGTTCTTTAGATCTTCCTCTGAAACACTGCTCTTTAAAGTGATAGTTCACCTGAAAATGACAGTTCTGTCATCATTTCTCACCTTCATATCATTCCATACCCCCACTCACAAAGGATCGCCTTGCAAGTGCTTCCGCCAGACCGCCTTCCGTATTCTTCAAAAAGCTTATGCTGTATGTCCTACGCAGCGCCAGTTCCGTTTGTTCCGTAAGTAGTATAGGGAAGTGTAGGACCTACAGCGTAAGCTTTTTGAAGAATACGTAAGTGCGGTCTGGCGGAAGCACTTGCAAAGGCGATCATTTTTTTTAATATAAAAAATATATATATTTTTATTTTTATTTTTTTAATGACCGATCATTTCACTAGATAAGACCCTTATTCATCGTGTGGTATCGTTTAAAGCCCTTTGAAGCTGCACTGAAACTGTAATTTTGACCTTCAACCGTTTGGGGCCAATTGCAGTCCACTATAAGGAGAACAATCCTGGAATGTTTTCATCAAAAACCTTAATTTCTTTTCGGACATGGACATCTTGGATGACATGGGAAATTTTAATTTGAAAGTGGACTAATCCTTAAGCAGCACAACTGTTATTAATAAGAAATGTTTCTTGAGCAGCAAATCAGCATATTAGAATGCTTTCTGAAGGATCATGTGACACTGAAGACTGGAGTAATGATGCTGAAAATTCAGCTTTGCCATCACAGGAATAAATTGTTTTTTAAAATGTATATTCAAGTAGAAAAGTTATTTTAAATTATAATATTATAATATTTCACTCAAATAAATATTCTGCTTCATTTGACTAGCTTCTACCAAATGAAAAGTAATTTAATTTACGAATAAATTAGATGAGGATCTGTTTCTCCTACCTTTTTTAGCATATTTATTTTGCTATCTCAGCTATACGTGATTATATGGTTAGTTGATTTTATTTGCATTGCTGATATTATTTGCATTTTCAGAACAGACCACTGACCGAGGACAACTTCTCTAGAATCATCTCAGATGACACAATGGATTAGAATAGACCTCGTCAGATGACTGAACAAAATTTGTTTGTGAGTGCATCCGAGCACCATGTTCGTGTATTTTTTTTGAAGGGGTATGTGTGTCTGTGTGTGTTTGCTTGGGTGTATGACTGCTGTCACCACCACTTCCTGACAGAGATCCGGTGTGAAGCCAGTTCTGGACAGTTAAATTTGTCAAGGGGTGGCTGCGTTGACAGGAAAACACAGAATCCATGTTATCTTTGAGTATCCTCATGAACACGGTGTTTAGACATAAATAGTGTCCAGTGGCAGAGAAAGTCCCTACTTTAGACACCCTTGAGTCTGATATTTGGGGAAATGTTAAAAGTTTTAGGGAAGTTGGCTGTTGAAATGTGCATTAGTTGAGCAATTGAAATAGTGTAATCTAGTGCAAACTGGCTTGTGTGTGTGTGTGGACAAATGAAGGCAGGCGCTAAAGGGAGACTGTAGGTGTGACTCTTCTGAACTGTAGACTCTTTGATAATCAGCCGTGGGCATGAGCAAACCGCTCTCGCTTTCTCCAGTTGGCTTGGCTGTTTTATCACGGAAAACAGGAAACAGGAAGGGAGCAGCCAGCTGCAGGTCAAAGGTCAGGCCAAAAGAGGAGGGAAGCTGACAAAAGCACAGTATCTAGGCAGGGCTTGGCCTACAGCAACAGCAAGGAGAGGCTGGCCAACCGAGAAATTGGGGAGGAGGAGGGGTCAGATGGATTGTTTTAATGCAGGCAGTCATGAAACAGCAATAATGAAGCACTCTGTCCGGCACGATGGCTGTGCCTGAATTCCTATACTGCATTGATTCCCAAACTGGGGGACGTGAGGTGATGGAGGAGGCACGCAAACAAAATGCCTTTCAATTAATTCTACCCCACCTTAAAATTACATTAAAACCGTGTGTATTTCTAACAGGCAAAATGCTGTAAATGGTCGAAAATGCATATTATCTAATCAAATGACCTCATCTTTTGCGGTCAAAACTGACATCCACAAAAGCTCTTTGCATATATGATATGATATGCTAAGCCAGCAGACTCTGCATGCAACCTATCACACTACATTACGTCCATTCTCAATAATATACCTTTGTAAAAGTGGGGATTTAGCGCCTACTAGCATGAAGAACAAATATAGATAGACTGTGCATAGACTCAAATCCTGTTCGATACCAAAACATGAATTCTTGTTTTTAATGTTGATATTATAATATTATACAGGCAAGAGTGCAATTTTTCCAGTTCGACAAACAAAATGGTAATATTAAGTGATGTATATTTCAAACACAGTATTTTGAAATAATAGTTCCAACAAAAGCCACAGCAGAACTGCAACCCACAGCGGTGTTTCATGAGCAAATCTGTCAAGTGCGTCCGACTGCGTCACACAGAACTACAAACCACATCCCTACTAATTACACACGCAACCTCAAGTTACGACCCCTACAATGCTATTCAGTCTTAAGAGTCTTAAGAGCTGCTCTTCTACTTTACTTTCCTCGCTTTTTAAGCTTCACTATCGCCACCTAGTGATAAGGCATACAGATCGAATAACAAATCACCAGATGCTGTAGTCATCCTGTTTTATCAGTTATCAAGTATTTTAATTATGAAACTCTACAGTAAATTTTATTTTTATGAAAGGGGTAGATTTAGGGTAAGGGTAAGTTTTAGGTGTGAGGGGTAGGTTACCACAAAATGTATGATAATTTTTGGCCCTTCCTGACACATGGACTAATCGCTAGACCACAGTTCAGAAAGATTGAACTGATTTTGGTCACATTACTGGCCCCAAAACCGACTGTCATTGAGATCTCGTAAACAAATAAAACTGGCGGTCATTGAGATATCCTAACCGATTAAAACCGATAATCATTGAAATCTCGTAACCCAGCAAAACCAACTGTCATTGAGATCTCGTAACCGATAAAACGATCGACATTGAAATTTCGTAACACAGCAAAACCAACCGTCATTGAGATCTCGTAAACAAATAAAACCGGTGGTCATTGAGATCCTAACCGATTAACACCGATCGTCATTAAAATCTCGTAACCAAATAAAACCAACCGCCATTGAGATCTCGTAATCCAGCAAAACCGACCATCACTGGGATCTCGTAAACCAAATATAACAGAAAAAACGACCGTCATTGAGATCTCGTCATAATTTTCTTATAACAAAGAAAATTTAACTAGTTCTAAAAAAATTTACTTCATGACGCTGAAGAAAGCAAATAATGAAGGGTGCATAATTAGCATGAACGTATAACACTAGCTACAAGAAGTGGGAAAAACGTGTAGTGTCAGGAAGTGGAAAAAAAATGCTGCTTTACTTGAATTGAGCAGTCCATATTAATCGCAGAAATTAATGCAATAAACCATAAAATAAAAAAGTAGTGTTTTTACCATCATTGCATATTTCTCTATTAATTAGTATTAGTATTAGGACAGTCCCTTAATGGAAAAGGTGTGACTGCAGTCTAAGTGGAAGAGAGGGGATACGCAGGAGGATGTTAAATGCCTCAGGGGGTACGCCACTCTAAAAGGTTTGTAATAGGTGTGCAGTACTGAATCTGGGCATACTAAATCTATCATTCTGACATTATCCATTGATGCTTTTTAACTCAGGTCTTGTTTCATACCACAATTTAACCACATTCATGGTACCCTTTTACCTTAGTCATAATTAATGTAGTGCAAACGAAACTGAGGTTGTGACTGAGATACAGAGGAATACACTTTGTTCAGTGGATTGTAATGTCATTGGGTCATGTCACAATTTTTTTCAATGTGTTTTTGTGCATCAAACCCTCACTGCCTGATTTTTTTTTTTTTTTTTGTATGCCAAATTAAATATGGTGTCTACCCTGGCCTATGGTTCTATTCGCAGTTCACATTTTATTTTATAATCTATATTCAGGGCCTTAGCACCGATGGTGTGAGGACCCTATTGTAATTGCTCAGTCTTATTATTATTATTATTATTATTCTCCGAAATGAATAGCATTTTTTAGGACCTAAACATGCTCAAACTCATGAAACGCGCGTCAGTGGTGAAAATTTACGTCTTATATGGATGAATTAGGGGTGGCAAAATGGATCAATAGTGCCACCTACAAAATTTCAGTTAAGTGCCCTTCGCGCTTCATGTACAGGTATGACATTTGGTAAACCCATGTAACAGCCCAATAACTACAAAAAAAGTTCCTGGGTGCAAAATCTGGCAGTGAGATATTTTGATATTTTGAGTTTGTACTATAACAGACTCCTCCTAGAGATTTTATCAGTTCAACATCATATATGGTCAGTCTAATCTTAAGGCATTAGTGACATTAAATAGCAAAAATCTTTCTTTTAGTGCACTGTGTATTGGAAATGCATGCATATTTGTACACAGGATTTCTCTTTCTAATATGAATTAGCCTGTTCAAAGACATCATTAGGCATTAGAAATGTCATTCATTGTGATTGTTTGTTGGCATGAGGGCTTCATTTATTGTTCTGAAGAGTGACGCCTCTGACTCTGGGATTAACTGAGCTCACAAACACACTCCTCAGTACGACAGCTTTAGTGAGTGATTGAGTGAGCCCTGCTGCATGAGCTTCTGTGCATCTGTGCCCTACTTAGTTTGAATCTCCTACTGAAAGCTTCTCCTCTCCCTCATGGTTTCAAACATGCACGTTTGCAAACATTTTGTTTGGAAGTGCTGGTCTGCAGCCTCACCACACAAATGTCATCACTTAACTTCTCTTATGTGTCCTCGTGGAGAGAGTAAGCATGGCACAGCTGGCTTCCCCAGAAGGCACATTGGCACCCTTTTGCCACAAACAACAACTGTTCCCAGAGCAAGGTCAGAGTCTTAGATTAAGAAGTATGTAAACCCAGGCTATGAGGACAGTGGGATTTCAAAATGTTACAGCAGTGAAGAATGGCAGGAGAGGGTGCCATATTGATTATTGCACAAAATGGCATATACCATGACTAGTTTTTTAATTTTATCTTATTTTATTTTTAACAGCTCCTTTCGGGATACGAAATGTTCACTGGTTGTGCAAATTTGAGAATCTCAACAATGTGTCATCTGAATTTCAGATGACACATTGCTGATATTCGCACATCCTACTCATTTGACGTACTTTTAGTTTACCGTGTAGCAGAAATGAATGCATATTTTTATGCATAATTGATCTATGTTTTATTGTTTTAATAATTATTATTATTGGTGGTGTTGTTCATTATAGCATTCAATTTTGGATATTTCCCATCAGTAAAACATAATCTTTCATTTTATGATTAAATAAAACA
Organism: Elopichthys bambusa; assembly: GCA_037101425.1. NCBI lineage: Eukaryota > Metazoa > Chordata > Actinopteri > Cypriniformes > Xenocyprididae > Elopichthys > Elopichthys bambusa. Next base: position 16,200,928 of record CM074444.1, read on the forward strand.
ATTTAGCGTGAATATCAATGCACTTTGTTTGGGGAACATCGTGACCAGAGGAAGCAGATGAAATGACACATCTTCAGTGGTAATCCAAAAAGCCCTTCACAAAGAGAGCCATTGCTTATGCACACCTTTTTTTGCACAAGCTATTTTTTTTTTCTTTTGCTTGCTGTCATTTCCTGTAGTTTACACTCCTTTTTTTTTTTTTTTTTTTTTTTTTATATATAACCACTTTTCTCACTCTGACTTGCTGTCTTTTTTTCCCCCTCATAGTCCAAGTAAGGAGTGAGTTTTTGGAGGCAGCTGCGGCACTGCCACACTCAGACTCTCTCTTGTGCATGTCAATTCCCTAGGCTGGAGCGCTTGTACAATCCCCCACTGTGCTGCCCTGTAAATCATGGCTTTCTTTCCACTTCCTCCCCCTGCCGTGCAGCACGACCCTCCCTGATCTCGCCTGCCTGCCTTGGGCTCATGTGCCCAGAGTCAGTGGAATCAGAAAAATGCAGCAGGCATTCAGAGCGTCCACCTCAGTCCCTGATATGTGCCTAGCACGCTCCCACACTATGCCCGCTGGTCACAGAAGTACCCAATCACCAGGCCAGAATCCAGAATCTGCTGATTTGGGGGAAATAACCTCTATTATTGCTCTTGATAAGATCCAGATATTAAGATTTACCAAGTTTAATCAAATATCGTGGCCTCTTAATCATTAAATTACAAAGGCTGTTTTATGGTTTATCAAACCTCTCAGTGAAAAGTAACTGTTCTCTTCTATTTCAGACGGAACCTGACGAAATTGTCGCTGATATTCAGTCACATGCTCGCGGAGCTCAAAGCCATCTTTCCCAACGGCCTGTTTCAAGGGGATAACTTCAGAATCACCAAAGCGGATGCCGCAGAGTTCTGGAGAAGATCGTTCGGGGACAAGTGAGAAGCTTAATGTGCTCTTTGTTCTTGTAACAGATTAACACGCCATGTTCAATGGAAAAACAAAGGAAGATGGACTTTGACCATTTTTAGGAAAGCAAAACAGTCTATTTCTGGTAACATAACCTCAATTTCTCTGAATTTCAGGACCATCGTGCCTTGGAAGGTGTTCCGGCAGGCCCTACATGAGTTTCACCCCATCAGCTCGGGCCTAGAGGCCATGGCACTAAAATCCACCATTGACCTCACCTGCAATGACTACATCTCTGTCTTTGAGTTTGACATCTTCACCAGGCTTTTCCAGGTGCGTTGTTCAATCACTTCATCACTTCCTCCAAGCACAAACTAACTCCATTGTTCTTAAGCTTGGTGTAGAGGAAAGTGTGACAATGACTATTGTTGTGTGGCCATATGCTGTGGGTACAGAGGCGCTGTTTGAGTGTCCGTGTCAGTGCTGATGCTTTAGTTCTCATGGCTGAAAGCCAGCCTGAATGGAGGCCTCTTATCGCCGTTTGTAGCTCAAAAAGGCTGGTCTGCACTCTTCCAAGCACATGATTTCCTGAGAGTAGGGGGCAAAAGATGATTTGAAAGTGCCTCAGCTTTAGAAGAGCGATCTGTTTGACCTATTTTAATGATAACTGCTGCAAACCTCTGTGGGATTTTTTGCTCTAATTATATACCCTATAAGAGCAACAATGCAGAGCAGAAATGTTTGAGGCTTTTCTGTTCTTCTACTTGATTTGATACTTTTTATACTGGTACCACATAATTTGTGGTGCTTGCTAGGGCAAAATTACAATTACTATTGCTCATACTTGGGGTTGGGGTTTGTTCAAATCCCCAAACCAAAGTATTTAACTATTTGGGTCGACAAATGATACACAAGATTGACATCTGTTTATATAGTACCATTCAAAAGTCTGGAGTTGATAAGGTTTTTTTTTTGGGTTTTTTTGCATTTATTTGATGAGTAAAATACAGTAAAACAGCAATATTGTTAAAATAAAGTTTTCTGTTTGTATACATTTTAAAATGTGATGTAACATTAATTTATATTACGGTTACTTTTGATCATATTAATGCATCCTTTGCTAAATAAAAGTATACATTTCTTAATCTAACTGACCACAAACATTGAATGGTAGTGTACCGAAACAACCATCCTAGCATTCTGATGACGAATTTTGCCTTTTGTCTTCAGAAAATGTAAAAATCTAGTCATGTTGATTTTTCCATGGAACCAGTTGACTGTTGTGATGATTATAATATGAATCTATAATATAGCAGCTGTTGAATGCATCATCTGACGGCTGCTTGGCAGCACAGTGCTGTCTATGTAATGAGCTCATTATTCAGAGTGCTCCAGCACAGACATCACAGCGGTCCAGGGCTTTCTCATCCTCTCTCTCCTCAAAAGGCCATAATCACAGCTATCCTTTAATTAGCCTCCCTTACTTCACATCAGAGCTAATTTGGGAAAAAAGGGGGGGTCGAGATCATTTTTATAGCTGATGCAGCCATAATCAGATATGGCCTTTTTGAAACATTCAATAACCGAGCTAACATTGACAGCACGTCGTAATTCAAGTCGGTATGTTGGTCTGTTAGAGAGCTTAAAACGGCCGCGACATGGCTGGCCCTGTGCCTGTTTCAGTTGCAGCGTACAGCGCTTGTGCTGCACCGTACCTCTGCTTCATTCATCCAGCCCAGCAGCCAGAAATAGACCCGCTGTTTACAGAGAGCCCGCAAAGCGCTTTGACGAAGCTCCACGTAGCAAGGTCACGCTTCTCATCAGCATCTGAATGAACCCACCCTGCTGGAGAGCCACTTGCAGGCTTTTTTTATTCCTTCAATTCGACAGCTTTTTGACTCTGAGTGGACCTCTGTGAGACAGATACATCAGTATGAAAACCGGTTTTGTTTTATATGTTTGCTCAGTGTACACAAGCATGATTAGGGCATCATGGGTTATGGTAGTAAATACTAAAGATCTGAAGATAATAATGATATGTAATCTGAGAGGGGGAAATTTGTTAGTCCCTATGTGGATTGGTTGACCCATATTTGCTCTGCAACTATTTGTTTGACATAAGTATCAGAGGGTGTTTCAGGTAATGCACAAATCATTTTAAAAATGTGTGAATGCAGGTCGCTCTGAGACCACTTTTCCACAGAAACTGTAATAGTACATAAGCTACTACATAACCTGTTCACAAACAAACATGGTGGATAATGGTCTTTTAGTCTTACTGTTTAAGAATTCAGCATATTTTAAATCCGTCATAGTCATTGATATTTGTAGATAAATTTATTCCAAACAATCAGTAAAAATAAAGTAGCTGGAATAGCCCTGCAGCACAACCGAAACAGAAATCAATTTCAATGGTTTCAATTGACTCAATGAATACTGCATCACACACTTCAAGTGTAGACAGGCAGTCCGCCTGTGTCCAAAACTTTCAATTAGAGCTCTATGATTTCTTAGTCGAGCTGATAAAATGGCTTTCAAAGAGAAAATAAACACAGGTCCCATTTTTATAGACTGGGAAGCGATCTTTTGTTTTGACATCTTTAGAAACGGAAATTTGCATATGTTAGCCGTGGGCAAGGTGTTGGATATGTTTCATCACCCTCACAGTATAACTGCTTTTTTTTAAAAAAGGAACAAGGTGAATTCTAAGAAGTGACAGTCAGAGGAAGTGACCATTTTGCCTATGGATGGTGCTGTGAACACACAAATGTAGTCCTTTAAAATGTGCTTTCGATGAATAATACTGTCTCACTGAACTAAAATCACCTGCTCACTTGATGGAATATACATTGACCATTTGTCTCTATTGATAATCTGACTGTGATTGCAACAGTCCTGTGGTTTTGGATGAACTTATACTGACAAATTTAAAACACAGTCTTCCTTCCTTTGCATATGTCATTACACATGTTTATCTCAGTTGTGAGGAGTGGATTCACATCGACATCTTGGTATTAAATGAAATGCCTGCTTTACTAATTGGACTGACATTTATGTGATGTTTATATACATGGATCTGAGTTAATTTGGTTCGCTGGTGTCACTGGCATACATAGTGACTCGCCAATCCATTCCCAAAATGCTCTTTCTCTCTCTGACCCAGACTTCTCTTCATCTCTTAAGTGGATATTAGAGGTCATCTCGAGACTAAAGAGTATTTTGCTATCAGATGTTATTTGTATACATGCCACTAAATGTGAAATGGTTTTTGGGGGGGAAAAAATATTTATTTACTTTATTTTTCTTTTTTATGTAGCCATGGTCGTCACTGCTAAGAAACTGGAACAGCCTGGCCGTGACTCATCCAGGGTACATGGCCTTTCTTACCTATGATGAAGTTAAAGCTCGTCTGCAAAAATTCATCCACAAGCCCGGCAGGTAATGCGCACACAACGCACCCCTCATCCTTGCACACGTCACGGTTACAGAGGTAGTTCACACAAAATAAAAATCAATCTAGTCATTTAGATAATGACTCCTGTCGTTCCAAATCAGTATTACCTTTTTCTTCAAAACATTATAAAAAGATGAATTTTCTTTTCTTTTTTCTTTTTATAACCTTTTTTGAACTTTTTTTTTATTTTTTATTTAAAAGTTTTCCAATAAACATTTTTTTTAACATTACTTTATCTTATTTATTATTTTATTTGAACTTTTTATTAATTTTTTTTTTTGCCCACACTATCAACATCAGCAGTATCACATGACAAAACAAAGTTCTATTCATGTTACAGGGAAGGAAAGGAAAAAAGGTCACATTGATTTCAAGCATCCTTTAAATAGGAAGTTAAAAGAAGTAAAGAGTGGTCCTGTGTGTGTATCCTGTTTGTAAGTTGCCAGCCATGCTAGCATTCTTGATCATATCAAAGTTTTCAATGACGGGTCTTTTTTTTTTTTTTTTTTTTTTTTTTTTTTTTGTCCGAAGGCCTTAATAATAATAAAAAAACAATGATATGACAGCCAAGTATGTAAGGTAGTACAACTAGATCTCTTTAATTGAATCTAAAATGTTTTAATTATATTATTATATAAAGGTATTTTAAAGAATTTGAAGTGTCAAAAGGTCATTCGGTTTAACCGTCTAAAGGCAAATACAGCCACTTCATTTGTGATTAAAATGTCTTAAAATGTAATAAATTTATATATATATATATATATATAATTTTTTTTTTTTTTGGCATGATTTTATAACATCATAAATCAACAGTGCAAAATGGTATTAAAATTATGTGTAGAAGTCGTTGCTTTGTTATATGAAAGAATGTCCAGAAAAAATGAATTTCATTGATGTCATTCGGAGTAACCAAAATAAAGGGACCATTTTGGATCAAGTTATGCGGTCAGTATCATGTGACAGGATGTGACATCATTCAGATACCTGCAAAGGACCACATGGTCGTGAAGCAAAGTAACTAACTCTCTCTTAACTACTTGAAAAATTCATGTTTTCACTTGCTTATACACATGTCCCGAAACATCATGTAATTTGGTACAACCGCTATAAAACATGGAAAATGTTGTAATATTTTAAAAACTTGTAATAAATATAAAATGTTTGGTTGTCCTTTTGTTAGCTAGCTAGCTAGATATCAGCCTGTTAGCATTGAAAATATCGTCATTCGGTATAACCAAAAGTGTAATTCGGTAAAACAAATATTTTGGTTAAACCGAATGCCATTTTTGGTGACAAATTTTGTCCATCTTGTATAAAAAAAAAATTAAAAAAAAGACAAAATCAGTATTAACTGATTATAAAAACCACATAATATCATTAACACTTAATAAAACTTAAAAATTAATTAAGGGTGCTTTTACATTAGCACTTGGTGCGCACCTGGGTTCGATTGACATCAGAGTTCGGTATGTTTGGATGATGTGAACACTGTCTTCTAAACTCGGGTGCGCAATATGTATTCGAGTCCGCTTAAAAAGGTGGTCTGAGGTACAGTTCAAGAGAACTCCAGTACGGTTCGCTGCTGATATGAACGCAAACGTAACAAATCGCAGAAGTGAACCGCTATTAATGCCGTATTATTTCATGAAAATGGGTTTGTGGTCCAGGCAATCGAACAAAGTGAAAGCACCCTACGTCTCCATTGTGTTTTTTTTTTTGTTTTTTTTTACACTTTTAAAAACCTTATTTGTCAATAACCCGTATATATATACAGTCAATATATTAAAAAAAAAAAAAAGATCAGAGCCTCTGCTTTTAAACAAAAAAAAAAAATTGAATTCATTTTTTTTTTTTTGATCAACACTTGGATGTGGGTATGTTTCATTAAAAATCATTTCAAATATATAGATTGAGTAGATCGAGTCCATTAACATCACCAAAGCTTTTTTTTTTTTTTTTTTTTTTTTTTTAGCAGAATTACATTTTTGGGGTGAACTATCCCTTTAATCACAGTACTCAAGTGATCTTAGTGTCTTTGGACTCCAGCCATTAAGTGTTTTTCATTTAAACATGCTCATGGCATCAGCAGTGTCACAGCAGCATTATCTGCAACTCTTACACAAACCGTGACAGGGGTTACATGGGACAATGCACCGTTAGTCGCTTGATTCCCCCTCTGAGTGGACCGAAGGACTGCATGGTACCTCCCATCAATAGATGTATTGTAAAAGTACTATGATGTCACAAGTGCTCTCATTGCAAAGAAAAGCAATCATATGACCACCCCTAATGCATTGAGACCATTTCTCAGCGATGGCTTGATCTGACACTGTTAGATTGTCCTGTTTCTTTTATCTCATGTCGTAAGTGTCACGTTTTGCTCTTGGTTACAGCTATATCTTCAGACTGAGCTGTACACGGCTCGGCCAGTGGGCTATCGGTTACGTCACGGCTGATGGAAACATCTTGCAGACCATTCCTCATAACAAACCCCTCTTCCAGGCCCTCATCGATGGCTTTAGGGAAGGATTGTAAGTCAAAACAGAGGTTCAAATTCAGCACAGAGAACATCCGTTCACACATTTAGATGTGTAATGAAGCGTCAAATGTCACTCTTTACCTTTCTCAGATCTTAAGTGCGTCTTACACACTGTTTATCCCCATTTAGCTACCTTTTCCCAGATGGTCGCACTCAGAACCCTGACCTCACAGGGCTGTGTGAGCCCTCGCCTCAAGACCATATCAAAGTCACACAGGTCTGTTTTTGTTTTTATTATATCAGTCAGCTGCCTAAATCTTTAATCATTTGGATAATACCCATCTTTCATCTCTTACAGGAGCAATATGAGCTCTACTGTGAGATGGGCTCTACCTTTCAGCTGTGTAAGATCTGTGCTGAGAATGACAAGGATGTGAAGATCGAGCCCTGCGGCCACCTCATGTGCACTTCCTGTCTTACAGCCTGGCAGGTAAACCTGAAGAGCCTTCAGCCATCCGTCTGTTTGGACACACGTGCCATGTTTTCTTCACTCACGGTTTCTTTTCTCTCTCTTTTAGGAATCAGAGGGTCAGGGTTGCCCATTCTGTCGCTGTGAAATTAAGGGCACTGAGCCCATCGTTGTTGACCCCTTTGATCCCAAGGACCCCAATAGCGGAGGCTCCTACGGAGGCTGCAGGGGCACGTTTGGAGCCGAGGGAGCCCCTTCACCCAGCTACGATGATGACGATGATGATCGTTTGGAGGACTCTCCTTTCATGATTAGCAAGCTGGTCGGTTCTAAAGTGAGAATAACTTTATCTCTTTGAGGCTTCTGTTTTGAAGTTTAATATAGGAATTCCATCAAATCCAAACCAAACAACTTTTCCTGCAGGGTCTGAAATATTGGCTAGAGTATGTAGCATCAGTAATCTTTATTGATGTATGCTGAATGGTTTGGCTTGTTTCAGGTGGAGAGGCCGCCCTCACCGCTGTCAATCGCCCCTCAGGCCGTCGTTCCCCCAGTACCTCCTCGGCTGGATCTGCTTCCTCTCAGACCCACCAACCCACCCGGGGCCTCTAGTCCAGGGGCCACATCCAAGGTAAATGCACTAGCATGGAATGTTTTGCCAAGATTTTTACCCTCAGTACCTCAGTTTGGAATGTATTAAGCATTCTTTCAAACGCTTCAGAAGGAAATTTTAAAGTTAGGATTAGCAGAACGCTGCTTGATGTTCAGGTGCTATTGCAGTTGATATCTAGTTTATCCTTCACAATCAAGGCCCCAACCCATCACAAGGACAAGCCATTACCACTGCCCCCGACTCTAAGGGACCTGCCGCCGCCGCCTCCCCCAGACCGACCTCCCCCTACTGGCTCTGACAACCGGCTCCCGAGACGCCCTCTTCCTAGTACGCCTGGAGAACCTTCTCGGGACAAACTGCCTCCTGCCCCTCCTAACCGCAACATGCCAGAATGGAACTCCCGGCCCGTACCCAAAGCCCCATCACAGCCACCAGCAAGCGGAGACTCCCGTGGATCTCGAGAACTCTCTAACCGACACTCTCTGCCTCTCCAACTTCCTTCCACACTCGACGCCAGAGCAGAAGGCCCACGAAACAATGGCCCGCCCAGCCTCGACCACCAGCTGGTGAGGACACACATGCCATATTTACACCTTGACATAAGCCGAATCTGATTTTTTTTTTTTTTTTTTTTAATCTAACCTTCATGTGCTTTATGTGCAGAGTTTTGTATCATCCATTTCTGGGTCGGACTACGACAGCCCGAAAGTAAAGCCATCTGCTTCGGCTAATGCCATCTATTCTTTGGCAATCAGGTAGGTGTAACAAAGCCAACATAAAAACTAGGGCTGCATCATATATATTGAAATAAAACCGAAATCTTGAAATGATTGATGTCATTAGTCAGTCACTTAGTGCAATTTAGTTAAATAAATGTGCTGCTGGTCATTTTATTTTTGTATTAAATACTAGGGGTGTAACGGTACACAGAAGTCACGGTTTGGTTCTTACCTCGGTTTTGGGGTCACGGTTCGGTAAACCCCTAATTACTGCTTATTAATAGTTAAGGTAGTTAAGTTTAGGTATTGGGTAGGATTATGGAATGTAGAATATGGTCATGCAGAATAAGGCATTAATATCTGCTTTATGCATACTAATAAACAGCCAATATCCTAGTAATAAGCAACTAGTTCATAGTGAGAATTGGACCCTAAGTTAAAGTGTTACCGGGCAAAGGAACAAATCAACAATGCTAGGTTTCTTTTCATTTATTTTGAACAGACATGCCTAGTGGCATTTAGTCCCCTAGTTGGTACAGTACTGCCTCCTATGGTGTATTAAGTACTAAGCAGTAAACAGAATAATGATTAAAAAAACAAAAGGTACAAAAGCCCAACCCCTATACTTAATTTTCTGCATTCCGCATATTCTCCTTTGTCCATGAGCACAGAAAGATGCATTCAACGTTTGTGCACTACCTAGTGGACCTTTGTTTTTTCAAGCGCTCAAATCATTCGCGTATGTGCTGTTTTTCTTCTGCTCTTTTTCCTGGGACGAAATCATGTACCGCTAACACCTCTATGAAATACTAAATTTCATTTTACAATTTATAATTGTTAATTATAATTGTATTTTGTTTAATGTTTTTTAATCACAAAAAAAAACTTTATTTTATAGTCATATTCCCATTGCTTTTGACCCATTGAATGTGTCTTTTATTATTATTATTCTGTTGACTATGGTTACTGAGATAAAAACACCCCTTAGTTCCTGCCCTATAAACCTGTTAGTTAAGCGAGAGGTCACATGTATGTTGACTCTTTCTCCTGTGCTGACAGGCCTTTTCCAGCAGTTAAGGCGCAGATGGGGGAGGACACCTCTGAGAATGATGAGGAGTCAGAGTACATGACTCCATCTTCTCGACCAGTGCTGCCCTCTGCTGCAGGGGAGGCTGTGCCCAGACCACCTCTTCCACTTTCTCTCAGTCCCAGGTAAAGTTAATTCACCAGCCATGGAGGTGCAGAGCACCAAGAGAGACACATTTTTCAATCTCTTTTAGTGTACTAAACCTCACCGTTTACCTTTCTAGAAGTGTACTCAATGAAATGGAGTCAGAAAGCCCACAGATGTATGAAGCCATGTACAATATCCAAGCCCAGGCCCTCACCACCTCTGGACCACAGCAGGCCAGAGACTCAGGTACTGTGATGTGTGAAGATCTTAATCTTCATACAGACAGTCTGCCAGTGTATTCTGCAATGTGAAATACTGTGTGTCCATCCTTGTTCAGATTACTCTGAATTGCCTCCTTTGACCTGCTCTAATGGCCTGAGGGATCCTGTTGGTGCATGTGGTGAGGAGGAGGAGGAAAACAGCTATGACTACCCCAAGCCCCATCTACCTGCCAATCTAGCCCGACGTACGCTTTCAGATATTAACCCCACATCCTCAGCCTTCAGCCGCCTTTCCATAGACAGCGAGCTTGGCGCAGCAGCAAGTAAGTCATACCCAGTGTTATTTTTATTTATTTATCTGTGTCTATCTGTGTGTTCTTGTATATATGGTTTTTGAGGACACAAATGTGTATAATGACATGGGTATTGCAGCGTAAACATGGTTTATGAGGACACTTCCGTAAATCAAATGGCTTAAAAAACAGACTAAACAGTGTTTTTATGAAATTCAAAAAATACCAAAAGTTTTCTGTGATTGGTAGGTTTAGGGGTAGGGTTCGGCGATTAGAATATACAGTTTGTACAGTATAAAAAGTCCCCATAAACCATATATACGCGTGTGTTTTTTAATAATATTTTGAATTACTTTTTTTATATATTTTCAGTTTCCAATTTAATTTGTGAAATTGTTTTTTTGTGCTACTTATTTTGATTAGTTTTTGGTTTTAAATATTTAAATTAAATAATTTTTTAGATTTATTTTTGGCGATTTTTGCCTTTATTGTGATAGGATAGTATAGAGTGGACAGGAAGCGAGGTGGGAGAGAGAGAGAGAGGGGGAAGGGATCGGGAAAGGTCTGTGAGCCGGGACTTGAACTCAGGTCGCCCAAAGTGTAACGGCGCTATATGTCGCTGCATTGCCCACAAGGCTATTGGCACCGATTTGGGTTGTTGTGTTTTTTTGTTTTTTTTTGTTTGTTTGTTTTTTTTTTCTTTTTTTTTCAATTAGTTATAGTTATTTTATTTCAAATTTTCATTTAGTTTTTCAAGTAATATACTCTAAGGAAGGAATATACAAGTAATATACTCACAAGGAAAGTCATCAGTCAGTCACGTGTCCAATCTTTTGATTTATATTGTATTAAGAAATGTTGAAATATATTTACAGAGTAAATATAGTACTGTATCATTTCCGTTTTCCAACTATATTTATTTTAGATCATATTTCAACCCCATGAGAGTGTCATGGTTTGCTTATTTTAGAACAAGAACTGCAGTGTGACCATTATCTCAGACTTCAGTGTGTAAATATAGACAGAATTCTTATTCTAAATTGTCTTCAGCAGTCCTGGACCCCTCTGAAGCCCCCGAGCGGCCTCCTAAGCCTCTTCCCCGTCGCATCAACTCCGATCGCAGGCCCAGCCCGGTTCCCCCCGGAGCGAGTCCAGGGCCCAGCCAGCAGATCAGCAGTGAGATTGAGCACCTCTTGAGCCAGGGCTACTCCCATCAGGACATCCAAAAAGCCCTTATGATTGCACAGAACAATATCGAGATGGCCAAGAACATCCTGAGGGAGTTTGTGTCCATCCCTTCTACTGCACATATCTTAACATAGCGAAACCTCTCTGAGCGACCAGTCTCGGCCCGGCCACACTCATCTCGCATTCATCTCGGACTCCAGAAGAGAAGAGCGCATACTTGCGCTCTAGCTCTAGTGATGACGAGAGCCCCTTTCTCCGTAACACTTCTCGGATTCTCGGAAGATCGAGGGGTTCTTTGCGACCGCTTCTTCAGCCTGAAGGCAACACATGTCCCCTGAGGCTTAACAAGGACAAAAACAAAAAAAAGACAAAAACATGTATGTGTTTATATATGATTTAATATATAAATCAGAATATTGAGTATAGTTAATATATATACACATGTATGTTGGAGAGGGTCAGGGTTTGCTGCAGAGATCAGGGTGCGTAAAGTATTAGGCCTCGGAGTTTGGATAGCTAAAGGGAGTTCAGTTAAACAGCGGACTGCAGCCGAGCATTTTCTTTCGTGAAAAAAATTGCCTTTACTTGTGTTGCTCCGGTACATTTTGTTTTCGAGTGTGTAATTTTCATTTTCCGTCTGTCTAGTAGCATGCCGTATGTGTCGTCCCCACAGCGCAGCTGCCCGTTTCAGAGATACTGGTCAGCCCAAAGTAACCCGTTCTCCGCCTGACCTTGACCTCCAGGGTACTGTGTGAACAAATTTTTTTTTTTTAAGGGCGTGGTGGTGGCTGGCATCGGAAATGGGCTCTCCGTCAGCCTTGATACATCTGTGTAGCATTACTGTAACTGTACTGTACCATGAATTTTACTTCTTAGAAGTTTGAGGACAGCCAGTCCTTCAGATTCCCAGTAGGAACATGCTGATGAAGGGTACACGCGTCTGATGTCAGGGGACATGTAACCTGTTTGCTCTAATCTGAATGTGTCATTAATATGGTGGTCTCCGACAGACTTTTGTGAAGTAGTGTGTTTACTAAAGAAAGTGTTTTCTAACCGATTAAGGGGTGACAGGTTGGACACAAAGTGAATCTGCTTAGTCATAAAAAAAGAAGTATTTGCTTATAAAGTCCAAAGCCTGGCCAAGTTTCTGTATTCGGTGGGGACTAAAATCACTCTTGGGGAGCTTTGGACTTGTGTATGAAGCTGTTCATCTTAGAAACCATTTCATTTGATCACCTTAATATATTGTTATTATTAATGTTATTATTATTATTATTTGATTTGATTTATTGTTATTAATACAGAAGTGCTTTACTGCTGCTATTATTGTTAGTGCTAAACAATTAAGCCTTAAATGTACATTTGTGAATACTGTGTTTAACCCATTTTAAAGTGACAGTATCGGTTCTGTGTAATTTGGTAATGTAGCATACTTGAAATCAGAAGCAACTTGCGCAGGTGTGAGCCCTGCTGGGGGTTTTTTCTTTTTCAGTCGGTGTAAATGTGTGTGTTTGTGCGCGCATGGGACGTCTGTTTTCATCCAGGTACGTTGTGGTTTGCTTGAAATACATGCGTTTATCGAAATGGTAAAATGTGTCACGGGGCTTATCGCAGAAGGCCTTATTTATGTTCTTTTCTTGTCCTATGAGGCTTCGGTGTTTACCCTGTCAGCGATTGGATCGATCTTTCAGTGGCAGCCCTTTTCAAGCCATGATTGCAGTGCCCATAGTCCGCCTGCTGTTAGGGAGAAGGTTCTTCCCAATCTCCCCTTTGTACTCAGGAATATAGAACATTTGAACAGAATCTACATTAGTGACTCCGTACTTTAAACCAGTGCAAGTCTGTCTCGTAATCAGGGTCAAAACAATTCTAGACTACTTTAAAGTCACTCTCAATTACATCGGCATCATTTGCTCACTCTCATAATTTTTTTTTCTTTTCTTCCCCTTCCCTCTTTGTCTGGTTTTTGTCCATACAATGAAAGTCAAAGGGGTCTAAAACGAAATTGGTCCCCATTGACTTTCATTTTATGGACAAAAACATTCTTCGACAGTTTCCACAAGTTTGGAATGACATGAGGCTGAGTAAATGATGCAATTTTAATTTTTTGGCTGAATCATCCCTTTCATTTTTCAAGTTATTGCACCAGCACATTTGAATGCACTAGTAATCCATCAGTGAGTCTGAGTCTCTCATGTGGGACTCGAGGACTCTTGATTGATGTCACCGACATCAAAACTGGCCCAGTTTATTCCCTACTAGCCCCTAGTGTTTTTGAGTGTTGCACTGGGATTGCAGGTACTTCCACATCTCAGTCTTGTAGGTACACACACAACCTTGAGAGCTTACGGTCAGGCGAGCTGTTTATTTTACGTTGTAGGCTGATAACTCTTTGTTTGTAGTTTCTGTTGCCTTGAAGCATATGATGGTTTAATACTGATAACTTTTTTTTTCTTTCTCTGTACTGCACCATATGAAGTCTAGAGATGAGAAGGTGATACACTTTTTTTTTTTTTTTTTTTTTAATCATTTTATTTTACTGTACTACTATTTCTTGATATTGGTGTGTGATGGACGTGTGTGAGTTTGTGTGTACAATATTTGGCACAGTGTACCAATTTGTGCTATGATACTGTCACTTTAAAAGCAAAAGCGTGTAAAGTTACTTATACATAGAATACGTGGAAATGGCAATGTTTTATTTCATTTTGCATTCCTGTACATGTCAGAATTTTATTTTTGTTTACTGATGTGAATATTACTGTGAGCAGTGCCATATGTTTAGATATGTCTGTAATTTTGTTCTGCTACCCAGAAAAAGGCCTTGTTAAAGTGTAAAGAGTGAATGATATCCCTCATGAATTTTTTGGAAAACGTTTCCATTGTCGCTTCTTTGGCTTGGTCAGTGACATCATTGTGAATATCTGTCCGTTTACTAGAATGTCTCGAATCAGACCACAAGAGGGAGCTCTCTCCTCATTTTGCCATAACTTGCCTGAGTATTTCAGGGTTTCTTTCTTTTGTGCTAATTCTCATATCACTTTGGAAGTATGCACAGCGCTATACTGTTAATTAAAACAATAGAACAAATATCATGTTGTCGTGTTTGTTTTTTTTAGTAAGGCATGGCGTGGGGTGCAGGGGTAAAATAACTTCACCACTTTTTGTTGATAAAAATTTCACCACTTTGCGTTCACCACGTGTGTTACTAACTCTTGACTTGAATAATAGGTAGTTTATTAAGAACTATTTCGGGCATTTCATTTTTTTTCCTTGATCTGGCCAGAAGGTTTCCTTGGGAATATTGTATCAATACTTTTTCCTGTCATCAATTTGACTTTACATATGGTGGTCTGTATCACTTTAAAAAATTTGGCTATTTTTCATTAATGACATCATCCTCCAGGATGGTCTTTTTCATTATTGGGAAAACAACTGCGTAAACATCAGTAGTCTTAATAATGGATGGAATGGAAAGTTCAAGTACCCAAACTTGACCATTTCCGGATGTCTAGTATGTCCTTATACAAACATATGCTTTTGTTGTCATGTAGAGTTCACAAGCTTCTGCATAACAGGACTGATTCAGACCGTTTAGGCCCCGTTTACACTAGTGTTTTTGTTTTAAAACGCATATGTTGTCCAACGGTTACGCCTGTCGTTTACATTACGCCGGCGTTTTCGAACATCGCAAACGCTGAAAACGCCGGGTTTGCGGTTCAGTGTAAACGGACCAAAATGGAGGCTTTTAAAAATGACGGCGTGGCTGCACACGTTCGCCCTGCGTATCCTTGATGACCGTGTAAACAATAACATGGAGACGGAACTGCAATCTTAGCTGTCATTTTAGCAGCCATTGTGCAGTTAAAAAGTTTTGTTTTTTTTTTTTGTTTTTTTTTTAAATACTGCAGCTGCCTTCATGCTCAAGAGGCAACTGTTTACACTTGTACACGCATGCCCAGAGTGAAGGAACAGTCATGTGACATGCGTTTTCGGCCGTGTAGTGTAGACGGAGATCGTTTCTGAAACGCCAGTGTAGGCGAGGATCGTTTTCGTTTTAAAACGAAAACGCACTAGTGTAAACGGGGCCTAAAAACGCGGCGCTCGAGGTAAAATTCTAACTTTTTTTTAAAAATCCGCGACTCAAGAAATTTCTTTTTATTCCAATCCACTCACTTTCTCACTTTACTTTTAACTCAAAAGCTCATTCTGTGTAAATGCCCCGAACTAAATATTTGACATAAAAAGCCATATCTGTTTTTTATCATAGCCTATTTTTAAAGTGAACATTTTGAACTCTTGTAGAACAGCTGTTATTGATTAACAAAAAAGAAATGGGCCAACCAGTGACACAATTAAGGCTTGAGTAAATCAGCCCTTTTTAATAAAAATTTAAGGACAATTCAAAACAAAACATGAACAAAAATACCACTGACAAACAAAAACGGTGTAGCAAAACAGAGGAAATGAAACTCATGAACTTGAAAGTAATAAGGACTGTTGTACAAAGCCTGTGGGTCTGCTTTGGTTACAGTACAGGGTACATACTGCATAGATTAAGATACCTGCCTTGGTACAACTTCAAAATATGGATTGGGGAAAAAATGACAAAAGGTATAAAAAAATAAAATTTTCTACTGTCCCTCAATGAATGTAATGTAATGTCATGTAATTCTTTTATTATTTACATTCAGTGCAAGATGAAGACAGCAGGTCACTGCAATGAAAAAAAAAAAAAATACAAAATACAGCTGAACTCTACAGGGAACTTCTCTCAGGACAGAGGGACATTTTTAGCTCAAACTTTGGCATAAATGTAACTCACTCAGCTCTCACAGTGAACATGAGGAACTTAATTTGATATAGCTAATACAAATAAAAACAAAAGCATGACATGAACCCAACATTTTGCTTACATATTTGGAAAAAAAGGTCAAACATGTCAGAGACTTTCCCTGACAAATCTATTTGTCCAGAAATTGCCCTCAAGCTTTATCATTGGGCATTTTCAGCGCTGATGCAGATTAACGTTTACAGTAGTGAAGATAGCTCTTAATGATTCAGTGCATGGACTATGGTGTGGCAGAGGTGAGAGCAGGTTCAAAACACATTGACAGCACGTAGCACACTCGGCACTTGTCAAATGCCCCTCAACAATGGGACTTGCATTATCAAAATTATATTTAAGCACAATCTTTCAAATGTTGATTCAGGCATTTTAAATAGCTAAATATATACAGTATTTCATATATATATATATGTACACTTTGTAAATACTGGAGTGGGGTCATTCATGTTGATCTTGGTGCTTTCTGGATCGTCTTGCTGTATATTGAATCGGATTATAGCAGGTCTAATACAAAACATGGGCAGAAAAAAAGTTAGAATTAAGTGGGAATTCAAGTAGAGGAGAAAATGTGGACAAGTTGTAAGGTCTTGAGCATTTCAAGTTGGGATTGACCCTGAGACGGAGCGCTGTAGGAACGAGGCCGCAAGCGTCTCTCTGCATGTCCTTGTAGTTTTCAATCTTTGACTCTAATTGAAAGGAAATATGATCAGGTTTTCGTGGGACGGCGTCAGCCTTACAAATCTTGGGTCATGTTTAAGATTGGATTTGAGTTCAGTGGGCTGTAAAAGAGCTAGTAATGTGAATCTTTGTTCAGAAGTAATGACCCTATTCAGTAGGTGACTTTTTGTCTCCATTGACTCCCTGTAGAAGCACTGCCTCTTCAGATTTACCGCTCTTCATCTCCATCACAATATCATCCTTACTGGCCTTTTCCTTCGTGCTGGAGAAAGAAAAGCGACAGATAAGGCATGTTTTGTGTCATGATGGTATGTTAGCAAATACTTAAATATACATCTATCCAGACATACATTTAGTGCGGACTAAATATTGGGTACTAGGGCATTAAGGCAACTACTTACTTTGCTTTATAAATTTATATTTTCAGCTTAAAAAAAAAAAAAAAAAAAAGTATAATAGTTTTAGTTAACAATAACAACACTGATGTTAAAGGTACAGTGTATAATTTTTGTAGCATCGAACAATCAACTGAACATACAAATTCAAACAGGTCTTCTAAATTACTGTCACATATTAAAGGATTAGTTCACTTCTGAATGAAAATTTCCTGATAATTTACTCACCTTCATCCAAGATGTTTGTCTTTCCTTCTTTCTTTCTTTCTTTCTTTCTTTCTTCAGTTGAAAAGAAATTAAGGTTTTTGAGGAAAACATTCCAGGATTTTTCTTCATATAGTGGACTTCAGTAGGGTTCACTGGGTTGAAGGTCCAAACTGCAGTTTCAGTGCCGCTTCAAAGGGCTCTATATGATCCCAGACGAGGAATAAGGGAACGATCGGTCATTTTCTAAAAAAAATAATTTATATACTCTTTAACCACAAATGCTCGTCTTGCACTGCTCTGCGATGCGTCACGCATTACATTGAAAGGTCACACAAACTTCATCTAATTTTGTTACGTCCCTGTGTTCTCTCTCTCTCTCTCTCTCTCTCTCTCTTCCCATCTGCTTGTTACTTGTTTTATATGTTACTTACAGTTCTTGTACTGTATTGTTTGTTTTCGATTTATTTGTAACACCAGGGAAAACGCAAACAGGTAAATGTTACGTGACGTACATTGCGCACACGTAGGTATTGGACATTGTATTGGGGGCGAAATCCACCCACTGTACGTTTTGTTTTGTGTGTCAGTTAGTGTAGTCAGGGCGTCACAGATGCTGAAGCTTTTTTTTCTTTTTTTGCCTTTTTTTTGTTAGAGAGTTAATTATTATAGAACAGGGCTTGTTTTGCTTTTATCCGTTTTCCCTTTGTTGTGTGTTATTGGATTAATTGTAAATATTTATTGTGTGTTGGACTAATTGTAAATATTATAAATAATTCTCTTTATCTTCCATTTATCCTCCCTTTACTTTTCACCTTGGCAACAATAAACACTTGCATTGCAACATTGGCACGCGTCCTGCGGTTTGTCTCGGTACGGAGCAACCTGCATTAAATAATGTTATGCCTAAAATACCCCTTAAAACACTCTTGGGTTATAACACATTTTTCCTCCAACTTCAAAATCGTCTGATATCGTTGTTTTATCCTTTTTTTTTTTGTGTAAAGGGCTTAATCTTTGCACGTTCGCTTTGTAGACACTGGCGATACACAGCATGACCTTTGTAACGTGATTACGTCATGCGTGCGGATTGTAGAGTTTTTGTGGTTAAAAAATATATACATTTTTATTTATTTTTTTAGAAAATGACTAATCGTTTTGCTAGATAAGACCCTTATTCCTTGTCTGGGATCGTGCCACGAAAACCTGAAGCCCTTTGAAGCTGCACTGAAACTACAATTTGGACCTTCCACCCAGTGAACCCCACTGAAGTCCACTATATGGAGAAAAATCCTGGAATGTTTTCATCAAAAACCTTAAATTTTTTTTTCGCCTGAAGACATGAACATCAGGAAATTTTCATTCAGAAGTGAATATATATTACAAGCAATTTATAAGTAAAATTTAGTTGTTTTTTTTCCCCCATAAAGAAAAGCACATACAAATCCTGCTTTCCCGACCGTCCACAGGGCAGCTTTCCTTTCTTGTAGAGGAAGTACAGCACACTGCCCAGTATGGCTATGAGGAGCAGGCAGATAATGATGACCGCTATGGCTACTCCACTGCCACCTGATGAAGAAAGAGAGGAATGCAGGCTGAAGTTAGTGCCTTGACAGATAAGAGGAAAAGCTCACACTTAAAGTAAAGCCTGAAAGACATACTTTGGCTGAACATTTTTTACACGTCTAACTGAAATATACAAAGCTTTTGCTAAAACACTTAATTTCCAAAAGGGTTGTCAGTAAAGTGACCTAAATATGCTGAGTAAAAAAAAAAGAAAAAAAGCAGCGATCATGTGTGAGTTGTTGTATGAGCGATAATACGAGCAAAGCATTCTGGAATCATTCATTCATTCTAGAAGTGCAAAGGTGCCACCATTTTATCCTACCTAAAACACTTAATTGGTCATTGCTGATTATTTAGACAAGTTTGGTTAAAGTGAAGATTAGCATTATAAATGATTTCGCTAACACTTTAGTTTAGGGTCCAATTCTCACTATTAACTAGTTGCTTATTAGCATGCATATTTACTAGGATATTGGCTGTTTATCACACTTATAAAGCACATATTAATGCCTTATTCTGCATGACCATATTCTAATACTACCCAATACCTAAACTTAACAACTACTTTATTAACTATTAATAAGCAGTAATTAAGAGTTTATTAAGGCTTAAGTTGTAGTTAATAGTGAGAATTGGACCCTAATCTAAAGTGTGACCATGATTTCTTTTACACAACCTATGGAAGGGTGTTTGTGTGAGCAAGGCTGGTGGTGAGCGGTTAGGCTGGTGTTGGCCTCGTGCCTGGACACATGACAAAGCTGCAGTACAAACCTTTCTGTGGCAGTTTTGGTGTAATAGTAAATCCTGTTGCTGAGATGCAAAGGTATATACATCATTTTTTCTACAATTAGACCATCGAGACTGCTGCTTAGAGGAAGTTACTGGTATAACTAATATATATATATATATATATATTTTATATACTGTATATAAAATAAAGTATAGATAATATAATTTAATTTTAAAGTTATATATATATATATATATATAATATAAGTTTCCAAATATTTATTTTAATTTCTTTAGGATTTACAGTTACAAATAAAAGTCAAATAATCTATAATACTAGGTAGCAAATGTGTAATATTTTGGAAATTTTACAGATAATATTTTAATTACATTTTAAAATGGTTCATATTTTAAAGTCAATTGTTTAATATTGGTCCACATACATGAAAATATACAGCTACTTCTATATTTTGTATTGCATCTGGTTCGAACATGATGCTGGAAGCATCTGCTGACACGCAGACAAGCTTATTTTGCTCATATAACTGTGGTTTTTCCCTGACTACAGGCATAAACAGTATCAGAGATAAGGGCTCTGAGGACCGCCATAATAAGGAACACAAATGTCAGCTGATATCCCAAAGTGAGAGTGGCTGCATTTGCCCTGATGCCAAACGCTCTGGTCCCATGAGGTCACAGGCAGTCGGCCAGGCCTGATGTGAAGCCTGCCATTGTCCTAATGAGAGTCCAGAGACCACATGAGAGCTTTTTCACCATCAACCGCCTTCTACTGTTACAGAAAAACTGCTCTGTGTTCAAACACACACTGCTTTTGACTACACCTCCGGAATAAATACTGTACAATGCTACATTAGCTGCCCTCTCGGATAACCGTTTATACGGTACAGATACTGCTTTTTCTGTCATCAATTCTCAAGTGTGTACGTGTTCTGTTACATCTAAATATGGTGATTTGCTGGAAAAACAGTCACTCACTGCATTCATGGAAGTAGAAAAAGCTTCCAAAACATACCTTTAGTGCTGGTGGCTTGGTTTTGTGGCACTATAAAAGAAAGATGGTATGAATAAGGTTGTATTTGTTAACTCTTAACCTAAAATGTATGATACTTTTACAGATTTATTAGTCTTGATTTATGTTTATTTATATACTAATATTAATACATGGTAACACTTTATTTTAGGGTCTTTTAACTAGTTTATTATTAGCATACATATTAATAGAATATTGGCAATTTATTACTACTTATTAAGCACATATTAATGCCTTATTCTGCATGACCTTATTCTACATTCTTAATCCTACCCAATACCTAAACTTAACAACTAACTTACTAAATATTAATAAGCAGTAAATTGGGAGTTTATTGAGGGAAAAGTCGTAGGCAATAGTTTATATGTGTTCCCTATATTAAAGTGTTACCATACATTTTATATACCAGTACATTCTTAACATTAAAAGCAATATGAACTAAGAGTGAACTAACAATTTTAATAGCATATTAAAATATAAATGATATAATAATCAAGAGCAAAAAACTTCATAATTCAGGTTGTATATGTTAACATTAGTTAATACAATAGCTAACATGAACAATGAACAAGGCTAATTGTTAATGTTAATTTCTACATATACTATTGTTCAAAAGTTTGGGGTCAGTAAATTTTTTAAAAAAGACATTAATACTTTTATTCAGCGAGGACACATTAAATTGTTCAAAAGTGACAGTAAAGATATTGATGGTGTTAGAAAAGATGTCTATTTCAAATAAATTCTGTTCTTTTGAACATCAAAGAATCCTCTGAAGAAAATGTTTTATAACATTTTATAAGAAAGTTTTATATAACATCTGTTTAACTTATAACATAAAAGTAAGGTTAATAATGTAACCTAGATTACACATTTTTCAGTTTTACTCAAATTATGCAAAAATGAGTACACCCCCCAGCAAAAACTACTACATGTAGTACTTTGTATGGCCTCCGTGATTTTTAATGACAGCACAAAGTCTTCTAGGCATGGAATTAACAAGTTGGCGACATTTTGCAACATCTATCTTTTTCCATTCTTCAAGAATGACCTCTTTTAGAGACTGGATGCTGGATGGAGAGTGATGCTCAACTTGTCTCTTCAGAATTCCCCATAGGTGTTCGATTGGGTTCAGATCAGGAGCCACTGAATCACTTTCACCCTGTTCTTCTTCAGAAATCCAACAGTGGCCAGAGATGTGTGTTTAGGATCATTGTCATGTTGGAAAAGTGCACGACGACCAAGGGCACGGAGTGATGGTAGCATCTTCTCTTTCAGTATAGAGCAGTACATCTGTGAATTCATGATGCAGCTCCCCGACACCAGCAGCACTCATGCAGCCCCACATGAGGACACTGCCACCACCATATTTCACTGTAGGCACCATGCATTTTTCTTTGTATTCCTCACCTTTGCGACGCCATACAGTTTTGAAGCCATCAGTTCCAAAAACATTTATCTTGGTCTCAGTAGTCTTCATCTTTGTCAGCATGGGCCCTGGCAAACTCTAGGCAGGCTTTTTTGTGCCTGGGCTTCAGGAGAGGCTTCTTTCGTGGACGGCACCCATACATGCCATTCCTCTGCAGTGTACGCCGTATTGTGTCACGGGAAATAGTCACCCCACTTTGGCTTTCTGCTTCTTTAGATAACTGCAGTGAACTTGCATGCCGATTTTCTTCAACCCTTCTCATCAGAAGACGCTCCTGTCGAGGTGTTCACTTCCGTGGACGACCTGGACGTCTCTGTGAGATGGTTGCAGTTCCATCTTTTGTTGTACCACTTTTGCTACAGTATTCTGACTGGTAAGTAAAGCTTTGCTGATCTTCTTGTAGCCTTCACCTTTCTGGTGTAAAGAAATTATTTTCTTTCTCAGGTCTTGTGACATTTCTCTTCCATGTGGTGCCATTGCTGACAGCATGAAATGGGAAGGGGTTTTAACACCCTTTTATAGTCAACTGTCTGCTGAACACCTGTGTAATGAATAATTAGACTCACCTGTGGTTGAATTCTTGTTAAATTAGACATTTGTAGTCTAAAATTTAGCTTTGCTCCAGAGACTTTCAGTGGGGTGTACTCATTTTTGCATCACCCTAATTAAAGTAAAACTGAAAATGTTGTTCTCTAAGTTATATTATTAACCTTACTTTCATGTTATAAGTTAAACAGATGTTATATAAAATTTAGTCTTGTCAACATTTTGGAAATTGTTTTTGTGTTCATTGAGATATTGTTTAAAATGTTACTTTTCAAAAGGGGTGTACTCATTTACGCTGAGCACTGAATTGAATGATTTCTGAAGGATCATGTGACACTGAAGACTAGAGTAATTATGCTGAATATTTAGCTTTGCCATCACAGGAATAAATTACATTGTAAAATATGTATATTCAAATAGAAAACAGTTATTTTGAATGGGAATATTTTAATGCTGCCTTGGTGAGCATAAGAGACTTTTTTTTTTTTTTTAAATTACCAACCTTTACTGTAAAGAACTAGAGTAACTATTACTCTATTACTGTTAGAAATATATTTTTAACATTTCAATTCTGAAAAATGTTTTAATTGTTTGTCCATGATAACAAATGCATGAACTAAAGTTAATGTGTGACAAAGATAAATCTAGTTTTTTTTTTTTCAAATGTGGTAAGTAACAGTATTCATAAACAAAATACACAGTAGAGAAAATCATATAGTCCGAAAACAAAAACTCACATGCTTTGATGTTGTGAGAAGCATCGACTGCCCCAAACTCATTGTAGGCTCTGCATTTGGCTGTGAGTTCAGACGTGGCCTTCACAGAGATCATGCTAACAACACCAGTGTCCGTATTCTGGTTCTCCACATTCGGCACAGGGACAGATTTGCCAGTCTATATATATATATTGTCAAGGCAAGTCTATAAAACTGACAGAGTTCCATTAAGCCTATTGTAACTCACAAAAGCAAAATAAAATTGCAATGAAATTTACAATGAAACTTAAATTCTGATGAGTTACTAGCAAAAGATGTTTGGGATTGTCACTGATTGGTCAGAATCAGAGTGATGTAAGGATACCCGTAGGTCAAAGAGGCTCCAGCTGATATTGGGAAGTGGGTAACCTTGTGCAGAGCAGATCAGAATAACAGAATGGTCAGCTTCATTCATCAGGACCACTTCTATCCCCTTTGTGATCTCAGGCTTTCCTAAAGCAAGTTTAGACATTATTAGTCATGAAAGCACACTTTTTTGTTTTTGTTTGTTCTTCTGTAACACTAATGTTGTTTTTATACTGAGCTAAGAAAATGGTTTCTTTCTGAATTTATAGACTTTCATTAAGACATTACTTAGTATGTTTATTAATACAAGTAGATGATTTCAGGTTTTACTATCCTTGTATGTACATTGGTTCTCACAAAGTGGGCAAAAAACTGCTGTACTGGCTCACCTTGCACAGTGATTTGCACAGACTTCTGTTTTTGTAGCTCAGTCAGGGAAGGGACCATCACTTCACACATATACATCCCAGAGGTGTTATAGGAGGCATTGTGTAACTCCAAAACATGGCTCTCTACCAGCGGCATGCCATCCTGCATTGAAATACACCATCAAATCGGTCCGTTTACAAACTTAAGCATTTGAGAGCAGTTTATCAAGAAAATGTATTGTATTCATGCTGGATGTTACAGTATTTACATGTTGTAATTTTGATCTTGTGTCTTGAGATCTTTGGAGAACACATAAAAGTGGTCTTGGTTTATATTTGAGTTTTAAAATGCTTCATCCAGGTCTCGGTGTAATGATTTTATGAAATTAATACTTTTATTCAAAGATGTACATTGATCAAAAGTGACAGTAAAGACATTTTAACATTGTTACAAAACAAATCTATTAAACAAATGCTCTTCTTATTTATTCATTGCAGAATCATGAAAAAAATGTATCATGTTTTCTTCAAAAAATATTAAGGAGCACAACTGTTTTTAACATTGATAAAAGAAATGTTTCTTGAGCACCAAATCAGCATATTAGAATGATTTCTAAAGGATCATGTGAACATGTGAAGACTGGAGTAACGTCTTTGCCATAAATTACATTTTAAAACATATTAAAACAGAAAAGGTTATTTTAAATTGCAATAGTATTTCACAATAGTACTATATTTACTGTATTAGAGTATTAGAGACCGACCCAAAATGTTTGAATGGTAGTTTATTTCCAGCATCTTAAAGGTTAAAACATAAACTACTACAGGTCAGCATGGTGTCATCATCATTGTTTTTGTTTTCCATATTGTTGTACCTTATACCATGTTGTGTCTGTCAGTAAAGAAGACAAAGCGTTGCAGGTTAAGGTAAGATCATTTCCCATGTCCAGAACTGTCTCCTCTGGTGTCATCACAATATCATCCAGATCTAAGAAAGAAAAAAAAAAAAAAAAACGTGTTAGTCACCATGGAGAAAAAAGCTGACATCTCAACAACTTCTGCCATAGCACAGGAACTGCTGAGGAACATGCTCTTACAGTGCACTGTGATATTGATGGAGCTCTCAGCTTCACTGTATGTTATGATGTCAAGTGACTGGCACACATACGTCCCGCTGTTTGATCGCTTGACGTCTTCCAGAGTCAGTTTTCCATTCTCTGCATTCAAAGACTCCTGGAATGGACAAGTGAGAATAATTAAAACTGTAATGTACATGTACTCCAGAAACCTCGTTTATAAAATGTTGCATAGAAACCGTCCTACATTTGATCTTTTCATCATTTCAGAGAATGAACATACGCACAAAAAACATGCGTACACCACTCTCTTCAAGATATGAAATTTATAAATCGCAAATTACAGTATCTTAAAATTGTGCGCAGCTGAATGGTTTCAGATCTCCGCCTTGTAAACGCCCCCTAATTAATGTCATTAGCATATAAAAGAGCACCAGTAAACGTCTAAATCCTTTACTTAAGAATCGCGAACGGCAAGAATTGCTTAGTTTTATAAATACCTGCAGTACTCCGAATACGACTCTCTGCCACAAGGAAAAGTGTGTAGGTCAGCTTAGAACATGGGCCTCATTTATTTCAATGTTGCGCAGAAATCGTCCTAAAATTTATCTTACGATCATTTCTCAGATGTGCATACGTGTCATTCATAGAATGAACATACACACAGAAAACGAGCATACACCTCTCAGATGTGAAATCTATACATTGGAAATGATCTTGAACTTGCGCGCAGCTGAATGGTTTCAGTTCTCAGCGTTGCAAGAATATCTTAGATTTCCAAAAACCTGCAGTAATCTGACCAGGATGCGTACGTCTGCTCAGACCCTGTAACTGAGGGGCTAAGGACTGTAAGGTGCTAGCTGTCACTAAGGAGATGGAGTTGGTCCGGGTGTGTCGGTTAGAAGGAATCCAGTTCAACGGATTTATTTGTACAAGCATATGCAGAGGGGGAGCCAGGTTGTAATGTGTTGTGTTAAACAATGTTCTCTGTTCACCTATAGGAGATGAACATTAGTACTGGGGCAGAGTGGTATTGTCTTCTGCTTTATGTCCTTAGAAGAAGTATGTCAGCATATACCCTGAACGTGGCGCTAAGCACTTTTCCACATCAAAGACCGTTTTTACAGGGGCGGATCTAGAAAATTATTTATAGGGTGACAAAGGGGTGGCATGAGGTCTATGAGGGGTGGCAACACCAAAGCAAGCGCCCATGCATAGTTTTTGGAGATTTATGGCCTGACATACATAATTGTGTTCGCAAATATTGCATTACCACAAAATAATCATCTATACAGTTTAAAATTTAAAAAAAAAAAGATTTTAATAACAGATTATTATTTTGAGCTTGTATCACTAAAGGAGACGAGCAGTTTTATTAGTATTACATAGGCTACTTCGATGGTATAAATCACACGTTTTAGTGCAAGTTAAAGAGCAACAAAAACTTTTGAATTTTCACAGTTTTGCAAACAATTTTTGAGTTTGTCATTAAAGGATTAGTTGATTTTTAAATGAAAATTAGCCCAAGCTTTACTCACTCTTACGCCATCCTAGGTGTATAAGACTTTCTTCCTTCTGATGAACACAATCGGAGATATTTTAATATCCTGATGCATTCGAGCTTTATAATGGCAGTGAACAGGGGTCACGAGTATGAGCTGAAGAAAGTGCTTCCATATTCATATACCGCCTTCCGTATTCAACGCATGAAGAAAGTGTAAAATTCTTGCAGTTCAAAAGTTTACGCTACGCCTTCCCTAATCAACTTAATCAACTTGAATACAGAAGGTGGTCTGGCGGAAGCTAGATATTTTACTTCATAACTTGTTAAAATATGGATTTTTTTTTTTTTTTTTTACACAAACGCATTGCTTCGCTTCAGGCGGCCTTTATTAACCCTCGGAGCCATGTGGAGTACACGTTTATGATGGATGGATGTGGATGGAAGCACTTTCTTCAGTTCATACTCGTGACCAGGGTTCTAAATTAACTTTTTTGATCAACAGCCAATCAGAATTTCCACTAGCCAAATTTTTTTCCAGTGAAAATAAGAGAAATTATGAGTGCCACTGAATGCATTTTATCATTTTATTAACATTGTTAATGTTAATAAACGTACATGCGGCAATCCTGACAAAACATGACAACATTTTCGTGATCAAACACAAGCCATTCACGACCCATCAGTCATTTGGCATTACATTTTCTTTTCTTGGTTTCTCTGTCGATATCCTCATCCCCTGCCTCGTTCCTCTTCTCGACCCCAGAAATCTGTCCCAACCACGCCGCATTTAGTTTAATCTTAACTTTTTCCTTTACTAGCTAACTCCCTCCTCTTTCAGTCTATGCTCCCTGCTCTGGCTCCGTTCGTTCTTCTTCCTTGTGTTTTCTGATTTCCATGGTTTCTCGTGCTGGTTTCACTGCAAACTGCGCGCAGCCAATGGCCGTATGAAACGGCATCACGTAGCATTACAGCACAGTGTTCATGGGAAATGTAGGAAGTGCTGCCAGGGGGATAAATGACCGAGAACAGAGCCTCATGCATCACCGGCCAAACTGGCTAGTAAGGTTTTATTAACACCCGCCAAAATGATTTAACCCGCATTTGGCATGTTGGCGGGTGTTAATTTAGAACCCTGTTCGTGACCCCTGTTCATTGCATTATAAAGCTTGGATGCGTAAGGAGGATATTTATTAATATAACTCCGACTGTGTTCATCAGAAAGAAAAAAACACCTAGGATGGCTTGAGGGTGAGTAAAACTTTGGATAATTTTCATTTGAAAGTGAACTAATCCTTTAACAGTGATCACTGTCACCCAGAACACCCTATCAACCACATACTCACACATACACACCCTATCAACCAAATACTCACACACACACCCTATCAACCACGTATTCTAGCAACACCCTAGCAACTGCATACCAAGAGCCAAGCAACCATCCAGAATCTCCTACCAACACTTTAGCAAACACCCAGAACATCTGTCTATTCTGGCCTAACTGACCAAACTATTTAAAACAAGACTTTAAAGGTGCTCTATGTAAGAATGACAGCTAGTGGTTGAAATGGGTAATGCAGTTCAAATTCAAAATATTGTTTGCCCCGCCCCCTCCTCCTCCGCTCTTGCGGGTTGCCAGTTTAAAGACAGGAGCGAACTCAACTGACATTGGAAGGCGAGGAGACTTACACACTGTAAGATAATTAGTTGATTTATTGATTTATGATGAGTTGATATCGTGTTTTAATATGCTTCCGTTCGTATGGATGCTGAGGCTTTTTAGGTCGGGTAGAATCTGCGATCTCTGACCCAGTTTGTTCGCTGGCTTCCATGGCTACAATTCACTGCATGTGTTTTCAGCCAACTGGCAACCCGGGGTGGTGAAATACTATTGGGTAAATTAGCAACGTGCAGTCTTGCAGAGTCCAAAACAAAAACAGAAATTCCGACACAGAACGCAAATTTCAAAGTAAAATAACTGGACGTAGCACTGGTTTTCAGAGAAACCAGTATGTGAACTCAGCATGTTTAATAAATATCTGCAAACATATTATGGTATTTTTATGCTTTAGTACAGTCAAAAACTTACATAGAGCACCTTTAAATTGGCTTTATGACAAGGCAGTTTTTCTTGATTGCTAACACACAATTCCTAACACCATTCAACATTTTCTCACAACTATAAACACAATCTCGAAACTATACATCAACTTGCACAAACCTCAAACTTCCAGGTCAAAATAAAATGTTCTAGTCAAAAACGTATTTTCTTCTGACAAAATCAAATGCACCACAATACAATAGCCTATACTGTCAATTACAGTACAGTAAAAAATAAAAAGTAAATTCAGCATTATTACTATTATAGGGACTTTAAGCAGCGTTCTGTTGTGCATGCGCAAATTTAACTGCTACTTCTTGACGTTCTACTGTAACCGCGTCTACTACGGGAGAATAGCCGATTTGCCGTAGTCGATAATACGTGACAGATTAGATAAGTAAATGTTATGTTCTATGGTTATGTGGTATTTTAGTTGTATCTGTATGTCATTTAATGCCAAAACCAACCATTCTCTCGCTTTTATTGAAATGTAACGTCCTCTTTGTTGTTGCTTAGTGATTTTTGCGTTCTTTTGTTAAATATAAGTTATTTTACATGGATTTTGATTGGATCGATGTCTACAATATTTAACAACAATACTTTTAAATAAAGTCACTTTTCTGTTCATATAATATGCATAAGATATCATGATGTACAAAGAGCAAAATTTTAAAACAGCCTATTGGTCATGCTTAATGTCAATGAATGGATACAAACACAATAGTTTATACTTCGAGCATAAAGGCTACAACTATAAAAAAATATATATATTAATTAATGTGTGTTGTAATAAATACTTAGACAAATAATACTTAGATTATGTAATGTAGGCTATTTAATGTCAAATAAAAATAACCTTTTTTTTTTTTTTTAAAAAAGCCTTGAACAAGTGAAACGTGTTTCTCTGTATGAAAACAAATAGGATATTTAAAAAACATTTCTAAAATAATAGGTTTAAAACATATTTAAACTGCTCATAATAAAATAAAAACAAGCAAACAACAAATAATCATCTTAAAACACTTAAAAATTATAAGCCCATATCATGGCATTTCTGCAGAAAAGTCATTAACATTTATTTAATATTAACATGATAAATATCTTTGACAAATGCAAAAAAAAAAAAAATCTTTAATGATAAAATGTGAAAGACGTGAACCGATTCAATAGCCTATAGCAGATAAACACTTAATATAAATATATAAATATAAATTTGTTCACCACATCATACACTCACTGTATACTCACCAGCTTAAATGCATGTTTACTTGTTCAAGGATTTGCAATGATTAAATACACGTAGGCCTATATTTTGACATTAAATGCCTATACCTCCGTGTCTTTATACTATTTGTCTCAAGTTCACAACATGAACATACATACGGAAATGATATCACATACAGTCAAGGGAGACATTTTACTATATAGTTACACATTTATTAATATATTTTCAAAAATATATGGTTAAAAGTATTTGTTCACAGTTTATACAAATTAGTTCATGCCTTATGGACTAACAAAACATAGTTTGTATTATCTATTAAGATGGTAATTAAAAATCCTCATTGTACATCATGATATCTTACGTATATATGAACAGAAAAGTGACTTTATTTAAAAGTATTGTTGTTAAATATTGTAGACATTTATCCTATCAAAATCCATGTAAAAACAACTTATATTTAACAAAAGAAAATGACATGTATGGGTAGCAAATATGACT
The DNA here is from genome assembly GCA_037101425.1 of Elopichthys bambusa. NCBI lineage: Eukaryota > Metazoa > Chordata > Actinopteri > Cypriniformes > Xenocyprididae > Elopichthys > Elopichthys bambusa. Next base: position 16,231,707 of record CM074444.1, read on the forward strand.
GTTTAAGCCCCGCCCATCACTTCCGTTCTGTGGCTGCGGTTCTGAAACTACTGGTGCTGCGGGTCTGCAGCTGGATATGTCTCGCTGAAACAGGGGGTTTCATGACCCTTTAATGTCAATTACATATAAAAGATCAACAGTCATCGTCCAAATCCTTAGCGAGCTACAAGAATAACTTAGATTTCCAAAAACCTGCCGTAATCTGACAGGAAAAGTGCGTACATCTGCTCAGACCATGACGTGGCGCTAAGCACTTTTCCATGTCAAAGACCGTTTTTATAAATATGAGCGTTGGCATGGATTTAAGCGTACGCACAGTCTAAGATCAAATCTGTGTGTATGCACGCTTTATAAATGAGGCCCCAGGATACCTTTGAACGGATATTCTATTAATATCATTGGAAGAATGTTCATAACTCTGAGAGAGCTTAGCTAGAATGTTAGCTTAAGTTCTGAGAATTTTCCCTGTTAGCTGGGATGACAGCTAAAATAATATGTTTGTTATGTGGTTCGTAAACATCATAACAACAAGAATTCAGTCAGGCAGACATAATGAACATGTATGATTACAGCTTGATTATATCTTACCCCTTTATGTGTGAAAGTAAAAATGGGCTGAGGGTTTCCATTTCCCTCACAATGGATCTCCACAGTGTCGCCTTCTTTTATAAGCCTTTTGGGTGAATTTATGGACAGTGTTAACTCTGTTGAAGGGTCTGAAATGATTAAATGAAATAGTAAGACACTGTGTAATAGACATTGCACTTGGTTGATCCAATAGATGGCAGCACAAAGCACTACACCCAAAAATGAAAATTCTGCTTTTAATCCACAGGAGAAAGAAAGCCATACAGGTTTGGAATGAAATGAAAAGTGAGTAAATTATGATTATTTTCATTTTTTGGGAGAACTAGCTCTTTAAAATAAATATAGGATGAAAGGATATTGACTTACATAATACTGTTATGTTGATTGGCTGGGACTCTACCATTTTTGATGCACCAGGGACAAAGTATCGGCCCTCGCAGTAAAAAACGGCATCTTCATCTTCCCTATTGACCTTAATGAAAAGTTGACTCTCAAGTGTGAACAGGCCATTAGTTTTGATTGTCACTGAATCCAAGATCTTTACCTCTAAAGGGGATGCAGATGGTTTTTGTCATTGCCAAATAAAATCACATTTTGTTTTGGAGAATGTTTACTGAATGACCCTGTATTTACCACCATCTGAAGATTGGAGAGGGAAACTGTTCTTGTACCATGTGATGGTGGGTCTGGGATACCCGTCGTCCACTTTACAATTTGCAATCTGAGTAAAAATACCATAATTATGCAAAGTTCATGAAAATGTACATAAGCAGATGGTTTTGTTGAGCTCTACCTTTGATGGCTCCTCCTCAGTAACAGAAATCCCTGCGTATGTACCTTCAATCACAGGCATAGATGGAGACTCTAAAAGACAGAGTGTTAGGATGAAGGTTAAAACAGATCAAGCAGCATATGATGGTGAACCCTCAGCCTGGCCAGGCTCTTCTAAATCAGGTGGGACGAGCCCGTTTGTCTTACTGAATACTTGGAGATGAGTGTGTCCTTCACCACTGTCTTTCAACACATTGTACACCATGCAGATGAACTCCCTCTGGTCACTCAGTTCCACCTTGTCGATGGTCAGAATGGCAGTTCCGCGAACATCTTTCGGGTCATAAGAGTGACTGACTTTGATCCTTCCAGCATATTCACTGCCCTCTTCGATGATCTCAGTCTGATTATCATAGTAGTAGATTCTTATCCTGCTTTGGTCCTTGCCTGGTAATTTCTGTACAAAGTCAAAATGGTGATGTTCAGATTTCAACATTTATTGTATGTCTATAGATTTGTTTGTATATACTGTTGAGGTTATTTGGGTGAATCTTGGGTGAAAAATTGCTAAAAATATATATAATTTTCACCCAAAAATAAAAAAGGATATGCATAAATTTATTTTGAATTAACAAAATAATACTTTTTTTTTGTTCTTAAATCTCATTTTCAATGAAAAAGATCATTCTCAATTTATTTTGGAAATATTCTTTATTTTTTGTTTCTAATTATTGTAAATTATTATATTTTTTACATTTGTAAACAACAATATAAGTATACATTGCGTGAGTAATTGTACTGCATTAACAATAATAAGATGGGGTCAGTACAATTTTTTAAAGAAATTAATACTTCAGCAAGAACAAATGAAAGGGGTCATGAATTGAGAAATCAACTTTTCCTTGAGCTTTTGATATATAAGAGGTCATCATACTATAAGAATATCCTGTAAGTTTCAAAACTGAAAACGTCCTTGGTGAAACGAAGCCTTCGCAGAAGAAATCAACGCCTTACTTTATCATTGTAACGTTAGCCCCGCCCACTGGTGTGTTAGAGAGATGAGGAGAGAAGAGCAACACAGGACTAAAATAACATTACCTTTCAAAGGATCCTAATGCTAGGAATATGGTTATTTATTTTCAACAATGTGAATGTCTCAGTTCGGTATTTCACTGTTGATTGACACTGGAAAATCAGGCTTGCAAACAGGCTTGCAAACAGACTTTTATTATATGGACTCGACAGTAATGCAATAACATGTAAGTAACAGTGTTAATTCTAATGCTTGATCTGATATATAATGATTTATGTACAGTCAGATGTTCTTTGTCTATGTGTCAGTAAATCAAACCAGTGACTAAACGGTCAACTTCACATTGTTTCTCTTAGTAGGATGAAAATAATCTGTTATTTAAATGGTGATTAAATTATATAAAGAAAGTGATCAAAAAACTCTCCCTTTGCAATCGCTGGAGCTGTCAATCAAACAGTGTGAGTTTATCAGTGACTGACTTCTGGACTCATGCCAAAACCCCCGTTTTATTCAACGAATATGGTTATATCGCGTTTGCACTGTTAGTTACTACGAAAGCATTTGCTGACAAGATCACTGCTTTCATGCGCTCAACAACATGTCTGTGATTGACTACAATCTTCATCACTGCAGCCTTACATGCCACTATCTAAATATAATGCCATAGATCTAAATGTAATGTAGCACTTTTCAAGATTAGTTAACCTTGAGAGCTGTAATAGTAAAAACTTGCTAAAAGAGAGAGTAATACTTGGCTATTTCAAATGGAAAGATGTTAGCCAATCACAGCAGTGGGTGTGGGCGTTCAAATAAGAGGGCTAAAATCAGGGTAGCAAAAATGCCTTTTATTTCTAAATTATGAAAATTTTTGATGTAAAAAGCGTACTAACATTATAAATCACATCAGAAAACATAAAACAATAAAACAACGCAGTTCATGGCCCCTTTAAGTTAATAAAAAGTGGCAGCAAATACATTTATAATGAAAAAAGATTTCTAATACAAATAAATGCTGTTCTTTTGATCTTTCTATTCATTAAAAGAATCTTGTAATAAAGTATCACGGTTTCCACAAAAATATTAAGCAGCACAACTGTTTTCAAAATTGACAATAATTTGAAATGTTGCTTGAGCAGCAAATCAGCATATTAGAATTATTTCTGAAGGATCACGTGACATTGAAGTCTGAAGTTCTCATAATGAAAATTCAGTTTTACCATCACAGGAATAACATATTTTAAAATAGAATTTTAATAATATTTAATTATATATAATTTTTTACTGCATTAAAAACATGTTTAGTGTGTGTGTATAGGCTATATATATATATATATATATATATATATATATATATATATATATACACACACACATATATACATACTGTATATATCAGTATTATTTACTGATTTGGGGGTGAAATGTGACCCAGGCATTTTTTCATAAAATTCAACCATTTAACTGATAATTGTAAAACAAATTAGAGTAAAATGTGAATGTGCCTGATTCTCACCGTAAACCAGACTACCATCAAGGCTGGTTCCTGCAGAGTGTATATACAGGGGATCTCGGCCTGGTCTTTTAAAGATACTTCCACCCTGTCTTCCATGCTCACATCCACTGCGGCCCATGCTGAAAAAAACATCAACACACATACATTTATCTAAAGACCTAAACTTTGTACTGACAAGTTAAATCTTAAAGAAAAGCAACAATGTTGATTAGAAGGGTCCACAAAATAATGAGGCTCAAAGCCTATTTATTAGACATTTTGTGATCGCTATTCCCTAAGACCCTTTAGAGTATAATTTGAATGTAGTGACTCCTTAATAGGAAATGAGCATGGGACCGTGCCTCCCATGTTTCCATGTCAAATGCTCGATCTAGTGGGAGCAAAGCACTTGAGGGAAAATATATTATGAGTGGAATTCACTGAGCCCACCCATGTCCAGATTGATGTGTAGCATTCCCGCATGTCACGCCTCAGGAGGAAGAAAGACTCAATTTATCTAGAGAATAAGTGACCTACTGTTTGCCAGAAATGAACTGTTCTCTCCCTTAAAGCATCTTAAAGCTCTCTCTGAATCATGAGGAGGCTGAAACTATTCATCCTCAAAAACATGATCACTACAAGACAAAAACATTCGTCTGCTAGTCATTCTGGCATGCTGTTTGTTTGTTCTGTGAGGAAAACGGTTTGCTAACTCACTTCACAGTGAAGGTGTATAATCTAGATTTGCATTTCCAATTGATTTTGCGAATGTTCCTCAGTAACCTTTCAAATATATTGTAAATGGCCTTTCTGGCCTCTATGTGGTCCTGTGGGCACTACAAGGGGATAATTGAATATGAAGGATGCTTTCACATTACAGAAATCTAATTAGTTTTCTTCCAACAAAGGCATTTCCTGTGCATTAGCGCAAGACCGACGTTCTTTGTTGTAGCTATCAAACATTCACCTTGTTCACTGAGTACAAAAGGGAGGACCAAGGTATCTATAATGCCTTGTTCCTGAAGTTTTTGACGACTCATGTGGTGATGAAACAAATGCTCTCATTTTTCAAACAAATTGAATTACATCCTTGATATTATTATATTTTTAGTGGTAGTTGTTTTGTTAGCATGCTAAACTGTGCTGTTTTTGAGTGTCTCACACTATCATGCATGCTGTTTTGAACATTGCAATATTAATGTTATGTATGTACATTACCATAAACATTTGAGGTCAGAAGGATTTATAAAGTATGACAGTAAAGACAAATTTATAAAGTTACAACAGATATCAATTTCAAATAAATGCTGTTCTTTTGAATTATTAATCAAAGAATTCTGCAAAAAAAAGTATCACAGATTCCACAAAAATATGAAGCAGTTTTCAACATTGTTTTCAGCATTGATAATAATACGAAATGTTTCTTGAGCACCAAATCAGCATATTAAAATGATTTCTGAAGGATCATGTGACACTGAAGACTGGAGCAATGATGCTTAACGTTCAGTGTTGCTGTCACAGGCATAAATTAAATTTGAAAATATATTACAATAAAAAAAACATTTTAAATATGAAAAATATTTCACAATATTACAGTTTTTACTGTATTTTAATAAAATAAATGTAGCTTTGGTGAGCAAAGACTTCTTTCAAAAACAAAATTTTTCAGACCCCATACTTTTAAACGGTATTGTATATAAAAAGATTTCAAGATCTGCCCTGAATTATTATAATGCAAATCTGTAATCATCTATAAGCATAAACACCCAGAAATGGCATTTCCCTTGACACAGATTACCAAGATAAAATGAAACAGATAAGAAAAAACAACAGTGTACTCCAATATCTTGCCCAGCTAAAAAAGATTTGTAGACAAATGAAAGTCTGCCAAGATGCCACGGCAGCAACCATGCAGAACAGACACAACAAGCTTCAATTATAGTTTAAGAAACACATCTAGCAGTTTGACTGATTAAGCGTGCCACTCTTTTTAGGCATGGAAAAGCTCTCAGACAAAATAGAATGGCCAAAAAAGGAAGCAAGAACTTATATGTGCCCGTGAGCCACTGTTGACAGTTTGGTGTCTCCACAGCCAAGAGTACAGATGGGTTGTTTTGTGTCATCAGTCTAGTTTATTGAACAATAGTAATTTAAGTTCTCCTCTCAGATCACCGTGACAAATTACAACAAACGAACGATGAAGCAGAAGTTTTTGTCAAAGTCTTCAGACAAAAGACTTTGAGCAGGAAGACACAACTCAAGGTTTCCCAGCAAAGCTGTGACATATGTAATTTAAGTCCCAGATGTGCCCTAAAATTAAGCAGCTGTTGTGCCTCTTTAAAATAGCACTTTCTGTGACTGTTGGAAGAGAAATAGAGGCTGAGTTTTAGAGTAAAGAATTCATTTTTCTTCAGACAATAGAAATAGCCCCATCAAATCCTGAATGCACGCCGAGAGAACAGCCGACAGGAAGTCACAGATGCAAGAACATTTTGTTTCCCTTTGATTTGCAATCTGTTCAACAAAATACCTTTGAGAAGAGCCAGGGGACCCGAGATTTGTCACCACCTTTCTCCCCTCTGACGGGATGGTTTTTGTGGTAAATCGCGTACATACATCACTCGCCCATGTGTGTCTCATCATATCCGTAATAGAGAAAAGTTGCTTTGACGTGTGTATGGTGTTGGAGTGCAATAGGTTAGTTGTCGCAACGAGCGAGAAAGGTTGACATGGTGCATGCTAAATCTCGAACCTCTGGGGAATCACCTGTTTTAAAAAAAAGCCAAACAAAGGAGAGTCTGCTGGCAAAAAGAAAAGGTGACAGAGCTCGTAATAAAACAAGAATCAACATTGGCTTGGGTTTTCAGAAATGGCGAGAACTGAGGGATTTGAAATGTTGTAAAAGCAACTTGGAGATGGTGTTTTTATTACTCAAACCTTACTCACTGTAAGGTATTTAATTTTAACAGATCAATTGTCATATTCAGCTCTCTAACAGAGTTCACTGTAAAGCATGTGAAGGGTCATTTCGTCATGGTTGTTGTAGCGCTGTGCTGGAATTTATTTTTTAAGGAAGTACTGTGTCTATTAATGTGTATAGCTACTGTAAGGTCTTCAGCTAGTCAGCTTGAGATCTTTTCCATCTAAACTGGTTATATCTCTTAAGCTTAGTAATGAATGTTTTATGAGCAGTAGGATAATCATATTCATCCACACAGTCACACAGAGCCGAAGTACAAATAAAACAATGTTCTTCCACTAAGTACATGCAGTTTTGTTTTTTAACCACTTGAGGGCCAAAAGTTACATGATGTACCTTTAAGTTTTCTTTAATTCATTAGTGTATCTGGTCATGTAACGAGAATATCAGAAAAATGCATACAATATTCTTGATATATGAATGTGATGTATTTTTGTGATACTCCAGTGCTATATGGGATCTTTGAACTCATCTGACCTTTGTGACAATTCAACAGTCCAGCATTTATGAGAAGCACACTTATAAACTGAAATATGCCATATAGCCTGAGCCACTCATAATGAGCTTATAGAAATCCCTGACACCCTTTGAGGCCAGCCAAGCACAACTGGGCTAGAAATGGGGAAAAAACTGGGTAATTTCCTCCCAAAAATTCAATTCTTAACACAGAAAATCCCCCAGGATGGGGTTCTGACTCCATTCTCTACATTCCATGATCCTAGAATGATCAACGCAACCCTCTGCTTCAGTACAGCCATATTGGAGCCTATAAATGGTCAGTGTTACTGGATAGCACCTGTTTTTTAATTGTCTTTAAACTGTGGATTTCAGATGAATGTTGTGCTCCTTTTATTCATGAGCATAGAAAAACTTCCACAGCTGCATAGTGCTGGAGACACTATATCAATCATCGCATGCTTTATTTATAGGACGTTCCACAGAGTTACAGCATAAACAAACGCCGATGGCCAACAGCAGCTCTGCAGTATAAGCTACCACATCCTCTGATACATTTTTTTTTTTTTTTTTTAACAAATCTCACATGTTTGTTTAATATCTAATGCTGCACAAGTTGTTTTACTAGGGTTGTTTATTTGGCCCTGCAGATTATCTTGTGCTAGTTGAGAGTCTGCCGCCAAGTGAGATGGCTTGTGTTATGCGACAACAGACAGGAGAATGACTGTACCTGCAGACAGCAAGCCTTCTTAATAGAGAATATTTCCTTGTACATCACTTCATGAGGTAAATACAAGGGTTAGTTAACATGCCCTACCTATCACATAGTATAACAGCACAATATCAGGTGTGTTTGACACTATGAAAAGTCCCCTATCATGCCAGTGAGGTTGCACGCAATGGACCAAAGACACAGACATTCATTACTAAAAATACAGCACTTCAAAGTAGGCTGAAGTGGTTGATGATTTAGTTGATGACATTTCACATTTTTTAAGTAGGGACAAATTCTGTTTTGCATTTAAATTATTAATTGATGTTCAAAAAACATGTCTTATCAAATGAGGTCAAACTAACAAATTGATCATTTATCACAATTTTTAAGAAATAGACAAACAAAACAAAATTTAAAAAAATCATATTTTTTATTAAAAAAATGTTTTTTATAAATTAAATTAAGGTAAGTATTCAGGTACAGAAAATGAACAATCAGATGTACAATAACACTGCACAGTCTTCACTGCATAAATTGAATATAATTACTCTGTGTTAAAGCTGTAAAAATGATTTTCTCTTTGTATTTTTGTTGTTTGATAACATTTATGATCACATAAGCAACTGTGTTTACAAGGAGACCCGCAGAGATGGACATTATGACATAATTTTGCGTGTACATGTCCCAAGCACAAACAGTGAAGTGAAAAGAATTCGGTGTTCGCGTGCTGTCTGCGCGGCTCGTGTATGCGCACAGAAAAGCGCACAACTGACACGACCTAAAACACGTGCAAATGATAAACATTCACTCTATGATCATGGACATGGTTAAAGTTTGCAATTAATCCAAGAATCTCACGTGTTTCAAACAGTGGTGCTTGGTCTGTACTGATTAACTATCCTTATACTAGACATCACACTTCCTGCGTATCGCAGATGCGCGTGTCGCAATATCGATGCTAAAACGACACATCTTGCACACCCTATTTGAGATGCACAAATTCTGTGTACTGTTCTGAATGGGACGTCAAATATCAGAGTAAAAAGACAGGTGTTCTATGAAGAAGAGTCGGACTCCCTATTAAAGCAAAAACGGCAGGCACTTCTATGCTTCCCAGCTAATGATTGCTTTGACCTGAGGTTCAGAGTTTCTTTTTAAAAGGCTTTAATGGGTTTAGAGTGAAGTTCCTGTACATGACATGGACAGAGTGTTGGAAAGCCTTAAAAAGAGCAGTCTGAGCCAAATGTGATACAAAGCTTTTTATATCTCAAGATCTTTAAAGCAGTTTTATAGTGAGGTTAAAGTAATGAGAACATAATCACTATTTAAATGCCTAAAATCTTACAGTGACTAAGCTGGAGCTGACCTTGGAAATACGTACTCTACCGAGTGTTTTATTATTACTCTCAAGTGGAGAGATAATACAAACAAAAGCAGCTGTTAAACTCCGTCTCACACTCCCAGAGTGTCACACACACCAGCAACCCACAACATGGCATGTCAGCCCGTCACCCCTCGTGACAACCTCCAAGATTTATAAGGATAAACGGTGCACTTACAAATGCTAGTCCTGATTGGATTACAAAAAGCATCTGTCTGAGCTCATAAACACACATACAAAAACTTGACTTCATCTCTGGAGTGTATTAGCAATGATCTCTGTGGACTTTTCCCCAAGCATCCTCCCATGGACCTTCACTTCCCCTCCGTCCCTTTTTCCCATGTCTCGGACAAATCATGCTCACTGCATGCTTGGGGAAAACAAAAATAGCTGCAGATTTCTGAGGGTATGGGAACAAGCAGCAGGACATTATTTATGCTGCAATGATTGTGATGACTTGCTCTGAGAAGAATGGGATATGCGATGGAGATCTCTCATTGGTCGAATAGATCTAAGCTCTAAAGATAGCCGGTATCCCGACGTGATGGGGCACTAGAGAGTGGCCCATTCCTTTTTTGGTGTACTAGAAACTGGCATGATGTTGGGTTCTGCTTCACAAGCCTCCCAGTGTGCCAAAGCAGCGGCATTTACCTTGTGACACATAGAAAATAGGATAGAAAATAAACAGATAAAAACAGAAACTTTTGTTAAGTTAAACATCTTTTAATCTCCAGAAATGGAATGTTGTGATGACAGAAAAAGTGGAAGTCTCATATTCTTGTAAGGCCAGAATTATCTAAACAGAAGATTGCAGAGAGGACTGGTCTGTCCGGGAGAAAACTTACAGAACCGTTCCTCTGAGTTATAAAACACATCTGAATCAGCCTACTTAAAACAGTGAATCCTACTGAGGCACTTTGGAACAAAGACAGACAACTTCATATGGGTGTTTCTTCCTTTAAGCACTTTTATGTCCCGAGGTTTGATTTTTAACAAAACTCTTTTATTAAAACCAAGCTTTTATCATGCCGTAAATGCTTACTTTTCAAATGCTTTTCTGTATAGATTTTACTGTTGCACCCTTGTAGAAGCCAGACCTTCTATCTTAAAGGGTTAGTTCACCCAAAAATGAAAATTCTGTCATTAATTACTCACCCTCATGTTGTTCCAAAACCATGAGACCTTCGTTCATTTTTGGAACACAAATTAAGATATTCTGATGAATCCAAGAGCTTTCTGACCTTCCTATAGACAGCAACGCCATAACCAATTTCAAGATCCAGAAAGATAGTAAAGACGTTGTTAAAACCTAAACCTACCTATAACCTATCCCTAAAATCAGAGCGAAATGATAGGTGAATAACACTAATATTGAAGCACCTAACCCTGGTTGTAAGCCTAAACTTGACAAAAACTGTAAACTTGTCCCTCAAATCTGATTGGCTGATTGGAATGTTGTTCGAGGATAAACAAAGATGTTGATCCTGTAACATGTTGTACTTGACATTCACCCAGTATTTAATATGTGAATAGTTTATCAATTTTTTTTTTTTTTTTTTTTAATGACTGGTCGACCAACAATTTTGCCCCTAAAATTCAAAACGTTCGTTTGTCAGCAAAGAGCTTGGGATATGGGATGTGATGTAAAGAAAAAAAAGTAAATATCACTTGTGAACAATATTTGTATGTGTCATTTCCAGCTGTAATTTTCTCATTGCAAAAAGTGTGCTTGGATGTATGTATTGGAGCTATGATGTCATACGTTTGTCATACATTTTATTCCAAAAAAGTTGTTTCACTCGCCATCATTTCCACCACATAATGCTGACATAATTTGAAATGTGGTTGAAATGACACTGTGGTGGGAATTTTCATTACTTTTAGAAAAAAACGACATCCTTCTAATGGACACTTTAAATAAACTAGTGAGAGTGTGAAAAGTGTTTTAAGAGAGTTTATTTTCTAAATGTCTACAGGGCCAAAACTGCCCATAATTGAAGAAATGGCCAAAAGCTTTCAGAAACATTTTTGTATGTCCCTGTGTGATCTATTATACCCACATTTGTTTAAACACAGAAACCTCAGTTTACTACTGGAGACTGGAGAGTCAAGTATTGGTGGCCTGCTGTAATGCAGCAATGCAATATTATAAGAATAACTATGAGCTCTTGCAAAGCCATCCTCATTAGAAAATCATAACGTCACATTGTTTGTCATTTTACAAGCTCTAAAAATGGAGATGATCATAACATCATTATCTGAATCAGACAGTTATTTCAAGTTTTTCCACATTTACATTAGAGTCTTCATGCCAAGGTAAAGCCCAAGCGATTCATTGATTCAAACCGCAGATTCCTGTTGGCACAAGACCGTGTGTTGTTGTATCTGTCTGAGGAGGAGACAGTCATACAGGCCGTAAAAGGCTTCTTAGATGTTTGTGATCAGCAGAGATTGGTGTTTCAGGAAACACCATAAATTATTAAGCTGCATAAATGAAGGATGAGAAGAATCTGCTTTTCCTTGTCAACATCAGCTCCCTGAGGAACATCTATCCCTGTTCACTAGCTAATAGCTGAAGGGGTTCAAAGCCTAAGCCAGTGGCTGTTTACAACCTGCTTCACTTCATGGATGCAAATGGATCCCTTGTAAGTCTGTAAAAGATCCCTGTGGGCTACAGGAAAATGGAAGGAAGTCCACAATCAAAAACAGACTTGAATGTAGTGTTTAAACTAAAGATCAAGATGTTTTTATCTTAAATAGTGCACATTGTGTTGACACACAGCAAGTTTGCAGCATATTTAATACTGTGATGACAAGAAAATCTTTCTTAAAGCTACAGTAACAATTAAAATGATTGGCTATAAGCTACTTCAATACAGCCAAATTTACAGCACTGCCACAAAAAGACTGTAAGACATTTCACCTGCTTTGATCTAACAAATGGGGTAACATGAGCAGGGGGCGAGACCACACAATGGCCAGAGTGGCATTTGCCCACCCAGAAAGACGGCTGCCGAAATAATCTAACACTTTAGAAAATAAAAGAAACTGCATTTTGTTGAACAGAAAATGATCACAGCTCACATGCTAGCATAATTTCATCTTATGCTCACCAAGGCTGCATTAATTTGATCAAAAATACAGTAAAAACAGTAATATTGTGAAATATTATTACAATTATAACTCTTTTCTATTTTAATATATTTAAACATGTAATTTATTCCTGTGATCATTACTCCAGTGTCACATGATCTTTCAGAAATCATTCTAATATGCTGATTTGTTGCTTAAGAAACATTTCTTATTATTATCGATGTTGAAAACAGGTACGCTGCTTAATATTTTTGTGGAAACCATAAAACATTTTTTCAGGATTCTTTGATGAATAGAAAGTTCAAAAGAACCGCATTCATTTGAAATAGAAGTCTTTTGTAACATTATAAATGTTTTTACTGTCACTTTTGATCAATTTAATGCATCCTTGCTAAATAAAAACATTTTAACGGTAGTGTATTTAAAACTCACAGTGATAACAGTGAATTGAAATAAGTTGCAGGACCATCTAAGCCAGCTGTGAATTTCAGAAAACACATTAATGGTTTTCCATTTGCAAAAAGGTGAGAAGGTGCCAGTGGATAAGGATTTGATATGTTGTGTCAAGAACCATCTAGAGGGATTTGTGGTGGTATGTATTGCTGGGGAAAACTTATACTTATGGCAAAGGTCCAGAACAAAGAACCAGGGACACAAGACTCTATTTAGGGGAGCAGAGAAACAGTGAGGGAACTCTCTAAGGAATGTCTGGCATCTCTGGCCATATGATGGCTAGGATAAGATGACTATTATGGAGCACCCTCTGTCCCGCAAGCCAGACACTCCACAATTCACGCTCTGTCATCAGCCACTAACCCCACAAGTATCCGTGTTACTTGCAAGTGGGAAAGGAGGCACCATTCTACAGAAATTAGGCACGCCTGCACCAGATCAGGATATGGGCAGGATCCACAATGGCAAAACTATTTCTCAGGTCATGAATCCTGAGCTGAGAACACGGAGGGGTCTGTATGACAGAGGTTACAAGGCTGGGAGCCACATAAATTACTCTACTGTGCCTAAAGAGCCCATGAAATGATTCGATGAATGCCATTTTCTATCCTGTGTTGATGTTTTTACTATGAAAAAGAATGTTTCAGGATATATTAAAGGGCTCATCCCTTAAAAAAAAAAGATAATAGGCTTTGGTTAACATAATTTGCTACGTGCTAATGTTGGCAGATATTGGGGGAGGGACATTCTCATCCTAGAGAGCATTTCATGTGTCAAAAATCTGTAGTGTAGGATGTCATTAATATTTTTGGTCCATTTTCTTAGAAGATAAAAAACTTTAAATTTTATATGCGTTTATAAGCAAAAATAAATAAATAAAATTAAATCAACTTTTAGGAGTATTGCTAATGCAATTTTTTTTCTTTGAATCCACTTTTTTAGCGTGATTTGATATCTAGCTGCTGATTCAATATGTATTGCATTTTGTTTTATTGTTTTTTATACAATTAGCATTTTTTACATTTTGAAAAAGGAATTTTATATATTATATTAGACAATATAACCCCACCCCTTTTTCCTGTCCCTTTTAATCCAGTAAAATGCAATACATTTCATAACTCTGACATCATCTTAAGACATCTTGAATTTTTTTATTTGCTTACAGAGAAGTCTATCAGATTAAAATATTAGTGAGATGTGGAGAGAGCAATGATTCAAGAACAGACAGCTGAGGAGGATTTCAGGCTCAAACACCTTCATAATGCTGACATGAAAAGCTCACAAAGAATTCGGCCATGTGATCTGATTTTAGAAAACAGGCCCCTGTCTGTCTCTGAAAGCAGGCAAAATATAAGTCAAAAGCATTGCTTGATATGCTGTGGTTTGCTGCTATGATGAGAAATCTTGCTGTTTTCCTGCCTTATATTGATTTGGTCACCCAGAGTCATATCTGTGTTGACTATCGGACTATCGGGACCTTTGTGGCTTTCATATCCATTAGCATATCTACAGGCAGCATACTCCTAAAAGTTGACAGAGCTGATCTAGCCATTAAAGCTAAAGTGTGTCATTTTTTTAATGTTTAAACACTTTCTCCTACCCTAGTTTAGAGTGAAACACAACTATAAGTAAGCCATTCATCGGCTGATTTCCCACAAGAGTGTAAACACTGACTCTAAACCACTGCTCTGTTTGTTTGAGTGATCTGACAAGGGTCAACATAAAGCTCAACCAATGGTGTGCCTTGGTACTTAGATTAAGAAACCACCTTGAACACAATGGCACAGACATGGCATGGCATGTATTATTTCAATAAACATTATAATCATGACTTAAATGTGTTAAATGACTTAAATTCCACCTAGTATCTCCTCAGAGATCACATTTTAGAATGTTGCACATGCTTTGTGTAGATGAGAAGCCAACCCCAAAACACACTACAACAAGCTCAATGAATGGATTGCTGACAAAGTGTTATAATTGTGGTTTATAAACTTTTTTCAATCTGAAATGTACTGATAAAAAGGTTCATCCATCCATCTATCCATCCATTCATCTTTGAAACAGCTTGTCCTATGTAGGGTCTGGCTTAAAAAGGTTTGGTATAATATGCTTGTTAGAGAATCGTACCGTTAACTTAGCAACATTCTTAAGTTAATTGTAAATCCATTGCTAGTAGAGTCTCTCACACGGAGCGTTAGTTGTGTGGTGCACAGTAGAGCATTCCAGTTTATTCACTTATACGTTTCCTTAAGACAGCTCCCTAGATGTTGAAAGAGAGCTTAATTCCAGATTCATTGCCATGTGATTATTAGTAATTAAATACACAGTTGTGTGTGTTTCACATTTTAAGGGCTATTGAAAGACACTACCTCCATTCAGAGGACAATCACCCTCTGGCCATCCACAAGTCATAATTTCCATCCCAAACTCCTGCACAAGATGATCCAGAGCTCTATTTTAAGAACACATAATTGCCAAATAGTTTCAGAAGACCACAAAAATGAGGCCAATCACAATGCCAGTTTACTTAACTGCTGCCATGCAGCCTTTATATTGAGCATTAAACCAATGCTGTTAAAATCTGGCTCTAAGCTCGCAGTGATTCTCAGTTGCATGAGACAGCAAATTCAACAAAACGTGATTTACAAACATAAAAATAGTTTGGGCTCAGGATTTGTATGCTGACAAACTGATGTTCTCCAAAACTTCACTGCAGTTCTGTTTAAAGTCATTCGGCTGTGCCTTGAAAATATTTAGATTTCTAAAGTATACATTTTAAAATATTACTTGCCAACAAAATATTCTGAATTAACTCCAAACAAACTCAAGGCACAAAGTACAACTACAATGACGTATCATGCCCTGCAGCCTACTACACCACCCAAAGTGTCAAACCACCGATCTAAGTGGCAGTGGTTACATCTGCAAATATTATTGATGTAAAGGGATCCATTAATACAACTTAGATTCATTTAAAATGATGAACCGCTGGAGATACATGAACTATTCATTGTGTCAAGTCTACCAAACAGAACAGCTGTAAAGTCATTTTTCCCATATCACATAAGCATTCATATACTTTTTATACTATATATATATATATATATAATGCTGCACATAAATGTCCTTAAGCAGAAAGTTGTAGTCCAACATGATTTGTTCTAATTGAGTTAACGTAGACAGGAGATGCAGAATGTTAGAAGCAGTTAGACTGTGGCACATGGCCAGAGCTGAGCAGAGTGCAGCTCCTTTGAGGCCTCGACGCAGCCTCCAGACCTCCAGAACAAGAGCCACATTCAGGCCTACTGTGTTCCCAGCGGGCAGGCCTGTGGGCCCAACCGACTTTTGTAAATTAAAGAGTTCTGTCTTCAGACCACAATACTGTTTCCTCTAACCATTATGCATCTCATGTCCCTAAAGTAAAGCAAATGTTCTGGAGAACAAATTAAACTGGGCATCGTTTCTGGACTGAATACGGACAGGAAGTGATATTATCTTAAGAATAGTTTTTTCATAATTTGTTGACCCATGTCTTCCAAAACTCGTATGAATTTCTGTCTTCTGGAGATTGTCCAATCTGCTCTTTTCAATACAATAAAAGTGAATGGTAACCACTGCTGTCAAGCAGGATTATTTTTAGTGAATAACTACTACTCACACAAATCTATTTTATAGCTTCAGAAGATGTATGATGCTTTTTGTATTTTTGGAGCCGTGATCACCATCCACTCAAATGGATGAGAGCAGCTTGGACATTCTCATAAACTTCTCATTTCCTACAGATGAAAGTAAATTATACAAGTTCAATTTTTATATTAATATTTGCTTGAACTATCCCTTTAAGAAAGACTGGCAGATGGAACTGCTGCCTCTTAAACCCTTAAATCTTTTAAAATGACTTAAACTTTTAAAATGTTCTCAAAATTCATTCTCAAAGTGTTTGTTTTTAAGTAGACAGTTGTGTTCAGTGTTCAGGTTCAGAAACGGAAGTTACAGAAGGAACCTGTCTTCCATCTGTCTTCAGTCATGTTATCAATAATGCAAAGTTAGAGTGTGTTGAACAAAGACTGAGACAATTTATTGTCTATACATTCATTATTCATTCATCATGCACTAAAATGTTTCACAGAAGTTCAAATGATGAACAGGGATACAACATTTATCAAAGAAAAGCAAAAAAGAATGCATTTACAATATACTGTACGGTATACACTACCACTTTCATTTGTTTTCAACATTCATAATAATAATAAATTATTATTATTTATTATTATTTCTTGAGCAGCAAATCAGCATATTAGAATGATTTCTGAAGGATCATGTGACAATGAAGACTGAAGTAATGATGCTGGAAATTCAGCTTTGTATCACAGGAATAAATTACATTTTAATATATATTAAAATAGAAAACAGTTATGTTAAACTGCAATAATATTTCACAACATTACAGTTTTTAAGATTTTTATGCATTTTGATCAAATAAATGCAGTTAAAAATCTAAGAATTCAAAATGTTAAAAAAAAATAAAAAAAATTCTTACAACCACAAACTTTCAAATGCTAATGTACATTAATTTTCACAGAATTCTACTGTTCAATGAACCTTGCAAAAAAAAACTGCAAAATTTCACAGACATAGTTTTGGCAATATGTGTCAAAATGCTGCACCTTCATGTCAAAATCCAAGGTTAAAACTGTAGCTTGTTCTACAGCCCTCAAGTGCAAACATATAGAGGTTTACCTTTAGACAAACTGCCCAGCAGGGCTCCATTTCCAGCCCACATGTAGCCTGTTCCATCAGGAAATATTTCAGTGCTGCCTGCCACAAAGTTACCACTAGCCATAAATTAACGCTATATATTTCTTTATCTAACGCAACAGTTTTAGGTTTCTTTGTTTTACGGTTACTTTACAGGCTTCTTGTTCATAAGTTCATAAAGTGGAGCTACTAAAAAAGCACTAAAGGTGACAATTACAGTGAGACATTACAATGCTGCTCTGAAGATTTGAGAAATAATAGTCCACTAATGAGTGATATTTATTTTCTAATAATCCATAATGAAAACTATTGTCTATGAGTATCATCTAAGCAGACAGCAATTGACACTCTCACTCTCTAACCTCTGAAGTTATGTGATCCACCAGACAATATAAATATGGCTTTATGCTCTGCCTGACAATGTAAAATGAGCTTGACCATTTATAGTAATTAACAACCACATTCCCAAAAGTTGACTGTTTCTCAAAAGCATCGTGAGCTAAGTTTATAGAGACCATTGGTGGCAATGTTTTTACGATCTACTTAGGCCTACAATGATTTTGGGAAACGCAGCCCAGATAAGTTTGCCATGAGTATGTGCTGGTCATTAAAGGAAACCAATCTGAGAGTAATACAGACTCTGTGTTTGAGCAATCAGGGTGAATCATATGGCTGTAACGCAGCAGGAGAGGTGGTGTTGTGGGGGTGGGGTGGACTCGCTGTCTGAAACCTGAACTTGAGCACGTTCTGTGATTGTTTGAATGCCAGGTGTGAGCAGCTGTTTGCTGGAACCCACATACAGAACAGTGAAAGCAGTATGGGAATGTGTCCACAGATCTGGTCAGTGCGGGTGACATGAAACAGCTTTAGCTACACTGCAAACAAATCTCTTTTTTCTTGTTTTAGATATCTAAACGTCCTTAAAAAGATCAAATCTACAAGATAAAACTGCATTGATATTAAGGCTTGTTTTAGATAATATATCTTGAATAAAGTTTATTTTATTGGTAACACTTTACAATAAGGTTCCATTAATTAACATTAGTTAATGTATAAACTAGGGATGAAAATGAAAATTTTGGCCAATACCGATAACTGATCATTCTTTATATTTGAAAGCCGATAACTGATATATTGGCCGATACATCTAAATGCTAATTTTTATATAATTTTTGAGAGCCTGATTACAAAAACAAAAGTCACACATTTAAAAGCCAAGCACACAATTATAATGTTCTCATTATAATTTTATTTAGCCTATATGACAGACTTGCACTGTACATACTTACTTAACTGTATTATTTCCTTTTTGAAGTGATTTCAATCATGTTTCAAGCAATTGAAAACCATCATTGCGATCAGTGCGCATCTAAAGTGTCTCAGCTGAAGGAACAATAATCCATTACTTATCGGCTTTAATATATCGGCCAAATTTTCTTATCGGCCAATACCGATATTGTGGCCAATAGATCATGCATCCCTAGTATTAACTAAAATTAACAAATAATGTACAATACATGTACATACAGTACAACTGTTCATTGTTAGTTCATGTTTATTAAATAAACCTTAACTAACAGATAGTACTTTTGATTTTTTAATGTATTAGTGAATGATGATTTAGTTTATGCTAATGATTTATTAGCATAAACTAAGATTAATAAGTAATTTACAAGTATTTTTCATTGTTAGTTCATGTTAGCTTATGGGAACTAGATCTAATAAAAGAATACATTTCAACCAGACAGATCACAATTCTTTCAAAACAGACCATCTGTGTGTATAAAAGTACTGTAGAAGTAAATCTGTGGCACAAGAATTCTTCTTCTTCCCATACAGACATTCATTTGACATCCTGAATAACTGCTAATGATAATATTTAATTCTGGAAAACCCTCCAGCACAGCTCATATGATGATATCCGACAACACATATGGCACTGAAACTTTCCAACATTATCTGATTCCCTTGACCACCCACCATGTCATTAACATTTGCTTTAAAGTTTTAAAGTGCACACTACAGTTTTTCACAAACCATTTTTATACATAGCCCTAATTTATAATAAAAAAAATACTTTTGCAATGCTTGAAATATTATAAATTGTGCAGTATCTAATGGAGGCATGGAACAATTAAATACACTTATTTGGAAATGGCTAAGCTCCAAGGAATCAAATATTAATAAATCTAGCTGCAAATGAATTGCGGAGCCTCTAATCTCACTGTTCACTTACAGAGTTTAATACTATCTACCATCATTAGGAAAGAGTTGAAAGTCACAATTTTCTTGACCTGTTCTCTTTCTCACTTACTTACAGGTGCTGGTCATATAATTAGAATATCATCAAAAAGTAGATTTATTTCACTAATTCCATTCAAAAAGTAAAACTTGTATATTATATTCATTCATTACACACAGACTGATATATTTCAAATGTTTATTTCTTTTAATTTTGATGATTATAACTGACAACTAAGGAAAATCCCAAATTCAGTATTCAGTAAAATTAGAATATTGTGAAAAGGTTCAATATTGAAGACACCTGGTGCCACACTCTAAACAGCTAATTAACTCAAATTAACTCAGTGCTTCAAGAACTGTATGCAAGACATGGGTTTCAGCTGTCGCATTCCTTGTGTCAAGCCACTCTTGAACAACAGACAGCGTCAGAAGCCTCTCGCCTGGGCTAAAGACAAAAAGGACTGGACTGCTGCTGAGTGGTCCAAAGTTATGTTCTCTGATGAAAGTAAATTTTGCATTTCCTTTGGAAATCAGGGTCCCAGAGTCTGGAGGAAGAGAGGAGAGGCACACAATCCACGTTGCTTGAGGTCCAGTGTAAAGTTTCCACAGTTAGTGATGGTTAGGGGTACCATGTCATCTGCTGGTGTTGGTCCACTGTGTTTTCTGAGGTCCATGGTCAACGCAGCCGTATACCAGGAAGTTTTAGAGCACTTCATGCTTCCTGCTGCTGACCAACTTTATGGAGATGCAGATTTCATTTTCCAACAGGACTTGGCACCTGCACACAGTGCCAAAGCTACCAGTACCTGGTTTAAGGACCATGGTATCCCTGTTCTTAATTGGCCAGCAAACTCACCTGACCTTAACCCCATAGGAAATCTATGGAGTATTGTGAAGAGGAAGATGCGATATGCCAGACCCAACAATGCAGAAGAGCTGAAGGCCACTATCAGAGCAACCTGGGCTCTTATAACACCTGAGCGGTGCCACAGACTGATCGACTCCATGCCATGCCGCATTGCTGCAGTAATTCCGGCAAAAGGAGCCCCAACTAAGTATTGAGTACTGTACATGCTCATACTTTTCAGTTGGCCAAGATTTCTAAAAATCCTTTCTTTGTATTGGTCTTAAGTCATATTCTAATTTTCTGAGATACTGAATTTGGGATTTTCCTTAGTTGTCAGTTATAATCATCCAAATGAAAAGAAATAAACATTTAAAATATATCCGTCTGTGTGTAATGAATAAATATAATATACAAGTTTCACTTTTTGTATGGAATTGGTGAAATCAACTTTTTGATGATATTCTAATTATATGACCAGCACCTGTATACTCGGTTCCTGCAGGAAAGGTGTTTCATGCTCTTTCTGGGAAATTAAACTATTGCATTAAATGGTCAAGATGTTTGCAAGCTGACTTTTGAAATGCAGGACACATTTACAACAATTTTGAGATAGGAAAGCTATGGCAAAGTTTATAAAGTCTGCTCACTTGCATTCAGATAACCTGCTCTTGACAGTAAGTAGCAGCAAGTGACTCTTGAAATGTATGCTGTAGCATATGCCATGCTGGACATGTTTAGCATTCTTTAAAAACAGCTGATTGCTTTTAAATGAAAGCAAATAAATAATATTAAAAATGTATTTGTTTAACTTCTATGCCATTAATGTCACCAAAAAAAAAAAAAAAAAAGGTTTCCAGAACACTACACCTGTCTGCTACTGAGTGACCAAAAAGTTATAGTTGTCCCAAACTCACACCATTGGTTAAGCTGTCTATGTTGGGCTGGTCGGGATGGTCAAACAAACAGAATAATGCTTGGGTAAGGCCATGGTGTTTACACTTTTAGAGGTATAAAGTATTTTAACTAAAATAAAAACACTGGAAAATGACAAAAACCCATTAATTTTATTAAATGCATCTCCTCATAAAACTGCAGAAAAAAGGGGGGAAACAAGCTTGTCAAATGCAATAATGACTTTTCCTGAAAACAAGCCAAGCCTTCAAACTTCAGTTTATATAGCAATAGTTTAACAAGAGTGCAGGGCTTTTTGTGCTAGCAGAGATCTGGACTGTGTCAGTTTAATCTCAACAATACTGCATTACCCAGACGCATATTTATACAACACTGATAGTCACAGAATTTCATACGCAGGAGCAGGTTTCTTCTTCTGTTATAAGGACCAATATTTAGAGGATGGATATGAATAGAACGGAAAAGTAATGCATATTCATGCATAATAAGTATACAGATTATTCCTGGAAACCGAGGGCACACTAGAGAACATCTAGGTCTGAGCAGAAACAGAGAGCAGTATGAAGGGGAAATGACTCTCAGTCCAGCACAGTGGTTGAACACTAATGGATGGTCAGCTGCTATCCATCACTCAAATAAACAGGGGCTTAGACCCATGCCTCTCATCAACAACAAATACTGTACCATACACTGAATGCAAGGCATGCAGTAATCATCACTAATGCTTCAGCCTCTTGGAATGACTCTTTCTGATTGGTTCCTGCACAAGGTTTGACTGCATACTTATTCTGAAAAGGGAAAGTGACTTTAAGCCAGGAATCTGAACACAAAAAGCTCAGACAGAGGGTAAGTCATATCTGACCATTCCTTTAGCACGCTTTACTTTTTAACATCACAGACGATGAAATAAATGAAATAAAACTTTCCTGAACAACCTTCTGTTTGGTATAAACTTATTATGCTTTATGACGTAGCTATGTAAAGGTCCTTGGGAGTTGTAAATCACTGCACCAATAACAGAGATGCAAGATGGCGCCTGTTTGTATAAAACAAAGGAGTGTGAGTCTGCAGAGTGAGAGATACGAGAGATATAAAAGTATTGGCAGTTTAATTTATCCGGATGAGTAGAATGATATACAGCTTTGCCATGGATGACGACAAAGACCTTAAATATATCTATATAACTGACTCTATGCCATGGCTGTTTTACATAAATAAACGTTGAAGCTTACACTTTAAAGACAATTTTAGCACTGCTAGCATGCTTAAGACATGCTTAGCTCCATATATCTTATTTGTACAATTAAATACAAAGACCTTTACTGTTTTACTACATGCCTTTGTATGTAAACGCACATCATCTCTGAGCCCTGAGATAGAAAATGGCCTTTAACCCTTAATGAGATGGTGTCGAGAAAGGCATTTTGTTTCTTTATGTGCTAAAATGTTGAGATCCAAGTGTTGTAAGTCTTTCAATGACTCAGAGAGGAAGGCATTTCTTCAAAGCGTCACTGAAGTTTTGTTCACTGTGTGCACTTCACACAAGCCATTTTTCAAACTCCCACAATCTGACACAGAACAAGACAGCTGCAAAACACCAGCAAACACAACTGGAATTTCGGCACAGAACAAAGAACAAAGTAGTAACTAATTTCTTTTGATATGTGACCATGGGGAAGGAGAACAATCTGGCTAAAAACAAATGCTGAAATTATTGTTGTCTAATAAACATCTCGGAATATATAGGTTATTTTATCTCATGCATTATCTTTAAAGGGTTAGTTTAAACAAAAATGAAAATTCTGTCATTTATTACTCACCCTCGTGCCGTTCCACATCCGTAAGACCCTTGTTCATCTTCGGAACACAAATAAGAACTTTTTGATGAAGTCTGAGAGGTTTCTGTCCCTCCATAGAGATCCAACACAACTACCACTTTCAAGGTCCAGAAATGTAGGAAAAATTAGAGTACTCCATGTGACTCCAGTGGCTTAAACTAAATTTTATGTTTTACTTTATTTACAAAAAAATATTATCCAAAGCGTGTTCACACAACAATGCCAGCTCTCGCGTGAACACAAATTGCATGCGTCGTGATGCTCTCATGAACACTCGCGCATGTGCATTGAGTTGACACGCGAGTCTGAACACAACACACATGCGTCTTGGAGCTCACACATGTGCGTTGAGTTGACATGCAAGTCTGAACACAACACGCATGCATCATGATGCTCTCATGAACACTCGCGCATGTGTGTTGAATTGATGCGCAAGTCTGAACACAACATGTATGCGTCTTGGAGCTCGCGCATGTGCGTTGAGTTGACGTGCGAGTCTGAACACAACACGCATGCGTCATGATGCTCTCATGAACACTCATGCATGTGCGTTGAATTGATGCGTGAGTCTGAACACAACACGCATGTGTCTTGAAGCTCACGCATGTGCGTTGAGTTAACACGCGAGTCAGAAGACAATACGCATGTGTCTTGGAGCTCTTGTGAACACTCGCACGTGCGTTGAGTTGACGCGTGAGTCTGAACACAACACGCATGCGTCATGATGCTCTCATAAACACTCGCGCATGTGCGTTGAATTGATGTGCAAGTCTGAACAACACGTGTCATGATGCTCTCATGAACACTCGCACATGTGCGTTGACTTGACGTGAGAGTCAGAACACAACACGCATGCGTCTTGGAGCTCTCATGAATGCATGTTGTGAATTTTTTTTTTGGGTGAAAACAAAGCACTCGCATCACTTCATAACACTGAGTTTAAGCCACTGGAGTTACATGGAGTACATTAATGATGTCTTTCCTACCTTTCTGGATCTTGGAGTGGTAGTTGCTTTGGATCTCTATGGGGGGACAGAAACCTCTTAGACTTCATCAAAAAGATCTTAATTAGAGTTCTGAAGCTGAACAAAGGTCTTACGGATGTGGAACAACACGAGGGTGAGTAATTAATGACAGAATTTTGGGTGAACTAACCTTTTAATAATGTGCTTGATGCACTCAACCAACTTGGAATAGTAAAATGGTCCTAAATATGGGCTAGATATCCTGAATAGTAACCTAATTAGAGATACAATGCTGTAAAAGCAATAAGTGCTTCACATTTAGAATTACTGGGAACTGTTTTGGATAATATTACACAGATAAAAATCAAAAAATCTTTTTGAAAAGCAGATCATGTGAAGCAGTTAGCAAAGTCCTAAAAGAGTGTTTTAATGCGTCGCAATCTATTTCCTTAAATAAATAAAAAAATCTGTCAAAAATAGATATATTTTTGCTGTTTTTTTTTAATGTTTTTTAAACAATTTACAGAAAAAAACACCTTTTTGGTGGAAATAGTGAAATTAAAGTATTGAAGTAAAATTAATAGGAAATTAAATCACCTATAGTCAGATTTGACCACAGCAGTTTGTGACTCAAATCCTCTATTATCAGTGTCTGTTTATTTATCAGCAACATAAAGGCAGAAGGATGTGATTAACTAAACAACAGATTAGATCAGAACTCCTAAGGTGCGCAGGAAAGGAATTTGGCTTATCTGGATGAGAAGGAAAGCAGGAGGCTGAAACAGGAGGTCATCACAATAAGGAAAAGCATGAATGGTGGTCAGTGAAAGAGGGAAAAAATGCGCAAAAGAATAAGTAAAAATTAAGAAATAGTGAGGAAGTTCACCACAGATGGGCAGATAAAAGGGTAAAGGAAAAAATATCTGACTACAAACTTAAACGTCAGTTAACGGATGCCTCTGAACAAAGAATATGCCACTGGTGGGGATGCAGTTCCTTCCTTTTCGATCCCCACGTCTAATTATACAAGAATGTAGTAGTAGGCCACTCCATCATATAATCAACACAATTACAAAACACGTATGCAAGCTGTGATCCAGTGATTCATTACGAATTAGATCATTTTGTGGTAAACAGTTTTAAAAAAAAACTAATGTTATCTAACCACAGACCGCGTGAAGGGAATGACAAAGACCTGCTACTGTGTCTGCCACAAAACTCCTTTCACTGACTGAAGCTCCTCCAGTTAAGAACATCTTCTCACAATGACACACAACAGGCTCCTTCGCTTATCCATAATGTTACAATAACAAGTTATAACACTGTGTCTTTGTCTACTAAGTTAAAATGCATAAAAATGAGAATTATCAAAGACTTACAGTGCAAAAAATGTCAAAATGCAAAAAATGTTTAAAAATGAAAACAGTTTAATAAGTAAATAATACATTAAGTAAATAATAATACATTTAAAAATGTATAGATAAATGAAATTAAAGTAGCTTTTAAAGATCATTAAAATTAATTTTACATTTTGGCCAATTACTGATGATTAACATTAAAATGAAAAACTGAATACTCACTAAAGACTACTTAGAAAACTTCTGAATAAATTTGAATCAATTCAATGTCAATTCAATCTGCATGTGTTGGTAATGTTAAACTTTTGTTGAATAGTTTCTTGCAACGTATTTGCAAACTTTACATGTGTATAAGATATAATAACCACTGAATTATTCTATAACCTTTTTTATTATCTGAAACATAAGTGAATTTGCTTTTGAAAACCATTAGATTAAATAACAATCATAAGAAGAATTTGAATAGTTGAGCTTTTATCACCAAGATGGAGTAAGAAGTGTGTTCAACCTTTACATTGTAAATGCATTACATACATTGTAGGTTACACACACACACACACGTACAGTGTTCTCATTAATTTCTCATGAACGATGAAAGCATCTCACCATTTCTGTTGTAAACTTTCCCTATGACTATTTAACCTGATTCCTTTCATACACAAATGAAACTTTGACTTACTTTTGCACGTGAGGACGGCCAGTCCCACGACCAACAGCGCGATATAACGGAGGGTCATGTCTTCCAGATCCGAGGTTTGATGTAAGGAGATTGAGCGCGCTGTAGAGCTGAAGTCTCCTGTAGACAATCAGGGAGGGCAGATGTTGCACAGAGCGCGCGTGAAGTGAGGAGAGATGAGTAGGAGGAACCTAGTGGGCTGCGCCCTACATGCCACACTGCAGTACGTGAAACACGGATATTAGCGATAATCACGATTTAAATCGAAAACATGATGGTCATATCAGCGTATAGCCTAGAGTTGTTGTTGTTTTTTTTGTTTTTTTTTTTCTTTTTTTTTCTTGTTTTTTTGTTTGTTTGTTTGTTTGTTTGTTTGCTGGAAACGTAGCCTATGTATAAAGTTTGAATACCCTTCCGAATTTCCCGTATTTCTGCATACATTTCACATCAGCTTGAAGGAATTTAACCCATTCATCTTCAAACACTGCTTCAATTCAGTGATGTTGTCCGGCTTCCCTGCATAAACTGCTTTGTCCAAGTTCTTCCTCAACATATCTGTTGAGTTAGGGTCGGGACTTTAATTTTGCCATTCGAAAACATAAAATTTCGTCTGCTTTAACCATTCAAGACTTGTGTGTTTAGGGTTCATATAAGCTGGACTCTCTGTTGTGCTACAGTTCCTGGACTGACAAACTTGACTTTCTGATGTAGCTCTTCATTTAGCTTGAACAATATTGGTATGTCACTTATACGCCAAATGCCAATATTAGAGATTTTTTTTTAAATTTGACCATATTTTGGCTGATATTTGATATTGTTTATTTTATGTACAGGCTTATTTCACCTATATTTAGATCTTTAAAAACACAAACAATTTAATAACACTGTTTCAAAATTAATGTACTGTACAGTATAATGTTATGTGATCTCTAAATTTACGTGTAGCATATTTTAATTTTATTTTTAATTTATGTAGACCAAATATTATTTGTCTAAACTAAATAACTAAATATTAGTATAATACATTCTTCCAAAACTCTCCTGGCTCATTCACATGGTCTTTGGACAAACTTTGGACTGGGAGTCATGCTCTTATTGGATAACATTGGCTTTCTCCATGCTATTCAGCCATGCACATTGTTCTTTATGATGTATGATGATGGACTTATAAACAATAACCCACCAAGGCTAAGCCAAAGCAGAGATACTGAGATGTTTCCGTGTGTGGTCTCCTGGAACATTCTTGCATTTTGCAAGTTTTATATTTGTTCAGAAGGACATGACTTCTAAAATCATAATTTTATATTTTTTTTTTTTATCCTAACAAAGATATTTCCTCCTACATCATTTTGTTCTATAAATTAGTGAAAATTAAAAAAAAAAAAAAAAAAAAAATCTTGATTTTATTTTTTAATAAAATACTTTAAGATCTAATCACAATGCAGGCCAAATTTATATAAAAATAGGGGTTCACAAACTTTCAATGTACAATATACTGCATGCTTCATTTTGGCTGTTTTCTTTTAATGATAATGCTTTTAGTAAATGCTGTTTGGCTGAAAGATTTGGGGCTGTGTATGTCTCCTGAAGTTTATTGCCAATATTTTCTGACATGCAATCTAAAAGCACGTAAGCAATAGCTTGACCTAATATTTATTCAGTCGACGGAGCCTGAAGTCTTAATCAGGGCTTTCTATATTTATCAGCGATCATTATAAATGCTATTGTTCTTGATAATGAGCCTTTTAGTTGGCTTTTTAAATAGTTTCTAAATTGACTTTATTTGAACTGTCTACCATTAGTGGATGAAAAACAGATTCAGAGAGCCTGTAATCTGATTATTCATCCAGTGATCTACTGCTAAGAACTAATTACAAGATAAACCAAGGAATATGTATTTGAAAATAGGCTGAAGATTTCCTGTGGGATTACAGTCAAGAATCAATTTGACATGGTTTATCCCCTCACATGACCAACCAACTCAAATCCCTTTTGAGATGCTTATTTTTCGGTTGAGAGCTCAGTTCAAGTGAAGCCAGCATTCGTCAAAGTAGTAGGTAGGTTGTTGGCTGTAGTTTGTGAGTACGATGTTGACAGCTGTGCTCTGGAAACCTCGGGTAATGTTTGCACACCTGGAGAAGAGTGTGGCGGTGCTCTGCTACTGAAAACAAGCCATGCAAATTCAGTTGGTCACATTTCATATCACTTCATATATCAAAGTAAGTATAATTTGTATGAGATCTGTGTCAAGTTGCCAAAAAAATTCCAATTACTTTGGTTTAAATTATATTCCTGAAATAAATTCTTCATTCCTAATGTAATTCTTTAAGTCTAACCCCATATAATAGAATATAATAAAATAGAATAGCATCACTTAAAATGTATGAATGAAACTGCAATAGATAACACAATATCAAACAAATGTTTCAAGATAGAACAAATGCATTTTTCAAACAAAACATTTCACAAAACGAAGTTATAGTTCAATTAGGGTCTAAACTATAGATATAATATTCAATAGATAACACTTGGCACTAAATAAAAGTTTTGTACACTTCCTGGTTGTCAGACATTAGTGGAAAATGTTCATAGTCAATGGCTGCATCGGAAAACTGAAAATTGCTGCCTTCGGAGGATGCATTCCAAGGTAGGAAGGCATTGAGGCAATGTCAGCTTCACTTCCAGTCTCCTAAGATACCTTCATCTAATCAATTTTTAAAGGCAGCATAGATGTATCCTTTGCTGCCTTTGATACCCCACAACCCTGTGCTTTACATCCTATGACAGTTGAGCTAAAAAAAAATAAAGATGGCATCTGAAAGTTGTGGCTGGTGGTCAGTTAGTGTAAATGTATGTTTTTGGCCAAAGTTTTCCACTTCTGTTGTCACTTCTAGCGAGATCTGTAGATCATTAAGCTGTTACTCTGCCTCAGAAGCCTGTCCGAAATCAGTTTTGTGAGGTTCTTTTGTGTGGAAACACTGTCTACAAAGTGCCTGATAAGGCAGCGAGGCAACAAGGTAGCTGCCTAAGTTTTCAGACGCAGCTAATGTAATGATCTAAACTGATAGGACTCTTGAACTTGAAGAGTACCTGTTTTCATCTACTCAAAACACTGGTGACAATTTGTCTAGAAAAGTTAGAAAGAAAGAAAAAGTTTGCATTATCCATGCAATGAAATTCATGCATTTTGAGTGTGGCTAAAGGAGTGTATATATAAAGAGACACGGTCAGTTGTGCTTATCATGTAGAGAAAGAAAAATCTGTGGTATTCAATAAATAAAAGAATTGCCTGTGTATGAATATGTTTTAAGACAAGATAAATAGAAAGTTTAGACAAGCTTATGTACATCGGGTACATAGGGTACATGTCTCTCTTCTCAGCCCATTAAAGGTGGATCATGTTAAGACACGGTCTGCTTAACACGTGTTGTTCTGCAATTAGAACCATTCACATGACTGAATGAAGAGTTCAAATCCTGTTGTAACTTACAATAGAAAATGGGTTGTGATTTGACTGAGGATAACACACAAGAATAATTATAATCTGTGATGCCCTCATATCATTGTCTTGCTTTCTTGAAGTGGTGGAAAGAACCCTGCTTTTCCTTCAACCACAGGAAGGAAGTAGGAAAGAAGTCATTCTTTCCATTCTGGACGCTGGGGAATGTTTTTCTGAAGTTATCTGCTTTTATGAGAGGGGCT
The DNA here is from genome assembly GCA_037101425.1 of Elopichthys bambusa. Lineage (NCBI taxonomy): Eukaryota > Metazoa > Chordata > Actinopteri > Cypriniformes > Xenocyprididae > Elopichthys > Elopichthys bambusa. The sequence continues at coordinate 16,261,972 of CM074444.1, forward strand.
ATTGTCTGTTAAACACAAGGGTGGTGGCTGTGAACGTCTGAAGAGGGAAGGGGCTCAAGGACAGGGAGCAGAAGACATTTAGGGTCCTATCTGTGCAAAAGAGTCTTCACAAAAACAGGGTTTGTTTAAAAAACTGACATCAGTGGTTTTCATCATGGCAAAAATGCTGTGGTGATAGGAAGATAAAAAAAAAAGTTGTGTAAGAACGTATGAACTGGTCTTTTGATAATACATGTATTTATATATAACAATTGTATTCATATATTATTGTTATATATTGTTATATTAATAATATAACAATACTTTTTGTTTTAGAATAGAAGTGGCCAAATTGTGATGGCTAGACGACTGGGTCAGAGCATCTCCAAAACTACAGCTCTGTGGGGTGTTCCTGGTCTGATGAATCATGTTTTCTTTTACATCACGTGGATGGCTGGGTGCGTCGCTTACCTGGGGAACATGGCACCAGGATGCACTATGGAAAGAAGGCAAGCCGGCGGAGGCAGTGTGATGCTTTGGGCAATGTTCTGCTGGGAAACCTTGGGTCCTGTTATCCATGTGGATGTTACTTTGACATGTACCACCTACCTAAGCATTGTTGCAGACCATGTACACCCTTTCAAGGAAACGGTATGCCCTGGTAGCTGTGGTCTCTTTCAGCAGGATAATGCGCCCTGCCACAAAGCAAAAATGGTTCAGGAATGGTTTGAGGAGCACAACAATGAGTTTGAGGTGTTGACTTGGCCTCCAAGTTCCCCAGATCTCAATCCAATCGAGCATCTGTGGGATGTGCTGATCAAACATGTCTGATCCATGGAGGCCCCACCTCGCAACTTACAGGACTTAAAGGATCTACTGCTAACATCTTGGTGTTAGATACGACAGCACACCTTCAGGGGTCTAGAGGAGTCCATGCCTCGACGGGTCAGGGCTGTTTTGGCAGCAAAAGGGGGACCAACACAATATTAGGAAGGTGGTCATAATGTTATGCCTGATTGGTGTATATATTCTCTTTCCCTCTCTCTGACAAGAGGGCCTGAAATAAACATGTTTGTGCGTTTGTGGGCTTGCATATGCATATCTCAGGATTTTTTGCACCACTAAGCAGCATTTCCTTTGTTTGGGATAAGAATGTGATGGAGAAGGATCATGCCCTGACAAAAATTATAATGCTGGGAAGGCAAATTTTCACAGACTAAAAATATAAACCCAAGGGATTGTACAATCGAACATTTACATATTTTCTCTACCCCTTTCATGCTCCCTTCCTATGTTTCTTTTTAAGCTCACTCAAGTGTTGAACTTGGCTGGAGCCCGTGGGTTGCTGTGGTATGTAAGGTCGTAGCCTAGGTTGTGAGCAGACTGCACACCAGTGGTTTCTTCTGTTGAGAGTTTGTGTTTTCCCATAGAAGCTTCTGGATTACAGCACCATCAGTCTGCCTCTAACTGAGTGACTATTAATAGTTCTCCTTATAATGCTTTTGATAAACTTCCTGAGTCAACACAGCACGAGCTGCAAGTTATCCCTCGTATAAGGTTCGAAATCTGGGTACGATCATTAAAATGTTACCCTAATTGGATATTGTATATTATCACAGCAACTATAGAATTACCACAACAAATTAATTCAAGTACTTTATTTTGGATAACATTTAACAAATAACAAACAAATAAACATGAGATTTTTTTTTTTTAACATTATTGAATAAACAATATAAACATATAAATACATATATATGCACACACATACATCTGTTTCTTCTGATTAAAGTATAAGTTTCTTTTGACAAAACATCTGAATAATGCATAAATGTAAATGTACATCTACTCTCAGGGGGTAGTTGAAAAACCTACACAAAACACTAAATATGTATTTTTCCGACAACTCAAAAAGCTAACTGGGTCAAAAAATCTAAATGGGCCTTTATTAAGCATGTAAATGGAAAAAGATTAGCAATTTCTCTTTCTTGATCAATAACGAGTTTGATATGCACTCAAAAAACAGTTTGCTCAACGAACTTAATGCGAGGAAAACTTTTCCACACAATCCACACAAAACATGTTTAAGTCTATTCAAAAACAATTTTTGTTGAACAAACCTAATTAATCAAAGTTTTTGTATATCAGAAAGCTAACTGAATTCAGGAAACCTTTCTAAAATAACCAAAGTTAAAAATAAACTCTGTTGAAGCTCTTCCAGCTAATTCAATTGCACATGGTAGCAAGCTAATAGCTATCGCTCACTGGATAAAGCTCCTTTTATTCAATATTGATTAGCCCACAAGCTAGCTCCACTCTTCTCCATAATGATAACCACAAAAACTACAACATAACAAATGTTCCTACAAGTGAACTTAAAACACTAATAAATATTTCCCTTCCCTAAAAAAATACATAAAATTATACATTTACTCTTCCAATTCAGTCCCATTCAAAGCATGCTGAATCCACTGTTAAATTTCACTTGTCAACAAATGTGATACATGTAGTCTCTACACAAGTGGATTAAGTTAAGTTCCATTTTCCAAATCGACTGCATGTGATGTAATTAAGTTGTGACAGACAAAATGTTTATGACTTGTGTTGTGATTTTTTTTTTTTTTTTTTTTTGCAACCCATCAACACATCAAAGTTTCAAGAATATTTTGTAGACAAGGACAACTTCAACTACAGTTCAACAAACTGTGTGCTAAGAAACCCACATCAATACTTTTTCATGTTGTTGCCTGAACAGAGTCCAACAGCTATCATCACATGTGAGAGGAAATACATTTAGACAAGTGTCAGTAAAACAATAGAGCAGCCATCAACAAAATGACCTGTTATAATCAGTTCACCGGTATTTTGTTTCTCTGATGAGAGAAGGTTTGTTTAAATGCTCAAGCAAGGAGCAGACAGGAGCACTTGAGAACTGTCGTTGAGTTTAATGGTGTGGAAGTGACCCGTAGGAATGGAAAATATAGCAGTTATGTTTTGCTTTATGCTCTAGAAGAAGGAAATCTGTCAAAGGAAATCTATTCTCCAGGGCTTTGTTACTTCCAAATGGGGGCCTCAGATCAGTGTAGTTTGTTTATTTTCCCAAGAGGCCTCAGCTGAGAATGTCGGCTTGCCAAACATAGGTTAAACGGTGTTCGACCTGTCGGTGGTTTTTATAATTAATTAACTGCAAACCATTAGTTATGTTTTGCAAGATGGACATAATTTGTCACCAAAAAAGTCATTCAGTTTAACTAAAATTTAGTTTTTACCGAAAGACAGTTTTGGTTATACCGAATGACAATATTTTCAAACAATGTTAACAGGCTGATATCTAGCTAGCTAAAAGGACAATAAAACATTTTATAAGTTTTTTAAATATTACAACATTTTCCATGTTTTAAAGCAGTTGTACCGAATGACATGATGTTTTGGGACATGTATGAGCAAGTGAAAACATGAATTTTCAAAAAGTTAAAAGAGTTAGTTACTTTGCTTCATGACCATGTGGTCCTTTGCAGGTGTCTGAATGATGTCACATCCTGTCACATGATATTGACTGCATGACTTGATCCAAAATGGTCTCTTTATATTGGTTACTCCGAATGACATCAATGAAATTCATTTTTCCGGACACTCTTTCTCATAACAAAGCAACGACTTCTAAACATAATTTTAATATCATTTTGCACTATGTTGATTATAAAAAATGTTATAAAATGCCAGAATAAAGATTTTAAGATATTTTAATCACAAACGAAATGGCTGAATTGGCCTTTGGACGGTTAAACCAAATGACCTTTTGACACCTCAAAATCTTTAAAATAGCAAAATATAATTAAAACCTTTTGGAGTCAATAAAAGAGATCTAGTTTTACTACCTTACGTACTTTGGATGTCATATCTTTGTTTATTATTATTATTATTATTATTAAGGCCTTTGGACCAGTTCTAATCTAGATGTTTAAACCAACATACAAAATCACTACTGATAGTCAAGTGACATCACCTTTATTTATTTAGTGTTTTTTTACAGTACAGATTGTTTTAAAGCAGCGTTATGGTGATAACAGGGAAATTATGCAACAAAGTTAATTTCGGTTGTACAGCAGCTCTAGAAGATAATAGTGTCAGTGTCTAGCTTAAGTTCATGTGCATGTTGATTCTGTTGTAAAAAAAAAAAAAAAAATCATTAGTTATTAATTTAGTTAATTTATCTATACAGCAGCTCTGGAGAAAACAGTGATGTAATCGTCCAGCTAAGTTCAGTTCTCATACAATAGAAACATAATTGTGTAACTACCCAGGTGAAAAAATACTATAGTAATTTATAGTAAATACTATAGTGTTTTTGAACCATACTAAAATAAAGTACTTGAATTAATTTGTTGTGGTAATTCTATAGTTGCTGTGATAATATACACTACAGTTTACTGTAGAAAAAACTAAAGTATACTACAGTATTTATTGCAGTTTATCAGTTCACTATAGTTAATACTACAGTATGCTGTAGCATTCATTAACAAAGTGTTGTAAATACTATAATATATACAGTATACTACAATTTACTATAGTATGGTTCAAAAACACTATAGTATTTACTATAGTATGTTTTCACCTGGGTAGACCTTCGATTTTAAACCTTTGCTGTATACTTTGTGTGATAGTTATCCCCGGTCAGTCCTACGTTACAAAATGTGATGGCATTGGTTGAGAATTTAAATCAAAAACCGTAAAAACGTCTAAAATGGCAATAAAGTGCAAAGTGCACATGTCCAGCTTGGGGACAAAAGTCAAATGCCTGAAATAAAAGGCAGTGATTCAATCAAGCAGCCAATACAACACAACTGCTCTTATTTGAAAAGAGCAAAGATACGGATTTATTTGTTGTATAATAATTATAGCCGCGTTTCTGCGCAGCACGGGTGCGGAGTTGATCCCTTCAAATACGTGTTGTAAAGCGGAAACTGACCGAAACAGAGCGAGACGAGACGCTTTCAATTTTAGCACATTATTAATCCAAAGAAAGAAGCGTCTGAGTTTGTCGTCGTCTTGGAGCTTCATAACATAGCACGGACGCTTGGATTACACCGTTTTCTAAAATGAACATACAGAAGAAGATACAGATTGGTACAACCAGCCAACATGAGCAGTTTCGATTTTCAAACGTAAACATCCGCCGAGCAGTTCCCATCCATGTGTGAGCGGCTACTTCACGATGCTAACCATGATTAGGATGAGTATATCTGACCAAACCAGAGGGCATGTCATTCCCAGCTAATGCTCAGCTATTATACGACTGCAATTGCTTTTATTTGAATCTTAAGTGGCTTGCCAAGACGACACGTTAAGACGCGAATGGGTTAGCACGCGAGCTAACTTGGCTACCAAAGCTGTTTTTGTAACTACTGACTGAACTATGTCGTTTGACAGCACAAACAATAAGACCGATGATATATAGTCCATCACGGCAAACTAAGGTGACATTTCAAAAGCGGACATCCTTATTATGGGTCTACTGAACTTTATTTTTAGTTCAATTGGAAAATGCATAGATGTCATTTGCCTCCTTCTGGATTTAAATTTTGTGATTGTCAACTCATTAATTCAGCTGTTGGTGGCAGTGATCTCCTTTGTTAATAGTCTGCCCATGCTACTCACAAATTCAGTGTCAGAGTGCTGGAATCTCACTCTGCTTTGCATCATCACCATGAGGGACGGGGTGACCATTCTGACCCATAACATGGTCGGAGGCTGGATGCAGCTGCTCGGAGGCATGCTGGAAAGCTTCAAGATGATCGGTTATCTGTCTTCACATCTGCTACTGCGCACCAAAGAGCTTCTTCACCGCGGCCTGCTGTCAGGACACGGTTTGCTACGGCAGGCGTGGGAAGGCTGTGGCATCGTGTTCAGCCTGTTGCTGTATTTCATCAACACGATCATCAACTTACTTCTCATAGGCACACAAAATTTATACTCTGTGTTGGTCAGCACTGTGGAGGCAGTGTCCTGCCCTTTGCAGAAAGCTCTCGAGCTGACCCTGACTGTGCTGACCTTCCTGTACAGCAGTCTCGTTGGCACCTCCATCCTGCTGTGGACACCATGCAGACTAGCCATGGAGTTCCTGGGATCCGTCTGCCAGATCTTCATGAGCGTGTTCTTGCTCAACTCTTATGGACTGCTGCTCACGTTGGTCATCATCACGAGTGCCACCGTATACGTGAACCCCGCTCTCCCAAGACGGGCATCTTTGTGCATAATCAACTACATCAACACCGTGCCCGTCCTACAGCGTCTCCAAAGGACTCTACACCGCCTCTACGTGCTCGAGAGGAACGTGTGGCAGAGATTGGCCTGGCATCGCAGCCGGATAGGCCTCCTGGTGGTTCCTGCACGAAGAGAAGCTGTGGAAAGGGATGTTGGACAGCCCGAGCCCAACATCGAGCCTCAAGTTGACCAAAATGCAGCAGATCAGGTGGTGGAAAATGCACCCGAGGACACCAACCAAGTGGATGATCCTCTAAACCTGCCACTTCCAAGCTCCAGCACTCACAGGCCGCTCCGGAAGTTTCCGTCTGAGGACAGTGCCAAAAGCCCTCCAGCGGACAACCTGCTGAATCTTCTGCAGGAACAAGAGGAGAGGAAGAAGTGCGTGATCTGTCAGGACAGCACCAAGACTGTCGTGCTTTTGCCATGCCGTCACTTGTGCTTGTGTAGAAACTGCACCAACATCCTGCTGAGCCAGCCCATCTACCAACACAACTGCCCCCTGTGCCGCCACATGATCCTTCAGACCATGGACGTGTATCTCTGAGGGAAACGTTTATGGATGTGTTTCTGTCATCCTCAGGTTATTTGAGCAGCACTGTTTTTGAAATGTGGGAAACCACATGTTCCCTTTTCGTCTATGTCCATTCCACTACTATTGCTTGTATATAGATTTGAATCACAACTTTTTATAAATTGTGATTGCGAGGCTGATGACTGTGACTGTGTTTTCTTATGGTTTTGTATACATGGTCACTTTTTTCATCAGCTTTTAGAAGCAACACTATTTTTCTCATACAGCAATATCACATGAATGTAAGCTTTGTATTAAAATTAAAATTGGAATGTAAGATTTGCTTAATTGAGTGTTTAAGGGGAATATTTGTATGCTACAATACTAACATTGGGCCTTACAGAATGAATTGTCTACTTAATTTTTTTTTCTGACTGTAAAGGTGATCAAAGATCTACAACATCAATTTTTTTTTTTTTTTTTTCCCTGTGTTGGAGAAATCTGTTTTGCTTTGCATTCCTTGTAATCATTCCACCAAAGCCTTTTTGCACTATTTGAGTAAACAAGTGTCACTACAATGTTTTCACAAGCCATTCTGGTGATGTATTCATGCTGTTTTTGTCATTTATTATTGAACAGCATTAAGGCTCTCTCACTGCTAAAATGGTATTGATCAATGCATTTTCAAATTGAAATTTTTGTTTGTTTTTTGTTTCAAGAGACTAATTTAATTCGGTTACCAGTAAAAACCAAGTGGCAGAAAGGCTTTTAGCTCAGCTTTGTTCAGTGGATGTTTTTAGAAATCACTATTTTGGATAACATCTTGTACATTAGAGATACAAGATACAAACCTTACTGGTTTATCTAATATATTTTGGTCTTGCATGATATTTCAAAACCTGAAATCCACAGTAGCATTCAGAAAGGCACAATGCGCAAGACAATCAAGTGCATTTAAGAGAAAAAAGTGTTTGCGAGACCCATTTAAGCAGATTCATAACTGTCATAATTATTCCATATAGTCCCTAATTATTTGTCACTCTCAATTCTGCTTAATGCAGGTGATAAGCACTAACCCATGGTCATATTAAGGTTTTTAAACATTCAATTCATTCCACATTTAAGCCCCAAGCCTTTTGTATTCTTGTACCACAGATGTTTGTTTTCTATGAAGGTCTCCAGTAATGATGTTTGTGGGTAAAGCAGATGTTTGTCTCTCCAGAAGCTTGGATAATATCAAAACCACATTCATTGACTATACAGATGAACAATAAACAGTATTTGACTGTGGTCATATTGTCTGTCTTCAGCACAACTTGTAGTAGTTTCATCACTGGACTAAAATGCTATTCACAACAATGTCTTTGTGATAAACGATGTATCTCACTTGAGATCTAGTGGAACTACAATGAGATCAGAACACAAGTATAGATTTTAAGCTGCTGATCATGGGTGTGGGACCTGGAGTGGAGACCACTTCCTCCAATTGTTAAATCATTCAGCTTTAAGTGGTTCATTTGATGTAAGGTTCGTTTGTGTGAAATGCAAGCATTATCTAGAAGTATAAAAGGAGACAAATTCAGCACTGGACAGCTCCACATTCCAGCTTTTTTAGCAAGAGGAAATGTGAATCTCACATTGTTGTACACTTATAGGCAGTATTCAAGCAATTCCCTAAGTACTTGCATTTGGATATGCCTTTCATGTCTATCTGTTAGTGCATACTTGAGAACAATGCTTTAGAAAATAGGAAAAGCTTGTGAGGCACCATAAAGAATAACAGCATAAAGCTTCCTGTTTTTGTCGTCAGAGATGAAAGAGGATTTACTTGTTTATTTTGTCTTGAAATAAAATCAAGAACCACTTCACTGATTGTTATTCGCATGATAACTCATTAGTCTTTAGAGTTAGATATTTTAAATTCTTTCTCTTTTTCCCCTAATCTGGTTACTCTGGACTGTGCAGAAATGAAAATCTAAGCACAGGTGGGAAACTTTGATTTATCAATTTGAGTCCAGCTACAAGTTAACCTTTGCTTGTTGTTATGTGTAGTGGTCTACCCTCTGATTAACCTTCAAATAAATTACCATGTTAAAGGATCAGCCCTTCAGTTATTCACTAAAATAGATAAACATTAAGAACATTTCAAAAGCATGATATTGTACCCTAAACATTTCTATAAACTTCCTTAATGAAGAAAAAAATTAGAGCACTGGATACCTGTGCAGGAATGTGCTCTAGTGCACCAAGTATAGCACAGCTAGAATAGACTCAGTTCACAGGGTCATCCAATTCACAGTGTATCCAGTCTGGCCTGGGTCCACTGAACCAATATGCTCAAGTTTATCTTACAAATAGGAAGTCCTGCCTCTGGGGATAAGAATGGAAAAACACCAGTTACTCACACCCACACAGAGACTTCAACTGCACTTCCATCCTTTCATCCATTATACATTATGAAATTGCACAAGGATTTTTATAAAACGGGCATATATATATATTGTTGTTACTATCAATTTTGAACTAGACCATTCTTTGCTAATTCTTCTTTTTGTAATGCATTTAGGCTAATTGATGAGTGTGTGGCTAATATGATGATGATTTGCTGATATTAGAGCAAAGTACACAACTAAACATTTTAATCAATGGAAATTTAACCTGTAATCCAGGTGCAAGTCCTCAAAAAAGCCAAAGTAGACATCTAAAGTCAAATACAAAAACAAATATTGCGAAACATAAGACACTGTCCAACAGCGACACCAGCAAAAAAGTTTAGAGAGAGGCAGCGTATCTGCAAGGACGCCCAGGATAATGAAACGACGCCCCCTGCTGATATTAACAAAAATGGAAACTCAATAAATGTGTAAACAGATGTGATAAAAGCATTAGACCTACAGATTATTAAAAAAAAAAAAAATTCGGTTTTATTGAGCTCATACTCGTGGGTCCCGTTCACTGCCATTATAAAGCTTGGATGCGTCAGGACATTTATTGATATAACTCCCGATTGTGTTCATCAGAAAGAAGAAAGTCATACACCTAGGATGGCTTGAGGGTGAGTAAAGCTTGGGCTAAATTTCATTTGAAAATAAACTAATCCTTTAAATAATTTTTGTGGATAAATCTGGTAAGTGATTCATATTGCTTTTAGAAATGATGTAGTATATTTCAATTGGCTGCCAGTCAGAATTTGGACCTTTAGACGCTACGTTTTGAAGTATCAAATAGGTCACACCTTCCTTCATGTTGTATAAGCCTGATAAACCAGCTCACTCAAAGATCTGCCATTAAGAGTCATAAATAATATAATGTTGTGAATGGTAATGATAAAAGTATTTGGGAGTTGGATTCAGACACCCTTCTGAGCTTGTTTCTGTCTGGTTGAAGTGCTCTGCTAACAGCTGTGAAGGAGCAGGCCATGACCTCATGGAAATTAACTGCACAAAGGGAGGATACAAATGTACCTCTCATTCTTCTTAATGTTACTGCAAAAACATTCTGTGTAAGTCTCTGCCAGCAGCCTGGGGAAAATTGGAACTACTTGTCTTAGAACAAAAACATTTATATAAAAAAAAAAAAAAAAAAAAAAGCAGGAGAAAGGGGTAGAGAGAATCAGAGAAAGAAAGAAGCAAAGGCAAAGGAGAGAAAGATACATTTAGACAATGGTCTTGTCTGTGTTGTGTAAATATAAAGTTAAATCTTTGTCTGTAAAATGAGGCTTGATTACATAATGCCTGTGACTCAGCACAGAGAGTCAATCAAACACAAATCATAGATTTTGTCCTTTTACAAATATAAAGCTGTTGCAGTTTGTTGTTTAAAGTCACCATGAAATCAAAATTGACAATACCTTTTTTTATTTACAGAATGTTGCAGTGTTTAATAAAATGATTTATCCATGCACAACATTTCAAAATCCATGAGCACTCGTAATCTTTAATCAGAAATGTTAACCTCCCCTCTCCCTTGAAACAGCATCTGTTCTCTATGACGTATGTCTCGGGTGGAGGGTGGGGCTAAATATTCTCCACAACTGACTGCAACGTTCAATTTCCTATGGTCCAATCAATTCCATAAGGACAGAATCAAGTCCCGCCCTACATTTTTGTCTCATTCCAGAAGCCGTTTCACGTGTATATACGTCACAATAGGGAAGAAAATTATATCACAACTTCCATTTCATGCTGACTTTAAGGCGCGGTCACATTAGCGAAACTTAGGCAAAATTTGCAGGCAAAGAACGTCCATTGTTCATTATCAATAGTGCAGCAATGCATGAAACAGCTTACTCAACACAAACTAAGCAGCTTTATTTTACCCACTGTAGCAAATTTATGTGTTCAAAGTTGACAACAAAGCTCACAAAACGATGTGAAATCCCTGCAGGGCAATGTTTCCAGATTGCATGGATTCCTATTGAAAATACTGCATTTCACCTGCAAAAATTCTCTAAACAACGATAAATGTAACTTAATCAGGCAATATTTGGGTGGGCAAAGAATGTCAAATATCAATAGCGTAGTGATGAATGAAACAGCCCATAAGGTGCTGTTAACATTAGTGACATTTCTGTTGGTCAACACAGCAAATCCACGTGATCAACTTGAACCCGTTGCATGGGCAATTCTTTCGTGCAAAATTCCCAGTCATGTGTGTGGATTCCCACTAAAATGACTAAATTCGCCTGTGAAAACAACAGTAAATGTGATCGCACCTTTACTCAGAGGTCACTTCCAACCTAAGTAGCTTTATATTGATCAACACAGTGAATTTGTGTCTTTAAAATTTTAACAAACTCAAATCCAGGGGTGTTTACTGGGGCACAGGCCCCTCATCTCAAAAAAAAAAAAAAAAAAAAAAAAAAAAAGCATCCCCATATTTTGATAACTCTGCAGATTCCTATTGAAATAAATGCATTTCTTCTGTGTAATGTTGCAGTACAAAGGTAAATGTGTCTACACTTACAGTATAATATGCTCAAACACTAGAGATACGGTATAAAATGTTATGACTCCATAAAAGATAAAGCTCCAGTCTCCATTTTTGTGAAATATCCCTTTAACAGATCATTCTTCGGGCCAGATAATTTCCACAAGTCGTTTGATTTAGTTAAGAAAGCAAAGTCTACATGATTTGTCTGTATTACTTATGCATCATATTCAAGAACACTTTCATGAAAGTCCTCCAGTACCCATTCATTGTAATCATAATGAAAAGAGTGACCTGTACATTCTTCAAAAATTCTCCATTTGTGTTTTACAAAAGGAACAAAGTCATACAGGTTTAGAACAACATGAGTGAATAATTAATTACAGCATTTCCTGTTAAAGGTGCACTATTGCTTTAAATGCACACTGAAACATGAAACCTGAGCTCTCCATTTCCCAGCAGTAGAAATTGCTTTTCCTTGTAACTTTTACTGACAAATTAAGGTAATTATGGGTTTCATATTTTACTGAAGTCATATTCCAGAGACGTGTTGGAAAGTATTTATTGTTATTTTCACAAAATATAGACTGCCACCAGAATAAACATTTTCGGAGAAAACAGCAGAAGGTTTTCTTCATTATTTTATTTTTTTTTATTCCATATTTCCAAAGTTTCATTAATGACTTTCATACTTTCATTCTTTGCATGGCAACACTCCAGGCTTTTCATTCTGTATGACTAAATGTGCTTATAACTGAATCATCTGTGCAGTGCTGATCATATCTGATTCTATTGAAATGATTATAAATGAAGGCCAATCAAAGGCCTTTGTCTTATCCATGACAGTGCTTTTACAATTCATGAAACCTGCATGTGGTAAACAGAAAATTAGGCGCAGTGTGCTTTAAATCTATGCAAAAACAGCAGAGTTCTTCCAGTCTGAGTACACTAGAAAACCAGTGAAAGTGCTGTCTGTCTTTGGGCTCGAGTAAAAGCCAGTGTACTCGCCCAGGGCCATCTGCACCCACACCTGATCTCCTGGAATCAAGTGCACTAGTGTTCCTCCAGACAGTGAGGCTGGTTTGGACCAGTTCCCGAAGATCTGAAAGTAGGAGGCCACGGTGTTTCCGTTCTTTATGAGGTCAAACTGCAAGCTGGAGCGGTAGACTGTGGCGTGAACGGCGAAGTAGTAAACGCCTGGCACTCTGCAGGTGAACCTTCCCGTCTCAGGATTGTAATCGCCCTGCTCGTTCAGAATCACTTTGTCAAAGCGAACCGCATCCCCTACCGCCAATGGAGTCGTGCGGGCCTCAGACAGTTTGGCACTAAAGGCTGATTTGGGGGCCACCGCACACTCGCCCGGGGTTCCTCTCTCTCCTTTTTCCCCTGGATCCCCTCTGTCTCCTGTGAGGCCCCTCACGCCCGACTGACCTGCCATAAGCATCATGGTATTTTCATGATTTACTATTGACATTCAATAGAGTGCTGCAGGTATTTTTGTAGGCCAAAACCAGAAATGAACACTTCTGGTTCCATCAGTTAAGTTTTTTGAATAGGTTTTCGGTTAAATGCCTGAAATATGGTCTTTTTAAAACATATTTTCATGTTTTATTCTACAGCATAATATACATTGTTAATTCATTTGGTATTACATTAGTAATACCAAAGTCCCTTTAAGTCATTTCACTAGGCAGCCATCTTTGAAACGCCTGTCGGGCATGGTGCAGCTCCTATCTCTTTAAATGGGGAAACATCAAATTCTCCAAAACTGTTTGCCAAGCTTTTGATTAAATTTCATATTTGAAATCATCAATGAAATCTGACAACAATTGTCTCATAAATTTGGTTTGACAAAAAACTGTATTTTTCAGGCTGGATCAAGCTAATGCGCAGTCTGTGCCTCATTTCGGATGCGCGCGTCTGACTGTTTCTATAGGAACCCGGAGCTTTTAACAGCCGCTGCAGTGACTGCAGACTTTACCAATCGGCGATTGGCTCTTATTTAGAAGGCGGGACTTATTCCACCATATTGCGCGTTGCACTTTCTCCCATTCAAAACAATACGAGTGACGCGTCTTGTGTTATTCTATAGTCTTTGGTAATACCCCCTTGTGATTTTTTTTTTTAATTTTTTTTTACAGCTTTTACTTGACTTGAAAAAGGTTGCAAACAAGTGGCTAAATGGGACTACGGAGGTTGTGTTTATAATCATGCTCTCGCAAACAATTCTAAATAAAAATTTTCAGTGAAAATGTTTTTTAAATAAAGTTGAATTCATGCGACCATGGTTTAGTTTATAGCCTATGTTTAGCTTTTTACTTCTGGCAATTTTATGTAGGCTTTAAGATCCATAACACTTTTGTACATTTGTGAAGATTATCATGCTGAATTAAATTTGTAAGAATCAAAAACCTTTGTTGGCCAAGGAGCTAATTTTCTGCAAAAATTTAAAAGTGGAAAAAGTGGGTTTTTGTTGAGGGACCCAGGGCGATGCTAACCTTTGGGTTGGGGAATAAATATGTCATAACTGCAGCACTCTATGGGAGGAGAAGGTGAGAAAAACACCATTGAGGTTGGTATTTTTGTACCTGGTTCTCCTCTCTCCCCTCTTTCCCCTTTCTCTCCTGGTTGAGCGTCACGGCCATCTCGTCCATCCCTGCCGGGCTGACCGGGGCTACCGTGCAACCCAGGAGATCCTGGGATACCTGGGCTTCCTGTGCACAAACTGGGGATCTTGTTGTCTTCAAGTGAATTAGAACAATGTACTGCAATGACAAGCAGCAACGAAAGAGGCCATGTCTGTAGAGATGTCATCGTTCAGTCTGTGGAAAAAAGAACAAAATGGAAGAAAAAACTGGTAACACTTTATTTTAGGGTTTTTTAACTAGTTGCTTATTAGCATGCGTTTTACAAGAATATTAGCTGTTTATTACTACTTATTAAGCACATATTAATGCCTTATTCTGCATGACCTTATTCTACATTCTTAATCCTACCCAATACCTAAACCTAACAACTACCTTACTAACTATTAATTAAGCAGTAAATTAGGAGTTTATTGAGGGAAAAGTCGTAGTTAATAGTGAATACATGTTCCCTATACTAAAGTGTTACCAAAAAACTTAGTCTCATAATCTTGTAGCTTGTTTCAAGATGATTTCAGCATCACTGAGAGTGAAAATAGACCTATGGTATGAAGTCTGCAGATAATGTGAAAAGCAGTAAAGCACAACTGAGAGTTGCATTATCTCACCTCTTGGTCAACAGGGTGAGCATGCCAAGGGAAATTTTTATAGTACATCATAATTACTAAAGCACAAGCTCCACTATGTAAGTGTAAAAGCAGATAAAGAAATATAGCTTAGGAATTCATTTCTTAAAGGTGCAGTGTGTAAATTTTAGCAGCATCTAGCGGTGAGGTTGCAAACTGCAACCAAAGGCAGCTCACTCCTCCCTTTCAAAGCAAAATAGAGAAGCTATGGTGGCCGTCTGGCCGACACAAGTCAAAGAAGTTGTCGTCTGAGACAGCAGAGAGTATGTTAGCCAGTCAAGCTGGCTAGATTATACTAAGAGAGTATGTTAGCCAGGTTTCTTCTTACTTCTAACAAAGAACGGTCTCTGCTTCTAATAAACCAGACTACTACTACTACTACTACTACTTCTTTGTGCGTATTCAACGTAGTGACGATGCAAGCTGCCTCTAAAAACACAAACAATTTAGAAGAACAACAACATAGTGATGAAACGCGCTCTGTAGAATGTTTGTCCGTTTAGGGCCGCTGTAGAAACATGCTTGTGCAAAATGACGACTTGACATGGAGGGGGGACCCGCAGTGTGTGTAGATAGAAATGGCTCATTCTAAGGTAATAACAACATAACAGTTCATTAGGTAAGGTCTTTATACACCACTGAAAACAGTTATGTATATTATATTGCATTTCTGTCAATAGATCCCCCTAAATTTTACACATTGCACCTTTAAAACCTACATTGACTGAAGCTTTCAATATTTAAAAATGATGCATAAGCATCATAAAAGTAAATTATCCATGTGGCCTGTGTATTATATTCTAACTTGCACAAGTCATTTGGATCACTATTATGATACTTTTATAGTGATTTATTATTATTATTTCATCACTTTGTAGCCTGATAGCCCCAGTTCTCATTCACTTTCATATTGAAAAAAGTGGCCAGGAAATTCTTACAGAAGAAAGGAAGACGAAAGGGTTTGGGTCATTTTTGGGTGAACTATCCCTTTAATAACGGTCCCCAGTTATGCTATTTTGTCAGCTGTTTTTCCTATAAAAAACTAAAAAAAAAAAAAAAAGGAGAGAGAGAGAGAAAAGAAAAAAGCTCAGTGTCATTTACGGTACTGAGGGGTTTACAACTTATGTTTGTAGTTAGTTGGTGAATAACAAAAATGCAGAATGTGCTAATCACATAATAAATTTTACTGTCTACCATCTGTCATTGATGAGGTGCTGAAGCCAGTCAATATAATCAGGCTGCAAACACACTGTCTCTACAGAAATAAGTATTCATGGGCTTGTCAGCTCTCGTAATCCTGTCTGGAACGAAGCATTTCCAAGATTTTATGTCTTGCTGTAAATCAGCAGGTTTCTATTCAAGTCTACTGACTGTCAAACAGCTGTTTCTTATGAAAGTTCAGAAACTGCTGATGATTCACACTGAGAAATACAACCAGACCACCAAAGCATTCTTCGAAAATTCTGCAGAATCAGTTAAAATGCTGGTATCTTTAATTTAAGAGAAACATCTGCCCTAGGACATCTGGACAGTTATCTCTCAGGACTGTGTTGAAAGTATTTTGGTTCTAAATGCTTTGAGCAGCTCAATCCGTGAGCCATGTTAGGACATAAGAGGAATGACTGCCAAAGAGTGCAGAACAAATACCGTCATTCCAATGTCAAATGGATGGTCTGATTTCCAAAATAAAGCATCACTCATTCTCATATGAGTCACATTCTTTATTATTGCAGCTTTGTATCGGCACAAATTTTTAACGTTGGGGTACATTTCCACAGTATCAGTGCAACCTTTACACTATATTACAAATTGAAGTTTCAAGATAAGCATGTAAGGAGAAAACTAATTCATCCCATATTTCATCCGAAAGTTTAGTGCATTACAAATGGGTCTCTCAAATGGTATTATTTAAAAACTGAGAGATGACCTTTTCTTCCTACAAATTTATAATTATTTGGCTTCAGAAATGTGAATTGCAGTACTCTGAATCTTTGCCAGTCTCATTAACAGGAAAAAAATGACCAAGCTGAGATCAGGATCGAGCAGTAATGATAAACAATCTTGACAAAAACAAAAGTTACATAAGAGACTTGATAATATTTCCATTTCAAGAATCAGCAGTGTTATTTCGTAATAAACAACATTATTGGTAGTCGAAGTGAAATAAGTTATATCTGCATCAAAGTGTCTAAAGTGCAGACTGTCAAGGCAAAGTTAAGAATTTGCCTAAAAAAACAAAACAAAAAAAGTTGCCTTAACACAGTATAAGTGGTAGCAGTCAGACCCCTCATGACTAAACATATTTCACAATTATGTAAAAAAAAAAAATCAAACTTACCATTTACGATTTTTGAAGCTCCACTGGATTGACAGTCTTGAGCAGGCAAAAGAGAAA
The DNA here is from genome assembly GCA_037101425.1 of Elopichthys bambusa. Taxonomy (NCBI): domain Eukaryota; kingdom Metazoa; phylum Chordata; class Actinopteri; order Cypriniformes; family Xenocyprididae; genus Elopichthys; species Elopichthys bambusa. The sequence goes on from CM074444.1 coordinate 16,279,324, forward strand.
CGAGCAGTGAAACTCTTTTCTTTGCTGTCCAAGGCGTCTGGGAAAAAATGAGCCCTCCTAGCCTTCAGAGGAAATGGGAAGCTATTGGAAGCCAATTAGAAATAGAGAGAGGCTGGGAGATGGGGAGGGAGAAAGAGAGATCATCCAAAGTACGGAGACTAAATGTTTGTAGCTTGTCCAACTTTATAAGCATAAACATTATCTGATACAGCACAGCCTTAAAGATGGGGTTTTGGGCGCCAGTGAACAGTCTGGCGAGACCCTTGTGTATTTAATTAGTGTGGGGTTTACAAAGGAAGGTTGCCAGTTTATTGTGGTGAATTTGTGAGAAATAAACCGTTCAAGGATTACAGCCTTGTGGTCAAGTGGGAGATTGAACTATTTTTGCTTTAAAAACACAAAGCATACTTTCTAAACAATGTCAATGATCATGTGACATGACCATTTTATGTAAACAAATCCTCTGGATTCATGGTTGCCACATCAAGAGAGAGAGAGAGAGAGAGAGAGAGAGAGAAAGAGAGAGAGAGGAAAAAAAGAAAACCCCCAAAAAACCATACTTGCTGCATTTGGTTATTTCTCCATTTAAATGAGCAGTGAAAATCTGCAGACATGAATGAAAGCTGGGAGATCTGCTGATGTGGGTTGCAGTTAAGACACATGGTTCTAGTTACTTTGGTAGCTTTATTTAAAGGGCAAAGCTTCCCCATTAGGGGTATCCAGGCCTGTCTAGAACACTTATCCAGCCTTGTAATTCTCATTATAGGTCTAATGGCTCATAAACTACTTCAGGGAGACTGCTAGTGGCTCCTTGTTGTCTGTAAGGTTTCATGTGGCCAGGTACTTCACATTATGAACAGCTGGATGGACTTGGATGGAGTTCACGCAGCATTTTGATTGGTTGACTTTTTATTTCCACCACCATTCTTAAAAGTCTGTTGCGGTGCACGCAGTAAGAGTTGTTTGCTATTCGAATCAACAATGGAGTTTAAAATATTATGACCGATGGACCGACGACGAGGTTCAGGCTTCAGCAGGAACTGGAAAGTCGCGCACAGTCCTACGACCAATATACCGGTCGTATGAATTGCACGGCAAGTGCCTAATCTTCGCTGTACTTTAGACCACGACGAAAACGCAGACAGCAACAGGTCTGGGGGGGGAAAAAAGTTCCTGGGACAAATTGTTTCAGGTAATTTTGGAAGAAAAACGTGGCTTTTAATTCCATGCAGAAACTTTAACATACATGGAAAAACCTTCCATTGCACAAAAGGTTCTTTAGGTTACTAAATTGTTCTGCACTAAGAAAGTAAAATGGTTCTTCTGTGACATTGTTGTGAAAACCCCTTTAGGAACTGATTTCAAGAGTGTACCATGTTGTCGCCACTTGTCCAATAGAAAATAGGGGTCTTGATGCAAGACCAGAGAACTAGTAAAAATTATGGAAAGGTTAAACAACAAGACATCCAGTTTGAGTAAACAAGACATGTTTATTATTTAAACTATCACTTAAATAAAAAAAGTGCATAGAAAATAAACATGATTAGAAACTTTCCTTTTTACAGTTGTTATGTACAATTTTTTCCTCATTATACATTCATCCTTAAGTAGTTTGTGGTTGAATATTTTAGATTATCAAATTTTCCTTCATTTTTCTGTAAAACAGTAAAACACTGATGGGGCAACTTGGAGAAAAAAATAAGAAATAAAAACCTTAAAACTGTCAGTATCAACATCAACATGATCTCTCAAAGCTACAAGTGTTGGTAAGACAATGGAAAACTTGCGTTTTCCAAGTGGAACAAATTAAAATCTCTCCTTCTCAAGACCTCTCTGACTTTCTAAAGTACCTCAGATGGTCCGCAACTTATTTCTGTACAAACTGAACCAAGTTAAAAATCTAAAAACAGGGAGCGCTGTCACCTGCTCTCAGAAGGAGCTTTACCTCAATGTACATCTAGAGATGCTTGCAGAAATAAATAAATAGAATGGTTACCATTACTCATTACAGAACATCACATAAGAAAAAGTACAACTTAAGATCCAATAGGAGAGAGAGGTATAGGTGACATGGCTGGGTTTAGGAAAGGACAATTTTTTTTCCTGATGTCCACAAACTGTTAAAAATGTACAGAGTAAAATAAAGCCAACTACACCATCAAAAGCAAACAAAATATCAATGCTTAAAAAGTTTACAACCACATTTTACATTAACTTGTTTCATAATATAAATACCGCTCCTTTCCAAATAAAGAAGTTAAAACAAACAAATTAAAAAAAAAAGAAAAAAGAAAGAAAAAAAACTGCAATGCTCCACTGAGGGAACATACACAGGCACAGGAAAACTGGTACTTGATCTTGATATTAAAATGATGCACATTAGTTACTCTAAAGTTTATCTGTAACACAAAACCATTACAGATTATACACTGAACATTGCAATTAACCATTATGAAGCTGCGGTTTGCTACTGTAACTAAGTTTGTCTGTCCATTCCGTATATTGTGTAGATATTGAAATACAAGTTACTATTCATACACGTTTAGTTTATATATATCCATGTATATTGTGTATACATATATACTGTTGATTATAATTACAGGAGGTGGTGTGGTACCACTTGTGTGGTGTGGAAGAGTAAAGTCCAGGAAAACAGCAGAGTGTGTCTGCTTCTGAAACACTGACCGAACACTGTTACACCAGTTTATGGAGCATCTGAAGTTGTATTGATGTCTGTGCAGGAGTCTATTACAAAGCCCTTAGGATTAGTAACTGCATTACAAAAAAAAAAAAGAAAAGAAAAAAAAAAAAAAAAAAAAAAAAAAAGATTAATAAAATAAAAATCTTATTTCGTTAGACTGAGCAATAGTTTCTGAAGAACCCTGCAAAGATTGCCATTGCTGTATAGTCCACCCATTTTATGAAATAAAAAGCTGTCCCGTATCTTCCCAGCCTTTCATGTTGGAAAATAAAATGATAATTTAAAAAAAAAAAAAAAAAAATATTGTAGAATACATTCAACAACGGCCTAGCTGCAGAGTTCAGCACGTCCCTGCTCCACAGGGGTGCCAGGGCGAGAGGAAAGTTGGGCGAGACCCAAGAATCCCTGAAAAAGATGGCTAAACCACAAATTCTGATCAATACAAACACGTATACAAATATGAGGCAGCAGCCAACAAATGCTCAATGTGAGGAAATGTACAGAACTCTGATCTTCAGTGCCATAGTCAAAAATTAAATTCTGGGAAAGGTCAAAATTATTGCAGCCTAGGTACAGAGAGGGCTGGAGGGGGGTCTGCAGTGGCCGAGGAAAAAAAAAACAAAAAACAATTTTATTAGAGTTAAACTTACGAGGCAATGAGACACAAAAGAACTGGCCTTAAAAATGGCTTTCTAAGGAAGCCACGGTTGCACAAAGCAGCTTTGTCTAGAGGTATGTACAGATCCCAAGCCATTCTGCAATACCTACATACTCGTGCTACAGCATCCCTTTGAAACACATCGTAACTTCACATAAAAAATAAAACGAGTCAAAGGTCAAATGGAATCTGTTTGTGCCCTAGTTAAAACAGCTTTGAACGTTTCTCCATAGTCTGGAGATCCTCAGCTGACTGTCCAATCAAGTTCTAACGCAAATACATGCAAAAACTAAAACAACAACCAGAGAAATTTATAGAGAAGGCACCAAACTCTTGATCTGAAAGACAGAAGAACCATGGAAGAACAATCCACAGAACATCCACAACAATAATGAAGCCACATCCATCTCAGCCTTATTCAAATAGGGGTCAAACAAAACTTCAACAACAGATGGGGACAGGTGTCTACATTTAAAAGAGAAAGAGATGATACAAGCAAATAATGTGCATTGACTGAATGGCTGGCTGGAGCGTCCATGCAGTGCCAAGGCAACATGTGTTGAAGAAGACTGGGAAGAAGACTGATCTTCAGTGCACAAGACCGTGAGGAAACAAGAGCCCTCCGCCCTCTCCTCCTCCATATATATAGTGCTTAAGAAGTAGTTTTAAATGGGATAGCCTCTGTGGCAACTCCTTGCATTACACCAATCTCTAAGAAAATATTTTGATATAACAAAATATATGGAATAAACTTTGGGACTTGTCAGTTGCTAGAATGCTAGAGAAGGATTTTATGCATCTTTTAGAAAATGCAAAGAGGGCCTTTTAGGGGATGATGGGCTGTTCTTGCATGTAATTTTAAGGCTGGCACTAAGAAAGGAGAGTCATATCAAACCGATCTGCACTTTGAAAAGCTCACCAAAGCTAAACTCCTATTTGAAATGATATTTGAAATGTCCATGCTTGACTTGGGTTCACAACGAGAGCCTCTGGTGGACTGCACTCTGTGGGAACAGTAACTGCTTCAGTCTTTGGAACAGAAAGAAACATTCGGGCTACAAAAAATAAAATCCAACTAAAAAATCTTTTAGAAGACAGCACTATAAAAATGTCTGGACAAAGCATTAGTGTTGTAAATCTATTATTTCCTACAAAAATGTTGATAAAATAAATACAATGTTTTATTAAAAATATAAATACCATTGTTAAGTGCTATTTACCAATGAGTGCTTTTTTTTTTTAATCATTTGTATAGAAAAATATACATATTCACATATTCAACGAATGATATTTCTGTCAGCGACATGACAGAACAAAAATAGTCAAGTTTTAAATTGCCTCAAAAAAACATGATCTTATAATTTCACGCACAACTACGGGCCTAGGGAGAGAAAAAAAAATTCTCCCTATTGGTGAGAGACAATAAATAAACTGGTAATAGCATTTGGACTCTGAGCTAAAATCAATTAAACCCTACAAGGTTTCATAAGAAGCCTCGGAACATACAAATTATACTTTTTTTTGCAATACATTGCAATTAAGCTACTTTCTCTCTGAATTACTATAAAAATGTATAGTAAATAAAAGCATGTTATTCCCCCCCAGACCTCAGAAATTGCTCTGGTCCATTGGCTGTCAGTCCACCAGGATCTCAACCCAGCCAGCCCCTACAGCTCCCAAACTCTTTGCTGGCCTACTTTTCATATCTCAAACAAGTTTCTTTCAACCATTGACAAAAAGACCATTTACCATCTCGTCTTTCTAATGACCATTATTCCAGGGACCACTGCTCCCCCTAGTGTTTCCCCTCATCATCTCTCCTCTGAGATAATATTTACAGTGTCTTTCATACAGAGAATCAGGCCCAGCTTGGCAAGGATGACCATGTATGCTCTAAAGGCTTCAATGTACATTCAAAAAGGGAGAGATGTCTACACAGGTCAGGCTAAAAAAAGGATTATGTATCGTCAATCTAAAAACATTAAATCTTTCCCTTCCAAAATTGCACTTTGGTGTAGAATGGAACGAAGTGGCATTTTTTCAGTAATTTGTCACACTCAAAAAGTAAGGGCAGGCCAGACTCGACTTACAAATTTAAAACCGTTCACAATATCCTTCTTTGAAAAAACAAAACAGTAAAATAAAAGATCATATACAAAAGTTAAGAATAAGGGGGCACTAATTTCTTAAATTGGGCATTAATAAAGGGGACATAAGGGCAATCTTTGCCATTGCGACTCCTGTCAATTGTCTTTTCTAAAAATCAAACAACTTAAGAGGCACAATACCATTAACCTTCTGATAACCTGAGCCTGCTTCAGTAAAAAAAAAAAAAACAAACAAAAAAAACTCACTTAAATGTCTCTTCCCTAGCAAGTATACACCCTTGATAGCATTTCACAGACAGTATTATGTTGTGAGTTTGCTTTCAATTGAGGAACTTGCGACACTTCTTTGCCCCGCAGTTGCAAGGCAGCTTATTGCCTGGTTCTTCGATGGGGAACTTGTAATCGTATGTGAGCTCCTCGCCTCTATAGATTTTGCGCATGGCGAAAATGACAATGTGCTTCTGACCGTCAACATTGACCACGCGGGAGTAGCAGTTGGGCTCGCAGGAGTGGTTAATGAAACGGGCTGCGTTGCCGTGGATGGTGGCATCAACCACCTCGTAGTCATCGATACGAAACATGTAGCAGCCAATGCCCTGAGTAAAAGCAAGAAGAAAAAGAAAAAAAAAAAAAAAAGACGACAAATCCATGAAGCACACTGGTGCAGTTTTGTTTAAATGCATTACACTAACAGACCATCAAAGTATTAGATTTCTACCTTGCCATCATAGTACTTCTCCCGCTTGTCAGTGAGGACAGAGCGAATTACATTGCCAGAATACTCAATGACCATCTCTCCAGCATCAATGTTCTTCCTGCAGAACAGACCTCTGCCGTGTATGGCTGATCTGTGAACAATACACAGTGTGAATAAGATGGTATGCAACAAAGATGCATGTTTGTTTTCAATTCAACCATTTTTGGTTTAAAAAGAAAGTGTATATACCTGTAGACACCCACAGCTTCCCTGGATGCTTTCTTCAAGTGCCTGAACCTCATAGGCAGTGGTAAGTCCATGCTGGTGGCCCGTCTGTGAAAACACCAGGTGTTATGATGCTTTTTTGCAAAATTTGAATCTCTCTTTTGTCTGACACACCTATTTTAGGTCTTGGGAGTCTCTACTAATGAGCTGATGACCTGAATCACATGTGTTTGATCAAGGAGACATGCAAAATCTGCAGTGTTGGGGGGTCTCCATGAAAGTGGTTGGGGACCACTGATCCATACCTGAAGAGAGGTTACAATAAGGTCAGTAAGGTGACTTACCGTGCCGACTTCTGCTGCATCTCCTCCTCATCTTCCTCCTGGGGGTTGTATACAGGAGGTTGACGGTGTTTGGAAGCCAGGAAATTAAACATGTCCAGAACTGATCGCCTGAAGAATTATGAATTCAAGCAGAAGAAAGTCAGAGATTTCACATTCACAACAGTCCTTTACAGAATTACTTATTACCATTTTTGTATTGCGGAAAGGTTTAAGATTCTCAAGGATCGAAAAAATAAACCAACCACCCTGACCATGACAAATACCTGTGGTAGACTTCAGCACGGGCAGATCCATGAGGGTTGACAGGAGGATCTTCTGGCTTCTCAGGTTTATGGAAGCGGAACCTGTAATTTCGGCAATGCCTAGCTCCATACAACTGCTCCAGTAAAAACACTACAGCATCATGAACAACACCCAGCATCTTCAAGCCATTCACTCCTGAAAAAGAAAAGTGATGTGAAATACAAGATGTGTTTGCCAAATTAACAATAAGTAAAACAAAATATGTATAATGTTTACAATAAATGCTCTAATATGTTTTTACCATCAAATGAAAGTGCCTTGAGTCTAGCATTGGACCGGGCTTCTTGCACTTTATCTGTCAGGGACTTCCAGGCCTCTGAAACAAAATAGGAATTTGAAACAAGAAATTAATTAATTTCACAGAAGATTGACTGTAATTATCAAACAAATGAACATTATAATTCATATCGGGTCAAAACTTTGCATTACACTTTATTATCTAGATCTCACTTACCTTCAATACTTTCACAGCGGATTTGAAATCCGTCATCACTGCAGATTTCAAATATAAGACCTTTCTTGGGCTTGTAGTCCAGAGAGGAGCCTTTCCCACTGTCCCTCCGATCAGGCGTTTCCACTGAGAATGCGTTAGATCCTTTCCCATCACCTTTACTAGGTAGTCCTGCAAAAAATGTGACAAACTTATCTGTAACTACTGCAACATTTAACAGAGAGATGGAGAGAAAGAGCTGCCATTTTACCCACCTGCATTCTTTGGTTTCTCATCATGTGTATCCATGGTTTTTTGTTTAAGAGCAGAGGAATCAGCTGTCATAGTGGCAGAGTCACTGTGAAGGGGAAAAAAGAAAAAGAGTTTAATTACATAGGATGCATCTAAGAAAATTTAAAATTTAAGATTGATCTTTATAATTGTTTACCTCTTTTTTGAACCCGTTTCATTTGACTGCCCTGTATCCATTGGCTCAGGTGATGAAAGTTCCTGGTCGCTACAAAACAACAACAAAAAACATTTTAGCATGTTTCAACTTTTGTTCTTTTTTAAACCAACAAGCAAGATGCATTACAAAATGTCAGACTCTTACCCTGGAAAATATGATAATTGGATTGCAGATGTGTCAACAGTTGGTGTATCTGACTGAAGTCCTTTGTGTTTCTTTCCACTGCTCTTATCTGGGCTTGGTCGGGATCTTTTGGCCTTTTGCTTTCCTTTCCCGACAGCTGTGGAGGCTGCTCCAGCAGATAACTTTGAGGATTGTTGCTGATGTGGTGGTCGAGAGATTGGAGAGGTTCGTGAGCTCTGAGTGAGAATGCCAACAACATGACCTTTGTTCAGGTCTTGAGCGATGGGATTAGGCGCAAGAGCCACTTGACCAGCTGAACTGACATTTGGGTCAAGGGTTTTATCTGCCAAAACTCGACTGACTTGGTGCTGGAGATCTTTCTCCACCTGCTGGTTGACAGACATGCTTATGCTTTGGTTTGGGGGAAAAACACAGATGCTACTTGCAATGGACGTCTGGGCAGGATTAGTAAGATGAGACATCATGGGGGTTCCTGAATGAAGAACCATCTGTTGCTCTGGAAGGCTCAGGTTGTGAGGATTGATAATGAGGCTATTAATAGGTCGTGTGATCTCAGTTGAGCTAATGAGGCCTGGAGCGCTCAGTGATACGGAGCTCGCTCCCAAAAAGTTTCCAGGTGCACTGGGAGGCACCGACACCACATTCAAAACTGACTGACTTGGGTTGAGCCCCGACACAGTACATGGTAGCAGGTGAGTTGAGGAATCATGTCCCAATATGCCAGGCTGAGTTGAAATAGGCAAGGGCTGTGGAAGGAGACTAGGCTCCAAGTACATTACCCCTTGCTTTGGACGTTTTATGATGTTAGGAATTTTTCTATGAGGTGTGGCAGTTGCAGTTATAGTCCCCAGTTCCATCAGGCCTGTCTGAGCAGGGATTCCTGCAGCAATTTGTGAAGGTGTCAAATTTATCATAATATTGGGCCCAACATCAGAAGGAGCAAGTGTGGGTTGAGCTTTTGGACGAGCCTGTTTCTTGCTCTTATGACTCTGAAGACGAGAAATTAAGCGTTTCTTGCCATGTCCAGAGGGGAGCATAGTCGGAGCTGGGGTGATGGATGAAGCACTAGATACCATAGCAACACTAGGGGCATGATCATGCCTATGTCCTGCTTCTGTCACACCAATCTGGGGATCATGGGAGGGTACTCCTATGATGAGGCTTGATGTGGTGCTAGGAATGACTGGCTGGAAACTTGTCTGAGTGGTGCCTGTGAATGCATGGATTTGTGAGTGATGAGGTACAGGCACTAAACCTTTGCTGCCAGCAGGAAAAATGGACTGAGAAGTGGAGATGCCACCACTGAGGCCTGTCAATACAGGGGCACTAGTGTTCATGACACCTGTTGCACTAACAGATGGTGCAATCTGGATCTTTTGGGTTACACCATTGGGAAGGGTTTGAAATACATAAAGTGGCTGCAGATGTTGGTTTAGCACTATCAGTTTCTCTGGACCAGGCTTCAATTGAGAGGCAGTAGCTTGAACAGCAGAGCTTGCAATTGGAGTGGGACCTGAGCTAACGGTGGCAGCAGGGATGAACTTCTGACTCTGGAGAGGCAAGGTGGGTGAGCTGGGAAGACCTGGTGTGCTAGTAGTTCTAGTCAGATCTCGGTTCCCCGTCTCTCCCACAGGTTCTACTCCAGGGCTTGTTATATGGTCGCCATCAATGCGTGCAGGAATGAAGTGTTCTGGAGTCATGTGACCTTCCGGAACCTGGGAATCGGTACATCTGTCCTGTGGGCTCTTGCTGGATACAGTGGACCCTGTTCTCTGTTTCTTCCCACTTTTCTCGACTCCCGATTCCTCTGTGGCCAAAGCCAACATGGTACGGTCGGAGCTCTCAGAGATCAATGAGCTGTGATTTTGATTATTTACGGTGGGACTTCGAGTTGTTAACACAGAGAGGTCTGAGGGCAGCTCAAGAGGAAGACCATATGACTCTTCAACAGCAATAGAAGTGTTCACCCCACTCTCTCCAGGTTCAGCACTGGCCAGTGGCTGAGTGAAATCTTCAAAAAGCATGTCCTTTCTTTGGTTAACATCCACCCCATAACTCTCATCTAAAGAGAATGGTTCAGTAGAAGGAGCTTCTGTCTGCTGTCCCAAAGACTGCATTGAAGGAGTATTGAGCACAAACTCCATAATATCAGAGGGCAGGATGTTACCACAGTCATCACTGTTGTTGTTATCAGAGTCAGACTTGAGGAGATCCGTGGTGAGTGACAACTGAGTTTCAAGGGGGTCTTGTCCTTGTGTTTTCACACTCCCTAATGGAAGACAGTTATCCTTCTGATTTTTACGACCTTCGCGACTGTTACCACTTGTGTTATTTTCTGCCTCCTTCCCTGAGTCAATGCTTGATTTCTCTGTCCTGCTTTCTCTACCCTTCCTTTTTGTTGAACTTTTGTGTGTGGACGAAGTAGTAGCTGTGGTTGTGCTGCTAGTGCTTATACTAACGTCACTCTCAGAACCATCGTCCACACCATCCAACTGGCCAATTTGTTGCAGCTCCAAATTCTTGGTAGCTGTTGATACCTCATCACTGTCTTCTTCATGCTCCTTCGCCTGGTCCCTCAAGAACCTGTGGATCTGCGACCCTCTTCCCAAACACTGATCAATACCTGCAATAGATGGAAGACCAGAGTTGGGGTTTATTATGGTGCGTGTGAAGTTGTAATAATACGTGTCCTTATTTGAACCAATTCCTCCTTCTTCATCTTCTCCACTGTCTGCAGAAGATGATGTGCTCATATCATCTGCCCCATCGACTTGTCCTTCAGCTGAACGCTTGCTGCTCCCAGTCCGCTTCTTCATGGAAATTTCACCACTTCTGTAGAAGGGCATGTCTTCCTCACCATATGATCGGACACCGTAGAAAGGGGTTAACCCAAAGAACATGTTCGATCGAGCACGAGCACTCCGCCTTGGGTATCTGCGCTTTGCTGACCCCGCCGAACCATCACTATCCTCCTCGTGGTGCTTATCGATGCTGCCTTCGTCCTCTAAATTATTTTCCTCCCCATCATCAGCACACTGGTGGTCCATTAGGTGCTCCTCAGGATCATCTGGGTGGATGTGGCTGTCTGATTCTGAGCTTTCAGAACTTGCAGATGGGGAGAAAACCATTGCTCGGGAGGACCTTCTTTGGGGGCCCTGGTTGCTAGGGGTAACAGAAGTGTACGTGTTTGTGTTAGGAGATATGCTGACAGCTTTGGTACCATTAGGATCCATTTTCTGAGACAATAGAGGCAGCCTCTCAGTTTGTTTCTTCACCACTGGAGTAACTTCCTTGCTTGATTTAGGGTGTACCTGTGGTGGTCTAATACCTCTCTCGCCCCCTGCTTTCTGCTGAATAGCATCCATGGCTGAACTATGCTTTTTCTCAAGGCTAAATCTCTCTTTGGACTTTAAAGCCTTCTCCACTTCCTTCTGATCAAATTTATTAACTTCCACTGTGCCAGATCCCGTGTTGCTGCTCAGCGCTGTGTCTTTATTGCTACTGTTGTGAGGAGGTGGACCCTGACCTTGTGTTTTAACATTACTGCTTTTAGAGTTGCTGTTGAGAACTGGGGTTCGGTTCTGAGGAGTCTCTTTTCTTTCTTTTGAAACATCCCTGCTCACATTCATTTTGACTTTGGAGTGTTTTTCTTTGGTGCTAGAGGTTCCATGACTAGCAGTGACGGCAGCACTTGCCTGGAAGCTACGCTTTATTTCTTCCTCTCCCACCTTTGCACCAGATGACCAGAGAGGCTTCACTGCCGCTGCTGCAGCTGGGCCAGAAGTATAGTCATGAGACTTCCTATTCCCACTTTTGCTGTAAACCGGTTGCAGAGACCCAGTCTTTCCCGAGTCTTTTGATGCAGCGATTGATGTCACATTTCCTTCCTTGATTGGATTGGCTTTGTCTTTTGGAAGAGTGGCGAGTGGATGACTGGACATAAAAGTGGCTCCGGCTGGAAGGTCAGTATCTTTTGTGGCTTGTTTCCCTTTCTCGGTTTTTAAACTGCCACTTCCTCTCTGATGTCCTGTCAAAACTGCAGTTCCAAGAGGTGGTGACACTTGACTTACGCTAGCTGGTTGCGATGACTTCAAACTCTCACCATCAGACTGCTTTTTGGATGCTTCTCTACTACCATCTATTCTTTCAGTGAAACCAAAACCGGGTCGACGCTGTGCTCCGCTGTTTACGGAATTTGCCTCTCGATTGTGAGATCTTTCTCCAGATGGTGCTCTTTCTTTCCCTATGTCCCTGCTTAAAGGTTCCTTAGAGGTTGAGGACAGGGAAGGGGCAGAATTGCCTGTCTGACTGGATACTGTGCCTCCCTGTGGAGGCGAGGAAAGCTTTTGCCTAGGTTGTTGAGTGGAGATGGAGGAAGTGCTGTGTCGACGAGATCCAATGCTTCGTAGACTGGAGTTCAGCAGAGGGTCTCCCACAGTCACGATCTCATGGGCTGAACTACTAAAACCATCTAAAGGGGGGAAAATACAGTGAACAACATTTAAAATGAGTTTTTTTTTTTGTCCTTTCTTTTTTATCTCAAAGGAAATAAAGCAATATAAATACTGTATACAACTCGTACCTGGGGAGGGAAGTGGTCTGGTCGAAGGAGAACGATGACATGGTGGGTAGCTGGGGTGTCTGTTCCTAAAATAAACCCTTTGTTTCAGTGTGGAAGGCACATTCAATGGTTTTATGGAATCTGTGGGTCCAGGCAAAGCAGAGTCCACTTCAGCTGAAATATTTAATAATGATCAGTTTTTAAAAATGCCAGCAAAATGTCTCAATGAGGACCATAATAAATCTAAATCTACTTACCTGAAACAGGTGGAGGACTATGAGCAACTGTGTGGTTCTCCTCTTGAGCTACTGTGTCGTTATTGATAGTTTCGGTCATAGTGGGGCGGCACACTAAAATTCTACATTTATAGACACATCGCTTACGGGCATCTAGAGTGCTCCAGTAGACTCTTGAGCATCTGTGTAAATAAATCAAGTGATCATTTCATTTAATATCTAGTTATGTTTACTCAAAGACAAAACTGTAATTTCAAATACTTACTGGTATCCCACAGGAAACAGCTTCTTCTCACAATCTGACAGTTCAGTTAACATACCAAGACAGTCAATGGTCATAGACCCTGAACCAAAAAAAATTGACATTTAATTTTGATATACAGTGTGTTGTTTATTACTTGTCAATGGCAAGCACCCTGCAAAGACATACATACCTATCATCATGTGGATATTATCTGGTTCAAGCCCATTAACAAACTTTCTTCTCAGACTGATTCCCTCAAAGTCCACAAGGACCCTCCGAGTCACTTCAAAGCCTGATTCTGGCACCACCTTTAAAAAAAAGGTTTATTATTTATAATAAACTCAACAATTCACAACAAATATACAAAACCATAACTTGCTTACAGATGCATACATGTATCATTCCTTACCTCGCCCTTAATAAGATCTCTGTGATGCTGACAATAAACCTTCTTGTCCTCTAAAAAGGCACACTGCTGCTGACGTGCACACATGAAATGGTAGTTGTTGGTACAGGAGGTCAGACAACAACTCACCGTGGCTCCGGGTTTGTGACAATTCTCACATTGCTGAAAAAAAAAAAAAAAAAAATCTTTTTAGTAGGCTTATTCGGCAACAAAAATTACATAAATGTGTATTATGGCACTGTAACTCAATCTAAGCCATGTGTCATGTTTGTTCATTGTGTACCAGCTGTTTGCCTCGGCCGACTGCCATATGGACATTTTTGAGAGCACCGTCAACATCCTCGAACACCTCTGCTGACCACAGTGCACAGTTCACATGGGCCCACTCATTCTGGCCAATATAAAGCAGTCTACCACAGTCCTAGAAAACAGATTACCCAACAATGTCAATGTCAAATCAAACATGACTGAAATACAGTATAATTATAAATCCGTATCTGTATATGCCAGTGCATTCTTTTTGGTTGGCGATTACTTACATTTGTGTTCTCATCTCCATAATTCAGACAAAGTGCACACTGTCTGTTGTCACCAACATCAGGAGGAGGGGGAATCACAGGGCTGTCTTCAGGACTATGGTCTGAAGACAAAAGAAATATTCCTGTGTAACTTATCTACATACACTTTAACTCTGTTTGAAATGAAAAATGTAGTTATTTAATATAGTTATTTAATATAGTATTTAATATAGTTATTTAACTCCTAACATAATGTACCATACCAGAAGTTCCTTTACATGTTAGTTTTTATAGAGTTTTAAAGCGACTTTCTCACCATGGATAAGCAATGGTGGTGGAGGAGGTGGTGTGGGGGCCATTGGGGAGTTGGGTTCTCCAGGGGCTTTAGGATGGGGAGCTGGGATGATCTTTTTCATGAGCACAGGCTGCTCAGCCCTGGCTATCTCCTCCCTCTCCTGCCACTGGGCATAGTTGTGATCCAAAGAAGGGGGTAGCACAGCATTGGGAAGCAGTCCACTACTGCAAAGACACAACACTGTCTTGTTAGCCATGTCTTTGTTACACAACATTGTTTAATCACCTAACATATGGACAAATGTATGCTTTTACAGTACCATTTTAAAGTTTTCAATGTCACACAACCATTCAGCTATTTTAATACGCTGAATTGGTGCTCAACAGTAGTGAGAGGAGGAAAATATGCATTGGAAAAAAAAGTGCCAATGGTCAAATCACAGTAGAAAAAAGAATGACTAAAAGCTGATAGCATAATTGCAAATGGAAATAATATAAACATTGTTCTCTCTTTAAAGACACTGTATTTAAGTTCAGGCATGCACACAGACACACACACACACACACACACACAAAAAACTTTGCACTGCTCTTAATAATTCATGGTAACAAATGAAGTATACAAACAAGCAAACCAAATGCCAACCACAAGACTTGTCAAAGCACCCATGTGAAATGTGACACTGCCTGTCGACCTCAAACAATGGAACTAGACCATACAGGCTGCATTCCCTGTGGAAAGGTGATATTTCTGCTCTAGAGGAGAGCAAAGAATAGACAGACACTCAACGGTGAGTTTGTTCTCGATGCTCATACACTATCTTAACTGGTCCCACTATTCACCATCAAACTAAACATAGCTTGTTCCTGAATTTAGTTCTGAAAATTGTTTCTGACCAAAGAATGTAAATAGAATGATTCAAAGTTGAAATTAAAACAAACAAATAAATTGAAACAAATCATTCAGTTCATGGGAAGGACTCACTTAGAAGAGACTTTGCACGTCTCCCAGAATTTGGACTCCTTCACCTTGTACCATGGAAAAATCCGCTCCATTTGCTGTGACAAATAACAGTGACAGTGCCATTAGAAACAATAATGTAGGACTGCAAAATGTTCCATTGTCAGAATTGTGTGTCCACCAGCTTTTCCTCACCCGAATAAAAAAGGACTTAAGCATGCTGTTGGCTTTTCTGCTCTCTAGCTGACCGCCGTCTGAATTAAAGGCTGTCTGGATGATTTTCACAATGTCATCACTGAACTCCAGCTGAAAAAGAGGAGCAGAAAATGACACCTGGCCCTCATGCATTTGACCGGCATGTGAACCCTGCTGCATTAGAAGCTCAAAAGGCAGCAGGTAATCTTTCAAAGAAGAACAGAAACAAAAGCTACCATTTTTGCCTTAAACTGTTTCAAAGAAGGAAGGACATATTTAAAAACTCTTACCACTGATTTATAGCGTCCAGAATCCATTTTCCTCTCCACAGACTCCAAATCGAGCGGCGAATCAATTGGTGGAGAGACCTCCGTCAGCACAGGGGGGTCAGGTCCCTCTGGGGAACGGCGTGAGGGAAGGCTCTCTTCTGTCTCTGGGTTCAACTCCGGTGGCTTCATAACCGCCTGAGACAAAGAAGATAGTGCCATCACTTTGGTGGTGAAAATATAGTTGGTAAAAACTTCTAGGACTGGAGATGGCAATTTACCTGTCTGTAGCGAAGCAAGTGTGTGGATGTGCGGGAGTTGAGCAGGGAGGTGAGAACTTGCCGCATGGACTTCTGAATTTCTTTTTCTAAGACGGCCCGCCACTCAGCGGGATGGGGCTCAGTGCAGTTTGTGCAGGTGTAGACCACACTCTCGGGCAGGTTAGACAAGAGCTCATACATATCATCTAAATATGTAAAGGGAAAGATTACTTATATAGTGTTGTATTACAGAAGCATCCAAAATCTAGAATGCTGCCTTATCTTTAATAACCATAGCCATGTTAGAAATGACCAGATCTTAACTACGTGCGTACACTAGCATTCAAAAGTTTGTGGTCGGTGAGACTGTTGAATTTCTTTGAAAGAAGTCTCCCAAAGGCTGCATTTATTTGACCAAAACTACAGTAAAAACATTATTATTGTGAGAAATTATCAATTTCAAATAGCTGTTTTTCTATCTAAATAGTCCTGTATTCTAAAATGTAAGTTATTCCTGTGATGTTAAAGCTGAATTTTCAGCATCATTGCTCCAGACTTCTGTGTCACAGAATCCTTCAGAAATAATTTTAATATGCTGATTTGGTGCTCAAGAAGCATTTCTTATTATCAATGTTGAAAACGGTTGCTTAATATTTTTGTGGAAACGGTAATACTTTATTTCAGGATTCTTTGATGAACAGAAAGTTTAAAAGAACAGCATTTATTTGAAATTAAAATCTTTTATAAATGTCTTTATTGTAACTTTTGATCAATTTAATGCTTCTTTGCCAAATTTATTATTTTTTTGAATTTCTTTAAATAAAAAAAATCTGTTTGTACAGTAGTAACTGTAAATTTTGTACATCTGTAATTTAAAAATCAAGCAACATTTATTAGTTAAAGGTCATGGTGCCCTATAATGCCACAAGACAGATAATTCACCAGTTAAACTTTCACATTTGGCATGGACCCAGCAATCACACTTCCTGCACTTCATCATTTTGCCATCACAGTCATCGTCATCATAGCACTTATTACAGAGTGGGCAGAAGTTGCCTGGGAGAAGAAAAACATGGATTACATAGTTTAGTGATAGTTTAGAAACATAATAAACATCCAGGATGTACAGCACTGACCTTTAGCTAAGAGTTTGGCACAGTCATGACACAAAGAGAAATCATGTGACCACTGGGCATCCCAGGCCTTCCCTGGTTTGGTGGCTCCACAACTCTTACAGCACACACACTTGGTGCAAATCTGTGGCAGAAGGAAAAATAATTATGGTAAAACTAAGCAAAAATACAACAGATGTTACAGACATCTAGGATTGAGAGTGTCTAAGTACCCAGACTCTTTTCTTCTTGGTGGGTCTGGTAGGGTGGTTGGGTCCCAGGCACTCAGGGTGATAGCTGTTTCGGCACTTGTCACATTCCAGTAGCTGCTAGATGATGGAAAGACATTTTTTTAAAAGAAATTCTGATTCCATCTGGGCATTGAGTGTTTGTCATTTCTGAAGGTTTTGGGAGTAGCTACGGGCTTTTAGAGAGGGAAAAAAAAAACCAAAAAAACAACAAAAAAAAACTAAACTTGGAAGTTGCTTAGTCGGTTATTAAATGTACCAAAAGGAAATGATAATTCCAGAGAGCTGACAAGTATTTGCCTTTCATAAGGAGGTATTTTTCATTAGAACATACCATTGTTGATCCAAGGGATCCGGACTCTTGCTTTGAATATTAAACTTTTCCATTTATCTTTAACCACTGCATCAGAATGTGCTACAGAATGTGCCTGCCTCTGTTCCAATGATGTTTTCCTTTAAAAAAATCACTTCTGTTGGAAACACTTTACTATTGAATCAAAAATACAAATAAGGTGTGCACGTCCCACCTTAATTAGGCTCAGGTGCAGGACAACAAAATAATAATAGAAAAAAAGCAGCATGATGTCCACATTGAAAATAACAGCATTGTGCCTGATGAAGACCTGACAGTCACAATGTTGCACTATCAATAATGAGTTTGGAGCGGTTAGTTCATAAAGAGATCCTAAAACTAATCCATATGAATTGAGTGGTTTAGTCCAAATTTTCTAAAGAGACTTTATATGATGAACATATTTAATTTAGGCTTTTATTCACATATAAACATTGATCAGCGAACAAACAGAAGCTCAACCACACACGCTTGAAACGCGAGAAGAAACCTCTTGCGGAAGCTCAAAAGTGCTGCATAAGAATGAACCTTTACCCCAGTGGTTGATGAATGTTTATGTGAATATAAGCCTAAATTAAATCTGTTTATCATATAAAGCGATCGTGTCATGTCTATAACGTGACAGAAATGTAACAGAATAGAAAGTCTTACTTTTGTTTTCTGATAATTCCGGCCACAGACATGGCAAAAGCGGCATCGACGACAACACCAGTTCTCCCACTGTTCCTCATGAGGGCGTTCTGTCTCCCCCAAGCAGAAGAGGTGGAAGGGTTCACAGCACACCTGGCAGAAAACAAACTGAAGACAACAAACCATATAAACACATCTCATCATTTTTGTTCCTTCAATTCATAAGACAAGAATTACAAACAAAAGACAGCCCACCTCTACATTACCACTGCTGGCACAAAGAAAGCACACCACCGGCGGGGTGATTGGCACAGAGGTGAGAATGCTGAGTCCACCCATTTCCCACACATTCTCAATGTCATAGTCCTCCTTGAAATCTACTCTGATTCGATGCACTCCATCGCAGGGCGCTTTCTGCTTGGCGGTGCCCCCAGTCGAAGGAGTGCTCTGGGAGTTTAAAGTACTGTCGTCAGGTTTATGTATCTGTTTCTCCTGTAAACAATCACATTTACATTACATTGGTGCATATGCAAGACACTTTTACCCAAAGTGACTTACAGTGTATTCAAGGTACATTTTGTCAGTATGTGCATCCCCTGGGAATTGAGCCTATGACCTTGGCATCATTTGTGCTATGAGCCTCAGGAATATCAACATCACAAAGAATATCAACCAATATTCATAGGGGAAGAGGCAAGAGACAACTCTTTTTGTAGAAACAGTTTATGGCATAATAAAATAATATAAAGCTGTCTGCAAGATCTGCTTACCTTTTCTTTTGGTTTAGGCTTGAATGGTTGAACACACCGAGAGGTCTGCTTCTTTAGCTTTGCTTCAGATGCTAAAAGATGACATGACCATAAAACAAAAACATTAAGGCTATGTTAAGTCAGGGGTGTCCAATCCTGCTCATGGAGGGACATCTTTCTGCAAAATTTAGCTACAACAGACCTGTCTGGAAATTTCTGGTGATCCTAAAGACCTCAGGTGTTTAATTATCACTGGAGCTAAACTCAGCTAGAAGTGGACACCCATGTGTTAAGTTAGCAACAGTAAATCTACTCATCTATTTACCTGTGTCTGCTGCAGAGCTAGGCTGACTTTGTTGCTGAGATTTCTTCTTGGGCTCAGTGGGCTGGGACTTTGCAAGACCTTCCTTTTTTGCTGGCATTTGGCTTTGCTGCTGCAAGGACTGCTGGGACTGTGCTGGTGGGGAAGATGGGTCAGTGTGCAGGGAAGTGGGTGAAGAACTGGGCTGCTGCTTCCGTTCCTTTCTAAAGGCTGAGCTCAAAGGGGTCTGAGAATGCTTGGGGTCGTCAGAAGCACTAGAGAGCAGAAGGTCCTTTGGGGAGGAAGCTAGTGAAGATGGTGATGAAGGTTGTGTCTGCTTTTGTTTGTCCTCTCCCTGTGCAGGTGGTGGAGTTTCACTTTTCTTACGGGGAGGGTCATCCTTTGGAGGAACGGCTGGCTTGGGGCTCGATTCAGAACACTGGGATTTGTGATGGGAATCCTTTTTTTCAGTCAATTTATTCCTCCTCTTGTCCTTTTTACCTGAAGTTAATGCAAACAGACAATTAACTGAAATATAAGAGCATCTCTGGTTTATAATAAGGCATTCTCAGAAAACTGACCTTTCGCCTGCTTCTGAAGAAACTTTGACGGCATCCATTGCAAGTTCTGACACTTCCGTACTCTGTGATGACACAAGCACAAAGGTTTAAGGGCAATTTTAATGTGCAAAGGTTCTGAAACTGCCAATTTATTATATTTATAACAAAATTTCACACTCACTTGCAACACTGCTTTTTAATATTGCGCCCCCCAAATTTGGGCTTATCCAAGCAGTTGGTGCAGACCCCACAGTCATTTGGGACTTGGCAGCCTGGACACTGCCCGCAGCGTCGAGAGCGCCGGCCCTTCCTGGGTGGGGCCTCATGGACCGTTTTCTGCCTTGTTACTGGCTTAATAGGAGGTGTGGGTGGCTCCGCCTCCTCTGATCCCGCCACTGATGATTTGTCTATTCAAGTATAAAATTAAAGATTTAAAAATGTCACTTTTTTTAACCAAATCAAACTAGTTCTAAGATTTTTTCCTCACCATCATTTCCCATGGAAGACAAGATCTTTTCTCTCTCCTCCCATGGCAAGGCACTAAGGGTAGGCATATCATCTGGGAACACAGCACGATTGCGACCCAGAGCTACAGCTGCACGACGACACACATGCTTAATGCGTGGACCACGGACTGACGTCTCAGAGGAGTCACTTTCTTGACCCTGCACAGGATAAACAAATGGAAATGGCCTTCAACAACCAAGGAACATTTTACAAAGAAAAGAGGACAACAAAAGACAGGACATACCGGTAATTTAGGTTGATCACCAGGTTGTACCCCTCTCTTTTCTAACTTATTGAGCTGAGCTTTAGCTTTTTTCAGCAGTCCTGCAACGCGCCTGTCTGTGACTGGCTGTTTCTCGGCACGAGCTAACACCGAGCCCAGTGACGTGGTTGCAGGGGGCTTTCCCATCTGCCCCGCTTGGGTAAGAGCACTCAATTTCTCCTTGTTCTTCTCCCTCTCTACCCCCTCCGCTTCAATACTCTTCTCTGAAGGTCTGCCTTTTTTGGTCAGCCGACCCTTGGATGACAAGGCCCCAACAGGTTGAACTGCTGCCGAGTCACTTGGGGAGGCCTCTGCACCAGAGTCAACTGTGACTGACTTCTTTCGACCAGGTGTCCTTTTTTGTGTGAGAGATTCTTCAATGTCCCTGGCCTCCACCGCAAAGAGGCTGGATGTAGAATTGGGAGAAGCCTCTGATGGAAAGCTTTTCCCTCTTTTATCCCAGTCTTTCCTTCCATCTCTTTTGTTTTCCTTTTCACGCTCTCTACTCTTCTCTGTCTCCCTGTCCTTCTCCTTTGTACCGGTGTCTCTAGTAGCAGAAACACTCCGTTCCCTTCCTGCTTTTCCAGTACCCCCACCTGATCCTTGAGGACTGGGGGTAAAAAGAGGGAAGAGCTGTGAAGATGAAGCAGAACTCCCACTCACACCAAGACCTCCTGCTGCTCGCCGCCCATCTGAAACTCCATGGCTTGCAAGACCAATGGAGCCTGAGGGGAAGCCGCTGAAAGAAGCTTGACTTAAGGCACTGGGAGCAAGTGCACTGACTGCAACTCCAGGCAATGGGCTGGAATTTCCAGTCACACTTATGGGAACAGAACTGCTAATCATGGATTGTTCAGAGGCCTTCCCTGTTTGAACACCTGACTGACTGCTCCTGGTAGTCATAGAGTGTGAAGGTGACCTGGGTTGTCCACGTGAGAACCTAGACCCCTTTCTCTTTTTGTTTGATGTTGGTGAGACTTGAAGGGGAGACAGAGAGCCAGGGCTGCTCCCTGAGGAGGATGGGAGGGTGACAGACTCAAAGATGCGGGAATGAGCCGGACTTGGAGTGAAGAAAGGGGGACGTAGTAGGGGGCTGCGCTTTTGGAGTGGCGTTTCAATCCGTGATGAGGGATGCTGGTGGTGATTGTGGTGAGGATGATGATGCAGGGGGGAGAAAAGTCTGGTACTTGTCCCAGATGCACCACCAGGTGCTGGGAATCCTCCTGGTGCAACGCCACCTCCACCAGGCCCTGGTGGCATGAGTCCCACATCTTCAGCAGTCAGTGGAGGAGGACGAAAGTTGTCGAAAGTGGGTTTGCGGATAAGGCCCTCCTTTGCATACTTAGCAGAAGAGAAGTACTTATTTTCTGCACATGACAAAGACGTCCAGCGGAAAGTTGGCTCTCGTAGTATGGAGCGACGTTTGTCATGAGAGCTGGAAAGTATTGGAGGGGTGGACAGAAAAGGGGCAATGGAATGTGACATCATCCATGGAGAGTGGGAGTGATGCTCAGATGCATTGGATGAAGCTGCCTGGGTAGGCTGAGAAGGGCTGAGAAGAGGAGGCGGTGGTGGGGAAGAAGACAACGATGCAGTGGAAGAGGCTTGCTGAGATCCAGCTTGTGAAACCCCTGTGGCAGGGCTGATGATGACCTGTTTCCTTCCACCAATCAGGCTGCCCCGACCACGTGCCACTAAAGCACCCCTCCTATGACTCTGAGCTTTGCGACCACGTCTGTTGTGCTCCATCAATACTACATGTTCTGGCTCCGGCTCTGAGGGTGGTGAGGGTGGGTGTGAGGTGTGGTGCATGCTGGCCTCCGTCTCTCCCTGTGAGGCAGGGGAATGATCGCCCTCTTCCGAAAGAGCCTGGGTGCCCTCAGAGGCCTGGGAATCACAGGAGGAGTCATCAAGACTAGGGCTGCTGGATCGAGATGACTCGCCAGAAGAGAGCTGAGAGGAATGCTGCGAAACAGCGCTGGAGCCACAGGATGCAGCACTGCTACTGAAGCGCCCGTTGCTAGTGCTATTGTTGCAGCTGCTGTTGAGGAGACTAGCTGCAATGGCAGTGGCACTGCCAGTTGGGACAGGAGGTGGGGGAGGAGGGAGAGAGTCAACAGCAGGCCCTGCCCCGGGTGTGGCAGTGGTTCCACTTGTGATGGGAGCTGTGGAAACAAGAGCTGGAGAGGATGATGCTATGGGTTGAGGTGCTGGGGCAGAAGCTGCCGTGTCCAATCTAGCAATTTTCATGTGTGTTGGTGGAGTACTAAAACTGCCCTCATCCTCGATAAACCGCTTTGGAGTCTTGATGATGCGCAAGGACACAGTGCTCACAACAGGCATGATAAACTGCCTGATGTTTGTTAGCTGCGTTCGCCTCCTGTGCTTCCCACCCTCAGGATTGGCAGTTCCCTGGGTGCCAATAGCTTCTTTTGCCAACAGTTTCTTCTTCTGGGCCCCCTTCTTTGCCCGCTGCAGCAGCTGCTTTGCAATAGTGGCATCAGTGCGTTTGGAGGGAGGAACGACCCGCACAGGTTTGATATGGCGAGGGCTCTGACGTAACCCTAACGGCCTCCCGGGTTTATTTGGGGTCACTGGGTTGACTGTTGTAGAGGAGTCTTGGGGATCTGGGCTAGTGCATTCATCAGCAGGATGAGAAGCCCTGAGCTTAAGATCACGTGGAGTGCAGGCACCCAAATCTTGTTCCCGACGAACCCTGAAGGCCTTATGTTTGGCAGTCCCAGATGCTGTGGTGGACATCTCCTGGACCGAGGATGCGTTAGCAGCCTGAGCAGCAGCGGCGGCAGCAGCGGCGGCAGCAGCCTCGGCTTTGAGGCGCTCGGCAGAAGGCGGCCTGCCCCGCTTTCGTCTTTGCACACCAGGAACTGGAACACTCTTTTTCACAATGGCCTTCAGCTTAGACTTCAGAGGGCTCAGTTTGACATCCCGCAGTCTTTTCAGTTTGGTCACCTTGGACTCTCGGCTGATTTTGTGAAGCTTAGCCTCAGATCCCTGATGATGCCCAGACCCAAGCGGATTTTGCCTTTTTTCCTTGTCTTCGTCCTCCACACCTTCCTTGCAATGTGGAGGACTGGAGCTGCACTCCAACGCTGCGTCATTACCATCTTCAGACAGTGCATGGCCGCTCTGTTGCCAGTTCCTCTGGCTGGCAGAAGCAGGAGGGCGGCCTCTTTTTTTTTCTCCAGTGCCAGGAGGCCTCCCTGGTGGTCGTTTTACTTTCTCTGTAGGAGCTGTGGCGACCGGCAAAGGAGCTGTCTCAATACCAGTGCCAAACCTCTGTGCAGCCAGGGCCCTAGGAGGACGTCCTCTGGGCTTCTTTTCCGGTGTGACAGGACCTGACAGAAAGAGAAACACTCCATTAACAAGCACTACATTTATTCATGCTTAAATGCATCTCAATTACGATTGAGCAACACAGCAAGTTAGACCTTACAAGGTCCCAATTAGGGATGTGACATTAAGGAAATTTTCAAACCGGTTAATCAATGTGTAACAACAACTTGAGTTTTTCCCTCTTTTCGATCTCGTATTTAAATCGCTTATGAATAAGGCCTGGGGCAATAAATCGTTGAATTGCAAGTCGAGAAATGATTGTGGATCGATTCTGAGATTTTCCAAATCCATTGCGATTCTCTCTCAAATCGATTCTGAGCTTAGTTTTTAACAGCAGATAACACTACGTGCTTTAGAAACAGCTGTACTCGGCTCTTTTCCAATTCCTGACACACACACCACTTAAACCTTCTATAAAAAATTTTTTTTAAAATAATTCAAAGTTCAAAAAGTTTGAAGCGAATTACAAGGGTGTTTGCATTGGGCTGTTTACATTAATCTTACGTCATAAAAGCATTCTGAGGTGGAAGTACATAGCCGAATGCATGAGTGCTCTTCTTCATCAGCATTTGAGCGTGCGGTTAACCCTCAAAAACAGAGACGGCCGCCGGCGTTTAATACATTTTCAACCGCTAATCCAATCTGTATGCTTTAAAATGTACCGTAAAGAGGAGATTCTCTGCATTTCTCATTCTGACATTCAGACGCTCCGTGGTGAGACTAGTTACGTCATCAAAATCTGCAGCATTGATTTGTTAAGGCAATGCATGTGGTTTGTTCCTCTAAGCCAAACAGGAACTATTGTTGATGCCTAGTTACACCTCCTATGCCCAGATTGGTTCGAACCATCATCATCTCAACCAATAAACATAGGTTTTGGTCATTTGAACCATGATACTATCATGTTTCTTTGGAAGTATGAATAAACGCAAAGTGAAAGTATTTGTGTACGCGTGTATCTGCGTGTAGTAAAACAAACACAAAAATAACAGATCTGAATGAGAACACTCATGTTACAAAGCATGACTTTGGCATAACATGAACCAAAAATGAGGATAAAACAGTTTCACATCAGATAAGTTATTGCAATTTATGTTTTCAAATGCGTCTCTATGCAGTGAACCGGTGCAATCAAATGTGACGCGTTCAGTGAGGAGTATAGCCACAGGACTGCTCTGTTTGGTTGTTATATTATCTAAATACTTATTTTATAGTTTGTGAAGATCATTATCATTAGTAGTTCAGTTGAACTACTTATTTTTCGCTCTCATTTTGTGTATTTTGTGAAAAAACCTTTGCACTGTTTTTATTTTCGTTGCACAAGACAATTTTCATAATTGTTTTTATTACTTGCAACACTATTTCTTTTTATTCATGTTCAGATTGAAAATATATTTCTCTAATAAGTCACTTTTTCTTTTGTGTTCTGTTGTATAATTTTTTTTGTATTTATTTTACTCCCTGGTCTTTTGGTCACACATTACCAATAAATAAAGTATGCCTCTTTATCCCTAAAGCGTAATATTGTAGTTTTATCTAGAGTAATATTGTAACAAATGGCTATAACTTGCTTAGAGATTGTTAAATTTATACAAAATTTTATGTGAATGTTTAAAACATCCAAATATAACTTTTTAAAAGAAAAAAAAAAATCAAAACTTCATGAGGTTTTGTGTGAGTTTACAGTGAAAAACACTAGATTTTTGCTGGCGTTTTTCTGAAATTCTGGAAATTTGATTTATTCTCACACAAAATAAATGTAAAATTGGCACTTTAAATGAGCTAAACTGAACCTTCAAGTTGTCCTGTTTAAAATGATATATGGCACTTGATGCTGACTGCTAGAATGGGTTAGAAAACCAGAGAAAAAATGCAGGCGAGTCAGGAGCCCCAAAAATGCTCTAGGTCCTTAAGGGTTAAAAACTAGCCTAGAATGCAATCTGCTGTTAGAAACTAAGCTCAGAATCGATTCAAGAGAGAATCGTGACGCAGCCCTATTATGAATGGCCGTGGGAAATTTACAAATTAGCAGCAATTTGGAGGCAGCATTTGCTTGAATGGTGGGTTTCATTATTATTCTTAATGAAAAACACAACAACAAAACAGTACAATGACAAACTCGCTTTTAACAAAATGAATAAGATCGCTTTATTAACAAAAGGAATAAGCACTGTATAAACCATGCTATAGGCCTAATATAATGACAAATAACTTGCATAAAGTTTAAACAAAAAAACACTGGAACCAAAACCAAAAAACGTAGAACATTTATTAACAAAACAAACGACAGTTTGGAGAAACAGCATAGACTACTGATCTGTGCTGTGATTCTCGTTAGGCTCACGGTGAATTGAGTAGACGTGTTCCGTTTTTAATTTTAGTGTCTGTTCTCCAACTGAACTAAATTATTTTTATTTCTATAACAACTGTGGGGGGCAGTGCCAGTGTGGGCAAGTAATGTAATTGGTGTGTGGCTGAACACCATGTAACGCAGACTATCGCAGCAAGCCTAGTCCCAATTAAAATGTTTCAATCAAAATTATTTTACAACACACTTGCAAAAAGAAAGAATACACAATTAAGAGATGCAAGAGATACTTTACCTATTAACGTCCTTCCTGGGCTGTGTATTCTTCTGTTGTCACTGACTGTGGTAAAGCCTCCAAATTCCTCCTATACAAAAGAAAATTGAAAGGAAAAAAAAAAAAAAAAAAAAAAGGTGAGATTCAGGTTGGTTCGGGGGTGTCAGTTTGTGTGATTTAACCCAGAGATTTTGTTTTTTTTCTAAATATGTGTTCACAAAACCAAAGTGGCTATTGTCTAAAGAGTCATTCAGTTTGCTACATTCCCATGTCATGAGTGAGAAAATGCTGAGGCCAAGAAACCACTCATTAAAAGGTTAGTTCAACCTAAAATGAAACTTCTGTCATTACTCACCTTCACAATGTTCAAAACAGGCAAGTCTTTTGTTCATCTTCAGAACACAAATGAAGATCTTTTTGATGAAATCTGACAGTTTTCTGTCCTTCCACAGACTGCCTTTGCAACCTGATCTTTGACGCTTCAAAAAGTTTACAAAGAGATCGGAAAACGAATCCATATGAAGAGCGGTTTAGTCCAAATTTTCTGAAGAGACGCTCTCTTTTTATGATGAACAGATTTAATTTAGGCTTTTACTCGCATATAAACCTTGATCAGCGAACATAGATGGTCAACCGAACATGAATGACGAACAAGAACAAACCTCTTCCGGAAGCTCAAAATGTGCTGTGTAAGCAATGAGGTTCAATCTCGTGTGATTGAACCACTGTAGCCACGTGGACTATTTTAATGATGTCTTTGCTACCTTTCTGGGCCTTGAAAAGAGAACTGATGTTGCTGCCTATGTGTGGTTTAGATACCTCTCAGATTTCATCAAAAATAGCTTTGTGTTCCGAAGATGAGCGAAGGTCTTACGGGTTTGGAATGAGTACTTAAATGACAAATTTCATTTTTGGGTGAACTAACTCTTTAACATGACCCTTATAATAAAAATGCAATAATGCATTAAATGACCCTGTCATCACCGAAAGATCAAGTTCAGTAACCCTAATGAATTAAGAGACCATTCATCTGAATCCAGTGCAAACAGTTTGTGAGATTTGGTTGTAACCTAAATGGCCACATTCACACTGTCAGTTTTTGGGACTGACAACCACATTTACTTACAGGTGTGAGTCTCGAAATGTCCCGTTCACACAACAACTTACAGTAGCGTCTGGAACAGTCTGTATGAACGTGCAACAAGAGTCAAGCCCGTATTCTGTAACTAGTAACCACAACAACAGTGACCAACGTAATATTAAAGGTGGCGACGTCCATAAAGTCTCATCACTTTTGACATGACGAGACCAACTGAACCGCGAGTGTATCCATTCAAACTTCATTAACCAACAACAGCATGTAAACACGCGATAGCCGGAGTGTTTAACCGTTGCACTCGCGTGTCACATCCTTTGCGACGTCTCGCGCATGACACGGCATTTGATTTTGGAAAAGAAACAAAACTGACGGGAGCCGCTCCGGTGGAAAACAATGATTGGATTTAACACCATAAGATGACGCACAGCTCATATCTGTCGCTGTAAATTACCGAAAGCGAAACCACACAAACACACAAAACACCGGCTCTCTTACACTGTATGACGTGACGGACAACTAGTTGTCCAGTCCTGTTCCGTTCACACAGCGCGAAAATTCAGAGAATGCGGTTGTGAGTCCTGAAAATTTACAGGTGTGAGTTCGGTTATAAAATGCGGTTGTCACACCCGTAAATAACTGTACCATGTGTGAACGTAACCGTATTAAGGACTCAAATACAGGACTGACAACCGTATTCTGCTGCTGTGTGAACATGGCCTATGAAACAATCAATTTTCAGCCTGGCATTTACTCGCCGGATTGTCCAAAAGAACAGACTTTTAATCACTCAAAAGTAGGCAAACCAACATCTGTGTTCTTCCGACAACTTGGGAAAGTAAACACATCTGTGATGGGGCTGGGACAATAAATCGATGCATCACTTGGTTCTGAGATTTTCCGAATGCATCACAATGATCTCTCAAATCGATTCTGAGATTAGTTTTTAACAGCAGATGGCACTCTAGGCTAGTTTTTAAATCGCACGCTCAAATGCTCACGAAGAGCGCTCGTGCATTCAGCTGAGTGAGAATGTACTTGCACCTCAGAACGCTTTTATGACACGATATTAATGTAAACAGCCCACTGCAAACACCCATGTAAATCGTTTTAACCATTACGAACTTTATGAATGATTATTTTATAGAAGGTTCAAGTGGTATGTGTAAGGAATTGAAAGCAATCAGAATATGGCTGTTTCTAAAGCACGCAGTGCCATCTGCTGTTAAAAACTAAGCTCAGAATCAGTTCGAGAGAGAACTGCAATGCATTCAGAAAATCTCAGAATTGATCCAGAATCATTTCTCGATTTGTAATGCATCGATTTATTGTCCCAGCCCTAATCTGTGATGGCACCTGCTACTGAGATTTCCAGTTCCACCAATTCCACTCAGGTATCCTTAGAAGATGCTGTCGCTAGGCTGCATGACATCAATGCTGATCTCACTGTTAGGACATCTGTTGCAATGGCCATATCGCCTGACAACTGCTCCACCTCTGTCAATCACACAGGCTAAGCTTTGCAGACGTCCTATGATAGGATTTTATAAAGCTCCAGGCTTTTATGATAGCCCTGTGCTTATCTCACACCTGACATGAGGGATACAGGGAGGAATGCTGATTACATGGCCCATTTGGGCTCTTGCCTTCCTGATCTAATTCTGTCACAACATTTTAGGTAAGCCATAATTCCAATTCCATTTTCCAGTCAACGTAAATGCTCCACATCCCTTTAAGTCAGCCACATTTCCCACATTTATCAGATTTTTCAACAGGCTTCCAGTGCAGATGATTACTGTAATTACTGTCTGCTCTGCAGCTGGGCACACTGTGTTTTATGTTGTGATAAAAATGTCTCAGTCATTGAAGTGTCCTTGGTGTGAATTAAGTTGTACTCACAAGGATACACACTGAAAGAAAATGTACTCAATTGTCTGTATGTGTAGAGGTGAGTTCCACTGAGCATTTAAAAGGATTTTATGGAAACTGGGAGCACATCAAAAGGAATTCCCTGTGACTTCTGAAATAGAGACGAAAAGTGACTTTTTAAAATCAAATTAAGTAGTCAACCAGGCAGTCCTGTATTTGACAAAGGAATTTAAATCAGATCCGCTTTTGCATTCAAAAACAGCTATATAGAGAGGAATTCAATGGGAAAGAGCAGAGTTTACAAGACACATTTTAAACATGCTAGTTTCAACACTCATAGCATAACGCCCATATAAAAATGTGGCAATGGCCAAAAGACATCTATCTGCATGTGAATGGCTGTAGCACTGGTGCTCTGAAGGGGATTAATTTACACACAAAAGAAAGAGAAAAAATTTAATGACTCACTTAAAGAGAGTCCTTTGCCGCCACCTATTGGCGCAAATGTAACTGTTTATGTTTACGGTTTAACGGTAATGGTTTATGTTGTGTTATGTGGGTCTTTTGACATCCTGTTCTTTTTCTTTTAGCTCCCGTTTCCTTTGATTAGTTTTGGTTTCATTACTGGTTATGTTACAGATTGTTTCTATAGTTACGTATTAGTTTCACCTGTGTCTAGGTCAGTTTCCTTTGTTCTACCTCTGTATTTATATCCCTGTGTTTCAGTTTTTCTTGGTCAGTTCTGATGGTGTGGTTTGCGTTATTCTCCTGCTTGTTCTCAATTGCATTCGTCTTCATGCTTGCTGACCACAACACCGTAACACTTATTGAGCCACTCAAAATCACTGCAAGGGAAATTCCTTCACCGCGACAGCCCTGTGTGTCCAACCATTTGCTTATAGTTTGCTACATGTTGCTACAGCTACTACTATTACAGAGAGTAAATGGGTCTTCATTACATTGAACAAGTACTGACATCATTTCACCATGCACTAGGCCCTACCTCTCAAAAGATGATTAATGTCTGCAAGTTCCTTAAACAGCCTATTGTGTTGATTTTCAAGCCTTAGGGGGCGTTTCATTTCATATTCTTTATTTATAGCAGCATGTGGGGCTGCAGCTAAATTCCCTTCGGTCCAGTTTGTAGAACAGATGCCGCCGGAGACTGCACACATACATGTCCAATCTCACTAACAAATCCCCATTCAGCTTTAATTTCAACATATGGTGACAAATTTCTTATGGGAAGCAGACCAAAATTAAATGAGAGTGTTATTAGATGATCAGTGTTAACAGATCATCTTAATTGAGCATTTTCTTCATAACCAATGGATAAAAGACAAGTAAAAATGAAAATAAAAATTAGAGACCTGATCCAGATAAGGCTGAAATTATACACATAACCCTCCAGAGATAATGTTTACAGTGAACATTTATTGATAGTGAATTTGTTAGTCTAATATTTTTCCTCCAGCCCTTTTGGATGCAGGCTCTCAGAGCTACTTTGACTTCATTGCAGCTTTACTGTTGAGCCGAAGGTGATAGAGTACTAGAGAGCTGCGAGCAGAGGAGCTCAAAGTCAGTGGGACACCATGAGTAGCTCTCAATGACAGCACGACTCTGCCTCAGGCACTCAAAAGCATGCTCGGGCACGCGGGCACGCGCACACACACACACACAGGCGCGCGCGCGCACACACACACACACACCTCCTCCACCTTGTGCGCAAGGCACACTGCAAGATGTAAACAACATCCTTAGACATGAGGAAAGGGAGGAGGCACGGAGGGATGCAGGGTGGGAGAAACAGGGTAGGAGCATCATTCTAACCATAAAGGCAAGGAGCAAAGATGCAACATGATGAAAAGGCTCAGTGGCCGACAAGGACACATGAAAAGCTAATCTAAACAACCCACCCACACACACACTACAAGTTTTTCTGACTATCCGCTTTGACAGAGCTACTCAATCAACACCCACGGCTGAGAAGGAGGGGGGGGGGGAACGGCGATACTGGGCTCGAGAAAGTGACACTCGGCTCAGCCAAGGCGCCCGAGCACCTGCTGCCAGAGCAGGATGGGGGAGGAGAGAAAGTGGTGGCAGAGAGGGTGACACAAAAACACTTGTTTGTTATTCTCTACTTTCTTCATTAATGTTAGTGTTCCCTCTTCTTTATTCCCCAAACTGTTTTTCAAAAAAATAAAATAAAATAAAAATAACCAAAATAAATTAAAAAAAAAAAAAAAAAGATTATGAATTTATTTACATTACATAAATTCACACAAAGCTGCTTACAGCAAATGACAATAATAATACTATTGCTACATTTCTAAAATAAACTGACTTTAAAGAATATAGAATGCTTGGTCTTTATTTTGAACAGAAAATTTGAAAGAAATACCACTAAGCAAAGAATACAAATAATAGTAATAGAAAAGTGCTATATTTCTAAAAATAGGCTTTAAAGTATAAAGAAAACATTATTTATTTTAAAGAGAATGCACTTTAAGTAAAAAATACATACAACAAATATAATAATAATAATAATGATAATAATAATATAGAACTGCTATATTTATGTTAACTAACTAATAATACTTCCGCCCCCCCAAAATAAGTGACAATCACTTTGAAACCAGCTGGTTAAAAGTAATTGTAAAAATGTCTCAGAAAAGTTCCTGCAACCATTGTTTGCAGATGCTGCTTGGTTTGATACTTTAAAGACTTCTTAGGGCCACTGAGTTTTAAGAATGTCTGGTTGTGAAAAGGGTGATCACCAAAACACCAAACATGTGACCATGTACCGTAGAGGGACAGGATCAAATCAACATCCATTCTAAAAAGAGCAGATAAAAGCACTTGTTTGTGCCACTTCAGAGTTCCTGTAAATAAAAGGTAAGCAAACAAGACTATTTGTTTACATAAACTCATTACATCCTGTTCTGAGCAGATGGTCACAAACCCAGGAAAGTTGCTCAACATGGCATCTACAGTTCGCTTAAGAATTGGGCATAAACTGGCAAGCACACTGCAACCTGGCAACTCTCCCTCCCCAGAGCGGGACATAATTGCACTACTGTGTGTGTGGCCAACGATACCAAACACACACACACACACACACACACACACACACCCCTACCCCTATAATCACAGTAAGCCAACACATCCACATCAAGACATGTAACTGATTATCATCTCTAAGCCTGGGGATATGTGATAGTAAGGCCTTTCATAAATTCACTGAATCACCATTTTCTAAACAATGTGAAGTTTTGACAACTGCTGAGGCATCAGATTCCCTCAAAAATGCCTGTATAAAAAATAAATGCAATGCATAAAACATTAAATTGGGGTCAGACTAATAGCATTCTCAGCTTAAGGCCAAAATGGACAAACCCAAGACAACTCACAGCAAATGAAACCTGTATGGACATATGACTAAAAAAAGAAGAGCACTTTATGTGGTCACATATGTGAAACTGTTTAGGTTGTTTCAGAACCCCCAGCAAAAACAAAACTGCTGGGGAACCCCGGTAGTTCACAGCGACGATTATTTAAGCCTCTCGAAATACTTTCAAAACACAAAAGGCATCAGGAGAAATTTCCCTTCATGAGATGAAGATCTAATGCACCCACATTCAAAGCACCTAAAACTGAGAGTTTCTGAAACAACATGTTCCAACACCTCACACCCACGTTAATGAGGAGCCGTGGCTTTAAGATAAAAACAAAGATGTGCCTCCTGCGAGGTGTAATGAGGGACATAAATTTGGAAAGAATTGCTCCATGTGCTCAATGGCGCAACCCCCCCACCCCCGCCCCCGCAAAAAGCGTGAGGCGAAACCCCCTCTGCCCGCCTACAAAAGCGGAATAAAGCCATGGATGGGACGGCCTGTGTCTAATTCCCTCCCAGTGCTGTCCCAGGGGGAGGAGGGCTTGCTCTTCACCCTTTGATATCCACGTCTGTGCTCTTTCAGCTGCCTGCACTTCTTAAAGGCTGGAATAAAAGCAGACACAAAGCTTCCTGCTATGATCCACACGCTGTCTAGGGGACAGGGCCCTCTCCAGATAAATAGGCCAAACACCTGCTGGACTTCTTCCCTCCGTATAGGCCACGCCATTCATTAGAAAGCAGCAGAGCAAAGCATTCATTTGCTGTATCCATTCAACTGCACTTTTGTATGAGGCCTTGATATTGATCCTCATTCTGCTTCTGTAAGCGGGGCTTTACTCTGGACATTAAAAGGCAAGCCAAATGGCGTCCCTCACAAAGAAACCGATGAATGGAGACTTAAACAGGACACCTCCTGAAAGTAACAGTTGTCTAGCAAACAGCCCCGGACTTGTATTTGCACTTAAGATTTAGACAAAAATATGGTTTGGAAGATAAAAGCGAAAGCGAAAGCAAGCTGTGATTTCTGGAGCTGCAAGAAAATCATGCAGACGCATTACCTCTATGTAAACATTTTAAGCCATCCAAATGGGTTAATGAAGTAGTCTAAAAGGCAGCCATCAGAAGTGAAATCCTATTGGGGGCCCTGTGGGCCCGTGCTGTTGGATTTGGGTCTGACAGGAAGGAGGGGCGGCGTGCTTCTGTTTACTGAGCATGCTACTGGCCTTAGGCTGCTCTGTGAGCTCAGCAGGCTGCGATGAACCAGAACAATCCTACCCAGGCACAACATCCCCTCTGAATGAAACTACAATGCTGTGTCCGCAACTCGCATGAGCTGCAAGCTCCGCTGGGATTTTAGCCGTCTGTCTGGCTTGTATACTAATACGTTTCACAAATGGATTCGTGGTTTAATTGAGCACTCTTCAAAAAGACTCCAAGTGTGTATTAAAGCATACTGAACTGCTACAAATGCACAACATAAAAGCACTGGAAATGTATGGCTTGGTTGCTATTTTTACAATAATTACTTAAAGTCAACAAAATTTTACATTCTCAAACTTGTTTACAGCCATACTGAGGTATATTTATGAATGAAACAGATATTCAATAAGAAAAAAACAAAATGCTGCCTAAATTGCTATTTGGCAACATTATTCAATAGCCTGCATACCCTAAGTGACATCACAAAACAAAGAAAGTTGTTTTAGAGGCGGAGCAAGCTATTACATTTTTATTAAAACAACCGTTTTCAATAACACGCATTTTAACAATAAGACTTCGAAGAACTAGGCCTGTAAAAAAAAACAAAAAACAAATAGGTCTATTTTGATTTAATGATGACAATTATAAACCATTATAAACATTAGTTGACATGGTTCTGAGTGATTTACCATGGCAAACAAACCACAACATATGTACACAAAAAGACTAAAGCAATCATTTTAAATTGATTAATTATGGTGAGTAGACTGTATATGTATGTGTGTGTGTGTGTGTGTGTGTGTGTGTGTGTGTGTGTGTGTGTACACATACACGCCTGAAGATCTGAAGACATCATGTCTAATAACCACATATCCACCACGCACTTAAATCTGCGCCACGTTTTCAAACGCCAAATTTCCTGTAGGCGAAACTTAAAATCAAGCACGCTATTTGCGTTTTCTGGTTCGCGCCCGCTCTCGTTTCGATCTCCCCGCGTTTCCGATGCGCAGCGCTCTACTACTGAGAAAGGAAGATGGTAGTTTGTCACAGTACACACCCCCACACATAACAACCTCCGTCAAAAGCTGCCTTTTATTGAAACCGCCGTCTTCACCGCTCAAAACGCTGCATTTGGCGTGTCTTTGACTAAACATATAGTCCTTGTAGCCTCTGCGAGGTTTTGCACAGGAATCGCTTGATTTCTCTTAAAAATTACATTTTTTCCGAATGCGTACTGCTACTACGCAATATCTGAGAGGGAAAAAAAACATGTCCACCTCCCATTTTCCCGTGCATCAGCGGATGCTAACAGGCTAACAGCCTCCTCTCGAGGGTGAAGGAGATCAAACAGACGAGGTTTAAAATTACACACTGCAAACTTTTGCAACAAAAAGGAACGATTTGTGAATATATGGCCCACTCTCCGCTAAATAAACACACCATGCTGCATATTTTATAGCAACACTGTTTACTGCTACTAGCATCATCCATTTCTTAACCCAAGCTAGAGGGCAATGTATAACTGGACAAAATAATATCATAAGTGCACGGACACAGTAGTTTTAGGAACAGAATATTACATCTTCTGAGCTCAATCTACCTCTATCATGTAGGTCAATACTTTAAAATAAAGTTTAAATTCCAAAGAGACTACAGCTGGGATAGATGCACTCTGCGTGCTATCGCTAAATGCTCAAACAACAACAAACTGGCACCAGGGGTTCAGTCCTGCTAAAATAGTCTCATTTATGCTTATTGAAACACCCTAACAAGCTTATTTCTCTAAAAGAGGAAATTCCGTTATACACCACCAGTCTTGATCAAAGCTGTCTTTTGGTGAAAGATACACGGTGGGCCAACGTGGAAGTCCAATATAGAGTCATCAAATAATTTAATCTCTTGTTGGGGTAAAAGAGTGTTTTGAGGTAACTGAAAGGTGCTAAATATATTTAAACTTAATCCTTTATATGGATTTTAGCTCTTTTGGAAACTGCGCGTTATTCGGGGTATTTTCTGTTCTTTTTAGCTTAAAAAGTGCTTTCATAGTGTTTTAAGTCAAAAAGCGGTGTCACATGAAACGCACGAGACGCCGAGTTAAATTGAAGTTCAGCCCAGAGCAGCCTACAGTCATCTAGCTTCACATCTCCATCCTGTCAAATATGGCAGTAAACTCTTCAGGGTCCCAAAATATGATGCTCGAACGCCTCAACATAGACTTATAGACTACAGAAGCACAGCAACATCAGTCATTATTTATGAATAGGTGCGTGTTTTGATGTGAGCTAGCTAGCAGTTTAGCCTGTCAGTGGTCCCATAGTGAGAAAAACAGCACATGGATGGAGGCATGTGTCTGCTGCGCAGCAAAATAACTAGCACACTCACTCACTCACTCTCCTCACTGAGCAACTTAGAGCTGCTTACACAGCCGCGGAGTTATTTGTAATTCCTGCATTGATCATGAATGAGGCTAACGCTTTAGCCAGGGTCCCGCTTACCTCCCCGCTGCTGGAGCCGCTCGACTCCCCCAAAACATCCCGAAATTTCTGCAGGTTGCTGCTGATGGCAGCGGACACTTGCAACGCAGCGTCGAAACCGGGCCCGAGCCCGTTCGCGTTCGGATTAGTCCCCGCGCTGTTTAGGAGGGAAGCATTGACTCGAATTCGGCCCGCTTTTCTCCCGGTGCCCGAGCTGCTGCTCCCTCCGGGCCGAGCAGGGAACCGCCACCGACAGCTGTGCGCCATTTTACACTCTGCCTGCCTGCCCTAGGATCAGGAGCTCAGTGTGGGCGTAGCCCCGAACGAGCTATCTTAGAACACGGCCGCTGTAGTCTAGCGGTCAGAATGGATTATCCATGTTTCGGGGTGGTGGTACCGAGGACCCCGACAAGATCCCAGCGCAGACTACGCTCAGTGATGTTTTTACGCAGGTTCGCCGGCGATTCTCAAGGGAAGAAAAAAAAAAACTGTACATCAGGCACAGCAACAATTCTTAGTAAAATTCCGTACACTTTTTTTTTTTGTAGGCCTTTAAGTTTGAAATATAGTCTTTAAGAATGTAATTTTATTAAAGAAAAACTAAGTTTTAAGCATTTGCTGCTTTTACTGTATATTATTAGATTGCAGAAATTACACTTAATTGCGTGGAACTCACACTTTTGTGCACCCCTACCGTCACCAAACGGAATTGCAAAAATAGTGACTGTTTTCGCACAGGTTTCTCTGAACACGCCTCCACCTGCTATCGGTCAGGGAAACAAATAGCCCCGCCCTGAACTCACGCTATTGGTCGAGGCAATGTCAGGTTGCTCAAACAGCAATGTTTTGATGGCAACTCTGAGTCGGATGTTACACTTTTTAGATAAAATTGATTTGTAAAATGTGTGGATTTCAAAGAAACACAAAATTACAACAAATCTCTGAAAGCCTTTGACTTTTACAAAAAACTTTTTTTAAAAAAAGATTAAAAATAATTTACACATCACTGCTTTTTATTTTGGAAATTTTAATTACAATACATAGATTTTTTTTTATATTTTATTTTATTTTATTGCAATAAACAAGCCATAAGCACAATTAATATATGATTTAAAAATCTGCTAAAAAAAAAAATACCATCAGTAAAGCATGCTGTTATCTGGGGCAGTTTAATTTGTTCAGCTGACAGAATCATTCATCTTATACCACTGTAGAAAGTCTAGTTGTTCTATATTCAGGAGGGACATGTTAGCATGTACATTATATGACTACTGCCTATAATGCTATTAAGTCAAATTCAGTTCAAGTTATTTAATTGTAATTAAAAGAGACAAATGAGTGCATATGTGCAGCTCAACAGGCAGAAATATCAGCATTCTGTTTGCTTTGAGAATTCATGGGGTTAGATTTATTGATTGGATGAGGTCTTGAATGTATAAGGGAACAAAGAATTTAGAAAGACTTAAAACCAACTAACTCACTGAAGTAAACAATACGGTGAAAATCAAAATGCATATATACCCTACATAACAGTTCTCACAACTGATGCCACTGAGTGGACAGTGTCCTATCAATGTAATTTTT
This sequence comes from Elopichthys bambusa, assembly GCA_037101425.1. Lineage (NCBI taxonomy): Eukaryota > Metazoa > Chordata > Actinopteri > Cypriniformes > Xenocyprididae > Elopichthys > Elopichthys bambusa. The sequence continues at coordinate 16,317,618 of CM074444.1, forward strand.
TAAGACAAATGTCAGTAGCAAGATCCATCCACCCAAAGCATGCAGTTTTGTCACTCTGCATGAGAGGAGGTTATAGGGCTGACTCAGCAGTCAAATAAGTCATTACTTGGGACATATTGCACTGTTAAAAAACACAATGGATTCTTGAAAATTTCCAAACATTTCAACAAGAACTCAATATTCTTAATGAGTCTCATAAAAGTGCACATTATAGCATATGCTTCTTGAGTTTCAAGCATAAAATGTTTGTAATGAACAAAAACATTTTGACAAATGGTAGAGTTCCCGACCAGCCCAAAAATAATCTGACATGTGACTGCCGCATTATGGAACAATGCCTTTAAAACCATTAAGTACAACTATGAAACTGAAACTCTGTGGAATATAATGATTTTAGCTAAATATTCTATGATAGTTTAATCTCCTTTGCAGCCAACATTGGCCGCATTGCCTTCTTCCTTAATATCAAATGAGGTACACTGCTTATATTCTAACTTAAAAAGTTAACAAATAAGCAATGCATATAAAATATTGCATACATGTGAATTAAGTCAGAGGTAGGGCGAATGCATTGAATAGGTAAGCAAACCTTAAACATGTCATCATCTGTCTATAAACCCAAGTTTAATTTCCCACAGTGAACAGCTCGGAAAGGCAAAATGCAAAGGTTTGAGTTCTGTCTACAGAGACCTCAAGCGTCAGAGAAGTGTGAGAGATCGGCTAGCCAAATATGCTACAGTGATATGGCATTTGGAGATTTGCATTTGACCTTTGAGGAGCATACTAACACCATAAATGCAGACGTGCTCCTCCAAATGTAGTTAAGTGTTCTTGTTTCAAAGCGGTATGAGAGAGACCAGAAACATTTGAATGGCTTAGTTATACAGAGCATGCCTTGGTGCTGGGGGAAGGGGTAATGTGGTTTAGCCACTGGGTCCCATTTGCTGGTTGCTTTGCTTATGATCAGCAAGCCACTTCATGATCTTTTGCCTGAGCTCTTCGTTAGGCCTAATCTGGTCCATGGTGAGCGGACTACGGTTGAAAGGGTCTGTCTGGTCACTAGAACAAAAAAGACAAGACCAACACTGGTATTAGACTTTTACCTAATCAAATAGCAGTGTTGTTATTGTTAACTTCAACTAAAACTATTAAAACCGTTTTCTGTAAAGCTGAAATATTAGTTGAAAAACGAACTGAAATAAGTTTAAAGGGTTAGTTCACCAAAAATGAAAATTCTGTCATAAATTTCTCAACCTTAATGTCGTTCCAAACCCGTAAGACCTTTGTTCATCTTTGGAACACAAATTAAGAAATTTTTGATGAAATCCGAGAGCTCTATGACCCCTCCATAGACAGTAATTTAATTACCACTCTCAAGGCCCAGAAAGGTAGTAAAAACATCATTAAAATAGTCCATGTGACTACAGTGGTTTTATGAAGCAACGAGAATACTTTTTGTGTGCAAAAACAAAACAAAAATAACGACTTTATTTAACAATTTTGCCTCTTCCCTGTCATTCTCCTGCACGGTTTACGTTGTAGACACAGTGCAGCGCTGAACGCCGGCTCAGTATTGGTCGACACTGTTTACGTGGGCAGCACGATGCATGCATGTGATCCTGACACAGGAGCCGGCCAATAATGAGTCTGCGCTCAGACGTAGAACCTGGAAGCGCTGCACTGTGTTTATGATGTCAACAACGTAGGAGACTGACAGGGAAGAGAAGATATTGTTGAATAAAATTATTGTTATTGTTTTTTTGCACACAAAAAGTATTCTCGTCGCTTCACAAAATCTAAAACTAATGTAGTCACATGGACTACTTTAACAATGTCTTTTCTACCTTTCGGAGCCTTGAAAGTGGTAATTAAATTGCTGTCTATGGAGGGTTCAGAGAGCTCTCGAATTTCATCAAGAATATCTTAATTTGTGTTCCGAAGATGAACGACGGTCTTACAGGTTTGGAACGACATGAAGGTGAGTAATAAATGAAAGAAATTTCATTTTTGGGTGAACTTACCCTTTAAGTTAAAGTAATAAAATGATTAAAACTAAAATAAAAAATATAAGCTAGAGAACTCCAGGTGGGTGGAGAACTCCAGCCCTGGAGAGCCTCAGTCCTGCAGAGTTCTGCTCCAACCCTGATAAAAACTCACCTGCCTATAGCTTTCTAGTAACCCTTCAGACCTTGATTAGCTTGTTCAGGTGTGTTTGATTAAGGTTAAAGTTAAACTCTGCAGGACTGTGGTTTTCCAGGACCGACGTTCGACACCCCTGCTATATATAAACTGTCAATTAGCAGTCAGTAATGTTGTATACATGGCTCACCTTAGTAAGTGTCGTGCTATTGTTGAACGGTCCACTGTGACGTTTGAAGAAGGTAGCAGCACTGGATCAAGCATCAAGGTAGACATGATGGGATCCAGGAATTCATCCGGAGCATCAGAGTAGGTCTCCTCCTCTTGCTGATGCCTGTCTGCAAGGGACTGAATGAGACACAGAAAACCAACAAAATTACCATAAACACACCCATGACTTACTAAGAAAGGTGTGTATCTAATATAAATATGCATAGCGATTAAATTAACCTTAATTTTATCTGCTAGGAGACTAAAAGATACAATCATGTCGCCAGGCTTGTTGATTTTCTTGAGGACGCGGACAGTTTGGCAGAACAGAGTGGGTGAATATGACCTTCCATCTTTTGGGACGGTGGCGCAGAAATTTTCTTCATCTCTGTGGCCAAAAAAAGCATCCATAATAGTTTACTTAGTTAATATTATTCTCAAATAAATTAATGAATTCAGAGTAAATGTTAAATATATAAACAAAGAGCCTACCCCAGGTTTAGGTAAATAGTACAGATGTCAGACACTAGCTGCTGGGGCTTGAAGTCGAATTCACTGAAGTCTTTCACCTTCAGGGCACCCATCTTGGGGCCTACTAGGTGCTGCAAAAAGTAGTTGAGCATCGAGATGATCCTCTCAGCAAGAAAGGGGTGAACAAAAAGACCTTTTATCTCTGGAGGGAAAAATAAATACATTAAAAGTCTGAGTTTCAGTGTCATTTTATATTCTCTAGTACACTAAAAGCCAAGTTTTTCCTCTCAATAAATATTTAAAACCCTTCTGTTCAGTTCTAAATTGGTCAGGTACCCCAAAACAATTAATAATAATTCTGTGAGTGTTAATATTTTAGTGCATTTGGTTTCTTTCACGTCTCTTACCAGATGTGAGAAAAGCCAAGGTGCCAATGGTCTCATTTGACATGATGTTGTGGAAGCGACCCAGCTGTCCAAACATCTGCAGACTAGATTCTTTCTCTCTGCGGGCATCAGGGGCCAGACTGTCCCACTCTCCCCGATCCCTCTCCAGCTGGAGGATTTTGATCTTACTTAGGTACTAGAAGGAACAGATGCATGTGTGAGTGACACATCTTTAATCAGTCAATTAAATATTTCCTGATATCAACCATATAGAGTTTAATATATGTTAATGTATTTAAACAACAAAGCTAAACTTGAACGAAAAAATGTATTACCTGTGTAAATAACTGGGATTTACACAAAACATAAAAGTACCTGTATAGCCTCGTCAAGTAAGAAGATGGCATCATTCATGAGGAGATTGAGAAACCTTAGGAAGAGTGGTGGATTCATGGCTTCAAGGTTTTCAGAGGCATAATCAGCAAGATGCTGTGAGGAAACAATTTTTTTTATTGGTAACACTTTACAATAAGGTCTTATTTGTTAACAAAATGCATTAGTTATCACTAACTATGAGCAATACAATTTTTACAGCAATTATTAACCATTGATAATGTTAGTTGTTCATTGTTTGTTCATGTTAGTTCACAGTGCATTAAGTAATGTTAATAGAGACAGATAACCAAGTTTAATAAATGCTGTAGAATTATTGTTTATTGTTAGTTCATGGTAACTACTGTAGTTAACTAATGGTAACAAATTTTGTTAATTTTATTTTATTTTATTTTTTATGCATGGTTTTCACCTTAATGCTCTCCCTGTAACTTTCTTCTCCCCACATGTACTTTAGAATGGCATACATTGGCCTCCTGTAATTAAACTTCTGCTCAAACTGATGAGGATCACCTGAGGAATAGGCCATAGACAAAATCTTATACAGGCTGTAACAAAACAAATAAACAAATGAAAAATACTTCAGAAACTGACCGGTGAACTCTATATCCACAAACACTGTAATGAGTGCTTCAGCGAGTTGGGGTGCATGCCGATATGAACTGAACACCCTTTGACGCTGGAACATGATGGGCTGGGTAGCGCCAGGTGACAGAGTTTCCATATGGGGCATCACAGCCTCAAGAACCTCTGCCAGTTTTGCCCGCAAATGAGGATTCTTCATTCTGTGAGTGAATAACTTAGAGTAAACAACAAGCCACATGGCATGCACAAAAAGCGTGAGAAACTCAGCATCACACCGGCTCGCACCTATCAACGTTGCCCATGAACACAGTGATGAAGGTCAGGACATGTTCTAAGCTTTCTGCCGAGGACTCCAACACCTCATCAGCAAAGCGGCGAAGGAATATGAAGAAATCGCCCATGTTTTCAGCAAAGAACTCTGTGAAAGAGGCAGGAGATTTAGTTTATAAAAAATTTTTTTTAAAAAAGGCTGCTAAGGTGTTTACTCAAAAGGAAAACAAAAACAGGGATACCTGGCACAAAGCATAGAAGGCTATTCTCCAGTTCAGGTAAGGGAAAGGTGAGAGGGATGTGTTCAGGGCCCTGGTTGCCCAGGCTGAGCTGAACCAGCAGGGCGGCGCAGGAGGCTTGGAGGTTGAGGCAGTTTTGCAGCATGGCGGGCTGCGTGGTAGCAGCCTTGGTTGAAAGATAGACGGTCATAAGGCGTTCAAACTGTTCCCGCAGCTCTGTTGCTGGGCCTCCACTGAGCTGCGTGTCCCGCCACGTCCCCTGGAGCCGGTGCAGAGACTGATTCATCTTCACCATCTGATCATGAAGTCTGACAAGCAAATACCATTAAAGCATATGTTTATTTCCTGCAAATCAGTGTGTTTCGCACAGAATGCTATTTTAGCCCCTGCATCCTCATAACTGGTCTTAACTACATATATTTTATATACATACATAGATTTAAAATAATACTTTTATTCTTTTATTATATTCAGCAAGAATGTATTAAATTGGTTAAAAGAGATAAAAGAGTAGACATTTATAGTGTTACAAAAGATTTCTATTTCAAATAAATGCTGTTCTTTTGAACTTTCTATTCATCAAAGATTTATGAAAAAAAAAATAAAATAAAAAAATAAATATATATATATATATATATATATATATATATATATATATATATATATATATATATATATATATTATTATGTGCATAACAATATTAAGCAGCACAAATGTTTTTCAGCTCCAGATCAGCATATTAGAATGATTTCTGAAGAATCACGTGACTCACGAATCACGAAGACTGTGTTGAACGGTATATATATATATATATATATATATATATACACACACACAAATTGTCATGAATCTTTTGTAATCAAGTATTACCTATGGAAGCCCAGATGCATGGTAAGTTGTGTAATGATGAGGTTTTCTGTGAGAAGGCTGTATGATTGGGCAAATTCAACTGTTTTTTGAGGGGGCACAGGTATCAGACATGTCTCTTTGTCCAGACCTGTAGAAAGAAGTATAATTAGTTTAGATTATGTCATGTCTGAAAAGAAAAAGTTTGTTAAGGTGGAGCACAGGTAGTTCACCTCTTGCGTGCACGTTTCTGTTACGCCGCTCTTCCTCACTCAGCTCCTTAAGCAAGCAGTATGTGGGGTTAAAGGTCAGGAGCTTAGTGGAGTAGGGTCTAGAAAATGGCTGGCAGAGCTTGAGTAGCGCAGCTCCCAGATTCAAGAAGAATGCATCCGTAGCGAACATTTGGAAGAATATCTCGGGCATCTGGTTTGCCCAGATCTTAGCTCGCCCCATGTTGGCCTGCAGGCAGCCACCCAGCCACGAGAGCAGCAGGTGGCGCGTTTCGCTGGACTGCTGAAGCAAGTTTTTCAGAATCTGATACAGCTTATCATGAAACTGCCCCATAAACTAGCACATGGGAAGACAAGAAATGAAAGGGGTTAGGTGGCTGGCTTCATGTCACCAAGCTTGATAACCTTTTGTAAATTGTGTGCTCACCTGGTGTATATTTGACTCTTGAACCTTCATTTCCTGTGGACTAGAGCGAGAAGGATTGAGGAAAAAGCCATGGTTCTCAACCACACCAGGAGTTTTCAGCAGACATGAAATATTCAGGATCGTTCCCAGAAGTGTTTTCTGATACTGAATCCCACTGTTAGGATCTTTGGGCTGACTGTGCTCCATTAAAACCTATGATTAAAAAATTATTATCCAAAAATGTTTCAGATTTATATGAAAGGAAACTGCAGGTGATGACATTAGCATTACTGAGCATTGCATACAAACCTTAGAAATATCTTTTTGCCGACTGAAGTACAGGAGAATTTCCAGGTAGGAATACAGCAGCAGCTGACAGAGGTCTAAGTCTTTGACCCGGCCTTGGAAAATATCAAACACTGGCACCATAACTTCCGCAAAGGTCCGCACCTCTTGGTCAGCCAACAGACTAGCTATGACCTCCTCCAAAAACTCCACAACTTCCTCAAACTCTGCAAAGACCACAACGCAAACAAATGGAATCAATTCAGGACCTTCAGACATATCATATGTCCTCAAATGTGACACTTACGGGCTCCTCTCACAGCCTCCAGCAACAGGTCCAGAAGCTGCTCATAAACGTTCTGGCTGATGTAGATCTCTGGCGTCAGCAGCACCGTACGGGCATTGGACACAGTCAGGTTTTTGCAGCGAACAGCATACGACAACAGCTTCTCTGGGACTTTAGTGATCTGTGTTGTTTTGAATCACATTGACAACTGAATAGGTCAAAAACAGTGCGTGCGAATAAACAGTACAATGAGCAGACATTCATTCTTTTGGCACAACCATATAGGTCGACAAAGCATAGAGTCTGCAGAAGATACCTCTTCCTTAGCTCTCTGATAGCAGGCATAAAGGTACGGTATGGCACGTTTATCCCCAGCATCACGATCTGCTGAGAGATTCACTACACTGCAGGAGGTCATGTAAATGAGATGGTTACCTGGCTCTTGCAAAAGCAGCCTGTTGAACAAAGCCTGGAGGGGGTAAATGAAGGAATATTATTCTTATTCAAAGTTCATAATATATGTGTACATGTGTGTGTGTCCAATTTTTCTGATATTACACAAATATGGAATAGAAAGACAGACTTAACATATTGTACCTGCTCTATGGTGTCCATGTTAAGCCAGTCCTGGCCATCAAGATCAGCGGCCATTTCCTCAAGGTATACACAGCGTGGTGGGATGCCATTACCACCTCTTAGACTGGGGTCACCTGGAAAGATATCAACCAACATGGATCAATACAAGCACAATATCTTAATACAACAGTAATAAATTATTGGTGCATATTATGAACCAACCATAATCACAACCATTTAAATGGTTGGGGTCTTTATTTATTATTATTTGGGGTCAGTATTTATTAATATTTGTAAATGTTAGTTAATAAAAATCCAGCTGTTCATTGTTTATTCATGTTAGTTCACAGAGCATTAACTAAAGTTAACAAATACATTAGTTTTACAATATTTGATTTTAATAATGTATTTGTAAATGACGAAATTAACATTAACTATGATTAATAAATGCTGTAGAAGTATTGTTCATTCTTAGTTCATGTTAACTAAAGTAGTTAACTAATGTTAACTAATGAAACCTTATTGTAAAGTTTTACAGATTTTTCTGTTTTTGAAAGAAGTCTCTTATGCTCTCCAAGGCTGTATTTATTTGATTAAAAAAAAACATTAAAACAGTAATATTGTGAAATATTACTACAATTTAAAATAACTGTTTCCATTTGAATATATTTTAAAATGTCATTTATTCCTGTGATGTCAAAGCTGAATTTTCAGCATCCATCTCTCCTGTCTTCAGTGTCACATGATCCTTCAGAAATCATTCTTATATACTGATTTGGTGCTCAAGAAACATTTATTACTATTATCAATGTTGAAAACAGGTATGCTGCTTAATATTTTCACAAATCTTTGATGAAAGTTGAAAATAACAGCATTTATTTGAAATAGAAATCTTTTGTAACATTGTATATGTTGTTACTGTCACTTTTGATCATATAAGTGGCTCAGACATCATGTTTGCAAAACGTTCTTTTCAGCATGAGTGACACAAACGGTGTTAAAGATTTGAATAACAAACAGACCAGTGCGATGGACAGTAGATAGATGTAGAAGATAAAGATAAAGACACAAATGAAAGCAACATAAATGACGTAATGGGCCAAACTGCAGTGGATGAGGTCATCTGCAGCACTGCCTGGAAACTGCATGTCATCGTGATACGATCACCTAAACTGAGATCATCGAGAAATCAGTCATTTACCATAAACAATCTAATGCTCCTTTCTTCCCAAACTATCTAAAAGTACTCTTCAGCATACGTATGAAATGGATCAATTACGGAAAGTATCTCAAAAGTAGTGGCTTGAAACTGGTAAACCAAAAATGGGTTATGATGACCCAAAAACATACACTACCATTCAAAAGGTTCTGATAGCATCATGGACAGCAGGGGGAAACAATGCTAAATGCAAATAATAGCAAAACTTTAGAATTAGAATTAGAATTAGACTAATCAGGAATCTTAAAAGGAAAGAGAAAATGTTTTGCATCTATCCATGTGAAACCAATATGTATGTACCAGTATGAAAGGCAAACTGTGTTAAATAAATACATAAAATATCTATATTTTTAAAAACTAAAAAAAAAAAAATATATATATATATATATATATATATACACACAAACACACACACACACAAAATATTATAATATGGCCATGGACAGCAGGGGAAAATGCTAATAATAGCATAAATTTACATAAATAAAACGTTTAAAAAAAAAAAAAATGTTTTGCACCCAATCATATGAAACCAATAAGAATCAATATAAAAAGCTGCCAAAAGATGCCAAAACTAAGCAGAATATAAGAAACAGTCATGTTATATTTTTAGCTGCACTGACATCTCATTTATATGTTGTGCATTTTTAATCATTTTTATGAATAGAATATTTGTGTGTTTGTTGCATGTGTTAGTGACAGTAGAGTGACAAAAGTGACAGTAAAACAATTATAATGTTACAAAAAAATGTCTATTTCAAGTAAATGCTGTTCTTTTGAATTTTCTGAAAATTCTGAAAAAATAAAAAATAAAAAAAATAAAAATTTGAAGCAGCACAACTGTTCTCAAAATGGATAATAAGACAATTTTTTAAGCACCAAATCAGCATATTAGAATGATTTCTGAAGGATCATGTGACAATGAAGACTGGAGATGCTGAAAATTCAGCTTTGCTAACACAGGAATACATTAAATTTTAAAATATATTAAATAGAAAACAGTTATTTATATAACTATTGTACTGAAATATGTTTTTACTGTATTTTTAATCAAGTAAATGCAGCCTTGGTGAGCATAAGAGACTTACTTTTTACTTTTATGACCCCAAACTTTTGAACGGTAGTGTATATTTATGATCACATAGAAAACACTATTCACCATCAGTGATGGGACAGGTAGTTCTCCTAACAGGTAGGTGTTTAATACTCACTGTTGTCCAGAGTAATGAGGAAGATCCTCTGGATCATGTGGTTGACGTTGAGCTGCTCGCAGAGCTCCTGACGTGAGCGGAAAGATCGGCTGATCTCTGCCACTGAGTCATCATTTTCATCGATGCTGTCAGACACAGAATTGTCTGACTCAGACTGGCTCTCTCCCGAATCTACAGCTGTAGGAATAAACAATTACAAAGTACCATCAAATTAATGTTATCCTGCAAGTATAATGGCAGAGCAGTGCTTATTACCAAGACCTTACATTGTTGCTCAGCTTGACGCCGTTGCTTTTGCCCGGATGCAAACTGTTTTGCGTCAGCGAGAGAACTGAAGAGTGCTGCGAAGGGGTTTTGTGAGATGTTCTGATTGTTATTGCCCTGGTCTGTCATTTCCCTGGAGCATGTCCTCCATCAACAGGTGTTTTTACAGCCTGCAGGGAAAAAAATGTGTGAATTACACCCAGCATCTAATATCTTAAGACCAGCTGAGATCCATCTAGGTAAATCACAAAGTATTCTTTGCTTATTGCAAAATGGTTTCACTATATGAAAGGGACACTATATTTAACAGCAAAATGATTCCCTTTTATACTCTTCTGATGAGTCATTAATTAAAACAAACTAATTCATCTGTGAGTCATATTCAAGCAACAGGAGAGCAGAAAACAGATCAAGTGACCTCACAATAACCAACTTGACTGTATATTATGGTCAGCAGGTATGCTAACTTGCTACACATACGTGTCATATAAATCGCAGTCAAGAAATCAGCCTACAACAGACAAACACTAAGTGGTCTGAAAAGATGTGTAATGAATGTAAACATTGATAAACATGAGCTTAATAGCTGTCAAAGACACTCACTGACAGATCTTTCCTGGCTGTCAGGTGTCTTAATCTAGCTGAATAACTAGCAACGTGCTTAGCAACTGACAGCGCGCTGGTAATGCTGCTGAAACACAGCAACTCAAGACAAAGTGAAGTAAGTAATACATTAAATAGCAGAAGTACGTTGACATATATCAGTGTGGATGCATGCCATACCTGGTTTTGGGTTGAAATATGGTAAATCTGATGTGGTCCAGTACAACAGATCCAGATCATACTCGGAGTGTGACGTCATCAGAAATGGACATTACACTGTCGGCTGTTTCTTTTAATGTTTTTTTTTTTTTTTTTTTTTCTTTCTGCAGTTCAAAGTCTTCTTAGATGTCTAGGGGGTAAACAGTCAGCTGTAGAAGAAGACGAAACCGTATCGTTGGAATGGCTCTGGAAGTTTTTCACAAAGATGAGACTTTGCAAATGCGCAGGAAGCTGATTGGGTAAGTTGGATCAAATATTACACGTCGCGCTGTTTTGTAAGGCCTGGTGTTGTTGTTTTTTATTATAATAGATGCAATTTTTTAAACAGTTCTGATTAAATACTCTTTACATTGTCTTTTCAGACAGTCCTGCAGACTCTTTTTCTCCCATGATCCCGTGAAAATAATGAGAGCACGGGGTCAGTATTTATATGATGAGAATGGCATGCAGTACTTAGATTGCATTAGTAATGTTCAACATGGTAAGGTCATTTTGAAATTATGTCATGCATGCTTATGGGTATCTTAAGTGTCATTAAAATTTATGATAAACTTCCATAATTTATAAAAGTAAGTAGTAGAAACTACTTTTTTTTAGTAAAACATATTACATATTATAACAATTTTAAATTACTGTTTTCCACTTTAGCACATTTTAAAATGTAATTTATCCTTCAGAAATAATTCTAATTTGCTGATTTGGTACTCATAAACATTTTTTATTATTATCAATGTTAAAAACAGTTGTGCGCTGCTTAATATTTCTGTGGAAACCATTTTTCTTTATTGTGTACAAAGTTCAAAGGAACACCATTTGCTTGAAATAGAAATGTTTTAACGTTATAGATGTCTTTACTGTCACTTTTGATCAATTTAATGCGTCCTTGCTGAATAAAAGCATTCTTTCTTTCTTGTATTCAGGTCAATGACGTGACGGGTCTTTTTTTTTTTTTTTTTTTTAAACAAAGATATGACATCCAAAGCATGTACAACTTTTATTGAATCCAAAAGATTTTAATTATATTTTGCTACATATAAAGGTATTTTAAAAGATTTTGAAGTGTCAAAAGGTCATTTACATCCAAAGTCCAAAGGCCAATATATCCACTTCATTTGTGATTAAAATATCGTAAAATGTAATAAATGTATATTTTTTTTTTTATTCTGGCATGATTTTATAACATCATATATCAACATAGTGCAAAATGGTATTAAAATTATGTGTAGAAGTTGTTGCTTTGTTATGAGAAAAAATGTACGGAAAAATGAATTCCATTGATGTCATTCGGAGTAACCAATATAAAGAGACCATTTTGGATCAAGTCATGCAGTCAATATCATGTGACATCATTCTGACACCTGCAAAGGACCACATGGTCGTGAAGCAAAGTAACTAACTCTCTCTTAACTACTTGAAAAATTTGTGTTTTCACTTGCTTATACACATGTCCTGAAACATCAGGTCATTCGGTACAACCGCTATAAAACATGGAAAATGTTGTAATATTTTAAAAACTTGTACTAAATATAACATTTTTGATTGTCCTTTTGCTAGCTAGCTAACTAGCTCTCAGCTCTTGTCATCATCCCACTGAATTTTAAATTGGCTTTCCAGAGCACTTACAGGAAGTGTCAAGTATCATGATTACAAATCACAGCCCCATGATGACATACTTGATGCATCTTGTCTTTGCAGTGGGACACTGTCACCCCAGCATCACTCAGGCCGCAGCTGCTCAGATGGATCTTCTAAATACAAACACTAGATTCCTTCATGATAATATAGTGCAGTATGCAGATCGGCTGGCAGCCACACTGCCAAAGAAGATTTGTGTCTTTTATTTTGTCAACTCAGGGTAAGAAACTCTGTTTATACAGTTTAAAAGAAATATTCAATAAAATCTTATGTAGTTACTGTCTTCTTCCAAAGTTCAGAGGCTAATGATCTTGCTTTGAGACTGGCCCGTCAGTATACCCAACACCAGGATGTCGTCGTGCTAGATCAGTAAGAGATTTTAAGCAATTATGATTCTTATATCAGCAGGTAATGGCTATATCAGACTTATTTTTGTGTCATCTTTACCTGCCTCTCCAGTGCATATCATGGACATCTCACCCCACTCATCGACATCAGCCCGTACAAGTTCCGGAAACTAGAGGGCCAAAAGGAATGGGTTCATGTGGTACGTACAGAACATAGAAACTTCTTTTTAATTAAATTTAATTTAATTAAAGCTTTTTCCTACATATCATGCTTTATTGCATATCTACAGGCACCTCTCCCTGATACTTACCAAGGTATTTACAGAGAAGATCATCCTGATCCAGGACAGGCTTATGCAGACACAGTGAAAAGTCTTATTGAAGAGGCGCATAAGAAAGGACGCAAGGTATGGTGGGAAAAATAAAAGTTTTTTTAACTAAAATATACTGCTTCTTAAAGTGATAGTTCATGCAAAATACTCACTCTCACATCATTCCAGACCTGCTATTAAAAAATATTTTTAAAAGTTTCAATTTTTGTCCATACAATGAAAGTCAATGGTGTCCAATGTTATTTTACTTTGGAATGACGTTAGGGTTTAGTAAATGATGGAAGAATGTACATTTTTGGTTTAACCTTTAATTTGTCTACAGATTTCGTCTTTTTTTGCTGAATCTTTACCCAGTGTTGGTGGCCAGATCATTTTTCCAACTGGTTATTGTAAAAGAGTAGCAGAGTAAGTCTTTTTGTGACTTTCGTTGAGTGTCTTTACTCTTAATTCAGAACCCACTGAATGAAGCTGCACGCAACATTGTTTTTTTCCCCTCAGATACGTTCATGAAGCAGGAGGAGTTTATGTGGCAGATGAGATTCAGACGGGCTTCGGTCGTGTTGGGAGTCATTTCTGGGCTTTTCAGCTTGAAGGTGAAGACTTCTGCCCTGACATTGTGACCATGGGCAAACCAATGGGCAATGGTCATCCGATTGCATGTGTGGCCACTACAAAGGAGATAGCTGATGCTTTTACAGACAATGGTGTGGAGTACTTCAACACAGTGAGAACCGTTATGCTCAGAAATACTTTTTGCTAATGTATTTAGCTTTTACATCCTTTGTAGAGTGAGTTTAAGTAATATTTAACCTTTTTGGCTGATACAGTTTGGTGGTAACCCAGTATCCTGTGCCATTGGTCTGGCGGTGTTAGACGTGATTGAGAAGGAAGACCTCAGAGGCAATGCTGTGCGTGTCGGTGGTCATCTTAAACAGCTGCTCCTTCAGCTTCAGACTAAACATCAACTCATCGGAGATGTGCGGTAAGCATGAAATGCAGAAAATCAATTTTTATTTAGACCTCATCGAATACCAATAGTGTAACAACATGCAACATTCTCGAAGAAGAAAATGAACAGATGTGTCTTTTGATCTTTTTTGCAGTGGTGTTGGACTGTTTATAGGTATGGAGCTAGTTAAAGACAGGGCATCCCGAAAACCAGCAACAGAAGAAGCAGCGCATCTTGTTCGAAGGTACTGACAATTTCTCTTCTTTCTCAGCTTGTTGCATTCATCTGATAACCAACTGCACTTTCTGATTCATTCAGGCTGAAAGAGGAGCGTATAGTTATCAGCACTGATGGACCATGGGACAGTGTCATCAAATTCAAACCTCCAATGTGCTTCAGTAAGGAGGATGCTGAAAGAGTCGCTACTTGCTTTGACCAAATTCTTGGAGGTTGGTAGTAATTTAACAGTTAATTCAGCATGTGGTAACTTATTAGTCTGACTCTGCAACTACACTAATTTTGTTTAAAATAATAATAATTAAATGAGAAATTAACTATTTGTCTTTGGACTTACAGAATTGAAGGCTACCCACCAAAAAGAGAACTGTGGAAAAAGTTAAGGTTTAAAAAACATTCTGAGAAGAATTTATTAATGTGGTGCATAGAGCAAACATTTTACATTTGAAAATTGATTTAAGTAAATAATCTTCATGTGATTTGAATTAAATGTAAATCTTTCTATATTAAGAAGCAATTTAAAAATACTGAAAGGTGAAAAAATCAATCATGCTACAAATCTGACATGGAATACTTTTGAAATAAAACTTTTTATGTTAACATGAAATCACACCTCTACATGCAAGTTTACAGAATGATTAGTAGTTTAAGATTTCATTGTGTTTTTATACTATACAGTCATACAACAATATAAATCACTTTTTGTAAACCTGATGGTACACAAGTACTCCAGTCTTTATATTATACTTCATATTACATTTGTACTCAAATATGTGTCGTGGTTGCATTAAATAATGACACTAATAATAAATGTGGTTATTGACAAGCAGATTTGCTTTTATCTGAAAAACATTTTCCCCTTTTTCAATATTTTTGCAAGACATAAAACAATCTTCGTAAGTGTGTACAAATCAGTTGAGATGCCTTTTTTTAGCCATATAGACAGTATTTGTGTTCTCCAGCAGATAGACGGGAAGGGGAATTTACTGGTGTTTAGTTTTATTATATATATATATATATTTTTTTAAATCAATTAATTACAGAAATTGTTAAATTAATAAATTAACAAAATTACAGTTTTTACCTAGTTATAGTAATACATACAAAATGGCCGTGAGTCGTCTTTTATTATATATTTAAAAAATGCAATTTTTTACAGGAATTGTTAAATTAATAAGTTAATAAAATTAATGTTTTTACCTCGTTATATTAATTCATACAAAATCTTCTTGTGAAGTGTCTGGAACCTGTAAAACGAGATTTACATATATTTTTTTTAAATAATCCTGAAATTACAAAATGCATGCATGTGTGTTAGCGGGTCTCACCGTGTTACTGTGAAGATTGAGTCCTGAACTTGAAGTCTGGCTGGTTTTGAGACCTGAAGTCTGCATGGTGTTTCTCAGTTTCTGATATCCTTCTCTCTCCACAACTAGCAGCCTGAGAGGAGTTCCTCCCTCTTTTATCAGCCTCACCACTTCATCAAAATACTCTTCCTCCACATTCTGTCCATTCACCTCTACCACCACATCCCACTCACACAGCCCAGCTCTCTCTCCTGCACTCCCCGTCATCACCTATTGACAAGAAGGAGAATTACACATATCAGACTTTGAAAAGCATATTTATTTCAAGCTGTAGTCTGTAATTTTTTTCAACATTTAAGCTAAAATTTTCATTTTTGGGTGAACTATTCCTTTAATATGCAAAGACATATATAAGTCAAGTTATTTTCGCTGAAAATGTAAACAGTGTGGTGATATCAATACATCACTGTTTTAGCCAATGGCATGAGTCTGGGGGCAGAACTATAATTTGCCTGACCAATGGCATATGAGGGGGCATGTTCTAGGAGACTTGTGTGAAAACTGTTATTTTTGCTGTAAAGTGCTGCAGGGATGACATATTTTTGTTGGCTAAAACCCAGAAATGGGTTAGCATTTTAGCACTTCCGGTTCCATGGTCCTGAAGTTAGTGGGTTTTTTTTAAATAGGTTTTTGGTTAAATGCTTGAAATAAGATCTGTGGTTGAAACAAGTACAAGATATTTTCACATTTTATGCTACAACATAAAATACATTAGCAATACCCATTATGACTTTTTAAAATCCTTTACTTTTTGTTTGCTAACAAGTGGCTAAATGGGAGTACGGAGGTTGTCGAGGATTTTAAACATCATCTTGGTCTGTTTTAACAGCCTCATTGTGTTCACGCTCTTGCAAACTATACTTACTCAAACTTTCAGAATGTTTTTCAATAACATTCAGTGACATTCTTTGTAGCTTATGTTTAGCTTTTTATTATATCTGGCGATTTGTATTTAGGCTTCAAAATTCATAAAAGTTGCGTTCTATTGCGAAAATCATCATGATGAATTAAACGTATAAGAATCATAAACTTGTGCTGGTCTCAGAGCTTATTTTCTCCAATAATCCAAACGAAAAATCCAATTGGGTTTTTGTCATGGGGTAAACAGAGATGCTAACTTCCTGGTTGGCTTACATAATTACATCATTACTGTAGCACTCTATTCCATTTGCTGAAATTTAAATGAACATTCAAGACATTTAGCAGATCTACCAATAAACTAATAAGTAGAACTAGTACCTGGCCGATATAAGTCCCAGGTTTATTCTGAACACAGCCTAGGTTGAAGCCAAATCCAGAGCCCTCTTTGTGAAGCACACAAAGTCGAGGGTGTGGTGGAATTTGGTGTCCCTCATGATGTTGTGGAGGAGGTTTAGGGAACTGTTCCCTTTTTGGAATATGGTCTTCATAGAACAGCAATGGAGAAATACCCAGCTGTAGTGGATCAAATAACAAACACCTTCTCAGTGATAATTCCAAGCACATACTACAAGAATAATCTTTCCCTATGCTATGTAGGTCACAGCAACCCCACCCATTCCCTGGGGTCCATGTCTATTCCACACAGTAGATTCATTTAATTTAAAAAACCTGTTTCAGTGTACCATAAGCATTAGGAGCATGAACTTAGGCTGTTGGTTAGCCCTCAGGGTCAACTGTCTTCAATCAAAGATAAAATATGTTGATTTAGCAGCTGTTCGCAAACTGAATGTTATTGCTCCTCTTCTCTGTATGAGCATGTACGTTTGCGTGCATGTAAGCACCTGTGTGTAATAGTCTCTGCCTGGGATGGAGATGGTGGTTAGGGTGACCTGCTGGCCACTTTGCCGTATTTTGCTGACGATGCCCTCATGCTCTGCATCCTCCACCTGCTCCCCATTTACCGCTAGCACAAGCTCTCCATCCTCCATTCCTACAGTCTCAGCTGGGCTGCAGGGGTCAATCTCTCGTAATACATGAGCTATAGAGTGAATATATCACGAAGTGATGGAAATGTACAGTATGCTGAAATAAAATGTGTACAGTGTTTCTGGCTAGTAGCACATTTGACTTGTAAAGTAGGGAGCTGATGCCATAGACCCCCAAATATGATATAATACCCCTTCATAAAATATAAGCAGTTATATATTTAATATTTTATTTTTTAAACCAGTCTTTGGAATGAAATAAAGTCATTCAATAAAGTTCATTACTATTTTATTTAAGTATTAAATATGTAAATATTTATGAATTTATAATATAATTATTTAATATTAATTGTATTTATTTAATATTATTTATTGTAAAATGTATATTATATTTATCATGTAATATTTACATTTATAATACATATTAAATGCTTATATTTATATTAATTATTTATTTTATTTATATAAAATATATTTTTAATATTTTATTTTATTTTATATTAATCTTCTGATCTTATGTTTTCAAAGCTAGCTTGCTATTGCTAGCCACTCCGAAATTGCCTACCCTACCTTTAATTTTAGTGCGTCGACTTAAACTTATTTTAGTTAGTTGCCAAAACAACATTTTTAATTTTTGTTTAGTTTAAGTTTTTCATCAAATATTTAGATTTTATTTTATTTTTTATTTTAACTTTATTTTAGTTAACAAAAATGTTTTAATAGTTTTAGTTAATAAAAACTCAATGATTATTAAAGAATTAGTGATTTCTTACCAATACGCCCAGATCTTAACTTCTCTTGCCTTAAGAGGAACCCGTATCCCTGTGGTCCTTGAGTCAGGTGTAGCGTTTTTGGTCTGTAGGGTAGATTATGAGTTTTGGCGAAAGCAGGAATTATGGGTAATCTCATGCGATTATAACTCTCTTCACTCCTGCTGTCAATAACCAAGACAGTCACGTGGCCCTCACATTTCTTCACCTGATGGAACAAAGTGGAATCTAGAAGTTCTGTGGTCGCTAAAACTGAAAACATTGGAGATTACATTGTAAGGAATGTATCACACTGATACTTTATGACTACACTTACCATTTTTGACAGTGCTGCAAATGTGAGTGCTGAAATCATGACTCCATTGATCCAGATCAGCCGGTCTCCATTCTGGACTCCTGCTCTCTCAGCTGGACCATCACTCACTGGGCTGAGACGATAACGGCCTCGCACACCTACTCACATATTGAAAGAAATTAACCAAAATTGTCCACAATGATCCACTTATACATACACCATGATGAAACATTCAATGAAGATGTGCATCAACTACTTTTTTATAATCTCTTCTAGGGGAAAAGTTCCTTATTTAGTGTACTTGGACATCATGAAACCTTTGGACGCATAAATAAATAATAGGCCTATATACAAGAGTATGTTTACTCTCAAACCACACTTGATTCCCCTGCTATCTATCTAGCTATCTAGCTATCTATCTACACTTTTAAATAGTTAAAATGTTTGTATTGTATATATCTTTTACAGGAAATTTCATATAAGCTATTTGTAGTGTGTCTGTGTATGTATTGGCAGTAGCAAGTCTCTATTTGCTCTGCAGCAGCAGCAATAACAGCAGCAACGTATATATTCCACCAAGACCAAATACATTGTCTTATCCATTACCATGCTAAACACTTGTCATGATAAAAATGTTTTAGTGCTTATTATGTGTTTTCTTAAACTAGTAATTTTTAATAAATGTAAAAATGTCATCATTAGCTTTAATTGTATGTTTATTGCAGTAGCAAGAGGTGCAGTACCTTCAATAGGAATGATTCTGAGGCCCAAGCCGCTGCCAGGCTCTTTAGTGATGTAACATAGCCGTGGGCGAGAACAGCCCTCCACGGGATGGTAAGCTCTAGCGAGCGACGTAAGGTCTCTTCCCTCCGAAACCGCAAACTCATAATCCTGAGCACTCAGCACTAACAGATATAGCTTCAGCCCAGACGCCTGCACCTTCAGCACCACCTGAAAACAAGACACAAGTTCACAAGGCTGAATATATACAGTACGGTATGCTGGAAATACTTTACAAAGGCTAATAAATACTAACTAATGTTAACAAATGAGACCTTATTGTCTAAAATGTTTTCATATTAAAAAATACAGCTTTTAATTTGAATAATAAATTAGTAAATGTTAAAATTAGTATTAAGAAATGCTTTGGAAATATTTTTCATTGTTAGTTCATAAAGGATTAATTCACTTTGAAATGAAAATCCTAGGTGTATATGATTTTCTTCTTTCTGATGAACATAATCACAGAAATATTAATACATATCTTGATGCATCTGAGCTTTATAATGGCAGTGATAGGGATCAATGCCTATGAGCTGAAGAAAGTGCCTCCATCCACATCCATCCATCATAAATATGTGCTCCACACAGCTCCGGGGGGTTAATAAAGGCCTTCTGAAGCGAAGCGATGCGTTTGTGTAAAACAATATCCATATTTAACAAGTTATGAAGTAAAATATCTATCTTCCGCATGAACCGCCTTCCGTATTAAACTTACGCAGAAAGTGTAAAACTCTTGCAGTTTACAAAGCTTACGCTACGTCCTACGCCTTCCCTATTCAACTTACGGAACTTACGCCAGTTTACACTTTCTTCGTAACTTCAATACTCATTGATCCCTATCACTGCCATTATAAAGCTTGGATGCGTCAGGATATTTCTTAATATTTCTGCGATTATGTTTATCAGAGAGAAGAAAGTCATATACACCTAGGATGGCTTGAGGCTAAGTAAACTGTGTTACTGCTATGTTCAATAAAAAAATGATTATATAATTGTTAATTTTGCAGGATGAATATTGTTATAAAATATGTGAACATTGGGAGTCTATTGTACTTTTAAGAACATAATAATAGTTTCTTTTTCACAACACTCTGGAACACTTGATTCTCATTGGCTAATCGTGTCATTTATCTGTCGAATATTTCCACAATATTCGTCATCGGCAATGGCAATTTATTGTAATTTTGTAGTTATTGTACATGGACAAAAAAAACTTATTTCAAAATATCTAAGATAGTCACACATGTTTGCAACAACATGACGGTGAGTAAATAATGACAGAATTTTAGAGTGAACAGTCCCTTTAATGCTGTGTATCTACTTGCCAATATCATTTGTATTCCAGTGTCTGTGTGTTTAATTCACAGAATACAAAAGTCTCATGTTTGCATAAGGAAGTGCTCTCACAGTCGAGTGCTCCTTGTCATCCACAAAGTCCTCATTGACCTCCAAAACACGGTCCCCCTTTTTCAGCCCACCCCGCTCTGCGCTGCTCCAAGGCTCCACCTGCCGCACCACATGTCCCCTGCAGCCAGTGTCCTTGCTCAGGTAGAAGCCAAAGCCCTGACCCTCCTCCCGCTTCAGAACACACAGCCGCGGATGCACATCAGGCTCTGGGGACATTTAATTCATCATGTCAAATCTCTTTTTCTCTAAGCTAATTAATGATCTATCAGTTGCTGATTGGATAAAAATGATTGAGAAAGTAACCTTTGTCGTCCGAGATCACTAAAGCAGGGTTGTCAATTCCTTCTTTCGGGTTGAAAGTGAACTTCCTGTGAGAAAACATTTACTCTGTGCTGTATTTATGTTTTATGTAAACAAACCAACAATAAGATCATTTAATGACTACAAATTAAACCAGATTTATTAAGAATGTCTCAATGCTTATGTTGTCAGTTTGCATATGTAGGATCATCAGAGGGCAAAAAAATCACATTTAAAGAGCATTCTGAAGACTTACTTTGGTAACTCTGGGGCATCCACTGGATCTGTAATAGTAAACAATTAAAATATATTAAAAAGATAATCCATGCCTACACTCTTAGACAAAAAGGTAAAAAAGCTGTCACTGCGTTGATACCCTTTCAAAAGGTATTAATATGTAACTTTAATGTACTAATATGCACCCTTTAGGAGTAAATAAGGTACAAAGGTGTACCTTTTGAAAAGGTACCTCCCCAGTGACAGATTTTATACCTTTTTTTCTGAGAGTGTACTCAAAATATCATGACATGTTAACTTTCAAAGACAAGTGAAAGAGTCTCCAATACAGTTTAATATTAACCGTTGTCCAGTGGCGTGTGCCTGGCAACCAACAACTTGCTTATTTGAAGAGGACAAACTATTTTCATGAAATACTTAAATGGCAGACATTAAGCCTTTCTAAGATGTTCTGCTTAAACATGCAGAAACATGCTTAAACATGTATAAGCAGGCCACAATATTTCACTTTACTTATTTCCTTTTATTCAAATCCACAAAACATACAGTTCTTGGCAGGGCTTTATTTCCAATATTTGCCTGTGAGATGCACAGCAAGGACCAAGCTGCTTTACATTTAAATAACACTCAGGAGTTTGCCTTCACGGAAATACGATTTGAAATCATCACGCAGTCAATCTGTACAAATGCTGACAAGACTTAGGTTAGAGTTCAAGAAGAAAATCTTTAGTTGGCTGGATCCAGTGCTTATTTTTGTCTATACTTTTAGTTTAAAAACATTTGTACATGAAGACAATTAAGAAATCACCTTATTTATATAATTGCAACTGTTTAAAAAGTATTAAGCTTTTTTACAAAATCTTTAGAAAATTTTCCAAATTCTCTGATGTAATTTTAATAGTGTGCATCAAAAGAAATAATGTGGTATCTATATATAATAACTAAGCTAATATGACACCTATCCATCTATCAATATTCACTTCCTCCAAGACGTTTTTTTAAAGGCTGTTGATCTCCACTGGTTTGTAAAAATAAACCCTATTAAAGGGTATTTTCTAGCATGTACATTACAGGTTGTGCAATCACTGCAATGGAAAACATTGTATGAATATATATATATATACAGTGGTAAATTACCTGTGGTGAATCTCATGATCCTGCTGAGCCCTGGGCTTCGTGAGGGTGCAAGGTACACATTTAAATGAAGCATTAAAAGGCTTTTGTCAGTATGGCTCCTCCTTGTTCCACCAGAAGATTAATATTTAATCTCAGGTTTATGAGACAACACCTCTGCCCTCATCAGATATGAAGGAAGTATTACATAAACAACTGTAATTAAGATGATTAACTACAAACTCCCCTAATAAGCCTGACTGTTTGAGATGGTTAGAAACCAGCATCTTTTTTAGTGAAAGTCAAACCAATACAGTATGACAAACAACCCAAGTCTTTAGTCAGCACTTTTAGTTTTATTTTGCTTTTATTGCACAGCAAATTCCGGTCACAATTTGTTAGTACAAACATTTTTTCAATCATGGATTAAGGCAAAAGATATATGTTAATATTGCATAAGCATCTAAAGCCTTGTCTTGGTTAACCTTACTTGTTTAACCTTGTTCTAGAGCACCATTTGACACTCAAACATTGTGTTCTTTACTATACACAAAAAAGTTTCAGAACTGTGAACACACATAATTCATATGATAACAAGAGACCCTAAATTATCCCTGAACAGATATGCATAGGAAATGGCTTTAATTAATGGCAACATTTGTCATCGTGCAACAAGGAGTTTTCAAGTAATCTGACAAATTCTGAAGTAGCAAATATTGACCTTTCCCTCAAACAATCAAATAAAATACATTTGTCACAATACATTTTTCTCAACATGACCTAATACTAATGTAGATGGATATGCTGTAAACAAAATGATTAGTAAAATCAACCCTTTATAAACTCACTGAGAAATATTAAAGGGACAGTTCACCCAAAAATCATTTATTCACCCTCATACCGTCCCCAATGTATATGACTTTCTTTCTTCAGATAAACACAAAACCTTCCTTTTTTTAGGAAAATAATTTACGGTGGACGCTTGAAAAACCATACATAGCTATTGTGATGTAATCCATACGAGCTCATTGGATGAATCAATGTCATTTTGTACCGGTTCCTGTTCCTGTATCACTACTCTTTTCCAATAGGCGCAGAGTTTGCCTCACAACGCTCTCTACTCGTCGGAAGTGCATCTTTTTCCAGAAACTCGGGTGCTGTTTTCGACCCCATTCCAGGTCTTTCAGAAAGACCAGCAGTTGTTCACGTACACGGTCTCTCTCCCAGGAAAGAGAATTTTTTCCAATAACACTCAGAATGGGATGCCAGTCCTCTGAGATGTCCGAACCCTCCGTTACAGAGGCCAGGACTCTCACCCGCTGGCCCTCCTTCACCCGAGGACCACCACGCACGTACAGCGACTGCTTGCCCACATCAGTAAGCTGGTTCAGGTACAGGCTGGGAGAATGAGACCAGGTGAATTTATAAGAGAGATATTTATGATTGGACTATGAAAATGACAACACATTTTTTTTTTTTATACTCACTGTACTGTGTGGATGTTGGGATGTTCACGACAGGCATCAACCAGCGTGAGAGCTGCATTGTCTCCGATGTTGTTGTAGGCCACGTTTAGTTCCTTTAACATGTCATGCTGGCCCAGTCTCTCAGCCAGCATTTGTGCCGATTGGTCACCGAGGCCTGTGTGCATCAGACTTAGCTGTTGCAGAGAGTGGTTACCAGACAGAGCTTCCAGTAAATAGCTGATGCCGGTGTCAGACAAGTAGTTGTCACACAACCTGTGATCAGAGCAACACAAAATACACAGGAAACCTTTTTTTCATATGTATAAACGCAATGATTCTTGAGTACTAGGACAAAACAGAAAAACAAGTTTATGTATCATTTAATTTTTCAGGATTAATCTGTTAAACATTGTCGCAGTTATATATTTACATTTGGCCGCAACCTCCGGCGTCTCCCATTTTCTCACAAATAGTTTTTTCCTAGTTCATTACTGTATGGATCAATAAATATGTCACAAAATATTTAAACAGTTTTTCCTTCAAAAAAAAAAAAAAAGTCTTCATTTCTTCAACGTTCTCAAACAACATTAAAAGCTTGATTTTCACCACAGGGGGACTTTAACTCAAATTACAATGAAAAGTGAGCATATAAAATTAAACGCTACTTTAAAATATTATACCTATAATAATATAAATACTAAAATAACACTATACATATTTTAATATATATTTAATCTACATGTAGTAGTATATTATGGTCTGATTGAGTGTTGAGTAAATAAAATGAAATAAAACACTCTAGTGATCCTCTCTGAATAATTTGGAAGTGGAAAAAGTGGAAGTGTTGCAATTTGTCCCATGTCTCAAGAATCAGTGAACAGATGCTATATTCAACTTAAAAATACTTTACATGAAGTTTTCCAGCAAAACAGAAGTGTAATTTTTTTGTTCAACCATGAGTATATCACAGTAAAAATGTGTTATTGAAAATATGCTTACTGTAATGTCTTAATAGTACAGTTGGGCTCAAGGAGGAGATCTCGCAGTAGAATGCAGGACTCGGGGCCCAGGCTGTTAAACTGAAGACTGTAAACACACAGTGAGTAAAACATGCACACACACATTAGTTTGCCGATTTCCCAGACAGAAAATCAATAACTAATGAGGTAATTGTGCTTTGGTGTAATTATTACTGACTGCATTCTGCAAGCAAAGCAACTTGAAGGCAACAATTGAATCTATAGTACAAAGTTGCATGTTAAAGGTCCAATACTTTTACTCAATAAGATGCAGCACATAAAAAACTTTTTGGTTATTCATAAAACTTGAGGTCAGTGTATTAATACAGGGCACTTTCTACAGCTAGTTTCTATTAAGAATCAGAATATTTTAATAAACTTTTAAATGATTAAATCTAATTATCAAACTCTAGCACTTTAACTGCCAGTTTAACAAGCTGTCATGAAAAACACTAAACACGTGTAATACTGTGTCTTTATTAACATTAGTACAAATCAGAGGTACGAAAGCATTGAAAAATTTGAGGTTGGTAAGTTTTTTTAATGCTTTTAAAAGTCTTTTATGCTCACCAAGGCTGCATTTATTTGATCAAAAATACAGTAAAAAAATATTAATACTGTAAAATATTATTACAATTAAAATTAAATGTTTTCTATTTTTATATATTTAATATGTAATTTATTCCTGTAATGGCAAAGCTGATTTTTCTTCCTTCAGAAATCATTCTAATATGCTGATTTGCTGTTCAAGAAACATTTCTTCTTATCAGTATTGAGAAAAGTTGTGTTGCTTACTATTTTTTGTGGAAATAGTGATACTTTTTTTTTTTAGAATTCTTTGATGAATATAAAGTTCAAAAGAATAGCGTGTAATTGTGAAAGTCTATTTGAGTAATTGAGTATGGGTGCATACATTACTTGCTTTCAAAAACAACAACAACAACAAAAACAGCCTATGCTGGCTTGCTGTTCTTAGCTGGTATCCTAGATTGGTCAAGCTGGTCTGATGGCTGGTTTTGGGCACTTTTCAGCTGGTCATGTTGAAAGAACCAGCTTAAACACACTAGCTTGACCAGACTGGGAGACCATTTTAAACCAGCTAAGACCAGCAAAACTTCTTAGGCTGGTTTGCTAGTTTTTGTTTTCAGCAGAAAACATTTGGAAGGAGAGCGTACTGCTAGTTGATGAGCCCTGGAGTACACTAACTAATTAAATGTCAAACAATGTATTAATATCAAATTTAGCAATATCTAAAGAGGTCAATAAAAAGCTTATATTAGATGTTCAGTATGATTAGATGATTCATGCATGCAAAACATTGACTAGATTTCTCTATAGTACGTGCATGTCTCACTTGAGGTCGCTAGTGTGATGAAAGGCTGGCCAGAGCATCTGCAGTAACTCTGGAGTGATGTGGCAGGAGGAGAGGTTGAGCTCATTCAGGTGGAAGCTCGAGCGTGTGCAGCCCAGGACTGTGCTCAGCACAAAGCACTTGTGTGGCGTCATGCGTACGGTGGACAAGTTGATGGTCTTGATGGACTGTAGGACTTCAGCTGTGAGTCGAGGGTTCTGAAACTCATACAGCAGGACCAGAAGGTCCATGAGTTCCTCAGGAGGTTGCTTCTTCTGACTCTCCTTGATCAGGTGTCTTCTCAGCACACGAGTGATCTGAGCAACTGTATGACTCTTGATGTTGCATCCGAGTTGGTCTAACAGCCTGCGGTTCCCGTAATGAAGAAGTCCACCCATGAAGATAGGGTAGAGTTCAAATGCCCTGGTGTAGGTTTCCTGTTGTGGCTGTGGACCATGCACTCCCAGTAGACTTTGCTCTACCTGGTCCAAGACATCTTCATTGAAGCTGTCCTCTGAACGAAACATTTCCGCCGCCATGGTGTTCGCGATACGCCCTTTGCTGAGGCTGCTGACTCGTTCGAAGAGTTTTGGGAACAACTTAAGCAAGTTGAAAACGGCGAAGATTCGGAAAGGTATGAGTTTGGAGAGGATGCTCAGTAGGCTTGTGATGTCCTCACTGGCTTGTCCCAAAGCCTCCGAAACCTCCTTAGTCAACTTCTCCAGGACGCTTTTGTTCTCGCCAAGAACGACATAAAGAGCAGCTAGATATTCCTGCATGGCAGGAACAGCAAACACGTAGCGTCTACCACCAGATTCGGGATCTGCACCATGATCATCACGAGGCACCAGAAAGAAGTCAAGCACATCTGTGCGAAAAACCGCCAGTTGCTGGAGCTCTTCGTCGGTTTTAGTCTTGCCGCCGACCCACTGCTCCAGTTCTTCATCGGAGAACGAAGTCCGTTTGTTGGTGATGCCATCAAAAGCTAGTTTACCCACAGTACGGACCACATAGAGCATTAATGAGTTCTGTTGTTCTTGTGAAGAGACGCTTCCATCCAGTGTTATCACTTCTCCTCCGAAGTTGAGCCTCATGAAGCTGGTGTACGTGCCAGTGAGGGTTCGAATTGGTGCATTCGTATCAGTAAAATGCAACAAATGAAGAGTGGCACATGTGAGCCAGCAGTAAGATGGTAAGAAGCAGGCGGTTGCTAACTGAGTCTCCCGCTGTAGATTTAGGTAAAGCATCTCTATGAGCATCTCGGCCGCCTTGTCTCCATTCTGTTTTAAGAGCCTACTGGTGAAGTAGGCTCTCTGGCGATCAGGATCATTGAAGCCACAGATCTGTACATAACGTTTTATGTATTTTTTAGGAACTCTGTCCACGGCAGATAGTCTGGTTGTAACCAGAATGCTGGCCTGTAAGAAAATCAACATATTTTAGCAGCTATGAATTACAATAAACATTCATCTAAAGGTAAGGAGGTCAATAATAAATAAGATTACCCACATGTGCTAAGTACTCATAAATGTATTCTCCAAATTCATTTAGATCTCAAACAGTTTTAAAAAACTTTTATATGAGTGTCAAGAAAAGTAGTTTACACTAAAATATAACCAATTATTTTAATATCATTTTAAAAGTATGTGTACACATCTTTATCATTATTTTCAATTTTTTATTTTTATGTTTCAGTGTAAAAGTTATTACAAATAAATATCAGGAATTCATAAATATTCATAAACTATCAAAGTATGTGATATTATAAGAGTATGTGATATTAATTTTCATTAACCCATGGCAAATTACATCACAAAACCATGACTAATTTAATCTAGGACATGACATGATTCCACATGCCAGGTCACAGAAGAAAAAGCTTCAAAAAGTAAAGTGCTGAGCCTCATGCAGTACCTCAGGTAGCAGGTACTTCCTAAGTAGATTAACAACAACAGCTCCTGATGGGATAGCCTCATTTGGATCACTGCATAACTCTGTAGAGCCGATACGAAAATCCAGCTTCATTTTCTCCATTCCGTTGAAGATGAAGAGGACATCCTTAGCTTTGTCATTATCTCCACTAAGATAAGGTGTCTTGCGAAGGTGCATGTATTTCCTGCCTACAAGGTCTCGAAGGGATGTTGGTTTGGAAGAATGGGAGAGATCCTCACAGGAGAAGGGCAACACAAGTTTGAACTGGGAGAAAATAGATTCAGCACACCAATCCAGCACCAGTTTACGGACAACAGTACTTTTCCCTGTGCCGACAGCCCCATATAGCAAAACATTTAGTCCTTGTGCCTTGTTTGCATTAATGCTAGCATTAAAGAGCTGCTCAACTGTGAGAGAGGGACGTATAGATACACTTTTCTTTGCCTTGAAGGGACTAAGGCCTCTATCCTCATCAGGATGACGCTCTAGGATAAGTGGCTCCACATGCATAGTTTCAGGAGAAAAGTAGCCACCGAACTGCCTCTCCTCTTGAGGAAGGTGACTGAACCATAATGCCAACTTCTGTTTGTGAATCTCAATGGGATCTGCAGGTTAATACAAGCATGAAATAAATTGCTATTTTATGAGCTGAATTATCATTGATTAAGAGGCACTAAATCACTAAGATGTTTTAATATGGCATCCAAATGTAAAGAATTAATGCATAAACTCACCTGTGACAGGCTCATGGGTACAAAAGAACCTGGAGTTGAATCCAGAGATGGAATAGCACATAGATGTTCTCGGTTCTCTCCATGTATTTCTATAACGGCTTGTTGTCTTACTGATGGACAACACACAGACAATATCAAAACATATTCTCTGAGAACACTAGACATAGATGCTGCATCATTCAAGAAATGATGGATTTCTCAGAATTATACTTACTTTGGGAATGACAAGTGACGTCGTTTTATGGTACCGCAGATGCCATCTGATCGGAGGCTTAAGTTAAAAGCTGAAATGAGCAATTTTTTTTTTTTTTTAATTGTACAAAATTAAAGGTTCAGTTTTATTAGCATTATAATGCTAATAATGCTAAATAAAAAACTGATATACATTACGTTCAAAAGTTTTACATCAATACAACAGATTTCTATCTCAAATAAATTGTTTAACTTTCTATTAATCAAATAATCCTGAAAATTTTTTAATATAATAGAAAGTTATTTCAAATAATATTTTACAATATTAAAGTTTTTATTTTTTATTTTTGATCAAATAAATGCAGCCTTGGTGAGCATAAGATATTTCTGTTAAAATAAATTGTGTGTGAACATATATATATATATTTTTAAATAAATGAAATAAAACTCACATTTGAATAATTGATAGTTTAAATGTTTTAAAGTTATCAAACACCTACTTGTTTCAAGAACCTTGGTGTGAAGTTTGCAGCAGATATCTCTTGATGACCCTTGGCATCTCCATCTTAACACTTCTGTTCCCGATGGCCTTCCAAATCTCCACATTTTGATTTTAAAATAACCCCTAAAATATGATATGTTTTGTCAAAGTGACTTAAAAAGGATAAACAGGTCTGGAAATTGAGTAGTTCAGGGAAACAACTGCTACAATCAACACAGTAACATTATCGTACCTGAGAAAAACAAGCCAAACCTTGTAAAGTCACTCCTTTGGCTTTATGTTTCAATGACACATGATGCTTACACAGTTACGTGATACACATATTTTTAACAACACACCCAAAGTGTTAATTTTGGATAATGTCCATTTTCTAAAGAAACTGCATGATGCATTAATAAGTGTGACCAATGTGGCATTTAAATACTTTCCAAATCAATTCCAGACATGATTTATATACATATATATAAAACAATTCTTCACAAGAAGAGTTGAAATTCATGAGTCAAGTTGATATTGATGAATGATCAAGAAGGTCAAGTGATTAGTCTGTGTATTTAATACAGAAAATGTTGTGTGACCCGTCACCACACCTGTACCTAAACCAGTACTGAAAACTCATTGTCATTAAGTCATTTACAACATAACGACAATACTCTGCATCTAATTCATCCATCAACCAGCTTAGACGAGTGGTTGTCAACCTTTTTGACTCCAAGCCCTCTCCCCCTTTGTCCAAGATAATATTCAAAGGCCCTCCTATTTAAGATGATATGTAAATGCAGTACTTCTGTTCTAATAAAAATAAACTCAAAAATAAATAAGATTATGTTAATATAACTAAATCTAAATCATTTTAAAGGGTTAGTTCACCCAAAAATGACATTTCTGTCATTAATTACTCACCCTCATGTTGTTCCAAACTCGTGAGACCTTTGTTCATGTTCAGAACACAAATTAAGATATTTTTGATGAAATCCAAAAGTTTTTTTTTTTTTTTTTTTTTATCCTCAATAGAAAGCAATGAAATTACCACATTCAAGGTCCAGAAAAGTAGCAAAAACTTTGTTAAAATATTCAACGTGACTACAGTGGTTCAACCTTAATGTTATGAAGGGACAAGAATACTTTTTGTGCATAAAAACAAAACAAAAATAACGACTTTATTCAACAATTTCTTCTCTACCCTGTCAGACTTGTATGCCGTGAATACTGTACGCAGTGAATGCACTTCAGCGTTTCTGTGTTTACGTCCGAACGCTGGCTCAATACTGAAAATAGCATAGGAGAATGACAGGGGAGAGACAAATTTGTTGAATAAAGTCGTTATTTTTGTTTTTATTTTAAAGACATCCTTAATACCTTTCTGGACCTTGAATGACGGTAATTACGTTACTTCCTAGGGGGGATAAAACAAAACAAACATTGGATTTAATCAAAAATATCATAGTTTGTGTTCTGAAGATGAACAAAGGTCTTACAGGTGTTGAAAGACATATGGGTGAGTAATTAATGACTGAAATTTCATTTTTGGGTGAACTAACACGAAGAACCACTGATTTAGACCATCTAGAAAATAGCTACCACATTCCCAAACACAGTTAAGAACACAGACACAAATAGAAACAAATATTCCAGAAAGTTACAGTCCAAAATAACCTAAAACTATATGGGTAATGGTAATATTTAACAATATGGGTTCTTTTTAAAGTCTTAAATCTTAAATAAAATTGATACCAAGAATTACATACAATGACAATGTCAACTAGTATGGCTGCCACGTCTAAAAATAGTACAATCAGGTCAAACTCATTTTTATGTTTATTATACATATAATTTTTTATTTTATTTGTATTATTGTTATTATTATTTGACTTAAACAGCTCTTCCTAGCTGTTTCCTTATCTACAAACCATTTGCATATCCAACTGCACTTTAAAACATTTCATACAGGTCAAACAGTTTTGTCTGTAAATGTAAACAGACAGTACATCCGTCGCTACACGTGCCTGTCATGCATGTTGAATTGAGAGATTTCGATTTTGGAATTCGACGCAAAATCAGTTCTGAACTTGGTTTCAGGCGCGTCGTAATGTACTTTATTTCAATATTTATAAACCGCTGTTAGGTGACATGATGAACACAATGACTGCTACCGTTAACATCAGGAATCAGACGTAACGATTAAGATGTTTGTAATTCATGCAAGTGTTTACCTAATCTAGAGGCTGGAAATACGGAGAATTCTTCATTGATTTTCCTCGGACTCTGCCAGCGTTCTGACGCTCAGATCAAAGCCGAGGAAAGTGTCCATTCTACGGTAGGATAATAAGAGCTCTCCGCTCCGTCTTCCTGCTAAGCTGCTAGTCAGTCATAGTACCGCCCACAAACACAATTCAACTTTCAACTTTGCTCTTAATTTTACAACGCCGTAGCGAAAGTCATACAGTAGATATAGTGACGCCACATATGCAGGACTACAATGTGAAAGCATAGTGTTTTATAAGTTATATCTTACCAGCAGCTTTAAATCTACAATAGACCAGCTTTCTTCCGGGTTCTGTCGGGTTTTCAGTCTGACACATTTACTAAGGTATATTCAGACAAAATCATACAGCATTTCACAATTTTATAGGCCCACCCAGCTATTACTTAATAAAAACTAAAAACACAACTAACTAATTACAATATTGTGCAATGTCTTGTACAAGCTGTTTTACTTTGGAAAGCCCTGATCAAACTTACACACCTAAACTTTTCACTATCAAGTCCAACAAGTTCTATATATGGGCCTTTAAAGGGGTTCCTTACCATCAAGGATGATGAATGCCTCTACCAATGTAAGCTCTTTGTAGCTCCAAGGGATTCTGGGCAGTTGAAAACAATTCTTAGAAAGGTTCTTCGATGAAACATGCAACAAACAGGTTTCTTTTTCACATGCTATTCTTCAGTTTAAGTTCAATGAGTTAGTAAATATTCAAAAACGTTTGTTTTTTTTTAAAATGCACTGTCAAATGGCTTAGTTATTAATTACTGTAAGAAGTAAAATAAATTATAACAATTAAAGCATTTATCATTAAATTATTCTACGTCCTTATACGAACCAGTATGAATACTATACATTCAAGCAGTGTTTTGCAATTGTGTCAGAAACTGCACTTTTGATGGGTCTCATAATTTTATTTCTAAACACACTACGCGCATTTGGCAGTATGACATGTTGATATACATAGAAAGTTTATTGGTCTAAGAAAAAATAATACCTTTGCTTTAATACATAATTTGTAGCACCAGGTAGTTACATCAAATCTCTAGGCAAAAATACTAAATAATCAAAAAAGAAAGAAACCTATTATAAAATCTATTTATACAAAAAGTTTGATAATGTTTTAATAGAAACACAGTCTTCTGGTTTGAATTAAAACCCTTTTCGGACTTGTGCATGATATGTAAACATCCTCACCTCAGGCTAAATAATGTTCATGATGTGCTTTCTGAAACTGAAAATGCAAAAAAAAAACAAAAAAAAACTTCATTCTATTGAGTGTTCGAGTACAAAAAAAAAAAAAAGACATTAATGTTAGTGTGAGCTTAAAGGATTAGTTCACTTTGAAATGAAAATGATCCCAAGCTTTACTCACCCTCAAGGCAGTATACTGCGTTACCAAACGAGCATGAGCTGAAGAAAGATCCACATCCATCCATCATAAACATATTCCACACAGCTCCGGGGGGTTTAATAAAGGTCTTCTGAAGTGAAGCAATGTGTTTGTGTAAGAAAAATATCCATATTTAACAAGTTATAAAGTAAAAATATCTAGCTTCCGCCAGACTGTCTTCCGTATTCTTCAAAAAGCTTATGATGTATGTCCTACGCCTTCCCTATTCAACTTACAGAATTGACGTGACGCCAGTTACGTTTTTTCTGTAATTTGAATACAGAAGGCGGTCTGGCGGAAGCTAGATATTTTACTTCATAACTTGTTAAATATTTTTTTACACAAACGCATCACTTTGCTTCAGAAGACCTTTATTAACCCCCCGGAGCAGTGTGAAATATGTTTATGATAGATGGATATGGATGGAGGCACTTTCTTCAGCTCATACTGTATCTCTCACTCACTCCCAATATAAAGCTCGGATGTGTCAGGATATTTATTAATATTTCTACAATTGTGTTTGTCAGAAAGAAGAAAGTCATATACACCTAGGATGGCTTGAGGGTGAGTAAAGCTTGGGGTAATTTTTATTTCAAAGTGAA
This sequence comes from Elopichthys bambusa, assembly GCA_037101425.1. Lineage (NCBI taxonomy): Eukaryota > Metazoa > Chordata > Actinopteri > Cypriniformes > Xenocyprididae > Elopichthys > Elopichthys bambusa. Next base: position 16,351,590 of record CM074444.1, read on the forward strand.
CTAATCCTTTAAAGCCAGAGTTAAATTAATTCCAGAATTGCCACAACTAACAGTGAATAACTGGATTTGGTTCACAAGTTCAGTGAATTATCATTTGCATGCATATTTAAATTTGGTATCACTAGTTAAATTTGGATATAGTAGCCCAAATGACACCAAATGTTTTCAACACCTGGTACTGCATCAATGTAACACTGAAAAACATGAAATTATTTTAAAGTATTTAAATTTTAAAGCCAATTCTGTAGGCAATGAAATATGATTTATTTAATCCAAATGAAAAACAAAAACTAGAACACCAAAATGATCAAGAAGTAAATCTGACCTTCCTGAGCAGATAATGACACCTTTGGAAATGGTTTATAGAGTAGCCTGAAAACAGGCCACAGGAGCTGGAGACCATGCAAGGCCAGGACTTTAATATTATCGTTCTGATTTTATTTTGTACCGAAGAACCAAGTAGGTGGCGAGTCGCAGGATGAGGAAAAAAATACCCAATACGATGAAGTCCATGTAGAGCTTGGCATCTTCTACATCCAACAACTGCAGAACTTCTTCAGGTCTTTGAAACTTGCAAACCCTTCCTGGACATTCAAGCTCGGTTCGGTTCATCCCATAAATGGACAAAATCACCCCCTCAAATCCATACCTATCATAAGCACAATCAAACATACATGAAACAATGCATAGTTTACATAGTGAAAGTAAACACATCTATTTAAGATATAAATAGCATACCGCACATAGGACACATAAGAACTCCATTGTAAGTATTCTGGAATGGTGTCAAAGTTCACAAAGAAGCCTGAGAAGAGTAGGACTGGAATGGCTGTAACTGGACCAACAAAAGTGGCCACCTGTTAAGAAGATGCACAATATGTATTAAAAAAATTCTATGCCAAGACAAGCTGAAAAATTATCATAACCAAAAGCATGCCTCCAGATGACTAGCCATTGGATTCTAAAATGAAAACATTTAATTCAATTTGAGTTTATTTGTATAGCGATTTTCACAATAAATACTGAAATACAGAAAATGCTTGTTTCAATGTTAAAATTTAGGTACTTATTCTATTATTCTATTATCAGTCAGAGATGATTGTATCAAAGTAATGTTCATATGTATACATATAGCTATATATTATGTGTTTAGTTAAGGTCATAATCAGTTAAGCAGACACAACGAACATGTTATGCAACAGTTACAACTTGTGCTTGTAATGATTACAATATAACAATAATATGCAATATAAGGATAATATTTGATAGTTTTGTATGTCAATTCAAAGTTGCCATCATCTGAAGTCTTCGTTAAATTGTCGGCGTCAACTAAAATCATCACAAGGGCTGGATCCAAACTGGAGCTGGTGCAATCATTTAAAGGTCAAATGAATTTTTTAGTTGCCAAATTACAAAATTAATTTAATTGAATTCATTGAATTACAAAATCAGTTCATTGAGTGCATACTTTCTTATTTCTGCTTCTAACAACAGTAACAGTTAAGTACACAGTAAGAGTTAAGTAAACTAGTAAGACTGTACAAACTTACAGTCTTACTTTCAAACAAAGTTTTCCTTACACGTGTCCACACTGGATGTGACAGCTGTCTACACTGGACTCGACAAATCCATTTGTTCTTAGTGTCAGAAGAAGTGCACTTGCTTGAAGTACATCAGAAATAGAACGGGGCATCAGTTTACTGTCGGGAATTTGTTGTGTCTGGTTGCGCCGCATCCAGTGTAGACAGTATCATTGATTATAATGGGCTCTATCAGTTTTTGTTGCGTCGTATCACGTTGTTTGCGTCTGGTGTAGACATGGTGTTAAAGCCAGTTCAAACAAGGCTAACCAATTTTTTTGTAAAATAATAAAAAGGTTATTTTAGCATATATTACTGATATGTATTAGCCTGATATGTTCTCATATGAACAAAGTCGGTAAATAGACTATAAAGTAAGTAAAGGTTCCAGGTTCATTTCAAAGCGCACCAAAAAATGATTTGGGAGTCATCTGCGAACTCCGAATGTTCAATCCACTAGTTAACAAACGAGTTCAAGGCTATTTCTCGAATCGTTTGAACTAAAATAATAAAAAAAGGTTCATAATAAACATCTGTTCGCTGTGTTTATTGTTCATTGGCAACGCTAATACAGCTGAATGCGCAAAGTATTCTTCATTTGATAACATGTGCGAACACAGGCGGTCATCACATGCGCACCAAAAAACTTTAATCTTTGACCAGTATCTCCGCTATTTTTTTCCATAAGTTATGACTGATGTTTTTGTAAACTTGTAAACTAGAGTTGCAGACATCTCTTAAACTTTTATTCTCTTAATATGGAAACAAAGCAAATTATTGTCGTAAATATTTTTGTTGCAGTCTGAAGCCCTGAGAGGCAAAAAACATTTAGTTAACAGAGATAGTAGCTACAACATGTACCTGAAGGGATGTGGAGGCAGCACCGACCAGAAGCCCAAGAGACTGGGCTACTAAAGCTGTACAGATTGACAAAGCCAAAAACAGCAAGTAGCGGCTTGCTTCTGGAGGCTGTTCAGTCATCCAATACACAATACTGCAGTACATGATGGGACAAAGGACCTGAGAAAGTGTGGACAACCCATGGCAATATCAAATGTTGGTGTTATAAGGGTCCATGATTTCTTTGTCTTACTTCCATTATATTAAACTTTCAACACTGTCCAAATATGCTCAGCTTATATCAGGCATAAAATGGAGTCAGTAAGGCTTAGGCAGGCAAGCACCCACCTGGAATGGAATGTCAGCCATTGTCTTAGCCAGATAGTAAGCCTTCAGGCTGTACCAGTAGTTTAGATGTTCCCTCAGAAACACAGCCATCTCTAAGGGAACTGAATGCAGAAAAGAGAATCTATCAGATCAAAACCACTTTCACTTCCCCTGCTGAATGTAGGACATGACTTTAGACCCAAAGCTGTGGTAAATGTGTTGTTATTGAAACTGTGACATGGCTGCTACGTTCTTACATTTCTCTTTACTGACTTACAGGTAAGAACTGTAGGCATCAGCGCTCCAAACATGAGAAAGAGCATTGAGAAGAAGAGGAAACCGGTGTTGTTGAACACTTTGCTGGCATCATTGCCAATATTGAGATACAGCAGGCCTATTAACACTCCAATTGAGATGTGTGACATTAGCCGCAGATGTGTCAAAACCTAGAACAGGAACCAAATCCAAAAAAAAATAATAATAATTTTTTTGTCTCTTTCAGTGTATATTTACTTTGAAAGGCATTTTTGCGTAATCTTAGACACAAAACTTACTTTTTAAAAGTTTAGGACTGACATACCAACTATCAGCTAAAGGAAACAACATTGTACCTGGTCTCTGCATATTGTAATAAATGTTCTTTTAAAGAGAATGCAGAACTGAGTCAGAGAGCTTGTCGCAAAAGTATGGCTCTCAATGTGTCCTGAATCCTGTAAAAGTGTAGGAAAACATTAAGGTGACAGTTATATCATATCAAACACATACAGTATTTTTTGATGTGAAAGAGGCTTGCATACATCCTGACCACACTTAATGCAAGTAAGTATTACAGATGCTATCCACCAGCAGAAATATTTAATTGTGAAATTAGCATCACTCACTTTGACACATTTTGCAGTGCATGGGGTTACGGTGGTTTTGTCGATACAGTTGCACTTTTCCTCCAAAGCACACATGCCGCCCTGAACAGCCTCAAACAACACTGGGTTCAAGTCACCATACTCTCCTGATGCTACTTCAATGACTAAACACAAAACAGAGGAGAAATGCATGATGCATTATATATATGCATATCTAATATTTTTCTGGAAACCATGATACATTTTTTTCAGGATTCTTTGATGAATAGAAAGTTCAAATGAACAGCATTCATTTAAAAAAGAAATCTTTTGAAATTATTAGTCTTTGGTGTCACTTTTGATCAATTAACCAGTTATGCAACCTTGCTAAATATACAGTGCTGTCAAACGATTAATCGCATCCAAAAGAAAAGTTTGTGTTTACATAATATATGTGTGTGTACTGTGTATATTTATTATGTATATATAAATACACACACACATGCATGTATATATTTAACAAAAATATTGTATAACAAATATAATATTTATAAATAATATAAATTATATATAAATATATATACATGTATACATGTTCATATTTCTTAAATATATACATGTATGTGTGTGTGTGTGTGTGTGTATTTATATATACATAATAAATGTACACAGTACACACACATATATTACACACATGTATATTACTTTTATTTTGGATGTGATTAATCATGATTAATTGTTTCACAGCACTAATATATACACACACACACACATATGTATATGCTTGTATATGTAAGTATGTAAGTGACATGTGAAGGCCAAGTATGGTCAGAATTTGTCCTCTGCATTTAACCCATCCAAGTTAGTCCACACACATTAGGAGTAGTGAGTAGTGAACACACACAAACACACACACACACACACTGCAAAACGTATGAGTATTTATAAAACACATGGTCAACTCACTGAAATCTGCAGGATTGTGGTATGTTGGGCAGTGAAGACCCAGTCCTCTCAAATAAGGGATGAGGTATGGGACACTTCCCTTATAAATGCACTGGCCTTGGCTTAAAATATACAGCTGTGAAAGAGACACAGAAGAAATCAAATGATGACTGAAGTGATCTAAAGATGTTTCGGATTCCCAAAAAGATTTGCACATGTACCTTATCAAACATCTCGAAGAGTTTGGCACTGGGCTGATGAATAGTGCAAATGATGGTTCGCCCTCCTTGTGCCAGAGACTTCATCAAAGACACTACCTGGAAACAGGATGCACTATCCAAACCACTGCAATCAAAAAGCAATATTTAATTATAAAAATCGTTCAGTGTCACAAGCATATAAATATTTCTGTTTTATTTGTGTCTAAAGACGATAACATCAATACCTGGTGGGCTCATCAAAGAACATGACTGGGGGGTTGTTTACTAGCTCAAGGGCAATAGCCAACCTCTTACACTGGCCCCCAGAGAGAGAGACAGTACGAGTGTGGACACACTCATGTAGTCCCAGTGCTGTCAGAATTTCTTTTATCTACATGCCAACATAAACACACAGAAAGTAGAGGAAATTTCAGAGGGAAAGATATTGGGATAAGTCTGAATGAGGTGATGAGCTTTACCTACCAGCTCTTTTTTCACCTCTGTGTTTTCATTGAGCTTCAGGTTGGCTGATACCTAAAACAGAGGAAAAATCATTCAGTCGAGTTCAGTCATGGGTTTCTCTTTAGAAACTACCTTTTTCTGCAAGTGAAAAGCATTCTCAAATGATTGTAATATGAGCATTAGCAAACCAGCAGTAGGGGGCATCCTTTACCACATCATTCTCCCAACAGACTCACCATCATTGCTTCTTGAACATTCAAGTGGGGCAGCAATCTGTCCTCCTGCATTATGTAACAGGACATTTTACGAAAGGTTCGGAGGTCTCTGAGCTTTCCATTTACCAGGATCTGTCCAGTCATCCCTGTTTCCCTTTAATGCACATAACAACCAGCTATGAGTATGTAAGCTTTCGAGATTTAATTTAATTTAATAAATGTAAGGAGTGTATAAGTTTTTTTTTTAAATTCATAATAAAGTTTACTTGTGAAATTCCAATAATATGATCAATTAGAATGAAAAGTACAGCATGCTTTCTAGATATATATATATATATATATTTTTTTTTTTTTTCTTCACATCACTTTTGCACTCAATTTACCCTCACCTGTACCCTGCCAGGATGTTCATCAAGGTAGACTTTCCAGCCCCAGAGGGGCCCATAATGCCAATGAGTTCCCGACTGCAGAACTTGCCCGACAGACACTTGAGCAAGGCCTTATATCCTGCAGGGGGAAAAAAGATATATGCTTGGAGTCATATGGTTGGTTCTCCTTTGAAACAAATGGTCCACTTGCAGTTAATCCCTTCAAATAAGAAGTATGGTTTAATCCATGAACCTCATGACTGTACTACATATTTTCTCCAAAGCTAAGAAATGTGAGAAAGCGAGTGATAAAGGTGATGAGAGAATCAGACTCCAAAACCTTTAAGTTCAGTGGCTAATTAAAACACTCTGGACAAGTCTGCTCATTGACCTTTCTATGAGTCCACCAAGAAGGCTTTAACCCACCCACAGACTGAAAGGTCTCATTAAAAAAAGACATTTTGTAGAGTCACTGATATAGCAAAATGTAAAGAGAGAGAGAGAAAGAGAGGGAGAGGATACACTCCCAGGATTGTCAAAGACAGACTTATTGTATTTCAAAGCAAGGCACCCTAATTAGCAGCCTATTAGCCCAAAAGCTCTGTTCTCACAGTTGAAGCCCTTTTCTTTACCCTTTGACTTTATTCCCATACATGTTTGTTCACTGAACATTTAGAAGTTGTTTGATGGCTACCATATTTTCATCATTTGTGGAGCTCTTGCTTTAGGCCACAATGGAAGCATAGTGAGTGCAAATTACAAATTTAACACTCTTACACCTTTACAAATACATTTCATTCTGTATTTCTTTATCATAGTGCAGACATATTAAATGCTACACTCAGCATGCATAAGAATAGTCAGGAGAATTACCAAGGCACAAGCATTAGGACGATATCATTAGCCAATTCCACATTAAAAATTCTGTTCTCCCTAGTGATGTCAGATGTGATCTCATCTACTTTAAATTACTTGTGGTGATGGCACTGCAAAAATAAGTCTTGTTGGCCTATGAAGGCTGCAAAATAGTAGCATCCACACTGGTATCTTTTCACTAATAAATCATGAGAGTAAAGAACCAACTGCTGTCTTTGGGCCATATTAGACAGTGCATGACTCAGCTTCATCACACAAGAACAGAAGTGATCAGTATGAGATACCAGCATTCATGACGTTACCTGCAAATCGATGGATCTAAATATCCGATAGCAAGGCAAGGTCTCCATCAGATTCAGTCTTGTTAATTGTGATTTTAATCTCCTCTGTATGCTAAGCTGGTAAAATACGATTGCTTACCGTATCCGCTTTGTAAATGAACAAAAGCTGCTACTATAAGAATGCATTTGGCCAAAACCTGAATGTTTTAATTTCCTATTTGACTTGTACAACCAAATATAAAAAGTCTTACTACACAGTAATGTCATTTAGGCTCCATTTTTTAAAGATTGGATTTCTTTCCTAATCCGATCTGGTTTATATTTCTATATAGTTGTGCTGTGTTCATTTGTGCACAATTATTCAGGGACAACCAGTGTTGGGGGTAATGCATTACAGGTAAAGCAAGTCAAGTAATCAGATTACTTTTTCAAGTAACTAGTAAAGTAATGCATTACTTTTAAATTTACAACAAAATATCTGAGTTACTTTTTCAAATAAGTAATGACAGTTACTTTGATTTCCCATTTATTGACTGTGCGCTGTGTAAACAGGATGGTTATTGTAGTCCTAGACCAAATGTGAACAGGCATTTACTCACCTTACTTGTACAAAAACAGATTCAGTATTCCTAGAATATTCCTTAGAATATTACGCAAACCTGTAATAATTAACTATATTAAATTACACAAATATACTTTATGTATTTAATCTCAATTTATTAACCAATGTCTTTGCTGCTCACCTTCCATGATCCAATTCAACCATACTAATAAGTTTGACTAATGACTTTAGATAAACATCACATTTGTGTTTCATTTTTTTGTTTTTATTTGCTTAAGTAAGAGTGTTGAACTTTCTTCTTCTCCATCCTATTCTTCTGCAATTCAGAATGGCAGCACAGCTGAAAGGTTTGTTTGAGATGCGCCCTCTACTGTACAGACGTGAACTTGCATTTCCTTTATATAAATGTTTACATTGATCAAAATGTGTACTGCTCCTGACCTTGTTTCTTCCACCATGGTCCTTCTCTGATGGTGTAGGAGAGGTCACTGAACTCCAGGTCCACAGCAGTGCGTTTGGGCAGGTGAGTGAAGCGCTGTGCCTCTGTAATGTGGTTCTCCACTTTCTTCAGATGGGTTAGTAGTGGAGCTTCCTGGGGCTGTGTTCCCCCATTACAGAAGCTGTCCTCCATAGTAATACTAACTGACCCAGGATCAGATGTCTTCTCTGCCATTCCAAAGATCTAAAAAAGAAGCAAAAATGCTTCAGTGCTGTGACTATGTATAATAAAAAAACTACATGATTACATTTTTACATTTAATTTCACTGTGACTTCTAGTCAACAAAGTACATGAGTCATAACAATGCATTCAAAGTGAGAAATCTCCAAAGGGAGCATCTTCTTATACTTTCCCCTTGAAACGCAAAGCTTTTTACACTGTCTGCTCATTCAGGAGAGGCCCCTACTCTGTCAAATTGATCTGGTTTAGAATTTGGTGCTCTTGTAAAAGGCTGGGATTTGGTTTCCTCCAAGAGACCGTATTGTGCTGACACACTGAATTGACCGGCTAGATGTAAGTCCCTGGAGTTTGGAGCCAAAAGGAAGAGCGAAATCAGAGAATGTGAATAGCCAGGTCAGAGACAGACACCCACAGAGAACACTAGGTAGGAGGGGATCGCTCGAGCGTTCACATGAGACTTAGTAGATTGTGCCGCGCAGAGACAGCCTGTACAATGGAAATCTTGTTGGAATGTATTGTATCCAGTGAAACATAGTTAGAATTTTTCATAGACGTACAGGTAGAACAAATTATTGCCACTTCTTATTATCAACCCTTTAAATGATATAAAGAGATATATGAGAAAAGGATGAAAGGGGTCTCTGCAAATACTAAAATACAAACTGGAAATAAAAATTTAACATTTTAAAAAGAAAACTGAAATTGTATTATCTGAGCCATAAAGTGTTAGGGAAAAAAACAGTAATTAATATGTGTGTATTAATATGTTCCTGTCTTTTAAAGGGTATTAGGATTGTTTTGTTGGTCACAAAGAAAAAAAAGTTTAACAGGCCAGCATAGAGAGTTAAGAGATTTGGCTTTGTGTATGTTGGCTAATCCACAAGAGTTAGTAGTTTTATCTGTATTAATACCATGCATATATATATATATATATATATATATATATATATATATATATATATATATATATATATATATATATATATATATATATATATATATATATATTGCTTTATTATTTTGATTAAATCATATTAATTAATGAAAAGAAAACATTACTGAGCTTATCAAACCCTCTTAAGATACCACAGATATCACAGCATAGTATAGTATTACGATTAAAATATAATGTGATAAAAAATAAATACCGTAAATAACATTTTATAAAATAATAAAAGATTACTAATCAGACGTTATGCTATTGTTCTAAAGTCAGCCATATATGATAAAACAAGTATTGTAAAGTTATGCTCCTGCTGAGAATGAACTGCAATGACTAACCAAATGTTTACATTTAGAGGGGGAAATCACTTACCTTGGCTCACACTTGAGAGGAAATATATTCGTTTAAGTGTTGAAATGTACGTCACTTTTATCCTTTACAATAAGTACTAGAAATAGGTCCTGCCACTGGTAATCCTGTACAGGTCTGAATGAAAAATCGAGTCCTGAGGGAGTTTCGTGTTGAGGAGTGACGCAAATCCTGGGATGGATGGAAGAGCCGCAGAGCCTGCAGAACCATGGAGCGTGAAGTCCAGCTCCCCCTTTCTAGACGTGATTTGGGGTTGATGGGTGGAGCTAGAAGGTCCAATCACACCGAAACCTTACCCATAACTCTAGATGGACTAGCTCAAACTCAATCTATGACGTCCAGAGAGGGGGTGCTGGACGTGCTCTGCAGTGAGCACCACTTGACCGCAGCTCACATTCAGTGATGCTCCAAACCAGACCTGCACGCTTAACGCGCGCTCACGTCACATGCACTCTCTTCAGTGGAAACCGACAAAACAATACATAAATAAATTCCCTTTACCTGTTTATTTATATTATTTGTTTATTTTTTGAGTAGAATAGTTTACATTTATATTATATTCAATGTTAGGCCTATATTTAATTTTTTTTTAATATGTTATATCTTGTGTAAAACTGTCACACAAATATCTGCGTGTTTTTTAAATGTATGTTTGTTTAATAAAGCAGGTATGTGATTATAGACTTCTGTGGACAGTGTGGTATGTAATTTCCTGTGAAAATGAGAAAATAAGAAGCCACGCGCTAATAAAGCGAGTTCCCCCTCAGAACAAGATCTGGACGAGTGTAAGCTACATCTGACAGGCAGTGCTTCACTGTTTAAATATCACCTGGTACCTGTAATAGATATACAGTGAGTACGGAAAGTATTCAGACCCCCTTAAATTTTCCACTAAATTTTATATTGCAGCCATTTGCTAAAATCATTTGTTCATTTTTTCCCCCCTCATTAATGTACACACAGCACCCCATACTGACAGAAAAACAGAATTGTTGACATTTTTGCAGATTTATTAAAAAAGAAAAACTGAAATATCACATGGTCCTAAGTATTCAGACCCTTTGCTGTGACACTCATATATTTAACTCAGATGCTGTCCATTTCTTCTGATCATCCTTGAGATGGTTCTATACCTTCATTTAAGTCCAGCTGTGTTTGATTATACTGATTGGACTTGATTAGGAAAGCCACACACCTGTCTATATAACACCTTACAGCTCACAGTGCATGTCAGAGCAAATGAGAATCATGAGGTCAAAGGAACTGCCTGAAGAGCTCAGAGACAGAATTGTGGCAAGGCACAGATCTGGCCAAGGTTACAAAAAAATTTCTGCTGCACTTAAGGTTCCTAAGAGCACAGTGGCCTCCATAATCCTTAAATGGAAGATGTTTGGGACGACCAGAACCCTTCCTAGAGCTGGCTGTCCGGCCAAACTGAGCTATTGGGGGAGAAGAGCCTTGGTGAGAGAGGTAAAGAAGAACCCAAAGATCACTGTGGCTGAGCTTCAGAGATGCAGTCGGGAGATGGGAGAAAGTTGTAGAAAGTCAACCATCACTGCAGCCCTCCACCAGTCGGGGCTTTATGGCAGAGTGGCCCGACGGAAGCCTCTCCTCAGTGCAAGACACATGAAAGCCCGCATGGAGTTTGCTAAAAAACACCTGAAGGACTCCAAGATGCTGAGAAATAAGATTCTCTGGTCTGATGAGACCAAGATAGAACGTTTTGGCCTTAATTCTAAGCGGTATGTGTGGAGAAAACCAGGCACTGCTCATCACCTGTCCAATACAGTCCCAACAGTGAAGCATGGTGGTGGCAGCATCATGCTGTGGGGGTGTTTTTCACCTGCAGGGACAGGACGACTGGTTGCAATCGAGGGAAAGATGAATGCGGCCAAGTACAGGGATATCCTGGACGAAAACCTTCTCCAGAGTGCTCAGGACCTCAGACTGAGCCCGAAGGTTTACTTTCCAACAAGACAATGACCCTAAGCACACAACTAAAATAACGAAGGAGTGGCTTCACAACTCTGTGACTGTTCTTGAATGGCCCAGCAAGAGCCCTGACTTAAACCCAATTGAGCATCTCTGGATAGACCTAAAAATGGCTGTCCACCAACGTTTACCATCCAACCTGACAGAACTGGAGAGGATCTGCAAGGAGGAATGGCAGAGGATCCCCAAATCCAGGTGTGAAAAACTTGTTGCATCTTTCCCAAAAAGACTCAATGCTGTATTAGATCAAAAGGGTGCTTCTACTAAATACTGAGCAAAGGGTCTGAATACTTGTGTGGGACCATGTGATATTTCAGTTTTTCTTTTTTAATAAATCTGCAAAAATGTCAACAATTCTGTGTCTTTCTGTCAATATGGGGTGCTGTGTGTACATTAATGAGGAAAAAAAATGAACTTAAATGATTTTAGCAAATAGCTGCAATATAACAAAGAGTGAAAAATGTAAGGGGGTCTGAATGCTTTCTGTACCCACTTTATATGAAACATAAATCTTGAAAAGTATGCACCTATAATAAATAAAACTGATAATGAATCTATTTTTGTATTCAGAGTTCAGACAGTTCTGATAAGGTAATGATTAAATCCTTATGTATACCCTCAACCATCACATGTCAGGTCTTGAATAAAACCTTATTTTTATATTAATGAAAAAAGTGAAATCTGGTGATACCTTACAGTTTAGTGTAGTTTGTAAAAAAACTAAACAAAGAAATTTATATTTTTTATTTATATTGATTTATTTGGTACTGGCAAATACAGTAAGTAAAACCAACTCTGCTCTTAAACCACCAAACATTTAAAATGTACTGTTTCATGTAAATGTAGATACCCACTTTCAAAGTAATGACAAACAAAGCTATCAAGTTATTCAGAGTTTAGTTTACCAGTATACCACTGATTTAGAAAATGCCATAAAACTCTGCTAAAATGAAAAACTCACTCAGTACATTCAGATTCAGTACATTCTAAAAATCTTGCATATTCTCACATTAAATCAAGCTGACATCAGTTAAACTGGCTCTTAACTATAAAAAAATATAAATCAGTGTTTTAGAATATTATAGCGAATGAATACTGGCTTAGTTTCATCATACAAATCCAAGAACAAGAGGATGTCCAGCAAAGACATTTAGCCAAATAAATAAAGTAAAAACTTCATATTTGAGTGGAATAAATTAAACGGATGAGGCAGTGCATACAAACTCCATACAGTTATCAGACCATGCGCTAATACTCAAAGAAATTTGCAAAGGCGATGTTTCCAGGCACTGATGTTAGATCTGACAAACAATTTAAAAGGTTCAGTGACTACGTTTAAGGCATAAAATATATGGAAATGATTGAAAAACATTTTTAATTACATTTTCACACTAAATACTATCAAAAATCAGCTGGCCCAACCATACAAAAACATTATGTAGTGGTATACAGGTTATTACATTGTGTAGCTTCACAGTCAGTGAAGATAAAATGTAGATGATACCTCAAGCAGCTTTCAAAAATGTACATCCCAGAATAATTCAAGTTTCAAAAAAAGCATGTGTCTATACAACACATACCATCATAAAAGGCATGATTGTGTATTCATGGCTTAATATGGGAGCAGATATCATTTCTACCCATTAGCTCTCTGTAATGCGGATGTTTTTCATGCATGTCTTCAGTGAATAGCGGAGTCATTATTTTGGCATTATTTTTATGCATCATCCAAGTCTTTTTTAAGTAGTAACTGCACATCTAATATCTTAATTACACATAAAATATAAAGGTCATCTAGAGATGACATAAACACTTTTAAATTTTAATAAAATACTTATGGAAAAGGAGGTGGTTGCTCTTTAGCTACAGATATGGACTATTATATACCTATCGTGCATCATTAAGCTGTCTGGCTACAGTCAGTATCTCTTTGGCCCCTTTGCTGAGCAGCAGATTTCCAAGGTCAACTCCTAACTTCACTGCGGCATCCTGGGCTGCTTCCGACACCTTTAAAGCAGTAATACCCACACGCTGGACCTTCTCATCAACCTTCTCCTGCTCCTCAGTCTGGCAATAATAAGGTTACACATGCTCAGATAAGTTTACAATTCATAGAAGCATTCAGAATATAGGAAATTATACCTAGAGTGGATTAACCACCTGATCGTCTGAGCTGATGCTTGTCTGCATCGTCTCCTTCAGACTGTCTGAGCCATCAAGACTGTACACCGCTCCAGTCAGGTAGACCTATAAAACGAACTTAGATCTGTCATTCAGCTGAGACATTTTCTAGTTGAGAATAATTTACACCAGCATGTAGCTCCTCACTACCTGTGAATTCTTAACTTCGGTGTAAACAGCAACTGGAACACTGCATCCCCCTTCCTATAAAAAGAAAACAATAGTTTAAGGCACATGTACAAAGTTAGAAATGTATTCTTTGTATTTGTGCTGGTTTTATATGGTTAAAAATGTCAAGTGTGTAACCATCAAGTAAAAAGTAATAGATTTTCATTACACATAGTTTTTAAATATATTTTTCATGTAATGAATTATTAAATGTTTATACTACCGTTCAAATATTTTGGGGTCAGTAAGAAATTAATTTTTTGTTTAGCAAGGTCACATTAAACTGATCAAAAGTGACAGCAGAGACATATAGGGTGAGTCTCAATCAGCTCCCCAAGCTTCCTAGGTCGTAAATCAGTATATTGTGTACACGTTTTCGGGCACTGGTACAGACAGTAAGGATCCTCACTCACTATACATTGGGACAGTGATGGTAGTATTCACTAGTAGTATTTAAAAACAGCAGCAGAACATTTATCTTTTTTATTTTTTCATAGACCTGCAACATTTCAGCTGTAAATTAATTTTAAATGTTTACGTTTAGTACCTATCTAGTGATGTATGTTAATGCTGAAATATAATTTAATAACGATTTGCTTTTTCAAAACATCTATCACGTGTCATTATGTGTATTGAGTTGGCTTACAAAATTTATGTTATTCGTTAAGGGAACATAGTGAGCATCAATGCTCCCTGGTTTTCACAGTGCATTCTGGGACTTTTTAGGGAGCAAACGTTTCAGTGGACTGGAAGGACTTTGAGATTGAAACAGCCCTTAAAATGGCCGACATCAATGACCTGATCAGTGCCCTGACTACTGAGCTAGGGAGCTAAATGAGACACACCCTTGGTCTTGCAAAAGATTTCTATTTCAAATGAATTGTTTTTTAAACTTTCTATTCATCAATGAATCCTGAAAAAAATGTATCAACTGTATCAAATATTAAACAGTACAACTGTTTTCAACACTGAAGACTGGAGTAATGAGACTGAAAATTCAGCTTTGATATCACAGGAATAAATTACATTTTAAAATATACTGAACTAGAAAACAGTCATTTTAAATTGTAATAATATTTCACAAAATTACTGTTTTTACTGTATTTTTGATCAAAATAAATGCAGCCTTGGTGAACATAAGAGACTTATTTCAAAAACATTAAAGAAATCTTACCAACCCCAAACGTTTGAATTACAGTGTATTTATTTATTAATTATGAATTAATTCAAACAGGTATGAGGGGTTTTATAGTGCAGCAGGATGCCTACCAGGTGTTTGAGGAACGCTCTCTCCGCGATGCAGCTCAACACGGTGTCCGTGTCATTTAATACGGACACCATTTCCAGAATGTCCTGGTCTCGAGCTCTCACCTCGACTGCTAGAGCACCCTTTAACAGGACAGTAAGAGCAGTCTGTAAGGCTCAGTTTGATGGACTCACCGCTGTGCAGGAGATTTGCTCAATATGGACACTAAATGTTACCCACCTGTCCAACTGCATACATGCAGTCCTCTGGCCCAAGGATCTGAAACGAGATGATACAAAATATATCAATATGCATTATAGGCTAATCAGTGCAATAATTGGTAGAGTTGACCCGAGGGAAGACGAAGTCAAAGGAGGACAGAGGGACCTGGCTAATGCGGTTCTGCCAGCCCATTCTCCGAAGACCAGCTGCTGCTAAGATGATGGCAGCAAAGTCATCGTTTTCATCCAGCTTCTTCAGACGGGTGTTGAGATTACCTCTCTGAAACACGACTGTTAAGGCATCACCTCACAAAAAAACATCAAGTGCTTGGTAACACACTGAAATCATAATTTACTTGTTATCTGCATCCACATACAATAATTACAGTCAGAAAAAAAAAAAACATTGCTGCACACTGCATTGAAAGATACAATGTCTTTAAACTCCAGGTGGGGAAATCTTTTCTTCAGCTGTGCAGCCCGGCGAAGAGAACTGGTACCTATAACACTTTAAATATAAAATGGAAATGTATGTATTATTCAGGTTAATAAAATTAAAACATGTATTCTGTAAATATACAATTTAAAAAAAAAAAAAAAAAAAAAAAAAAAAAAAATAATATATATATATATATATATATATATATATATATATATATATATATATATATATATATATATATATATACACACACTACCATTAAATAGTTTGGGGTCTGTAAAGTCTCTTGTACTGCATTTATTTGATCAAAAATACAGTAAAAACAGTAATATTGTGAAATATTACAATAAAAAACCTTTTATATTTTAGTAAATTTAAAAATGTAATTTATTCCTGTGATGGAAAAGCTGAATTTTCAGCATCATTACCTCAGTCTTTAGTGTCACATTGTAACAGACTGACCTAATTAAATGGGGTGCCAAGCAGGTGATTAAACCTACTAAATTTCTTCGGTCTTTGAGTCAGTCAACCATACAAAGGATTCACACATTTAAAGAAGTAGGAACCCTTAATGTGTGGATGAAGTATTAACATACAAACAGCAATGCTCAATTCATCGAAACTGTTATTCGTTTTGAGCAAAATACCATTCGGTGAGGGCAAAGCATTAATGATTCACAAATGCACAGTTCAATTAAAAAACTACAACTACAAAAAACAAACAAAAAAACAAACAAAAAAAACAACAAAAAATTATATATATATATATTTAGGCTTTTACTTGCACATAAACATTGATCAGCGAACATAAACAGAAGCTCATCTGAACCTGAATGACACGTGAGAACAAACCTCTTTTGTGGAAGCTCAAATGTGCTGCGTAACACATGAGAATGAACCTCGCTGGTTCTCGTACATCAAGCAAACTTGCTTGAGCTTCCGTTTACCCCAGCTGATGTGTGAGTTGATGAATGTTTACATGTGAATAAAAGTTAAATCCTAAAACCTAAATTAAATCTGTTCATCATATTTCTTCAGAAAATGTGGAGTAAACCACTCAATTCATATGGATTAGTTTTATAATCTCTTTATGAACTTTTTGAAGCGTCAAAGTGTCAGTTGTGTAGCTGTCAGTGGAGGAACAGAAATCTCTCAGATTTCATCAAAAAGATCTTCATTTGCGTTCCAAAGATGTACGAAAGTCTTGCGGGTGTAATTTTTTGGGTGAACTAACTCTTTAACAATTCTTGACTGAGTTCACAATTCAACATTGTTCAATGAGCAGAACTCTTCAATAAAGAGTTCTGAAAGAACTTCAAACAACATTTACAGAGTCTCATGGACACTCAACTGGCAAACCTATTGTAAGAACATAAAAAAACAATACTCGTTTGGTCGTGTTCAGTCAGTCAGTCAGACAAATTATCTGCTTTCCATTGTTTGGACCATTAGTACGTTTTTCTCTGTGAACCTCCAGCAAACTTCCAAAAAGGAAGTTAACTCTCTTAAGCCATGTGCACCAGAACATCACGTGACTCAAGACATCATGTGATTCAGCACATCATGTCCGTCACAACACGATTCTTCAGAAATCATTCTAATATGCTGATTTGGTACTCCAGAATTTAGGTGTGTTCGACTTCACACTGTGTTTGCATACTTTATCACAGATGAAGTGAAATAAATGCAATATTTGTCAAATACGCAGATGTTTCAAATGTTTGTTTTCTATTTTTATAAACATGGCACAATATAATATCGCGACTACATGAAAAGAGCTTTTACTGTTATAAAAACTAGATTAGTGGAACTGCAGGTATCCAAATAAACACGAAACACACGTGATTGTTGTCATGCCGGCTAGTGCAGCCGCTCTGGAGAAGCTGTGCTGGCTAAATCAGACGACTGCTCTTGAATCTCTCTCGTGGTACACTGATGCCATACATCACAGTGACGTGGCGTTGGTGCTGTCTCAAGTCGGACAAAATTTATAACCAGCATGCACTGCTTCAAGTAAGCCGCTAATCGGTCTGTGCAGCGCTGCATTAAGTCAAAAAAGCCTTTTTTTTATTATATCAATGTTAAAAACAGTTAATTTTTTTTATATTTTTATAGAAAGTTTAGAAGAACATAATATTGTTTAAAATCTAAATCTTTTGTAACATTATAAATGTCTTTACTGTCACTTTTGATCAATTTAATGCGGCCTTGCTGAATAAAAGCATTAATTTCCTGAAACTTAAAACTTCAATGGTAGTGTATATTGATAAAAAATATAAGTATGTTTACAGGGCACCTCTTACCTTTTGTTGGCTAGAGAGTCGAGACGTTTGCCTTTATTTTTGGGGTGCAAGACAACAGCATCATGGGGGTTTTCTCGTCTTTGAAGAGAGGGAAATGTCAAATCTCAATGTTGGCTTCATAATTAAAAGTATTTGCAATAAGCAATACACTGTACATCAGTATTTCCATACACTTTAATAACATGTCAGCTACTTTTAAGATAAAAGACTCTTCAGATGTAGAGAAACATATAAGCACTTCAGAACATAGAGACACTATTGTGATTTCCTTACTTCAGCACGGCTCCTACAGTGAAGCCCACAGGAAGAACAGTAGGCAAGTCTTTCAAAGAGTGCACGACCAGGTCTACCCTATAGAGACACAAATATTACAACAGCCTTATTCATACTGAAACATATGCAACAATGTAGCAATACAAACTTCTGAAACATCAAATGCACCAAAAGACCAAAGAACAAATCTATATATACTGCAAAAGTACACATGAGTGATTTAAAGAAGCAAAGACTCACTCATTTTTTTCCAAAGCATTCTCCAATTCCTTTGTGAAGAGACTCTTTTCACCGATCTTTAACACAGAAGTTGAACAATACTTCATTTTCTTTAAAAACGTTATATATATTAACATTTACAAAACTTATTAAATTCTTTAATACGTTTTTAAAGGGGGGGGGGGGGGGATTTAGATTAGGACATACTTTGGATAAGGCTGTGTCAAGTATTTTATCTCCCGTTGTTGACATAGCCACTGAAACCAAATAAAAGATTATATGAAGTGGAAATCTGTTTAAGCAGAGTGAATATTAACTTACATCATACTTGGTAAACTTAATTTACAAATAAACAAGAACTGTTTTGCATATTAGACAATAATCTCTTACCTATTTCAAAATTAACATTAGGGTGCAACTCCTTGAGTTTCTCTACAACGCTGTCTGTCTGAATCCGAGCCAGCTGAAAAAATACAAGTA
This sequence comes from Elopichthys bambusa, assembly GCA_037101425.1. NCBI lineage: Eukaryota > Metazoa > Chordata > Actinopteri > Cypriniformes > Xenocyprididae > Elopichthys > Elopichthys bambusa. The sequence goes on from CM074444.1 coordinate 16,370,602, forward strand.
ACAACAACAAAAAGGTTCAACAATATTATATTTGACCTAAAATATGAGGGTCATTTAAGGCTCATCTTCTAGTTGAGGGTTGTAAACAGTTAATTTATAAAACTAAGCAATCTTATACCCACCCTGACAAAGACAGAAAGCTTATCAATCCCATCATCACCACTGACACACCCAATCAAACTTAAAAAACCTACAATTTTTATGTAACACTTATACTACTAAGTGATGATGAGGCAAAATATATATGGAAAGTAAAAGTAAAACTTTTACATTGGTACTTTAAAATAAATGGATGAGGAGTCGTAAAAATGGTGAAACGTACATTTAAATTTATTAAATGGGGTTAGATATTCTAATAATATTTTAGATGATCTAATTTGTCTAATTTGTTATCTAACTATCATTCACACGTTTGGGATACATAGTCTATGTACAATAAACATACATATATTAAATTACCTGACTTTTTCTGGTGCCAACACGGATCACCCTGCTGACCCTGCCATCACAGTCCTGTAAAATTAAATTCCACGCAAAGGTTAGTACAAACACAAACAGCACAGAGTAACATTCATTTAGATTATGTTCTGACCCTAATATATTTATAAGGTCCATCTGCCATAGTTTGTAGTGAGATGAGCTAGAGCCTTCAGACACTTTTGAGTACGAGAAAACAATGTATAGTGAACATGAAGCAGGATAGTCTGATACAGGAGGAGGCACTACGCCCCAGTGTCCTGGCTTCAGCAGATAAGACAATAATGCCTATTCACTGTGTCCGTTATTCACAAGGGAGGAGTAAACTACTGAGATGTCATATTTGACAAAATTATTCAACAACTTTTTTTGGTTAAGATGGTTCAGATGTAATTTCCTATAAACCACTAACCCTAAACCAAAATAACCTTAGCCATTATGTCATAATCACATACAAATCTGTCGGATAAATTAATTAAATACGGTTAAATTAGAGTTAAATTTGTGTTTTGAGTAGTGAATGAATGAAAACATACCTGGAGATTTGTTTTTTCCGACATTTTCTAAGATGAGCCAAGTCAATTAGTGCTGATCTCGTCGAAACTGCAGTAATTTCTCATTCATGATTGTGAGATAGAAAATATTTAAGTGGGAATGTCATTCACAACTGTTACAGGTTGAATATGACTTCCGTAAAGTGAGGCATTTTTGAATTTCAAAATAAAAGTCACAACGGCAATCGTAGGGTACAAAATAAACGCTTTTTAAAACTTTTATTTTGAAGATGTAGTCCTAGAAACGGAAGTTAACATGAATACAGTAAACGCGGTATTGTTTGTGTTATTTAATTATATTGCAATTATTAAATGAGCACAATGGTGGAGTATGAACTATTTCATAAACAAACTGTGTCTATAATGACACTGTTGTCAGAAACAGCTCGAGACGAAATTCAGAAAGTTTTTGACTGTGAATGTTGCCCATCCCACACTGAAATTGGTAGTGACAGAGAAAGCAGACTGGTACGTTAATTTTTATTCTGCAGATATTCTGCGTGCTGTTAAAATTTTATCAGATTATTTTATTTTATTCATTTTTTTCATTTTGTCAGTTGTGATCTATCAGACAGTCGGTTCCTGAAAGTTTTTCTTCTGTGTAGTCTTTTATTTCAAGGTTAAGATACATTTTATATGATTAATCAAGTCTTTTTCTGTTTAACACTATAATAAGTAACTATAATTCAATGAAATGTTCAGCTCCATCTTGCTAGTTTCAAAACTGCACATTAATGCAGATGAAGAAGTCCAGAAAAACAATCAGTAGTTAATATCTGTTGCAGGCAAAGCTCACAGCTGTGATGGAGACCTTTACCAACGTGGCTGTTCAAAAAATATGCAAAGTCTTCAGTTATTGCTTTGCTCTTAAGCCAACTCAGCTGAAGAGTTATAAAAGTTGTCATGACGATGTAGTAAATGTGAAAGAGATGGTGAAGGAGCACCTGAAGAAACCAGAAAGAAAAAACAATCAAACTGGTAGGACGTCCTGCATTTTAATTTAATGTCATATGTTAAGAATATTTAATACACCATTTTAACTAGTATTTTCTCACCCTACTCTCAGATTCTGCAGCTGTAGCTCCAACAGTGTCTCCGGAGAGACCGAATCTGCTCACTGCTTTAGCTGAAGAAAATGTACAACCACAAGATTCTGTCCAGCAGGTCAGTTGAAATGATGTAACACTGTATTGTTTGCCTAGATGCATGCAACAACTTTTTTTTTTTTTTATTAATTTTCTTTTTCTATCAGTGTGCAGAGGGGGGTAAGGTTTCTGCATTTTGTCCTGAGTCATCAAGTGGTGGAAAAGAGAAGCCAGTGCAAGCATTTTTTATAGAAGGTATGTGCTGCACATTTAATTTATATTTATGTGAACTAACAAGTTAAGAAAGTTTAGAAATTGATTGATTATTAATTAATTTTATTTATTTTATTTTATTTTTTACACTTCATTATGTTTGGCATAACTAAATAATAAAATACTAGATTCTAGACCTGTGGCTTTCAAACTTCTTCATTAATACAAAAGTTCTGGACCGCCTAACACCCCAAGTACCTCAACTTTATTCATTTTTTTTTTTAGACATTATACTTATATCTTGTAATAGCTTCACTTTTTCCCAATCCATAGTTTTTTTTATACTACTACTTTTTTCTAATTTCACTGAAATTTACTACAGTTACTTTTAGCTAAATATGACAACTGTTCACTAGCTAGTTATTTATTAAATTTGGTGTCAATTATAATATATTTTATTTATTTAGATTTTTTTTTTAATTTAGGCTTTTATTTTGAAAGAATACAGTATTTAATTACTATTTTCTATTTATCTGAATTTCTACAAATCTGAATTTTCAGCATCATTACTCCAGTCTTCAATATCACATGATCTTTCAGAAATCATTCTAATATGCTGATGTGGTAGTCAAGAAAATTTCTTCTTCTTATTATTATTAATGTTATTATTATTACCAGTGTTGATAGACAACTGTTCATAGGCTAGTTATTTATTAAATTTAGTGTCAATTATCATATATTTTATTTATTTAGATTTTTTTATTTAGGCTTTTATTTTGATAGAAAAATTATTATTACAGTGTATAATGACTCTTTTCTGTTTGAATATATTTTAAAATGTAATTTATTCCTGTGATGCAAAGCTGAATTTTCAGCATTATTGCTCCAGTCTTCAGTGTCACATGATCCCTCAGAAATCATTCTAATATGCTGATTTGGTAGAAACATTTCTAATTATTTTGAATGTTGATATACACACATACATACTTGTAATAGTAACTTGTAGTAACTGAAACCCTGTTAATGTTTTGCAGTTGAATACAGTACCATTGCCTCTGTTGAAGACCAGCAACCTGAAGTAAACCCACAGGCAGAGCAAATCAGTACAAAACCCGAGAATACCAAGAAGACAGTATCCTTTGGCTGTAATGAGTGCGGAAAGAATTTTCTCTGGAGACACTCCCTAAATCAGCACAAATGTGGACATTTAAAAGGGCCTCACAGTTGTGAGCAGTGCGGGAAGAAGTTTAAATTCTTTAAAGGATTGGAGAAACACTTACTGCGTCACAATTCAACCGAGAAGAAAGGACTCTGTAAGACATGCGGGAAAACCTTTGCCAATGTTAAGATGCACGAACGTGTCCACCTGGACGTGAAGCCGTTTCTTTGTTCTGTATGTGGACACGGCTTCACCGTAAAGGGAAGTTTACTGGCACACCAGAGGATCCATACTGGTGAAAAACCATACAGCTGTGACACATGCGGGAAGCACTTTTCACACTCGGGCAACCTCACCAACCATCTGACTGTTCATTTGAATGAGAAACCATGGAAATGCAGCCTCTGTGACAAGACTTTCAAAACAGAAAAACAAATGAATTTGCACCAGGTTGTGCATACAGGAGAGAAACCCCATATATGTCATGTATGTGGGCAGAAGTTTGGCCACATTACAAACCTCAGAAGGCATCTCCTTGTGCACAGTGGTGTGAAACGGCATGTGTGTGAAATCTGCTCCAAGCAGTTTTATCAGAGCAAATCTCTGAAGAGGCACATGGCAATACACGGAGCTCTGAAGTCATTCATGTGTGAAATATGTGGGAAGAGCTTTGTTTTTAACTATGCTTTACAGAAACACTTACTCACACATGGTGAGAAATCTGAAGCAAATCTGGATGGCAAATCTGGAGATGGGAAGAACTCTTTCCCATGTGATGCATGTGGAAAATGCTACAGTTCTACCGCTTTGCTCAGAATGCATGAGAGACTCCACTCGGAAAAGGATCCGTACATGTGTAAAGTCTGCGGCAAAAGCTACAGCAGCATGTATTCGCTGAGGGAACATGAGAAACTTCATTCAGGGGTGACGCCGTTCAAGTGTAATGTGTGTGATAAGACTTTTACTCAGAGAGTTGGTTTGAAAACGCACGAGGTTGTTCATACCAAAGCTAAACCCTACAAATGTTCTGTTTGTGGGAGCAAATTTGGACTTCCTAACAGTCTTAGACTGCATATGCGCATTCACTCTGGTGAAAAGCCACACAAGTGCGAAACATGCGGAATGTGCTTTCGCTTATCTGGAAACTTAAGCCGACACAAGCGGGTCCACACTGGCGAGAGGCCGTTCAGCTGTGAGATCTGTGGGAAGAGGTTTGTACAACTTAGCCATGTGAAGGCACACATGCAAATCCACACTGGTGTGAAACCCTACACGTGCCAGAAGTGTGGGAAAAAATATGCGTACCGTAGAAATTACAATGATCACAAATGTATACCTGTGTGAAAAAGATGTTGCTTTAAAGCAATTCTGTTTTGAGCTGAATTGTAGTGACATTTTCTTTGTTATATTTACAGTTTCTTTTAGTCAAATGTTTGGAAATGTCATAAAGGTTCACTATTTGTTAAAGACAAAAATATGTACAGTATCACATTGTATTTGTTTTTGCATTTATTTTCCTTCTTAGAAGAAATTCTGGATAAGTATTAGTCAAATTTTCATTTATTCCATAAAAAAACATTAATAATTGGTTCTGAAATCAAATTATTTTTAAGCCGATTAATAATATGCGAAATCAATAGTTCTACAGTGTGAATTCCAATGGCCAAGAATAAACAGTTGAGAATGCAATTTTTTTTATTAAAATGAATTTAATTTAATTTTTTGGGTTGGAAAAACTTGAGACATAACTATTCCAGTGGTTAAAAGCCAAAGAGACACCACTATCAGAAGTAGTGTATAATGACAGAATATTTACTATAAATAAAGCAGATAAATTGTTGTACATTGTTGAATTCTCCAACGGTTGAATTGTCATTACGTTTGACTTTTCCTATGCAAACTGATAAATTATTAAACGGAGTGGATACTGTCCTCCAGCTTTTTGTATTTAACGTTGTGACTTTTATTTTGAAGAGTTTGCCTCGGAAGTACAGGGACTGATCATTTGGACTAACCAAAAACAGTTTCTCAATATTTGCATTTCAAAGCAAAAAAAAAAAAAAAAAAAAAAAAAAAGCTAATTTCGAAGCTAATTTTGTATTACACGAAACAATAAACAAAATTATTTGGAAAAATAACGAGAAAGGGCTCTGACTATTATAAAACAATAGAGTAAAGTATTATGTATTGTAGGTCGTATTTAAGTTGTTGACCTGTTAATCTTTAATTAATAAGTAATTAAAAGGATTTATGGTCAAGGGCGCATATTCACATACTTTTACTTTGAAATGTTCATGAACAAAAGAGGAAGTGTTTAGCACAGAATGCAACTTTTCCAGGTAGTTTGCATTCTAGACGTACAATTACAAATATCATGGTTTGGCTTTACAGAACACTTGTTATTCACGATCTATTAGGATTATGGCGATAATTTAATTGCATGAATAATTTAAATGTATTCAAAATGGAACAAACCAGAACGTTTTTTTCTTCTAATTCTTGCAGCAATATAATTTTGACATAGCTTCCAAACACAATTCCTCATTTTTGCACATCTCGTAATTGTGGTCACTATGTCCAGATATCAAACTACTCTATTCATCTTATTAATGCCGGACACGCCAAAGCAGGGCACACCAAAACCATGCAGCTCTGTTGAACCTCATCTCAACATGAAACAAAACGACCCTCAGACTCACATGGTAAGAATTTCTGTTATTAAAAATCGTTTGAATAGTTGTAGAGGGCTAGCTTGTATCCTTGCTCATCAGTCATTAAAAAAAAAAAAAAAAAATTCTGTACTCAGTCAAAAACAACATGTTTAATATATTTCTTTCTTCACCATTTCCATGTGACGTGAATTATAGTCTGCACAGGAGAATAATGCAAGTAGATGTCTTTTGGTGAAGGACAGAGCAGAAGAAAACATTCAGACTGTAGTCATCGGTGATGGTAAGGTACAGTTCTCATCTTAATAAGTACAGCTCCTGTTGGTAGTATATAGTAAGACTATTTCTTTGTGATGACTGCATTAAGCTTTTGTGAAATTGCTTTTTAAGCCCATGAAATTGCTTTTAGCCCAGTTTTGATAGTTTTTTTTTTTTTAACCTATATTAACCCATATTTTAGCTTTTCAAGTCATCTATATGCTACCGTTTTCCTTAAAGTTAACAAACTTTCCACTCACTCACTCACTCATTTTTTATTTTATTTTTTATAGAGATTCTCTCTATCCATACTTTTTTTTCTTTTTAAGAAAAATCATGTTAAAATGTGAGTATCGAATATGGTACAGGCTTTTGAGGATCGTTTATTTGTGCATCTCTCAATCATTGTTGCATTCATTATATGTTTTGCCCCCCACAATAAAAACTACACAGCTTTGATCACAAAATTAAGCGCAATTTAATATCATCTTACTAATTGGGAGATATAGAGGGACGACTGAGACCAAATTTCTTGTTTTTGCTCAGTTTTGGCCTCTGGATAAAACTGAGGTGTTTTTTTTTTTCTCAAGTATGAGCTCCATATTTTCACTACATTATACTATATGAGCCATAAAAGCCTGATGTATCAAAAATGATACAAAACGTAAAACACAGAGAGTCAAAAAGGTTTTGAACCACTGATATAGATGTAGGCTATTGGCTATTATAAAAAGCCCTTTGAAATGTCCCCAACTTCCTTTTTCAGTAGGAAACATTAACAAAAGAAAGAAAACGCTTGTCATTGCATTTCATGGGATCTTTTAAGCACTTCTGTCATGAGAAATCATAATGGCATAAATGTTCAACACTAATTTTTAGGGCCCGAGCACCAAAGTGCCAGGACCCTATTGGATTTCCTTATTATTATTCTTTTCCAAACATTATCGCATTTTTGAGGGCCTAAACATGCTCAAACTCACAAAACTTTGCACATGCGTCAGGACTGGTGAAAATTGACATCTGATATAGGCGATTTTTGTGCAGTTTTTGCCATTTTTAGGCCTCGTACTTTAACAAACTCCTCCTAATGTTTTAATCCGATCATCTTCAAATTTGGTTTGTATAATCATAAGGCTTGTGCGACGCTAAATTGCGAAGATCTTGAGTTTTTGTAAAAGGGCATGTCCCTGGCGGCCTGACAAATTTTGATGTTTTGCCATAAAACAGGAAGTTGCTGTAACTAAGGCAAACAATGTCCGATCTGCCCCAAACTTCACACACTTGATAAAAGTCCTGTCCTGAACACATGTCCATGCCCATATTCAGTTATAGTCATAGCGCCACCTGCTGGCAACAGGAAGTGACATGTTTAACACTGTTATGGACTCCTGACAGCATATTAAAATGTACCAGCAAGTTCTAAACAGGCTAGCAACATGTTAGAAAAATGTTAGCAAAACACTTAGCTAAGTGCTAAAGCATGCTATTAATACAGTGAAAGAGGAAGTTGCTGTAACTCAGGCATGCAATGTCCAATCTACCCTAAACGTCACACATTTGATAAGAGTCCTGCCCTGAACACATCTACATGACAGTATTCGGTTATAGTAATAGCGCCACCTACTGGCAACAGGAAGTGACGTTTTTAACAATATGATGCACTATTAGCAACACACTAAAATATGCAATTGAGTACTAAACATGCTAAAACCATTCTAAATCATAGACTGCTAAAGCATTCTATTATTGTCATGAAACAGGAAGTTGTTGTAACTCAAGCATACAGTGTCTGATCAGCCCCAAACTTCACATGTGTAATAAGAGTCCTGGCCTTATTTATTTGCCAATATTCAGTTAGTCATAGCGCCACCTGCTGGCAACAGGAAATGGCATGCTTTACACTAAAATTCACTCACTGAAACACATTTCGATATGCCACTGAGTAGCAAACATACTAGAAACATGTTAAAACATGCAGCACTTGGCTAAGTGCTAATGTTTGCAATTAACGCCACGAAACAGGAAGTTGTTGTAACTCAGGCATACGATGTCTGATCTGCTCCAAACTTCACTTTTTTGATAATAGTCCTGGCCTGGAGACATCAACATGGCAATATTCAGTTACGCTCACAGCGTCACCTGTTGGCAGCAGGAAGTCTGGCACTTTGAAATGACTTTCCCATAATTCTCCTGTATTTACTTGTTTACATGCATGTCGCCCACTGTTCACTGTTTTCTTGAGGCCAACAGGTGGCGGTGAGCCCGGGTGCGAGGGACCTTTCATCGCTGCTTGCAGCTTTAATGTATTATTGTGTTCTTTTTTCATCAGCTGATGACAGGCGCTGTTCTGAAGATCAGGAAGGCGTGTTGCAGACATCAATCGAGCAACCTGAAAAGCCACAAGACAAAGAGTCTTATGCATGCGAGCAGTGTGGAAAGGCCTTTTCAAAGATGTTTTCTCTTCTGCGACACAAGCGTGTGCATTTGGTCATAAAGCAGCACTGCTGTGAAAAATGTGGAAAGAAGTTCACACAATTAAGAGCACTAGAAACTCATCTCCGCAAACATACACAGAAGTTCGAGAAGAAGACCTTTCCCTGCAGTACGTGCGGGAAGAGCTTCAAGGATCTCGCAGCGCATGAACGGGTTCATGCGGAAGTCAGACCGTTTACCTGCGATGTATGCGGACAGGGATTCACAGTCAAAGGAAGTTTATACATGCATCAGAGGGTGCACACGGGCGAAAAACCATACATGTGTAATACCTGTGGGAAAAGTTTCTCTCTGATAGGCACCCTAAACTGCCACAAGAAGTTTCATTCAGATGATAGGCCAATAAAATGCAGCCATTGCAACAAGAGCTTCAAGTGCAAGAGTCATTTGAGCCGCCACCTTCCTGTGCACACCGGTGAGAGACGATATACATGTAAAATCTGTGGTAAAACATTTGCGCATCATGAAGGTATGACACGCCATGTCCTCATTCACACCGACGAAAAGCCGTACATCTGTGAGGTGTGTGGTAAAAGATTTCGCCAGAGAAGTAATTTGAAAGTCCATATGCGGGTGCACGAAGAGACGCAATTTAAGTGTGAAATGTGTGGGAAAACATTCCAGCATGAGTTTTTGCTACAGAACCATATGTTAACACACAATCAGACTGAAAATTCAGGAGATAAGAGCAATGGCCAATTTCTGAACTCCAACTCTCCATTTAAAATGCAGTCACATTCAGATAACAGCAAACCGTTTACATGCAAATTGTGTGAGAAGAGCTACAGCAACGTTTATAATCTTCGCATTCATGAGAAGCTTCATTCGGGGGAGACCCCGTTCAAGTGTGAGATCTGCGGTAAGGCCTACGCACTCAGGAAGTCCTTTAAAACGCATATGTTGTGCCATTCAGGAGAAAGACCTTACAAATGCATTGCGTGCAGGAAAGCGTTCAAGTGGTCTGGCTCTCTGAAAATGCATATGAAGACTCATACTGATGAAAAAACTCACAAATGTGAGGCTTGTGGAAAGACCTTTCGCTTGTATGGAAATTTAAAGCGCCACAAGCGTGTCCATACTGCGGAGAAGACATTTAGTTGTAAGGTCTGTGGGGATGGGTTTCAGGATCCCGACCATGTTAAAGCACATATACAAATTCATACTGGAGTGAAACCCTACACATGCCAGAAGTGTGGGAAGAATTATGTACATCTTAGACATTACAATGATCACAAATGCAAACCTGTGTGAAAAGGATGTGGTAGAAGCTTGTAACAATTGCAGGACTCTTATCATATTGTAATATTTACTAGGCAAATGTTTCCATTGTGAAAACATTAAAATAAAACACTATACTGAACAAGCTGTTGTAAAATGTAATGTTGCATTTTCAATTATATGGACCTATAGCAAGTGATTTGATGCATAATATCAGGGTACTTTTCACAGAGTAATAATTGTTGTATATGTTGGCATGATTATAGAAAACCTGGAAAGTGTATATTGAGGAAATTGTGCTAGGTCTGAGTTTCTAGTAATGCTCTGATATAAATGATTTAATCACTGGTCTTTTGAAGATCCTTGCAAATAAATGTTATCGATTTATACTTTTCAATGAATATTCAAAAAGATCTGAATGATTACTCTTCAACCAGTTTATCTGATGGAAGTCATCACAAATTACAGAAAAGGTAATCGTCATAAAGCTTTAATGACTCTTTGTTATAAGAATTACATATAGGGGAATAAAATCACCATGGCACTTGTTATTAAGCCATTGGCCCTTAAACATGAAAATAAAAATGTAATTATGAATTATATGATTGATTTTGGTAGTTGAGCATGCTTCTTTTGACAGCGCTAAAAGACTTTTATTTTGAAATTGTTATCTCTTTCTGAAGTATGTTTGTTCCAATCACTGACGTCTTATTTTTAGGATCAAACTGATCCAAAACAAGCCTCTTATCAAACCAGTAGCGAGTCAAATGGCCTCAACAATTTAGCGCACACAAATTTATAAGACGTATGTTTTGTTTGTTAATCATAACCAAATATTATAGTGAATGACAAGCGTTCGAGGACTTTTATTTAACAATATAATAAAGAGGAAGTACTTACTGCTTAGTGCAAATGTTGTAGGGAGTTCAATATTTTGTGTACTTTCCTCTAATTCTGGCTTTGCAGCTGTCAAACACAAACTGAGTTGGATTAGCTGCACGTTTCTCAACTGTGGTCAGTATGGCCCGGTATGATCTTTTTCAGAGTCAAACCACTCTGGTCATGTCATTACTGACGGACACTGCTAAGCAGGAGATACGAAAGGTTTTTACATGCAGCTACGATGAATCTCATCTCACCATCAAACCAAACGATTCTCAGATTCACATGGTATGAAAGTCTGTTATTAGAACTTTAACGTGTATGGTTATGTGGTTGACTATGAGAACTGTGCTTTTTCCTTCGTTAAATTTACATTTTTAAACCATATAATTTCAGGGTTTTTGTTTTTTTTCATAATTATAACCTGTTTCTCGAATCAATGCAGCTTAATTCCATAATGGAAAGGTTTTCCAAAGAAGCAGTGCAGAAGATTTGCAGTCTCTTCAGATACTGTTCATCTGTTGCACCAGTTCCAGCACAAATGTGTTTGAATGGCCGAGATGACATAAGGAAGACTTCATCTCAGATGGGACGTGATCTCAGTGGAACAACAACATGTATCCAAAACCAAGAGTTTCAGGGTACTCTAGAGACTTAAGAGCCTGAAGCCTGAAGATTTAGCACTCTCTTTTCTTGGTATTTGTGGTCATTTTTGTTTTGTGTTCCTCTCTCACAGGTGATGCTATATTTCTCTCTGTGAGTCCTATGAATGAGATTTCATCACTGTCTCACCAGCAACCTTCAAGCACTAAGGTGAGTAATAATACAGTGCAATTTTAAAGAGGGATTTCTTTTAAGGATACAACTTACAGGGTGCTAAATGTTGACTGAAACATTTACATGTAATGTGAATTATAGCATGAACAGGACAGTAATGCACGCCAGTGTCTTATGGTGGAGGACAGAGCAGAAGAAGCCATTCAGACAACATTCATCAGTGAGGGTAAGAGCCCAACTTTCAATTGGTAATTACAAAGTCTACCATTTGCAATCATTCATTGTCTCGAGAGCATCTAAATCATTATTGCTGCTGTTTTACATCACCAACACTTATTAGTATGTTAATATGACAGTGTTGTTATTGTTAATTAAAATAAAGGTAAAATGATGATGAAAAAAAAAATTAATGGCAAGTAACTGAAATAAAATAAATCGAAGTACTAAAACTGAAATATTATACATTAAAGCTTAACAAAAATAAAAAAAACCTAAAAGCTATTAATAATATATAAAAGTACCATTAATAATATACAAAACCACATAACAGCATTACTAAAACTTAAACTAAAATGATAAGAAATGAAAAAAATTCACTATTTCAATAAAATGCTGTAGTAATACATTAATAATACTAAAATGACACTGATATATTACATTTTTAAACATAGTTATTTAATACAATAAAATAAAAAATCTTATCATTTTATTATATAAATACATTATTATATAATTTTTTATCTTGTTGTATAATATATTTTTTATTATATATAAGAAAGAAATGTATTTATTTCTGAAAGTCAACCTAAAAAATGAAAAGTGACTTTACTGACTGACTTTTTGGCACATTCTTGGTCTTATAGTTTACTAGTTTAATTAAAGCCTTTCAGGCCAACAGCATGATTTTTGCAGCATGCGTTTTGCTAAACTGTGAATGTATGAATAGATTATGACTGATGTAATGTTGTTTTTCATTTTGCCAGCTGCTGATGACATGGGCTGGTCTGAAGATCAGGAAGGCGTGTTGCAGACGTCAATCAAGCAACCTGAAAAGCCACAAGACAAAGAGTCTTTTGAATGTGAGCAGTGCGGAAAGTCCTTTCCAAAGATGTTTTCTCTTGTGCAGCACAAACGTGTGCATTCGATCGTGAGGCCACACAATTGTGAAAAGTGCGGGAAGAAATTCACACTGCTGAGAGCGCTAGAGACTCACCTTCGCAAACACTCACAGAAGTTCGAGAAGAAGAAATTTCCCTGCCCTACGTGTGGAAAGAGCTTCAGGGATCTCACAGCGCACGAACTGGTCCATGCGGAAGTCAAACCGTTTACCTGTGAAATATGCGGACAGGGATTCACAATCAAAAGAAGTTTATACATGCACCAGAGGGTGCACACGGGTGAAAGACCATACAGGTGCGACACCTGTGGGAAGTGTTTCTCCCTGATTGGCACGTTAAACTACCACAAGAGGATTCATTCAAATGACAGGCCGATAAAGTGCAGCCACTGCAACAAGAGCTTCAAGTACTATAAACTTTTGAAACACCACCTCCGAGTGCACACAGGTGAGAGGCCGCACACATGTGACATCTGTGGGAAAAGTTTTGCGCTTTCCGGGACTCTGAAACGCCACATCCTCATTCACACTGGTGACAAGCCATACGTCTGCGAGGTGTGCGGCAGAAGATTCAATCAGAGAAGCACTCTCAAAGGTCACATGCGAGTGCACGGAGAGAAGCGGTTTATGTGTGAAATGTGCGGGAAAACATTCCAGTATAATTATGTCCTAAGGAACCACATTTTAACACACAATCAAATTGGAAATCCAGGAAATAAGAGCAACGCTCATCGCTGCGAAGTGTGCGGGAAGTTCCTGAGCTCCGCCTACGCATTAAAAACTCACCTACAGCTGCATTCGGACAACAGTAAACCCTTTACATGCACGTTATGTGACAGGAAGTACAGCAGCATACATTCCCTCCGGATGCACGAACAGCTTCACACGGGGGAGAAACCTTTTAAGTGCGAGATCTGCGGTAAGGACTTTTCTCTGAGGGCTTCGTATAAAACCCATATGTTTCTGCATTCAGGAGAAAGACCTCATAAATGTGTATTGTGTGGGAAAAGATTCAAGCTGTCAAGCTCTCTGAAGATGCATATACGTACTCATACCGGTGAAAAACCTCACAAGTGTGAAACGTGTGGGAAGGCGTTTCATTTATCAGCCAATCTGAAAAGACACCGGCTTGTGCACACAGGGGAAAAGCCGTTTACCTGTGACATTTGTTTAAAGAGTTTCACACAGCCCAACAATTTGAAGGCACACATGCACATTCACACTGGCAACAAGCCGTACACTTGCACTAAGTGTTGGAAAAGTTTTGCCTATCAGAGAAATTACAAAGATCACAAATGCACTCCACTTTAAAAGTTTTCAGCCTTATGAACTGAAACTGAGTAATGTCTACCTACAGGTTTTTTTTAGTGTAGGACTGTAAATAATTTTGTGAAAATTACAAGAAATGCTTGACTGTATTTATTTATCAAAAAATAAACAAGTTTTTCCTTGTTATTTTTATGTCTGTATTGTCAAAATATCTCTAAAACTATCCATTTAAATCAATCTGTTAAATCAAATGTATTAAGATAAACAATATCATCAGCTCCATTTAAGGATATGTGAAAATAATTAATGGTTTTCTTTAGGTCCCAATATATATAATGGCCTAATCAAACAACACAGATGAATATTTTTGAATATTGAAGGACCAATATAATTTTGTACAAAAAGTCTTTAGCCCCAACAAGCTTTTACTACTTGTACTATCATTTAAAATATTTAGTAAATATTCAATATTTTGTGAAAACATTTTGATTTTGTCACCCTCAACAAAACCACAAATGTCTTGTCACCACCAAAAAATATACTGTATATAAAATATGGCATGTGTGTGTGTTTTCACTACAGTAGTGAGGACATTACATAGACTTCCATTGATTTTATATCAGATATTGATATACTATTGCCTAACCCAACCTCTACCCCCTAAACATCACAGAAATGTGTAAAACACTAGATTTAAAAAAAAAATACAAAATGTTTTGGCCACTTATAATCCTTTTACACAGTAACAAGGACCAATCAAATATCCTTACTAGTCGGTTGTCATAATATTAGGGTAAATTCAGGTTGATTAGGGCACTTTTTCCCCCCAGTCATCTCAATGGCAAAAAGTGTTTCAATCACCCTGAATTCACCCTATAGCCAAATCTGTTCACAAACACAAACAATTTTATTTAGCAGTTTGAAATCCATTTTTTCACTCAAAATGCATATACGCAGTGCCGCAAATAAACTCCAGTCCAGTGAGGGGCAGCAAATGAGTACAACACCAACGCTGTTCAATACAAGAGAAGAAAACAGGTTAGGAAGCTTGTAATGGTTTTGTTTAAATTATAATCTGTCATCAATAATAGCAGCAGGAGAATAATGTCTTTGTTGGAGTCCGAGGTTGTCTCTGTTTTGGAGACGCTTGTAAAGGCAACAGTAAAAGAAATGACTAAATTCGTGGACATATCAGGCATACCTCCACTGACAGAAACTACAGCAAACGAGTCTGCCACCCCAGACTTTGCAGTAAGTGAACAAAAAGTTTACGAAATGGCTAAATTTTTGCTTGTGCCGTTTGTTTTTAAGCCATACATCATAACCTGCATGATTTAATTAGATATATGACAATAAATCAAATGTGTTCAGTGACTGCATCAAGCTCAACCATTCAAACCTGTTATCCAAGTTAATGTAAAAAAAACCAACAAATATTTTGGTCACAAGCTAGCTAGCCCCTACTGAATGACAACTTAATTTAGGCTAGTTTATAATTGATTTGTTTCTATATTTTAGACCCATCTGAACTGTGTGTTAGAACGTAACGCAAAGGAAGCTGTGAAGAAAATATGCCAGCTTTTCTCTGCACTTCAGCATATTGAAACGAGCCAGAGTGCACAGGATGGCTTGAAAACAAGACTAAAGCAAGTTGAGAAACGGCAGAAGACTCTACAGGGAGAGACTCATATAACCGACGATGCTCTCCTCACAAGTCAGTCCAGTGACCAGCTTACTCTAGGTGAGATTCATTATTTATGCTTCATTCACACCACTATGCTTCTCAGAGCAAATCTAAGATTTATGATCCGTTGTGCTATTGCAGTCTCTGGGAAGAACATCGTTGTGAGCTGGGCACAGGAGGAGATCATAGACACTGAGCATGTGAAAACAGTAAGTTATTCACACATAATAGAGCACAGCAGTTAGTTTCTTTAGGTAAAAATCTCTTGATTGTAGACAAATTGAACAATTACATATGAACCTTTCCACACAGACCTACCATAAGCTTGAAGGTTAAGCTATGGCATATGCTTCTGTGAAATTTCTGTCATTAATTACTCTCCCTCATGTCGTTCCAAACCCGTAAGACCTTCGTTCATCTTTGAAACACAAATTAAGATTTTTTTTGAAATCCAAGAGGTTTTTTTTTATTTTTTTATTCTCAATAGAAAGCAATGAAATAACATTCAAAGTCCAGAAAAGTAGTAGAAACATCGTTAAAATAGTCCACGTGACTACAGTGGTTCAACCTTAATGTAATGAAGCAAAGAGAATACTTTTTGTGCGCAAAAACAAAAATAATGACTTTATTCAACAGTTTCTTCTCTCCCCTGTCATTCTCTTCATGGGTTAAAGTGTTAAAAGTTCTCTGTCGCTGCGACGGATTTCCGTGAATTGCAGGGTTCCCGCCTGTCCTAATGTCTTAAATTCACTTTTCATCATTTTAAGGCCGTAAATAGGCTTACATTTTTCAAATAGTGTAATAAATGCCTTAATTTTTAATGGGTCTTAAATTAAGGAAAGACGAGGCGTATTCACCCTGCTGAGGGGGATGTGATCAAAGCCTGGAGTGGAGCAAAAGCACGTTTCTCTCTCCACTCTAAGCGTTCTGTAATTGAATTAAATTAAATTCAGTTGCAGGAAGGCTCCGATGTATTGGAGATCGATAAAAGTGTAAAAAATAAATGGAGATGGGCTTGGCTTAGCGAAATGGGTGAGAATGGAAAGGCTTTTAGTTCGTGGGCTAAAAAAATCAAACAGCCAGGTACGTGTCTGAAATGTATTATTCATGTTATTTTATGATTTATAGATTACACGTGCCATGTTTGTTCTTGCATTTAAATTATTAAATTATTATTGCTCTAGGTCTCGACTATTTAAATAGATTGTTGGTTAAAAGGAATATGACTTTGGCCTGAAAAAAAATTCAGTCAGAAGAATTTTTTTCACTTTAACCCATGTCATTATTGGCCGACATTGTACTCGTGAGCAGCACGACGTATGCATGTGATGCTGGAGTCGGCCAATAATGAGTCGCATTGTAACGTTGAACCTGGAAGCACTGCCACGTAATTAATGTAGCAGAATGACGGGGGAGAGACGAATTTGTTAAATAAAGTCATTTTTGTTTTGTTTTTGCACACAAAAAATATTCTTGTCGTTTCATAACATTAAGGTTGAACCACTGTAGTCACGTGGACTATTTTAACGATGTTTTACTTTTCTGGACCTTGAATCTGGTATTTTTGTTGCTTTCTATGGAGGATAAAAAAAAACTGTCGGATTTCATCAAAAATATCTTAATTTGTGTTCCGAAGATGAACAAAAGACTTACGGGTTTGGAACGACATGAGGGTGAGTACTTAATGACTGAAATTTCATTTTTGGGTGAACTATCCCTTTAATTTTTTTAATTCCAGGTGAAGAACTGAACTACTTATAATTATAAAGAGCGATCGGACAAGTTGTGTGAAAGAGTTGAAAGAGTAAATACTTTAATATTTTGCAATTATCTTCATAAAAACAGTTTTTATGGTTATAATCTGCCTATAAGACAGTAGTTTTATATTATAACATAATTTATTATTTTTTGATAACATCATTTACAATGCTACATCAATTACAATCAAAGTTTATAATGTCTAATTAATCTCAGAGCTGGTTTGTTTGGTTCAAGGCTAAGAACTCTCTATCAAATTACTTTTTTAAATACTTGGAAAAGATGAATAAGAAAAATACCTATGGATTCAGGGCCACTGAAAAAGTGGTTCCTATTGTACTTCATACAAGAGGTGGGTTTAATTTAGCAGTTGGCATAACCTAATAAACACTCTGTAATTGTACAACAACGCTGTAACTGTACACTACTGTTCAAAAGTTTGGGGTCAGTAAGTTGTTTTTTGTTGTTTTTTTTTAAAGAAATTAATACTTTTATTCAACAAGGACACATTCAATTGATCAAACGTGATACTGTAGAGATTTCTATTTCAAATATATGCTGTTCTTTTGAACTTTCTGTTCATCAAAGAATCCTGAAAAAAAAAGTATTATGGTTTCCACATTGATGATAATAAGAAATATTTTTTGAGCACCAAATCAGCGCATTAGAATGATTTCTAAAGGATCATGTGACACTGAAGACTGGAGTGATGACTGCTGAAAATTGAGCTTTGACATTACAGGAATAAATTACATTTTAAAATTTAGTGTCTTTACTACAAAATCTTACAAAACATTAAAATATCTTACAGACCCCAACCTTTTTAATGGGAGTGTATGGCGTTATTATACTGTCAAATGTCGAGAGCACATTATTGTGACGCAAGAGCACATCAATGTAATGCGCGAGCGCAAATCTGTTCGCTCGCGCACGGATTTCCTTTGCTCTCGCACAAAACTGGACTTGCGCTCTCAAATATACAGTGCTCTCTTATGAACTGCCTCTCCTCTCGCTCAGATATTGCGTGTGCGCGCTCAAACTGTGTCCTGTGCGCTCACGAATCTCTCCATGCTCTTGCAGAAATTAATTTACTTCTAGATTAAATGCTGTCAAAAGTTATCAACCAATCAGAAGAGACAACTGATCCATGAAAATGCTACGTGGACTCTTATTGGCTAAGAGTGAACAACTGGAATTCTTTCAACAAAGATGGATATTTAATTTCTTTACAATTTAATAATATTAATCAAATTGTAGGTCATATCTTAGAAATGGCTCGGAATGGGGCGCTTGGATGGTTTCTGTATTAATAAAATTGTTTGTCTAACTGCATCACATTACAGGTCAAACTGGTTGATAACTTTTGACAGCATTTAATCCAGAAGTAAATTAATTTCTGCAAGAGCACGGAGAGATTCGTGAGCGCACAGGACACAGTTTGCACACACGCAATATCTGAGCGAGAGGAGAGGCAGTTCATAAGAGAGCACTGTATATTTGAGAGCGCGCGTCCAGTTTTGTGCGAGAGCAAAGAAAATCCACGCACGAGCGGACAGATTTGCGCTCGCGCATTACATTGATGTGCTCTTGCATCACAATAATGTGCTCTCGACATTTGACAGTATAATAACGCCATACTAGTGCATATCACAACAATACATTTCTTTCATGTTGATTTAAATCGTTCTTTTTCTGTTTTGAAAAGCCCACTAAAACACAGGAGACAGGGATCATTAAGGACGACAAGTCAGCGGATTTTTCAGAAAACAGCAACCATCATCGGTTTGTGGCTTTGCAGGAAGATATGATACTTTGGGATGATACTGTGGAAGATGATGAGGAAGAATCTAGAATTTTGAGTGTTTTAAAAAGCAGAAGTGTTCAGTTGAGATGTCGGAAGAAAGGCAAAGCGTTCAGCTGTAAACACTGTAGAAGGAAATTTGACTCGCTTGTTCTGTTGAGAGCTCATCGGGTCGTTCATGTAGCTGGAGACAAAACCTTCAGCTGCTCTCAGTGTGGTCGGCGGTTTGGCAGTAAAGGCAATTTGGATGTGCACTACCAGCTTCATACTGACAAGAGCCCTTATGTTTGCAATCATTGTGGCAAAACCTTCACCGAACACAAACAGCTGATGTATCACCAGAGGATTCATAACCAAGACAAGACTTTTATGTGTAAAGTTTGTGGGAAGTCTTTTCATCAAGCTTACAGTCTCAGGAAGCATCTGGTCGTGCATTCGGGCGAGAAGCTGCATAAATGCGACGTATGTGGGAAGAACTTCCACTTTCGAAACAATCTACTCCGGCACCAGAGAATCCATACAGGCGAGAAGCCGTTTACCTGCCAGACGTGTGGGCGAAGTTTCAACCAGCTCGATTCGCTGAAGGCACACAAACTAACTCACACCGGCGAGAAACCACACAAATGCAAATTGTGCGGTCAGGGCTTTGTCCAGAAGTGGATGCTTCGGCTGCATGAGGGACAGCAAACGGGACAAACTGGACATGGATGCGTTGTATGCGGGGAGGTTTTGGGTTGCGTAAATGCCCTGAAAACGCATCTCCCTATTCATGAGGGACAGTTTCCGGTCACCTGTACGGTGTGTGGAGAGACCCTCGGCTCCATTAACACCTTGAAATCTCACCATCATAAACAAACTGTCACTACCACCAAATACAGCTGTTGTGTGTGCGGAAAGTCCTTTCAGAGTGTTGCCGGTGTGAGAACTCATGAGAGGATTCATACAGGAGAGAAGCCCTATTGCTGCTCAGTTTGTGGGAAGACATTTCGGCAGCAGAATTGCCTTAAGGCTCACCAGACCTTGCATACCGGCGAAAAACCTTTTAATTGCGACGTGTGTGGAAAACGTTTTCGCACATTGGGAAATCTCCGTCGACATCAGCGCATACACACCGGAGAAAAGCCGTTCAGATGTGCCATATGCGAGCGGGAATTTAACCAGTCAAATTCGCTCAAAGCTCACATGCACGTTCACACTGGGGAGAAGCAATATGTATGTGACAAGTGTGGGAAGTGTTTTGCTTATCTAAGAAACCTGAGGTCCCATAAATGTGTATAGTTTTTTAAGGATTGTTCACTCAAAAATGAAAATTGTCATCGTTTAATCTTGATACAGCTTTCTTTTTCTTTTTTTCCTTTTAAAAAACAACCCTCTTTGGACCCCACTGACAAAAAAAAAAAAAAAAATCTCAAAATAAGTTCTTCTGTGTTCCACAGAAAGAAAGGAAATGATACAGGTTTGCAGAGGCAGGTGGGTGAGTAATCGATGACAGAATTTACATTTTTTGGTGAACTATCCCTTCAGTTAAACTGTTCCAGACAGGAATATGTATGTCTTAACAGGGATCTGTGATATGCAGATGATTTTTTCAGTTCTTCAGTTTGATATAAATATTTCAGTACATCTGTTTAATGTAGAATTGATCTTCAAGTTTATGTGAAATGAACTGTAAAGCTCTTTGTTATGACAAATAAATCAAAGTCATCAGATTATGTAGTGATCTAGTCTTTTGGTAATGTCTGAATTCTTTTTAAAATGCATTCTTTAATCTTTTGTTAACTTTTAGGGCTGTATTTTTTAATAAGGAAATTAGTTTGGCTTTCCTGTTCCATAACTTGCAAAATAGTCTTAAAAACCAACATAAAACATAATTGTGATAAGATCTAATCAAAGCATTACATTCAATTACAGACAGTGTTTCTTCTTTGTCATTTTTTAAATTCAATTTAAGAACAAGCTTAAGGATGTGAGCAACATGCATATAATGCTATATTCTGATTAAAGGGGTCATGATTATTTATTTACATAATAAAATGTAGCCTACATCATTTGTCTTGTAATAACAGTGCTGTGTTTATTTGACCCATATTCATTTTGAATTTCGACGCTTGAATATTAGTCAAGGAAATACTGTATTAAAGTCCCCCTGTAGTCAATTATTTTATCCCTTAAAACTCATCTTTGATCACCAAAATGACATATTTATACTTTTTTTTTTTCTTGTGAAAAATGTTTTCATGCCTTAAAATAGCTTGAATTTAACTGTACACCCTTGCCTCATTTAATATACACGGATCAATGAATATGCAAATTAGCCCCGCCTCCACTCGTACGCAAATTAGCCCTGCGCCAGCTCAGAGTCTACTGATGCTGTAGTGACGAGCAATTTGTTGTTTGTGTTGTGGATATTAAAGAAAAAAAAACTTGCTTCGCTTCCTATATTAAGTTTAAAAGCTGTGTAACTGAACTGCTCATATATTTTTGACGCTTAAATTGTTTGTAAAACGTCTTTGCAAAATGGTCTGAATCCACTCGCATTCGTTTGGACTGCTCTCTCAGTGAATCACCTGAAGCGATTTCTTAGTAAAAAAGACAGTATCGAGAGAACAAGCAGTGCTGTTTTTCAGCCGTTTTCCTCTCTGAATATGTGCTTAATGGATGGCTGACAAATTCGTTGCTTTTTTGAGTTTTCAGATTTAAAAACGTTTAAAACGTCTAGAGATAGAGCTACATTCGTTGCTCTCATTGATGGTCCGAAAGGTGCGTAATAGGCTATATATGCTTATAGTGTTAAATAAAAGACTCTCCTGCTTCAGAGCGCTTATGGTTAATGATATGCTAAATCCTACTAGCACGTTGTCTTGATTGGTTACAAGGTATTCTGTGACGTCACAAACACCAGTGATTTCAAACCACGGGTTTGAGACTGTCTTTTTTCCCCCTGCAGTTTTAAACATAAAATACTCAGCAATGGTGTTGACTTATCTTAAAGCATATTAAAAACACCACATAGACATATAAACCACATTAAAAACTTGATTTTCACCACAGGGGGTCTTTAATAATACTGACTTGGTCACACAAAAGTCAAAACATTATTGGTTGTGAATATTCTGACTTTCTCTATATTAATTTTCTAGATGTTTTAATTATTCCATTAAAAAAAAGTGTTACTTGTTTCCGATTTGAAAATGGGAAAATCCATACTTCCATACTGATAACTCTTAAAAACAAAAATAACTAGTAAAATATAATTTAGATATAGATGTTTCCTTATCTTTCATACTTCCTGAATATACTATTCATCTTCCATTATAGCCAGCCTCTACCTAAGTTGCATTATTACTTTTCAACACACACATATATATATATTATATATAAATTATTATTATTTTATTACAAACTACCATGATTTCATTATGAAAAAGGGGTAGACTAAAATACATTATGCCCAAAACATTTGTCAGATGTACAGAAGGTACAATTTAATCCAGGCATCTATGAATATTAATTAATACCTTAGTTGTCAGGTTCTTGTCACCCTTTTTTATCTTATCCATTTTTTACTGACAAGCTTGGGCCAATGAAAAGAAGAAGTACACAGAAAATGTTTATATCTGTGAAGACCAATCTGATTCAACCAAATTTTACAAAAAAACAACCACAATTTACAGCCGGACGTACATCTTTGTCTTGAGATGTAGTTCTTAGAAACACCCAGATGAGTGAATGCATAAGAATCTGATTCTCTGGGTTCTGAAATGAGTAAATGGAAATCCCCTCTAGCAGCATCAGAATGTGGCCTCTTTAAAACGCTTTATCTTGTCACACGCTCTCTGAGAATAGGCTGCAAGTATTCAGCATAGCAGTTTATTTTATAGAATAATAATGTAAAACAAATCTCAGATGCATAATATTTCAGTGTATTATGGAATATAGTTATATATATTGCTTCTCTGATGAACATTTACATTTCAGATATGTTAAAAGCATAAATCCCTTGCATGCAAGCAGTGGTGGTTTATTTTCTCTACACTTTAACCACGCATATGGTGGTTTAGCAGAGCACAGCAATCTCATAAGAAAAGTAAACCCAGAAAGAAAATAATGAGAACTGTTTGTTTCTCCATATTTAAAGAGAAACAGGCTAAACTTGTGCAATCGTGAGATAACGTTGATGGGAAAAGAGCTGGGTAGGAGAGATTTTGCCCCGAGGAGCACATGGGTGTAGGTTTAACCAACTGAGAATTATTGTTAAACCACTGACTTAGATACAGAATGAACACACAAGAGCAATCCCATGGATTCCCATCAAGATGGATAAATGCTCGGTTTCCTAAAGGCATCAGAGTCCCATTTTCCATTGAGCGCAGTTGATTAAATTTAATATCGAGTTCACGTAATTTCACTAAGCCTTGAAACTGTGCTGGATGAATATGCTGGAGATGGTTTTTGTCCAAATGGAGTTCTTCCAAATTGGCTAGAGCAGAGAACACTTTGGTGGGCAAGTGTGTCAGCTGATTGTTTTGCAGGTGGAGCATTGTGAGACTTCTCAAAGATGTGAAGATGTCATCTGGAAGCTTATTGAGAGTATTAAAGCTCAGATCCAGCTCTTTCAATTTGGACAGATCTTTAAAGATACTGGAGGAGATGGAATGCAATTTATTGTTGGACAAATCTAGAACCCTCAGGTCTGTAAGACCTGTGAAAAATCCAATAGGGATGGTTTCTATCCAGTTGTTGTTTAGCCATAACTCCCGTAAACTAATAAGGCTAGTCAGTAGCTCTGTAGATAGTCTTGCCAGGTGGTTGTGGCTGAGTTTTAGAGTCCGTAGTCTAACTAAATGTCTAAAGGACAACTTTGGAATGGAGTGGATATGATTTTTCTCCAGATTGAGATCCCGCAGGTGACATGTCCTTCTGAAGAGGTGTTTAGGAATCTTCATGAGGTTGTTGCTGCTAAGATCAAGATGCTTAAGCTTCTTTAGCTTCATAAATGTGTGTGAGTGGAGCTCTGAAATGTGATTGTTGTCCAATTGTAGATCGTGCAATGCTGAAAGTGGGTGAAAGAGGTCCAGTGGAATAACAGAAATATTATTGCTGTCCAGCTGGAGCTCAGATAAGTTGCTTAAGTTGTTAAACACGGTGTTCGGAAGTGACATCAGATGGTTGTGATACAAATTAAGGCTCTCAAGCTTCCCCACGTCTTGAAACACATGTGGCATAAGTGTCCCCAACTGATTGTAACTCAAATCCAATGCACCCAATTGGGAAAGACCTCTGAGAGAACCGTCAGACATGGAAACAAGAGCATTATAACTCAAATCCAAATGCTTCAGTTCAGGAATCTTAGAGAAACTGTCCTCGGGAACTGAAATTATGGAATTTTTTTGAAGATAGAGGCTATAGAGGTTTGGAGTATCCTGAAGGACACCGGTAGGTATGGCATCTAGTCCATTTCGACTAAGATCGAGGTGATCTAGCCATATGGCACCCTTAAAACTCCCATTGCCTACATGTTTTAAGTTGTTTATTGACAGATAGAGTTTAGCTAGATGGGTGCAATTCTCAAATACATCCACCTCAATCATCTCGATCATGTTATTTCTCAGTTGGAGGTCCATAAGGGCAGGAGCTCCCTCCAGGACCCCATATGATAAACTAAATATTAGGTTCATATTCAGGTTGAGGATTTGAAGTTTGGTCAGACCATATAGAAACATCTGAGGAAGAGTTTTAATGAAATTGTCACTGAGATCCAGCACTGTGAGGTTCAGCAGCCCGTAAAATGGTCTTGGTCCTAATGTACTCAGTCCATTTCCACTCAGAAATAGCTTTGAAAGACTGCTCATGTTCTGCCAGTTGGTATTCAGTGATATATTGAAGACATTCTTGGTGAGGTCGAGAACCAACAATTTTTCCAAACCTTCATTTGGGAGAGCTTGAATCATGTTATGTGTAGCATATAAATGCTTGGTACCCTGTGGCAGATGAGGGAGTTCCAAAAGTTTCTGGCTTGAACATACTATGATGTCAGTATCTTCACATTTACATGGTATCGGACAGGTGTCAACCACTGCGATGAGAGCCAGAACCACTGACAATGGCCAAAACATTTTTAATGATGTGATCTGCAAGACCTAAAGAAAGTTACATTGTGACACAATGTGAAACTGGGCATGTACTCAAATGTTCTCAATTTCATTTTAAACAACTGACAAAGAAGTTATGAAACCGAATGAAAGTATTCTAATGTTTTTTTTTGTTTTTGCTGAGATGCAACATTTTAATAAAATCAAATAGCAGAAAATCCATTCTCAGCTATCAATTAGCTAATTTTTTATTAGTTTTAGAAATTATCAATCAGGTATCATATTAAAAAATCGAATTATAAAAATGTTGAATGGTAACACACTTTTCAATGTCATAAATCTATTAATTAGATGTACCTCTACATTTAAATACACACAATTGATATATCATCAGCAACTTTGAAGTTTCTTTTAAGTTGCTTTTAATGCATATAGACAGACTTACCTGCAAAAAGAGCCGGCCAGCAAAACAGAATGGTTGTGAAAGCTGTGAAATGCCCCGTATCACAAGAGCTTAAGGTAAAAAAATGACCTGTCAGCAGACCAACATCCTATCTTTGATGTCACATGCAATACGTCCTTGAAGAAAAAAAACAAAAAAAACATTTCATCTTAACCACATGGACGCAACTAAAATCTCACCACAGCTCGGGGGAAACTCAGCAAAAACAATAGACAACAGGTAGCTACAATTCAAAACCATACAAACAGGTGAAGGAAAAAAAAAATTGGGTTGGGGCTAATGTACCATAAATATTTTTATATATTGGTTTAAAGAGTAGTAAAATAGGCATTATTCATTAAATTATTCATATCATTGTAGTATTGAAGGGACCACCAGACTCTCTCTTTATACAGGCTACCTAAAATGGTGCCTTTGGAGGGCACTGAAGTGTTTAATCATTATCAACATATATTTTTAATAAAAATAACTCTATAAATGAGTTCCAAATGACACACGAGTGGGGGGTCACATGTGGTGTGAAATGATGGCACTTGGGCGGACCGATCCTATTTACCAGATCTTTATCAAGCCTCTGAGAATTACACTGGTAAGAATTGACTTAAGAGTGAAAAAATTCTTGGCTTAAAGCTGCGCTTAAAAGTTAATTATCAAGCATCTCAGTCGTGACTTAAGTGAAGTGTAGGACTAAATCTTAAGTGTCAGTTTTAGAGATGATTCACGACACTTTGCTGTGCCACAAACTGGATTCTGGATGACAAAACAGGCATGGACCAATCACTGAATAGATTTCCTTATTTAAGAATATTCTCATTTAAATTCACATTGAATGGTGAAATTCCTAAGAGGAGTTTACATTCAACACACATTTGACAATAAAGAATTTTCAAGAGAATGCATGATGATATACACATTGGAAAGGAAAGATAAACACGTTTTCCACCATGTCTTAATTGCACATTTTAAACTGTTATGCTCTTAACTGACCTCCCTATATATAGCCTAGATTTTATGATATAATCAGCCTCCATGGATTCCAAAATAAAACCAACCTGGCGGGAGGAAGAAGTGCTACTGCTTGATGAATTAATCATAGATGATGCCTGCTCTGTCCAAATGATACCGTTTGATTAACTGCTCGTCGCCAAACATTTCAAAAACATTCTTGCTACCCTGAAAGATTTGCGCACATCTCTGTCTCCTCAGTGCCATCAAAAGCCTCTACTGGCAACTCCTAACCACCCGAGAGACCTCTCAAGCTGTCTTAAATCAGTGGTTCCCAAAGTGGGGACATTGAGGGAGGGGTCGCGAGATGATTTCCAGAAATAAAAAAATAAAATAAAATAATAAAAAAAAATGTTTAATTATTAGAAATAGCATATTTTATGAATTATTGTAACAAAATACTAAAAATATTAATTAAAAACAAAAACCATGCAAATAAAAAAGCCATCAACCTTTCGATTTTCCTTCCCCTCGACCGTGACTCCTGAGGTCATTACAACAGATTAACGACATATTAGCAACAGCATCAGTTGCAGCAGGTCAATTTACAGCACCACGTTAAACATTTAGACATGTGCACGTAGGTAATTCTTTAGGCTTTAAGCTGTGGATATTATTTTTGTCGAAATGAAACGTTGGTTAATATCGACCAAACAACGCAGGGAAGCCAGCGGAGGAGAGCGGAGAAGCACCACTGTCAGGAGACATAATGGATAGCACTCGTCTCTTCGTGAAGGTGGAAAAACAAAGTTCTTTATGACCAGAGGGATTTCTTGTAAAAAGATTTAAAAGGAAATAAAA
Source organism: Elopichthys bambusa (assembly GCA_037101425.1). NCBI lineage: Eukaryota > Metazoa > Chordata > Actinopteri > Cypriniformes > Xenocyprididae > Elopichthys > Elopichthys bambusa. The sequence goes on from CM074444.1 coordinate 16,398,377, forward strand.
GACGAGAGTCGCCTGTTTTTGTCTATTTTAAGTTTTAATTTAAAATGTTTGTGATTTTAACATAAAGCTTATGTTAAAATGTTTTGCCACTTGTGTGGGCAAGTATATAAAATATATAAATCAAAGTTTTTATATAAATATAAAGTAATGAATTGAATAAAACAAATGTAGTGAGTTTAAACGTGACATCTATGAAATATAGTGTATACAAAGAGAAACGCAATGCTGACACATCATGTTCAGTAACAACTTTTGGATTTGAAATAAAAATATGTAAATGTTGTGTTTGTGATAAACAGCCACGGATCAGTTGCGCACTGCAAACGCGGCATATGTGAAAGCACAATAGCACGTGCTGCATATGTACTGCAAAGGCATGTTCACCTAAATGCCAGGTAAGGTGCCATTTTCCTTGCTTTACTTATCATGTCTGTGTAACAGAGACTTTAAATTATATGCATCTATGGTGAAATTACTAGTTCTTTCACGTCAATAGGACATGTTTATTTTAATGCGAACATTGCGCTATGGTTTTAATTCCGAGCTGTTCAGCGCAGAAAAAACAGACGTAAAATGTGCGTAAATGATCGCTGCACTGCTGTAGACGCACCGCTCCTGGAATGCACTGCCGGACTGCATCCGTGTGCAGTGTGAACGCTCTAATCCGTTAATATGGGAACGGAAAAAATACGCACTACATACGCACTGCAAACAGAGTATGTGTGAAACAGGCATTAGTGTGCGTGTGCGCCATTGCGCACAACATTTGTATACTTTAACCACCTCCCAGGATAGTGGGGGTTGCGAGTCACTGGCATTATTATTTTGGGGGTCGTGGGCTGAAAAGTTTGGGAACCCCTGGTTTAAATAACTGAGCCACAAGCAGGCCATACACTGTAAAAAAAAAAAAAAAAAAAGTTTATTTAACTTAACTTGGTAGCACTTTACAATAAAGTTCATTAGTTAAACATTAGTTCATGTATTAACTAACATGAACTAACCATGAGCAATACATACGTTACTGTATTTACTAATCTTTGTTAACGTTAATGAAAATACATTTGTTCATTGTTTGTTCATGTTAGTTCACAGTGCATTAACTAATTTTAACAAGAATTTAATAATGTATTAGTAAATGTTGAAATTAACATAAACAAAGATTAATAAATGCTGTATAAGTGCAGTTTATTATTAGTTCATGTTAACTAATGTAGTTAACTAATGTTAACTAATGAACCTTATTGTAAAGTGTTACCCTTAACTTTTTGAGTTATCTTTTTACTTTGACTCAGTTAAGTTGTATTTACTTTGAATTTTAAGTGTTTTCAACTTGACAATTTAGTTATTTGAACTTATAAAGTTTAGTTGGAATAAACTTACTTTTTAAACTTTTCAGTACCACAGCTCATGTTCATTTAACCTAATTTGACTTATTTCTCAGTTAAACCAAAAAAGAAAAAGAAAACATCTTTGCCAGCTTCACTTATTTATTTATAATTGAAAATAATATTCACCATTTTGGTGAATAGCGTTTCCTTTAGTTGTGTTCTTGATCCTTGAATTTTCAAATTAATTTTTTTTTTTTTTGTGGTTGTTTTAATATGTTTAATAAACATATTTGTTGTGTTAAAGAATGCCAGAAGTCAGATGCTTGTTGGTTGTTAATGATAAAGTCATAAACTGGTTTGCTTCATTGATTGTATCTGAGACTTCATCACTGATTGTTAGTGTTAACAGAGCCTCCAAAGTTTCTCTTTATCTTGTGCTATTGCAGTATTTGCTTCAGCAGTGTCATGGGATTCTGATCATTTGAAATTTTTTTTAAAAAACATATTGGTAAATAAGTTTTAAAATGCGTTACTATTTATACACACACTGACATCAAGAATCAGCATATGAATCTCAACAATGGTTAGAATCAACAAAAAATGTATACTGCAGTGCATTCTGGGTGCACAATCAAAACTCATCCATTGGCTCCCAGCATGCATTGCAGCATGAATTTTAGTAACATCATCTGTACAAAGAAAAAACTTTTCTGTGTTTAGTAAACATACCTTTAGTGTTAGTCATCATCTAGTGATCTAATCTTACACAGTGTTATGTTTTTTGATCATGTAGATGTAATGCAGTTAATTCTAGAAGTACAGTCATTGAGATCTCGTAACTGATTAAAACCAACCGTCATTGAGATCTCGTAACCCAGCAAAACCGACCGACATTGAGATCTCGTATCCCAACAAAATCGGCCGTCATTGAGATCTCGTAACCAAAATGAATAGAATTAACTGCAGTTAGTTATAGAATGCATTGCGGCATAAAACATGTCACCATTGTTGAGATTTATATTTCTCCGTAAGAGGGTAAAGTATAAACATACTTTATTAAAATTTTACAACTGAGCAAAACTGACTGACAATGAAAACTGATTGTTATTGAAATCTTGTAAAGGAAAAAGCAGTAACACTTTATTTTAGGGTCTTTTACTAGTTTCTTATTAGCATGCATGTTACTAGAATATTGGCTGTTTATTAGTACTTACTAAGCATATATTAATGCCTTATTCTGCATGACCTTATTCTACATTCTTAATCCTATCCAATACCTAAACTTAACAATTACCTTACTAACTATTAATAAGCAGTAAATTAGGAGTTTATTGAAGGAAAAGTCGTAGTTAATAGTTTATATGTGTTCCCTTTACTAAAGTGTTACCGAAAAAGCTGTCCGGCGTTGAGGTCTCGTAACCGAACAATACCAGCCGTCATAACCATAACCAATCTCATAACCAAACAAAACACATTGAAATCTCGTAAAAGAATAAAACATACTTCATTGAGATCTTGTAACTGAACAAAACTGACTGACAATGAAAACCGATTGTCATTAAAATCTTGCTAGGGAACAAAACCGACCATCATTGAATTCTCATAAAGGAACAAAACCGACTGTCTTTGAAATCCCGTAAAAAAATGAAAGAAACAAAACTGACCACCTTAAAAAATCTCATAACAGAACAAAACTGACTGTCTTTGAAATCTCGTAAAGGAAAAAAACTGATCATCGTTGAGATCTCGTAACCAAAGAAAACCGGCCATCACTGAAATCTCATTACCGAATAAAACAGACGTCATTGAAATCTTGTGACGGAACAAAACTGGCTGTATTTGAAATCTCGTAACCAAATAAAACTGACCGTCATTGAAATCTCGTAACGAAAAAACAAAACTGACTGTCTTTGAAATGTCATAAAAAAAAAAATGAACAAAACCGACCATCTTTGAAATCTTATAACACAACAAATCCGACTGACACTGAAAACCGACCATCATTGAGATCTCGTAACCCAGCAAAACCGACGATCGTTGAAATCTCATAAAGAAACAAAACGACTGTCTTTGAAATCTCACAACTGAACAAAACAGACTGTCATTGAAATCTCGTAAAAGAACAAAACATATTTTATTGAGATCTTGTAACTGAACAAAACTGACTGATGATGAAAATCGACTGTCACTGCAATCTTGTAAAGGAAAAAACTGACCGTCGTTGAAATCTCACAACTGAACAAAACAGACTGTCAGTTTTTTCCTTTACAAGATTGCAATGACAGACGGTTTTCAAAATCAGCCATCATTGACATTTCGTGACTGAATAATACAGAATAAATCCGACCGTCATTGAGATCTAATAACCCAGCAAAACCTACAGTCACTGAGATCTCGTAACCGATTAAAACTAACCGTCACTGAGATCTCGTAACCCAGCCAAACCGACCGACATTGAGATCTCATATCCGAATAAAACTGAATAAAACCAACCAGCATTGAGATCTTGTATCCCGACAAAATCGGCTGTCATTGAGATCTCGTAACCGAATAAAACGGACCATCATTGCGATCTCGTAACCCAGTAAAACCAACAGTCATTAAGATCTCGTAACCGAATGAAACCAATTGTCATTGAGATATCGTAACCGAATAAAACCGACCGTCATTGAGATCTCGTTATCCAGCAAAACCTACCATCACTGAGATCTCATAACCTAATAAAACTGAATAAAACCAACCATCATTCAAATCTGGTAACTGAATAAAACAGACGTCATTGAGATCTCATAACCAAATAAAACTGACCGTCATTGAGATCTCGTTATCCAGCAAAATCTACCGTCATTGAGATCTCATAACCTAATAAAATGGACCGTCATTGAGCTCTCAATGAGAATCAGTTTTGTTTGGTTATGAGATCTCAATGATGGTCATTTTATCCGGTTACTTGATCTCAATGACAGTTGGTTTTATTTGTTTACATAATCTTGTAACCCAGCAAAACCAACTGTCATTGAGATCTCATATCCCACCAAAACCAACGGCCATTGAGATTTTGTAACCCAGCAAAACCTGCCATCATTGAGAACATGTATCTGAATAAAACCAAATAAAATCACCATCATTGATATGTCGTATCCCAACAAAATCAGCCGTTTTTGAGATCTCGTAAACAAATAAAACCGATCTCTGAGATCTTAACGACAGTCAGTTTTGTTTGATTACAAGATCTTAATGACGGTTACTTTTGTTGGGTTACAAGCTCTCACTGACGGTTGGTATTATTCGGTCAAGAGATCTCAATGGCGGTCAGTTTTAGTTGGTTACGAGATCGTAACCCAACAAAAAAGACTGTCATTGAGATCTCGTAACCAATTAAAACCAATCGTCATTGAGTTCTTGTAACCGAATAATACCAACCGTCAGTGAGATCTCGTAACCCGATAAAACTGACCGTCATTAAGATCTCATTACCGATTAAAGCCAACCGTCACTGAGAGCTCGTAACACAGCAAAACCAACAATCACTGAGCTCTCATAACCCAACAAAACCGACCGTCATTGATATCTCATAACCGGTTAACACCAACCGCCGGTGAGATCACATGACCGGAAAAAAAAACAACCATCATTGAGATCTCACAACCGATTAAAACCGAATAAAGCAGACCAGCATTGATATCTCGTAACCGATTAAAACTAAATAAAACAGAATAAAACCAACTGTCACTGAGATCTCGTAACCAAGTAAAACCAACAGTCATTGAGATCTGGTAGCCAAAAAAAAAAACGACCGACATTGAGATCTCGTAAGCCAGCAAAGCCAACCGTCTTTGAGATTTCGTAACCCAGCAAAACTGACTATTAATTTAGATTTTGTAAGCAAATAAAACCGACCATCATTGAGATTTCGTAACCAATTAAAACAAAATAAAACAAAATAAAACCAACCGTCACTGAGATCTCTTAACCAAGCAAATCCAACCGTCATTGAGATCTCATTACTGAATAAAACCAACTGTCATTGAGATCTGGTAACCAAATAAAACAGACCGACACTGAGATCTCATAAGCCAGCAAAACCAACCGCCTTTGAGATTTTGTAACCCAGCAAAACTGTCTGTCAATTTAGATTTCGTAAGCAAATAAAACCGACCATCATTGTAACCGATTAAAACAGATCGTCATTGAGATAGTGTAACCCAGCAAAACGGAGCATCATTGAGATCTCTTAACCAAGCAAAACCAACCATCATTGAGAACTCCTAACCTAATAAAACAAATCGTTGCTGAGATCTCATAACGGAATAAAACCGACCATGATTGAGATCCCGTAACTCAGCAAAACCAACCATCCTTGAGATCTCATAACTGAATAAAACCAGCTGTCATTGAAAGTTTGTAACCGAATAAAACCTACCGTCATTGAGATCTCGTAACCCAGCAAAACCGACCGTCATTGATATCTCGTAACCGATTAAAACCTACTGTCACTGAGGTCTGTAACCCAACAAATCTGACCGTCCTTGATATCTTGCAACCGAATAAAACCGACTGTCATTGAGATCTCGTAATCAAATAAAAACAAAAACAAACAACCGACCGTCATTGAGATCTCGTAACCGAATACAACTAACTGTCCTTGAGATCTCCTAAATGATTAAAACAAATCGTTACTGAGATCTCGTAACCGAATAAAACCCACTGTCATTGAGATCTTGTAACCGAAAAAAACCAATTGTCATTGAGATGTCATAACTGAATAAAACCGACCGCCATTGAGATCTCGTAACCCAGCAAAACCGACTGTCATTGAGATCTCGTAACCCATTAAAACCAACAATCATTGAGATCTTGTAACCGAAAAAAACCAATTGTCATTGAGATGTCATAACTGACTAAAACCGACCGTCATTGAAATCTCATAACCCAGCAAAACTGATCGTCACTGAGATTTCGTAACCGAATTAATTCGACCGTCATTCAAATCTCGTAACCAAACAAAACCAACCGTCATTGAGATTTGGTAACCGAATAAAACCAACCGACTTTGAGATCGCTTAACCCAGCAAAGCCAACCGTCGTTGAGATTTTGTCACCCAGCAAAACTGACCGTCAATTTAGATTTCGTAAGCGAATAAACCTGACCATTATTGAGATCTTGTAACCAAATAAAACAAAATAAAACCAACCATCATTGAGATCTCTTAACAAAGCAAATCCAACCATCATTGAGATCTCATAACTGAATAAAACCAACTGTCATTGAAAGTTTGTAACTGAATAAAACCTACAGTCATTGACATCTCGTAACCCAGCAAAACCGACTGTCATTGATATCTCGTAACCGATTAAAACCTACTGTCACTGAGGTCTGTAACCCAACAAATCTGACCGTCCTTGATATCTTGCAACCGAATAAAACCTACCGTCACTGAGGTCTGTAACCCAACAAATCTGACCGTTGTTGAGATCTAGTAACCAATTAAAAAAAAAAAAAAAAAATAAATAAATAAATGATACCGGCCGTCATTGAGATCTCATAACTGAATAAAACCAACTGTCATTGAGAGTTTGTAACCAAATAAAACCTACCATCTTTGAAATCTCGTAACCGAACAAAACCGACCGCCATCAAGATTTCGTCACCCAGCAAAACCAACCGTCATCGAGATCTCGTTACCGAGCAAAACCGACCATCATGCAGATCTCGTAACCAATTAAAACCAATCATCTTTGAAATCTCGTAACCAAACAAAACCAACCGTCATTGACATCTCGTAACCCAGCAAAACCGACCGCCATTGAGATCTCGTAACCGATTAAAACCATCCGTCATTGAGATCTCATAACCGATTAAAACCATCATTGACAACTCGTGAATGAATAAAATCGACCGTCGTTCAGATCTCCTAACCGAATAAAACTGACCGTCTTTGAGATCTCGTAACTGAATGAAATGGACCGTCATTGAGATCTCGTAACCGAATAAAACAGACCATGATTGAGATCTCGTAACCGAATAAAACCGATCATCATTCAAATCTCTTAACCAAATAAAACCGAAACCTAAAAAAATCGTCCGTCATTGAGATCTCGTAACCGAATAATACCGATTAAAACCGACCGTCATCGAGATCTTGTTACCCAACAAAACCGACCGTCCTTCAGATCTTGTAACCGTTTTTAACCAGTTGTCTTTGAGATCTCGTAACTGAATAAAACTGACCGCCACTGAGATCTCGTAACCCAGCAAAACCGACTGTCCTTGAGATCTCGTCACCGATTAAAACCAACCATCATTGAGATCTTGTAACCGATTAAAACCGAACAAAACCGACCGCCACTGAGATCTCGTAACCCAGCAAAACCGACTGTCCTTGAGATCTCGTAACCGAATAAAACCGACCGTCACTGAGATTTTGTAACCGATTAAAACCAATTGTCATTGAGATCTCGTAACCGTATAAAACCGACCATCATTGAGATCCCGTAATCCAGCAAAACCGACCGTCGTTGAGATCTCGTCAGCTAATAAAACGACTGTCGTTGAGATCTCGTAACCCAGCAAAACCGACCGTCATCTGGATCTTGTAACCGAATAAAACAGACCATGATTGAGATCTCATAACCGGATAAAACCGATCATCATTCAAATCTCTTAACCAAATAAAGCCGACCGTCATTGAAATCTCGTAACCCAGGAAAAAATAACATCGAGATCTCGTTAACAAATAAAACCGGCGGCCGTCGAGATATAGTTACCCAACAAAACCGACCGTCCTTCAGATCTCGTAACCGTTTTTAACCAATTGTCTTTGAGATCTCGTAACTGAATAAAACCGACCGCCATTGAGATCTTGTAACCCAGCAAAACCGACTGTCATTGAGATCTCGTAACCGATTAAAACCAACAATCATTGAGATCTTGTAACCGAAAAAAACCAATTGTCATTGAGATGTCATAACTGAACAAAACCGACCGCCACTGAGATCTCGTAACCCAGCAAAACCGACTGTCCTTGAGATCTCGTAACCGAATAAAACCGACCGTCACTGAGATTTTGTAACCGATTAAAACCAATTGTCATTGAGATCTCGTAACCATATAAAACCGACCATCATTGAGATCCCGTAATCCAGCAAAACCGACCGTCGTTGAGATCTCGTCAGCTAATAAAACGACTGTCGTTGAGATCTCGTAACCCAGCAAAACCGACCGTCATCTGGATCTTGTAACCGAATAAAACAGACCATGATTGAGATCTCATAACCGGATAAAACCGATCATCATTCAAATCTCTTAACCAAATAAAGCCGACCGTCATTGAAATCTCGTAACCCAGGAAAAAATAACATCGAGATCTCGTTAACAAATAAAACCGGCGGCCGTCGAGATATAGTTACCCAACAAAACCGACCGTCCTTCAGATCTCGTAACCGTTTTTAACCAATTGTCTTTGAGATCTCGTAACCCAGCAAAACCGACTGTCATTGAGATCTCGTAACCGATTAAAACCAACAATCATTGAGATCTTGTAACCGAAAAAAAACAATTGTCATTGAGATGTCATAACTGAATAAAACCGACCGTCATTCAAATCTCGTAACCAAGCAAAACCAACCGTCATTGAGATCTCATTACTGAATAAAACCAACAGTCATTGAGATTTGGTAACCGAATAAAACCAACCGACTTTGAGATCGCTTAACCCAGCAAAGCCAACCGTCGTTGAGATTTTGTCACCCAGCAAAACTGACCGTCAATTTAGATTTCGTAAGCGAATAAACCTGACCATTATTGAGATCTCGTAACCAATTAAAACCAAATAAAACAAAATAAAACCAACCATCATTGAGATCTCTTAACAAAGCAAATCCAACCATCATTGAGATCTCATAACTGAATAAAACCAACTGTCATTGAAATTTTGTAACTGAATAAAACCTACCGTCATTGAGATCTCGTAACCCAGCAAAACCGACCGTCATTGATATCTCGTAACCGATTAAAACCTACCGTCACTGAGGTCTGTAACCCAACAAATCTGACCGTCCTTGATATCTTGCAACCGAATAAAACCTACCGTCACTGAGGTCTGTAACCCAACAAATCTGACCGTCGTTGAGATCTCGTAACCAATTAAAACGAAAAAAAAAACACAAAATGAAACTGGTTGTCATTGAGATCTCATAACTGAATAAAACCAACTGTCATTGAGATTTTTTAACCAAATAATACCTACCATCTTTGAGATCTCGTAACCGATTAAAACCGAACAAAACCGACCGCCATCAAGATCTCGTCACCCAGCAAAATCAACCGTCATCGAGATCTCGTTACCGAGCAAAACCGACCATCATGCAGATCTCGTAACCAATTAAAACCAATCATCTTTGAAATCTCATAACTAAACAAAACCAACCGTCATTGACATCTCGTAACCCAGCAAAACCGACCGCCATTGAGATCTCGTAACCGATTAAAACCATCCGTCATTGAGATCTCATAACCGATTAAAACCGAGTAAAACCAACCGTCATCGAGATCTCGTAACCAAGTAAAACCACCGTCATCGAGATCTCGTTACCCAGCAAAACCGACCGTCATGCAGATCTCATAACCGAATACAAACAACCGTCATTGAGATCTTGTAACTGAATAAAACCAATCGTCATTAAGATCTCGTAACCCAACAAAACCGACCATCATTGAGATTTTGTAACCGATTAAAACCGACTGTCATGCAGATCTCGTAACTGAATAAAACCGACCATCATTGACAACTCGTGAATGAATAAAATCGACCGTCGTTCAGATCTCGTAACCAAATAAAACCATCCGTCATTGAGATCTCATAACCGATTAAAACCGAATAAAACCAAGTAAAACCGATCGCCATCGCCATCGCCATCGTAACCGAATAAAAACGACCATCATTGAGATCCCGTAATCCAGCAAAACCGACCGTCGTTGAGATCTCGTCAGCTAATAAAACGACTGTCGTTGAGATCTCGTAACCCAGCAAAACCGACCGTCATCTGGATCTTGTAACCGAATAAAACAGACCATGATTGAGATCTCATAACCGGATAAAACCGATCATCATTCAAATCTCTTAACCAAATAAAGCCGACCGTCATTGAAATCTCGTAACCCAGGAAAAAATAACATCGAGATCTCGTTAACAAATAAAACCGGCGGCCGTCGAGATATAGTTACCCAACAAAACCGACTGTCCTTCACATCTTGTAACCGTTTTTAACCAATTGTCTTTGAGATCTCGTAACTGAATAAAACCGACCGCCATTGAGATCTCGTAACCCAGCAAAACCGACTGTCATTGAGATCTCGTAACCGATTAAAACCAACAATCATTGAGATCTTGTAACCGATTAAAACCGAACAAAACCGCCATCGAGATCTTGTTACCCAGCAAAACCGACCATCATGCATATCTCGTAACTGAATAAAACCGACCGTCATTGAGAACTTGTGAATGAATAAAACCAATCGTCATTGAGATCTCGTAACCGAATAAAACCGACCGCCAATGAAATCTCGTAACCCAGCAAAACCTACCGTCATTGAGATCTCGTAACCCAGCAAAACCGACCGTCATTGATATCTCGTAACTGATTAAAACCTACCGTCACTGAGGTCTGTAACCCAACAAATCTGACCGTCCTTGATATCTTGCAACCGAACAAAACCTACCGTCACTGAAGTCTGTAACCCAACAAATCTGACCGTCGTTGAGATCTCGTAACCAATTAAAACGAAAAAAAAAACCCAAAATGAAATTGGCTGTCATTGAGATCTCATAACTGAATAAAACCAACTGTCATTGAGAGTTTTTAACCAAATAATACCTACCATCTTTGAGATCTCGTAACCGATTAAAACCGAACAAAACCGACCGCCATCAAGATCTCGTCACCCAGCAAAATCAACCGTCATCGAGATCTCGTTACCGAGCAAAACCGACCATCATGCAGATCTCGTAACCAATTAAAACCAATCATCTTTGAAATCTCGTAACCAAACATAACCAACCGTCATTGACATCTCGTAACCCAGCAAAACCGACCGCCATTGACATCTCGTAACCCAGCAAAACCGACCGCCATTGAGATCTCGTAACCGATTAAAACCATCCGTCATTGAGATCTCATAACCGATTAAAACCGAGTAAAACCAACCGTCATCGAGATCTCGTAACCAAGTAAAACCACCGTCATCGAGATCTCGTTACCCAGCAAAACCGACCGTCATGCAGATCTCATAACCGAATACAAACAACCGTCATTGAGATCTTGTAACTGAATAAAACCAATCGTCATTAAGATCTCGTAACCCAACAAAACCGACCATCATTGAGATTTTGTAACCGATTAAAACCTACTGTCATGCAGATCTCGTAACTGAATAAAACCGACCATCATTGACAACTCGTGAATGAATAAAATCGACCGTCGTTCAGATCTCGTAACCAAATAAAACCATCCGTCATTGAGATCTCATAACTGATTAAAACCGAATAAAACCAAGTAAAACCGATCGCCATCGCCATCGCCGTCGTAACCGAATAAAACCGACCATCATTGAGATCCCGTAATCCAGCAAAACCGACCGTTGTTGAGATCTCGTCAGCTAATAAAACGACTGTCGTTGAGATCTCGTAACCCAGCAAAACCGACCGTCATCTGGATCTTGTAACCGAATAAAACAGACCATGATTGAGATCTCATAACCGGATAAAACCGATCATCATTCAAATCTCTTAACCAAATAAAGCCGACCGTCATTGAAATCTCGTAACCCAGGAAAAAATAACATCGAGATCTCGTTAACAAATAAAACCGCCGGCCGTCGAGATATAGTTACCCAACAAAACCGACTGTCCTTCACATCTTGTAACCGTTTTTAACCAATTTTCTTTGAGATCTCGTAACTGAATAAAACCGACCGCCATTGAGATCTCGTAACCCAGCAAAACCGACTGTCATTGAGATCTCGTAACCGATTAAAACCAACAATCATTGAGATCTTGTAACCGATTAAAACCGAACAAAACCGCCATCGAGATCTTGTTATCCAGCAAAACCGACCATCATGCATATCTCGTAACTGAATAAAACCGACCGTCATTGAGAACTTGTGAATGAATAAAACCAATCGTCATTGAGATCTCGTAACCGAATAAAACCGACCGCCAATGAAATCTCGTAACCCAGCAAAACCGACTGTCATTGAGATTTCGTAACTGAATAAAACCAACCATCATTGAGATCTCGTAACTGATTAAAACCAACCATCATTGAGATCTTGTAACCGATTAAAACCAACAATCATTGAGATCTTGTAACCGATTAAAACCAAACAAAACCGCCATCGAGATCTTGTCACCCAGCAAAATCGACCATCATGCATATCTTGAAACTGAATAAAACCAACCGCCATTGAGATCTCGTGACCCAGGAAAAAATAACATCGAGATCTCGTTAACAAATAAAACCGGCGGCCGTCGAGATATCGTAACCGATAAAAACGATCATCACTGAAATCTCATAACCCAGCAAAACTGACCGTCATTGAGATCTCGAAACCTAGAAAAATCGTCCGTCATTGAGATCTCGTAACTGATTAAAACCGAATAAAACCAAGTAAAACCGATCGCCATCGAGATATCGTTACCCAGCAAAACCGACCTTCATGCAGATCTCGAATTAACCGAATTAACCGAATTAAACCGACCATCAATGACAACTCGTGAATAATAAAACCGACCGTCGTTCAGATCTCGTAACCAAATAAAACTGATCGTCATCGAGATCTCGTTAACAAATAAAACCGGCGACCGTCGAGATATCGTAACCCAATAAAACCGACAGTCCTTCAAATCTCGTAACCGTTTTTAACCAATTGTCTTTGAGATCTCGTAACTGAATAAAACAGACCGCCATTGAGATGTCGTAACCCAGCAAAACTGACTGTCATTGAGATCCCGTAACCGATTAAAACCAACCATCATTGAGATCTTGTAACCGATTAAAACCAAACAAAACCGACCACCATCGAGATCTCGTCACCCAGCAAAACCGACCGTCATGCAGATCTCGTAACCAAATTAAACCGACCATCATTGACAACTTGTGAATAATAAAACCGACCGTCGTTCAGATCTCGTAACCAAATAAAACTGACCGTCATTGAGATCTCGTAACTGAATGAAACGGACCATCATTGAGATCTCGTAACCAAATAAAACCGACCGTCATTGAGATCCCATAATCCAGCAAAACCGACCATCATTGAGATCTCGTAACCGAATAAAACAGACCATGATTGAGATCTCATAACCGAATAAAACCGACTGTCATTGAAATCTTGTGACCCAGGAAAAAATAACATTGAGATCTCGTTAACAAATAAAACCGGCGGCCGTCGAGATATCGTTACCCAATAAAACCGACAGTCCTTCAGATCTTGTAACCATTTTTAGCCAATTGTCTTTGAGATCTCGTAACTGAATAAAACCGACCGCCATTGAGATCTCGTAACCCAGCAAAACCGACTGTCATTGAGATCTCGTAACCGATTAAAACCAACCATCATTGAGATCTTGTAACCGATTAAAACCGAATAAAACAGACCATGATTGAGATCTCATAACCGAATAAAACCGATCGTCATTGAGATCCCATAATCCAGCAAAACCGACCGTCATTGAGATCTCGTAACCGATTAAAACCAATTGTCTTTGAGGTCACGTAACTGAATAAAACCAACCGCCATTGAGATCTCGTAACCCAACAAAACCGACCGTCATTGACATCTCATAACCGATTAAAACCGTCCGTCATTGAGATCTCATAACCTAATAAAACCAAGTAAAACCGACCATCATTGAGATCTCGTAACCGAATAAAACCGACCGTCACTGAGATTTTGTAACCGATTAAAACCAATTGTTATTGAGATCTTGTAACTGAATAAAACTGACCGTCATTGAGAACTCTTAACCGAATAAAACCGACCATCATTGAGATTTTGTAACCGGTTAAAATCAACTATCATTGAGATCTCATAACCCAACAAAACCAACCATCTTTGAGATCTCTTAACCCAGCAAAACCAACCATCACTGAGATCTTGTAACTGATTAAAACCGATCGTCATTAAGATCCCGTAACCCAGCAAAACCAACCATCCTTGACATCTTGCAACCGAATAAAACCGACCGTCATTGAGATCTCGTAATCAAATAAAACCGAAAACAACGACCGTCATTGAGGTCTCGTAACCCAGCAAAACCGACCGTCATCTGGATCTTGTAACCGAATAAAACCGACCATCATTGAGATCTTGTAACCGAATAAAACAGACCATGATTGAGATCTCATAACCGGATAAAACCGATCATCATTCAAATCATTCATCAACCAAATAAAGCCGACCGTCATTGAAATCTTGTAACCCAGGAAAAAATAACATCGAGATCTCGTTAACAAATAAAACCGGCGGCCGTCGAGATATCGTTACCCAACAAAACCGACCGTCCTTCAGATCTCGTAACCGTTTTTAACCCATTGTCTTTGAGATCTCGTAACCGAATAAAACAGACCATGATTGAGATCTTGTAACCGATTAAAACCAACCATCATTGAGATCTTGTAACCGATTAAAACCGAACAAAACCGCCATCGAGATCTTGTCACCCAGCAAAACCGACCATCATGCATATCTCGTAACTGAATAAAAACCAACCGTCATTGAGAACTCGTGAATGAATAAAACCAATCGTCATTGAGATCTCATAACCAAATAAAACTGACTGCCAATGAGATCTCGTAACCCAGCAAAACCGAACAAAACCGACCACCATCAAAATCTCGTGACCCAAGAAAAAATAACATCGAGATCTCGTTAACAAATAAAGCCGGCGGCCATCGAGATATCGTAACCGATAAAAACGATCATCGTTGAAATCTCATAACCCAGCAAAACTGACCGTCATTGAGATCTCGAAACGTAGAAAAATCATCCATCATTGGGATCTTATAACCAATTAAAACCAAATAAAACCAAGTAAAACCGATCGTCATCGACATCTCGTTACCCAGCAAAACCGACCATCAATGACAACTCGTGAATAATAAAACCGACCGCCGTTCAGATCTCGTAACCAAATAAAACTGACCGTCATTGAGATCTCGTAACTGAATGAAACGGACCATCATTGAGATCTCATAACAGAATAAAACTGACCGTCATTAAGATCCCATAATCCAGCGAAACCGACCGTCATCTGGATCTTGTAACCGAATAAAACCGACCATCATTGAGATCTCGTAACCGAATAAAACAGACCATGATTGAGATCTCATAACCGAATAAAACCGATCATCATTCAAATCTCTTAACCAAATAAAACCGACCGTCATTGAAATCTCGTGACCCAAAAAAAAATAACATCGAGATCTCGTTAACAAATAAAACCAGCGGCCGTCGAGATATCGTAACCGATAAAAACGATCATCATTGAAATCTCATAACCCAGCAAAACTGACCGTCATTGAGATCTCGAAACCTAGAAAAATCGTCCGTCATTGAGATCTCGTAACCGATTAAAACCATCCATCATTGGGATCTCATAACCAAATAAAACCAAGTAAAACCGATCGTCATCGACATCTCGTTACCCAGCAAAACCGACTGTCATGCAGGTCTCGAACCGAATAAAACCGACCGTCATTGACAACTCGTCAATGAATAAAACCGACCGTCCTGCAGATCTCGTAACCGATTTTAACCAATTGTCTTTGAGATCTCGTAACTCAGCAAAACCAACCATCATCGTGATTTCGTTACCCAGCAAAACCGACCGTCATACAGATCTCGCAACCAATTAAAAGCAATTGTCTTTGAGATCTTGTAACCAAACAAAACCATTGAGACCACATTACTGAATAAAAGCAACAGTCATTGAGATCTAGTAACTGAATAAAACCGACCGACTTTGAGATCCCATAACCCAGCAAAGCCAACCGTCATTGAGATTTCGTAACCCAGCAAAACTGATCGTCAATTTAGATTTCGTAACCGAATAAAACCAACCATTATTGAGATCTCATAACCAATTAAAACCAAATAAAACAAAATAAAACCAACCGTCATTGAAATCTCTTAACAAAGCAAATCCAACCATCATTGAGATCTCATAACTAAATAAAACCAACTGTCATTGACAGTTTGTAACTGAATAAAACCTACAGTCATTAAGATCCCGTAATCCAGCAAAACCGATCGTCTTTGAGATCTCGTAACTGAATAAAACCGAGTAAAAACCAACTGTCATCAAGATCTCGTCACCCAGCAAAACCGACCGTCATGCAGATCTCGTAACCGAATAAAACTGACCGTCATGCAGATCTCTTAACCGAATAAAACTGACTGTCATTGAGATCTCGTAACCAAATAAAACCGACCGTCATTGAGAACTCGTAAATGAATAAAACCAACCATCCTTCAGATCTCGTAACTGATTTTAACCAATTGTCTTTGAGATCTCGTAGCTGAATAAAACCAATCGTCATTGAGATCTCATAACCCAGCAAAACCGACCGTCATTGAGATTTTGTAACCGATTAAAACCAGTTGTCATTGAGATCTCGTAATTGAATAAAACTGACCGCCGTTGAGATCTCGTAACCGATTAAAAAATCGTCAGTCATTGAGATCTCGTTACCTAGAAAAATCATCAGTCATTGAGATCTCGTAACCGATTAAAACCATCCATTAAAACGAATAAAACCGAGTAAAACCGATCGTCGAGATCTCGTTACCCAGCAAAACCGACCGTCATGCAGATCTCATGACCGAATAAAAACGATTGTCATTGAGAACTCGTCAATGAATAAAACCGACCGTCCTTCAGATCTTGTAACTGAATAAAACCAATCGTCAACCGGTTATGACATCTCATCAGTCATTGAGATCTTATAACCGATTAAAACCGAATACAATCGAGTAAAACCAACCGTATTTGAGATCTCGTAACCAAATAAAACCGACCGTCATTGAGACCTCATTACTGAATAAAAGCAACAGTCATTGAGATCTAATAACCAAATAAAACCGACCGTCATTGAGACCTCATTACTGAATAAAAGCAACAGTCATTGAGATCTAATAACTGAATAAAACCGACCGACTTTGAGATCCCATAACCGAATAAAACCAAGTAAAACCAACCGTCATCGAGATCTCGTTATCCAGCAAAACCGACCGCCGTTGAGATCTCGTAGCCGATTAAAACTATCCGTCATTGAGATCTCATAACCAATTAAAACCGAATAAAACCGAGTAAAACCGACTGTCATCGAGATCTCGTTACCCAGCAAAACCGACGGTCATGCAGATCTCGTAACCGAATAAAACCGACCGTCATTGACAACTCATCAATGAATAAAACCGACTGTCCTTCAGATCTCGTAACCGATTTTAACCAATTGTCTTTGAGATCTCGTAACCCAGCAAAACCAACCATCATCGAGATCTCGTTACCCAGTAAAACCGACCGTCATACAAATCTCGTAACCAATTAAAAGCAATCGTCTTTGAGATCTCGTAACCAAACAAAACCGACCGTCATTGAGACCTCATTACTGAATAAAAGCAACAGTCATTGAGATCTAATAACTGAATAAAACCGACCGACTTTGAGATCCCATAACCCAGCAAAGCCAACCGTCCTTGAGATTTCGTAACCCAGCAAAACTGACCATCATTTTAGATTTCGTAAGCGAATAAACCCGACCATTATTGAGATCTCGTAACCAATTAAAACCAAATAAAACCAAATAAAACCAACCATCATTGAGATCTCTTAACAAAGCAAATCCAACCATCATTGAGATCTCAATGATGAAAAAACCGACCGTCATTGACAACTCATCAATGAATAAAACCGACCATCCTTCAAATCTTGTAACCGAGTTTAACCAATTGTCTTTGAGATCTCATAACCCACCAAAACCGACCATCATACATATCTCGTAATTAATTAAAACCATCCATCATTGAGATCTCATAACTGATTAAAACCGATTAAAACTGACCGTCATTGAGATCTCGTTACCCAACAAAACCGACCATCTTTCAGACCTCGTAACCGATTTTAACCAATTTTCTTTGAGATCTCGTAACTGAATAAAACCGACCGCCATTGAGATCTCGTAACCCAGCAAAACCGACTGTCATTGAGATCTCGTAACCAATTAAAACCATCCATCATTGAGATCTTGTAACCGATTAAAACCGAACAAAACCGACCGCCATCGAGATCTTGTCACCCAGCAAAACCGACCGTCATGCAGATCTCGTAATCTAATTTAACCGACCGTCATTGAGAACTCGTAAATGAATAAAACCAATCATCATTGAGATTTTGTAACCGATTAAAACCAATTGTCATTGAGATCTCGTTACTGAATAAAAACGACCGTCATTGAGAACTCGTAAATGAATAAAACCGACCGTCCTTCAGATCTCGTAAACCGATTAAAACCAGTTGTCACTGAGATCTCGTAACTGAATAAAACTGACCGTTATTGAGATCTCGTTACCTAGAAAAATCGTCCGTCATTGAGATCTCGTAACCAATTAAAACCAACCATCATTGAGATCTTGTAACCGATTAAAACCGAACAAAACCGACCGCCATCAAGATCTTGTCACCCAGCAAAACCGACCGTCATGCAGATCTCGTAACCGAATTTAACCGACCGTCATTGAGAATTCGTAAATGAATAAAACCAATCGTCACTGAGATTTTGTAACCGATTAAAACCAATTGTCATTGAGATCTCGTAAATGAAAAAAAACGACCGTCCTTCAGATCTCGTAACCCAGCAAAACCGACCGTCGTTGAGATCTCGTAACCGATTAAAACCAGTTGTCATTGAGATCTCGTAACTGAATAAAACTGACCGTCATTGAGATCTTGTTACCTAGAAAAATCGTCCGTCATCGAGATCTCGTAACCGAATAAAACCATCCATTAAAACGAATAAAACCGAGTAAAACCGATCGTCGAGATCTCGTTACCCAGCAAAACCGACCGTCATGCAGATCTCATAACCGAATAAAAACGACCGTCATTGAGAACTCGTAAGTGAATAAAACAGACAGTCCTTCAGATCTCGTAACCGATTAAAACCATCTGTCATTGAGATCTCGTAACCCAGCAAAACCGACCGTCACTGAGATCTTGTAACCGATTAGAACCATCCGTCATTGAGATCTCATAACCGATTAAAACCGAATAAAACCGAGTAAAACCAACCGTCATCGAGATCTCGTTACCCAGCAAAACCGAACATCATGCAGATCTCATAACCGAATAAAAACGACCGTCATTGAGAACTCGTAAATGAATAAAACCGACCATCCTTCAGATCTCGTAACCGATTAAAACCATCCGTCATTGAGATCTCATAACCGATTAAAACCGAATAAAACCGAGTAAAACCAACCAACATCGAGATCTCGTTACCCAGCAAAACCGACCGTCATGCAGATATCATAACCGAATAAAAACGACGAGTTTGAGAACTCGTAAGTGAATAAAACAGACAGTCCTTCAGATCTCGTAACCGATTAAAACCATCCGTCATTGAGATCTCATAACCGATTAAAACGAATAAAACCGAGTAAAACCGATCGTCGAGATCTCGTTACCCAGCAAAACCGTTCATCATGCAGATCTCGTAACCGAATAAAACCGACCGTCATTGACAACTCGTCAATGAATAAAACCGACCGTCATTGACAACTCGTCAATGAATAAAACCGACCGTCCTTCAAATCTCGTAACCCAGCAAAACCGACCGTCGTTGAGATCTCGTAACCGATTAAAACCATCCGTCATTGAGATCTCATAACTGATTAAAACCTAATAAAACAGAGTAAAACCAACAGTCATCGAGATCTCGTTACCCAGCAAAACCGACCGTCATGCAGATTTCGTAACCGATTAAATCCAATTGTCATTGAGATCTCGTAACCCAGCAAAACCGACCGTCATTGAGATCTCGTAACCCAGCAAAACCGACCGTCATTGAGATCTCGTAAACGATTGAAACCGAATAAAACCAAGTAAAACCAACCGTCATCGAGATCTCGTTTCCCAACAAAACCGTCATGCAGATCTCGTAACCGAGCAAAACCGACCGTCATGCAGATCTCATGACCGAATAAAACCATCCGTCATTGAGATCTCGTAAACGAATAAAACCGACCGTCATGCAGATCTCATAACCGAATAAAAACGACCGTCATTGAGAACTCGTAAATGACTAAATCCGACCGTCCTTCAGATCTCGTAACCCAGCAAAACCGACCGTCATTGAGATCTCGTAACCGATTGAAACCGAATAAAACCGAGTAAAACCAACCATCATCGAGATCTCGTTTCCCAACAAAACCGACCGTCATTGAGGTCTCATAATAGATTGAAACCGAATAAAACCGAGTAAAACGAACCGTCATCGAGATCTTGTTTCCCAACAAAACCGACCGTCATTGAGATCTCATAACTGATTAAAACCGAATAAAACCGAGTAAAACCAACCGTCATCGAGATCTCATTACCCAGCAAAACCGACCGTCATGCATATTTCGTAACCGATTAAATCCAATTGTCTTTGAGGTTTTCGTAACCCAGCAAAACCGACCGTCATTGAGATCTCGTAACCCAGCAAAACCGACCGTCATGCAGATTTCATAATCGATTAAATCCAGTTGTCATTGAGATCTCGTAACCCAGCAAAACCGACCGTCATTGAGATCTCGTAACCCAGCAAAACCGACCGTCATTGAGATCTCGTAACCGATTGAAACCGAATAAAACCGAGTAAAACCAACCGTCATCGAGATCTCGTTTCCCAACAAAACCGACCGTCATGCAGATCTCATAACCGAATAAAAACGACCGTCATTGAGAACTCGTAAATGAATAAAACCAACCGTCATCGAGATCTCGTTTCCCAACAAAACCGACCGTCATTGAGATCTCATAACCGATTAAAACCGAATAAAACCGAGTAAAACCAACCGTCATCGAGATCTTGTTACCCAGCAAAACCGACCGTCATTGAGGTCTCGTAACCGATTAAAACCATCCGTCATTGAGATCTCATAACCGATTAAAACAGAATAAAACCGAGTAAAACCAACCGTCATCGAGATCTCGTTACCCAGCAAAACCGATCGTCATGCAGATCTCGTAACCGATTAAAACCATCCGTCATTGAGATCTCATAACCGATTAAAATTGAGTAAAACCAACCATCATCGAGATCTCGTTACCCAGCAAAACCAACTGTCATGCAGATCTCATAACCGAATAAAACCGACTGTCATTGAGATCTCGTAATTGATTGAAACCGAATAAAACCGAGTAAAACCAACCGTCATCGAGATCTCGTTTCCCAACAAAACCGACCGTCATTGAGATCTCATAACCGATTGAAACCGAATAAAACCGAGTAAAACCAACCGTCATCGAGATCTCGTTTCCCAATAAAACCGACCGTCATTGAGATCTCATAACCGATTGAAACCGAATAAAACCGAGTAAAACCAACCGTCATCGAGATCTCGTTTCCCAACAAAACCGACCGTCATGCAGATCTCATAACCGAATAAAAACGACCGTCATTGAGAACTCGCAAATGAATAAAAACAACCGTCATCGAGATCTCGTTTCCTAACAAAACCGACCGTCATTGAGATCTCGTAACCGATTGATACCGAATAAAACCGAGTAAAACCAACCGTCATCGAGATCTCGTTTCCCAACAAAACCGACCGTCATTGAGATCTCATAACCGATTAAAACCGAATAAAACCGAGTAAAACCGACCGTCATTGAGATCTCGTAACCCAGCAAAACCGACCGTCATTGAGATCTCGTAACCGATTGAAACCGAATAAAACCGAGTAAAACCAACCGTCATCGAGATCTCGTTTCCCAACAAAACCGACCGTCATGCAGATCTCATAACCGAATAAAAACGACTGTCATTGAGAACTCGTAAATGAATAAAACCAACCGTCATCGAGATCTCGTTTCCCAACAAAACCGACCGTCATTGAGATCTCATAACCGATTAAAACTGAATAAAACCAACCGTCCTCGAGATCTCGTTACCCAGCAAAACCGACCGTCATTGACATATTGTAACCGATTAAAACCAGTTGTCATTGAGATCTCGTAACTGATTAAAACCGACTGTCCTTCAGATCTCGTAACCGATAAAAACCATCCGTCATTGAGATCTCATAACCGATTAAAACCGAGTAAAACCAACCGTCATCGAGATCTTGTAACCGATTAAAACCATCCATCATTGAGATCTCATAACCGATTAAAACGAATAAAACCGAGTAAAACCGATCGTCGAGATCTCGTTACCCAGCAAAACCTACCGTCATGCAGATCTCGTAACCAAATAAAACCGACCGTCATTGACAACTCGTCAATGAATAAAACCGACCGTCCTTCAAATCTCGTAACCCAGCAAAACCGACCGTCGTTGAGATCTCGTAACCGATTAAAACCATCCGTCAGTGAGATCTCATAACTGATTAAAACCTAATAAAACAGAGTAAAACCAACAGTCATCGAGATCTCGTAACCCAGCAAAACCGACCGTCATGCAGATTTCGTAACCGATTAAATCCAATTGTCATTGAGATCTCGTAACCCAGCAAAACCGACCGTCATTGAGATCTCATAACCCAGCAAAACCGACCGTCATTGAGATCTCGTAACCGATTGAAACCGAATAAAACCGAGTAAAACCAAACGTCATCGAGATCTTGTTTCCCAACAAAACCGACCGTCATTGAGATCTCATAACCGATTGAAACCGAATAAAACCGAGTAAAACCAACCGTCATCGAGATCTCGTTTCCCAACAAATCCGACCGTCATTGAGATCTCATAACCAATTAAAACCGAATAAAACCGAGTAAAACCAACCGTCATCGAGATCTCGTTACCCAGCAAAACCGACCGTCATGCAGATTTCGTAACCGATTAAATCCAATTGTCTGTGAGGTTTCGTAACCCAGCAAAACCGACCGTCATTGAGATCTCGTATCCCAGCAAAACCGACCGTCATGCAGATTTCATAACCGAATAAAAACGACCGTCATTGAGAACTCGTGAATGAATAAAACCAACCGTCATCGAGATCTCGTTTCCCAACAAAACCGACCATCATGCAGATCTCGTAACCGATTGAAACCGAATAAAACCGAGTAAAACCAACCGTCATCGAGATCTCGTTTCCCAACAAAACCGACCGTCATGCAGATCTCATAACCGAAAAAAAACGACCGTCATTGAGAACTCGTCAATGAATGAATCCAACCGTCATCGAGATCTCGTTTCCCAACAAAACCGACCGTCATTGAGATCTCGTAACTGATTGAAACCGAATAAAACCGACCGTCACTGACAACTCGTCAATGAATAAAACTGACCGTCCTTCAAATCTCGTAACCCAGCAAAACCGACCGTCGTTGAGATCTCGTAACCGATTAAAATCGAATAAAACCGAGTAAAACCAACCGTCATCGAGATCTCGTTTCCCAACAAAACCGACCGTCATTGAGATCTCATAACCGATTAAAACCGAATAAAACCGAGTAAAACCAACCGTCATCGAGATCTCGTTACCCAGCAAAACCGACCGTCATGCAGATTTCGTAACCGATTAAATCCAATTGTCTTTGAGGTCTCATAAAACCCAGCAAAATCGACCGTCATTGAGATCTCGTAACCGATTGAAACCGAATAAAACCGAGTAAAACCAACCGTCATCGAGATCTCGTTTCCCAACAAAACCGACCGTCATGCAGATCTCATAACCGAATAAAAACGACCGTCATTGAGAACTCGTAACCGAATGAAACCGAATAAAACCGAGTAAAACCAACCGTCATCGAGATCTCGTTTCCCAACAAAACCGACCGTCATTGAGATCTCATAACCGATTTAAAACCGAATAAAACCGAGTAAAACCAACCGTCATCGAGATCTCGTTACCCAGCAATACCGACCGTCATGCAGATTTCGTAACCGATTAAATCCAATTGTCTTTGAGGTCTCGTAACCCAGCATAACCGACCGTCATTGAGATCTCGTAACCTATTGAAACCGAATAAAACCGAGTAAAACCAACCGTCATCGAGATCTCGTTTCCCAACAAAACCGACCATCATGCAGATCTCGTAACCGATTGAAACCGAATAAAACCGAGTAAAACCAACCGTCATCGAGATCTTGTTACCCAGCAAAACCGACCGTTATTGAGATATTGTAACCGATTAAAACCAGTTGTCATTGAGATCTCGTAACTGATTAAAACCGACTGTCCTTCTGATCTTGTAACCGATTAAAACCATCCGTCATTGAGATCTCATAACCGATTAAAACCGAGTAAAACCAACCGTCATCGAGATCTCGTTACCCAGCAAAACCAACCGTCATTGACATCTCGTAACCGATTAAAACCATCCGTCATTGAGATCTTATAACCGATTAAAACCGAATAAAACCGAGTAAAACCAACCGTCATCGAGATCTCGTTACCCAGCAAAACCGACCGTCATTGAGATTTTGTAATCGATTAAAACCAGTTGTCATTGAGATCTCGTAAATGAATAAAACCGACCGTCATTGAGAACTCGTAAATGAATAAAACCAACCGTCATCGAGATCTCGTTTCCCAACAAAACAGACCGTCATTGAGATCTCGTAACCGATTGAAACCGAATAAAACCGATTAAAACCAACCGTCATCGAGATCTCGTTACCCAGCAATACCGACCGTCATGCAGATTTCGTAACCGATTAAATCCAATTGTCTTTGAGGTCTCGTAACCCAGCAAAACCGACCGTCATTGAGATCTCGTGACTTATTGAAACCGAATAAAACCGAGTAAAACCAACCGTCATCGAGATCTCGTTTCCCAACAAAACCGACCGTCATGCAGATCTCATAACCGAATAAAAACGACTGTCATTGAGAACTCGTCAATGAATAAATCCAACCGTCATCGAGATCTCGTTTCCCAACAAAACCGACCGTCATTGGGATCTCGTAATCGATTGAAACCGAGTAAAACCAACCGTCATCGAGATTTCGTTACCCAGCAAAACCGACCGTCATGCAGATTTCGTACCCGATTAAATCCAATTGTCTTTGAGGTCTAATAAAACCCAGCAAAACCGACCATCATTGAGATCTCGTAACCCAACAAAACCGACCGTCATTGAGATCTTGTAACCGATAGAAACCGAATAAAACCGAGTAAAACCAACCGTCATCGAGATCTCGTTTCCCAACAAAACCGACCGTCATGCAGATCTCATAACCGAATAAAAACGACCGTCATTGAGAACTCGTAACCCAGCAAAACCGACCGTCATTGAGATCTCGTAACCCAGCAAAACCGACCGTCATTGAGATCTCGTAACCGATTGAAACCGAATAAAACCGAGTAAAACCAACCGTCATCGAGATCTCGTTTCCCAAGAAAACCGACCGTCATGCAGATCTCATAACCGAATAAAAACGACCGTCATTGAGAACTCGTAAATGAATAAAACCAACCGTCATCGAGATCTCGTTTCCCAACAAAACCGACCGTCATTGAGATCTCATAACCGATTGAAACCGAATAAAACCGAGTAAAACCAACCGTCATCGAGATCTCGTTTCCCAACAAAACCGACCGTCATGCAGATCTCATAACCGAATAAAAACGACCGTCATTGAGATCTTATAACCGATTAAAACTGAATAAAACCGAGTAAAACCAACCGTCATCGAGATCTCGTTACCCAGCAAAACCGACCGTCATTGAGATTTTGTAACCGATTAAAACCAGTTGTCATTGAGATCTCGTAAATGAATAAAACCGACCGTCATTGAGATCTCGTAACCGATAAAAACCATCCGTCATTGAGATCTCATAACCGATTAAAACCGAGTAAAACCAACCGTCATCGAGATCTCGTAACCGATTAAAACCATCCATCATTGAGATCTCATAACCGATTAAAACGAATAAAACCGAGTAAAACCGATCGTCGAGATCTCGTTACCCAGCAAAACCTACCGTCATGCAGATCTCGTAACCGAATAAAACCGACCGTCATTGACAACTCGTCAATGAATAAAACCGACTGTCATTGACAACTCGTCAATGAATAAAACCGACCGTCCTTCAAATCTCGTAACCCAGCAAAACCGACCGTCGTTGAGATCTCGTAACCGATTAAAACCATCCGTCATTGAGATCTCATAACTGATTAAAACCTAATAAAACAGATTAAAACCAACAGTCATCGAGATCTCGTAACCCAGCAAAACCGACCGTCATGCAGATTTCGTAACCGATTAAATCCAATTGTCATTGAGATCTCGTAACCCAGCAAAACCGACCGTCATTGAGATCTCATAACCCAGCAAAACCGACCGTCATTGAGATCTCGTAACCGATTGAAACCGAATAAAACCGAGTAAAACCAAACGTCATCGAGATCTTGTTTCCCAACAAAACCGACCGTCATTGAGATCTCATAACCGATTGAAACCGAATAAAACCGAGTAAAACCAACCGTCATCGAGATCTCGTTTCTCAACAAATCCGACCGTCATTGAGATCTCATAACCAATTAAAACCGAATAAAACCGAGTAAAACCAACCGTCATCGAGATCTCGTTACCCAGCAAAACCGACCGTCATGCAGATTTCGTAACCGATTAAATCCAATTGTCTGTGAGGTTTCGTAACCCAGCAAAACCGACCGTCATTGAGATCTCGTATCCCAGCAAAACCGACCGTCATGCAGATTTCATAACCGAATAAAAACGACCGTCATTGAGAACTCGTGAATGAATAAAACCAACCGTCATCGAGATCTCGTTTCCCAACAAAATCGACCGTCATTGAGATCTCGTAACCGATTGAAACCGAATAAAACCGAGTAAAACCAACCGTCATTGAGATCTCGTTTCCCAACAAAACCGACCGTCATTGAGATCTCGTAACCCAGCAAAACCGACCGTCATTGAGATCTCGTAACCGATTGAAACCGAATAAAACCGAGTAAAACCAACCGTCATCGAGATCTCGTTTCCCAACAAATCCGACCGTCATTGAGATCTCATAACCAATTAAAACCGAATAAAACCGAGTAAAACCAACCGTCATCGAGATCTCGTTACCCAACAAAACCGACCGTCATGCAGATTTCGTAACCGATTAAATCCAATTGTCATTGAGATCTCGTAACCCAGCAAAACCGACCGTCATTGAGATCTCGTAACCGATTGAAAGCGAATAAACCCGAGTAAAACCAACCGTCATCGAGATCTCGTTTCCCAACAAAACCGACCGTCATGCAGCTCTCATAACCGAATAAAAACGACCGTCATTGAGAACTCGTAAATGAATAAAACCAACCGTCATCGAGATCTCGTTTCCCAACAAAATCGACCGTCATTGAGATCTCGTAACCGATTGAAACCGAATAAAACCGAGTAAAACCAACCGTCATCGAGATCTCGTTACCCAGCAAAACCGACCGTCATGCAGATTTCGTAACCGATTAAATCCAATTGTCTTTGAGGTCTCATAAAACCCAGCAAAAATCGACCGTCATTGAGATCTCGTAACCGATTGAAACCGAATAAAACCGAGTAAAACCAACCGTCATCGAGATCTCGTTTCCCAACAAAACCGACCGTCATGCAGATCTCATAACCGAATAAAAACGACCGTCATTGAGAACTCGTAAATAAATAAAACCAACCGTCATCGAGATCTCGTTTCCCAACAAAACCGACCGTCATTGAGATCTCGTAACCGATTGAAACCGAATAAAACCGAGTAAAACCAACCGTCATCGAGATCTCGTTTCCCAACAAAACCGACCGTCATGCAGATCTCATAACCGAATAAAAACGACCGTCATTGAGAACTCGTAAATGAATAAAACCAACCGTCATCGAGATCTCGTTTCCCAACAAAACCGACCGTCATTGAGATCTCGTAACCGATTGAAACCGAATAAAACCGAGTAAAACCAACCGTCATCGAGATCTCGTTTCATTGAGATCTCATTGAGATCGCATAACCGATTAAAACCGAATAAAACCGAGTAAAACCAACCGTCATCGAGATCTCGTTACCCAGCAATACCGACCGTCATGCAGATTTCGTAACCGATTAAATCCAATTGTCTTTGAGGTCTCGTAACCCAGCAGAACCGACCGTCATTGAGATCTCGTAACCTATTGAAACCGAATAAAACCGAGTAAAACCAACCGTCATCGAGATCTCGTTTCCCAACAAAACCGACCGTCATGCAGATTTCGTAACCGATTAAATCCAATTGTCTTTGAGGTCTCGTAACCCAGCAGAACCGACCGTCATTGAGATCTCGTAACCTATTGAAACCGAATAAAACCGAGTAAAACCAACCGTCATCGAGATCTCGTTTCCCAACAAAACCGACCGTCATTGAGATCTCATAACCGATTAAAACCGAATAAAACCGAGTAAAACCAACCGTCATCGAGATCTCGTTTCCCAACAAAACTGACCGTCATTGAGATCTCGTAACCGATTGAAACCGAATAAAACCGAGTAAAACCAACCCTCATCGAGATCTCGTTTCCCAACAAAACCGACCGTCATGCAGATCTCATAACCGAATAAAAACGACCGTCATTGAGAACTCGTCAATGAATAAATCCAACCGTCATCGAGATCTCGTTTCCCAACAAAACCGACCGTCATTGAGATCTCGTAACTGATTGAAACCGAATAAAACCGACCGTCATTGACAACTCGTCAATGAATGAAACCGACCGTCCTTCAAATCTCGTAACCAAGCAAAACCGACCGTCGTTGAGATCTCGTAACCGATTAAAACCGAATAAAACCGAGTAAAACCAACCGTCATCGAGATCTCGTTACCCAGCAAAACCGACCGTCATGCAGATTTCGTAACCGATTAAATCCAATTGTCTTTGAGGTCTCATAAAACCCAGCAAAATCGACCGTCATTGAGATCTCGTAACCGATTGAAACCGAATAAAACCGAGTAAAACCAACCGTCATCGAGATCTCGTTTCATTGAGATCTCATTGAGATCGCATAACCGATTAAAACCGAATAAAACCGAGTAAAACCAACCGTCATCGAGATCTCGTTACCCAGCAATACCGACCGTCATGCAGATTTCGTAACCGATTAAATCCAATTGTCTTTGAGGTCTCGTAACCCAGCAAAACCGACCGTCATTGAGATCTCGTAACCTATTGAAACCGAATAAAACCGAGTAAAACCAACCATCATCGAGATCTCGTTTCCCAACAAAACCGACCGTCATGCAGATTTCGTAACCGATTAAATCCAATTGTCTTTGGTGTCTCATAAAACCCAGCAAAACCGACCGTCATTGAGATCTCGTAACCCAGCAAAACCGACCGTCATTGAGATCTCGTAACCGATTGAAACCGAATAAAACCGAGTAAAACCAACCGTCATCGAGATCTCGTTTCCCAACAAAACCGACCGTCATGCAGATCTCATAACCGAATAAAAACGACCGTCATTGAGAACTCGTCAATGAATAAATCCAACCGTCATCGAGATCTCGTTTCCCAACAAAACCGACCGTCACTGAGATCTCGTAACTGATTGAAACCGAATAAAACCGAGTAAAACCAACTGTCATCGAGATCTCGTTTCCCAACAAAACCGACCGTCATTGAGATCTCATAACCGATTAAAACCGAATAAAACCGAGTAAAACCAACCGTTATCGAGCTCTCGTTACCCAGCAAAACCGACCGTCATGCAGATTTCGTAACCGATTAAATCCAATTGTCTTTGATGTCTCATAAAACCCAGCAAAACCGACCGTCATTGAGATCTCGTAACCCAGCAAAACCGACCGTCATTGAGATCTCGTAACCGATTGAAACCGAATAAAACCGAGTAAAACCAACCGTCATCGAGATCTCGTTTCCCAACAAAACCGACCGTCATGCAGATCTCATAACCGAATAAAACCGACCGTCATTGAGATCTCGTAACCCAGCAAAACCGACCGTCATTGAGATCTCGTAGCTGATTGAAACCGAATAAAACCGAGTAAAACCAACCGTCATCGAGATCTCGTTTCCCAACAAAACCAACCGTCATGCAGATCTCATAACCGAATAAAAACGACCGTCATTAAGAACTCGTAAATGAATAAAACCAACCGTCATCGAGATCTCATAACCGATTAAAACTGAATAAAACCGAGTAAAACCAACCGTCATCGAGATCTCGTTACCCAGCAATACCGACCGTCATTGAGATCTCATAACCGATTAAAACTGAATAAAACCGAGTAAAACCAACCGTCATCGAGATCTTGTTACCCAGCAAAACCAACCGTCATTGAGATATTGTAACCGATTAAAACCATCCGTCATTGAGATCTCATAACCGATTAAAACCGAGTAAAACCAACCGTCATCGAGATCTCGTTTCCCAACAAAACCGACAGTCATGCAGATCTCATAACCGAATAAAAACGACCGTCATTGAGAACTCGTAACCGAATGAAACCGAATAAAACCGAGTAAAACCAACCGTCATCGAGATCTCGTTTCCCAACAAAACCGACCGTCATTGAGATCTCATAACCGATTAAAACCGAATAAAACCGAGTAAAACCAACCGTCATCGAGATCTCGTTACCCAGCAATACCGACCGTCATGCAGATTTCGTAACCGATTAAATCCAATTGTCTTTGAGGTCTCGTAACCCAGCATAACCGACCGTCATTGAGATCTCGTAACCTATTGAAACCGAATAAAACCGAGTAAAACCAACCGTCATCGAGATCTCGTTTCCCAACAAAACCGACCATCATGCAGATCTCGTAACCGATTGAAACCGAATAAAACCGAGTAAAACCAACCGTCATCGAGATCTCGTTTCCCAACAAAACCGACCGTCATGCAGATCTCATAACCGAATAAAAACGACCGTCATTGAGAACTCGTCAATGAATAAATCCAACCGTCATCGAGATCTCGTTTCCCAACAAAACCGACCGTCATTGAGATCTCGTAACTGATTGAAACCGAATAAAACCGACCGTCATTGACAACTCGTCAATGAATAAAACCGACCGTCCTTCAAATCTCGTAACCCAGCAAAACCGACCGTCATTGGGATCTCGTAACCGATTGAAACCGAGTAAAACCAACCGTCATCGAGATCTCGTTTCCCAACAAAACCGACCGTCATTGAGATCTCATAACCGATTAAAACCGAATAAAACCGAGTAAAACCAACCGTCATCGAGATCTCGTTTCCCAACAAAACTGACCGTCATTGAGATCTCTTAACCGATTGAAACCGAATAAAACCGAGTAAAACCAACCCTCATCGAGATCTCGTTTCCCAACAAAACCGACCGTCATGCAGATCTCATAACCGAATAAAAACGACCGTCATTGAGAACTCGTCAATGAATAAATCCAACCGTCATCGAGATCTCGTTTCCCAACAAAACCGACCGTCATTGAGATCTCGTAACTGATTGAAACCGAATAAAACCGACCGTCATTGACAACTCGTCAATGAATGAAACCGACCGTCCTTCAAATCTCGTAACCAAGCAAAACCGATCGTCGTTGAGATCTCGTAACCGATTAAAACCGAATAAAACCGAGTAAAACCAACCGTCATCGAGATCTCGTTACCCAGCAAAACCGACCGTCATGCAGATTTCGTAACCGATTAAATCCAATTGTCTTTGAGGTCTCATAAAACCCAGCAAAATCGACCGTCATTGAGATCTCGTAACCGATTGAAACCGAATAAAACCGAGTAAAACCAACCGTCATCGAGATCTCGTTTCATTGAGATCTCATTGAGATCGCATAACCGATTAAAACCGAATAAAACCGAGTAAAACCAACCGTCATCGAGATCTCGTTACCCAGCAATACCGACCGTCATGCAGATTTCGTAACCGATTAAATCCAATTGTCTTTGAGGTCTCGTAACCCAGCAAAACCGACCGTCATTGAGATCTCGTAACCTATTGAAACCGAATAAAACCGAGTAAAACCAACCATCATCGAGATCTCGTTTCCCAACAAAACCGACCGTCATGCAGATTTCGTAACCGATTAAATCCAATTGTCTTTGGTGTCTCATAAAACCCAGCAAAACCGACCGTCATTGAGATCTCGTAACCCAGCAAAACCGACCGTCATTGAGATCTCGTAACCGATTGAAACCGAATAAAACCGAGTAAAACCAACCGTCATCGAGATCTCGTTTCCCAACAAAACCGACCGTCATGCAGATCTCATAACCGAATAAAAACGACCGTCATTGAGAACTCGTCAATGAATAAATCCAACCGTCATCGAGATCTCGTTTCCCAACAAAACCGACCGTCACTGAGATCTCGTAACTGATTGAAACCGAATAAAACCGAGTAAAACCAACTGTCATCGAGATCTCGTTTCCCAACAAAACCGACCGTCATTGAGATCTCATAACCGATTAAAACCGAATAAAACCGAGTAAAACCAACCGTTATCGAGCTCTCGTTACCCAGCAAAACCGACCGTCATGCAGATTTCGTAACCGATTAAATCCAATTGTCTTTGATGTCTCATAAAACACAGCAAAACCGACCGTCATTGAGATCTCGTAACCCAGCAAAACCGACCGTCATTGAGATCTCGTAACCGATTGAAACCGAATAAAACCGAGTAAAACCAACCGTCATCGAGATCTCGTTTCCCAACAAAACCAACCGTCATGCAGATCTCATAACCGAATAAAACCGACCGTCATTGAGATCTCGTAACCCAGCAAAACCGACCGTCATTGAGATCTCGTAGCTGATTGAAACCGAATAAAACCGAGTAAAACCAACCGTCATCGAGATCTCGTTTCCCAACAAAACCAACCGTCATGCAGATCTCATAACCGAATAAAAACGACCGTCATTAAGAACTCGTAAATGAATAAAACCAACCGTCATCGAGATCTCATAACCGATTAAAACTGAATAAAACCGAGTAAAACCAACCGTCATCGAGATCTCGTTACCCAGCAATACCGACCGTCATTGAGATCTCATAACCGATTAAAACTGAATAAAACCGAGTAAAACCAACCGTCATCGAGATCTTGTTACCCAGCAAAACCAACCGTCATTGAGATATTGTAACCGATTAAAACCATCCGTCATTGAGATCTCATAACCGATTAAAACCGAGTAAAACCAACCGTCATCGAGATCTCGTTTCCCAACAAAACCGACAGTCATGCAGATCTCATAACCGAATAAAAACGACCGTCATTGAGAACTCGTAACCGAATGAAACCGAATAAAACCGAGTAAAACCAACCGTCATCGAGATCTCGTTTCCCAACAAAACCGACCGTCATTGAGATCTCATAACCGATTAAAACCGAATAAAACCGAGTAAAACCAACCGTCATCGAGATCTCGTTTCCCAACAAAACTGACCGTCATTGAGATCTCGTAACCGATTGAAACCGAATAAAACCGAGTAAAACCAACCCTCATCGAGATCTCGTTTCCCAACAAAACCGACCGTCATGCAGATCTCATAACCGAATAAAAACGACCGTCATTGAGAACTCGTCAATGAATAAATCCAACCGTCATCGAGATCTCGTTTCCCAACAAAACCGACCGTCATTGAGATCTCGTAACTGATTGAAACCGAATAAAACCGACCGTCATTGACAACTCGTCAATGAATGAAACCGACCGTCCTTCAAATCTCGTAACCAAGCAAAACCGACCGTCGTTGAGATCTCGTAACCGATTAAAACCGAATAAAACCGAGTAAAACCAACCGTCATCGAGATCTCGTTACCCAGCAAAACCGACCGTCATGCAGATTTCGTAACCGATTAAATCCAATTGTCTTTGAGGTCTCATAAAACCCAGCAAAATCGACCGTCATTGAGATCTCGTAACCGATTGAAACCGAATAAAACCGAGTAAAACCAACCGTCATCGAGATCTCGTTTCATTGAGATCTCATTGAGATCGCATAACCGATTAAAACCGAATAAAACCGAGTAAAACCAACCGTCATCGAGATCTCGTTACCCAGCAATACCGACCGTCATGCAGATTTCGTAACCGATTAAATCCAATTGTCTTTGAGGTCTCGTAACCCAGCAAAACCGACCGTCATTGAGATCTCGTAACCTATTGAAACCGAATAAAACCGAGTAAAACCAACCATCATCGAGATCTCGTTTCCCAACAAAACCGACCGTCATGCAGATTTCGTAACCGATTAAATCCAATTGTCTTTGGTGTCTCATAAAACCCAGCAAAACCGACCGTCATTGAGATCTCGTAACCCAGCAAAACCGACCGTCATTGAGATCTCGTAACCGATTGAAACCGAATAAAACCGAGTAAAACCAACCGTCATCGAGATCTCGTTTCCCAACAAAACCGACCGTCATGCAGATCTCATAACCGAATAAAAACGACCGTCATTGAGAACTCGTCAATGAATAAATCCAACCGTCATCGAGATCTCGTTTCCCAACAAAACCGACCGTCACTGAGATCTCGTAACTGATTGAAACCGAATAAAACCGAGTAAAACCAACTGTCATCGAGATCTCGTTTCCCAACAAAACCGACCGTCATTGAGATCTCATAACCGATTAAAACCGAATAAAACCGAGTAAAACCAACCGTTATCGAGCTCTCGTTACCCAGCAAAACCGACCGTCATGCAGATTTCGTAACCGATTAAATCCAATTGTCTTTGATGTCTCATAAAACCCAGCAAAACCGACCGTCATTGAGATCTCGTAACCCAGCAAAACCGACCGTCATTGAGATCTCGTAACCGATTGAAACCGAATAAAACCGAGTAAAACCAACCGTCATCGAGATCTCGTTTCCCAACAAAACCGACCGTCATGCAGATCTCATAACCGAATAAAACCGACCGTCATTGAGATCTCGTAACCCAGCAAAACCGACCGTCATTGAGATCTCGTAGCTGATTGAAACCGAATAAAACCGAGTAAAACCAACCGTCATCGAGATCTCGTTTCCCAACAAAACCAACCGTCATGCAGATCTCATAACCGAATAAAAACGACCGTCATTAAGAACTCGTAAATGAATAAAACCAACCGTCATCGAGATCTCATAACCGATTAAAACTGAATAAAACCGAGTAAAACCAACCGTCATCGAGATCTCGTTACCCAGCAATACCGACCGTCATTGAGATCTCATAACCGATTAAAACTGAATAAAACCGAGTAAAACCAACCGTCATCGAGATCTTGTTACCCAGCAAAACCAACCGTCATTGAGATATTGTAACCGATTAAAACCATCCGTCATTGAGATCTCATAACCGATTAAAACCGAGTAAAACCAACCGTCATCGAGATCTCGTTTCCCAACAAAACCGACAGTCATGCAGATCTCATAACCGAATAAAAACGACCGTCATTGAGAACTCGTAACCGAATGAAACCGAATAAAACCGAGTAAAACCAACCGTCATCGAGATCTCGTTTCCCAACAAAACCGACCGTCATTGAGATCTCATAACCGATTAAAACCGAATAAAACCGAGTAAAACCAACCGTCATCGAGATCTCGTTACCCAGCAATACCGACCGTCATGCAGATTTCGTAACCGATTAAATCCAATTGTCTTTGAGGTCTCGTAACCCAGCATAACCGACCGTCATTGAGATCTCGTAACCTATTGAAACCGAATAAAACCGAGTAAAACCAACCGTCATCGAGATCTCGTTTCCCAACAAAACCGACCATCATGCAGATCTCGTAACCGATTGAAACCGAATAAAACCGAGTAAAACCAACCGTCATCGAGATCTCGTTTCCCAACAAAACCGACCGTCATGCAGATCTCATAACCGAATAAAAACGACCGTCATTGAGAACTCGTCAATGAATAAATCCAACCGTCATCGAGATCTCGTTTCCCAACAAAACCGACCGTCATTGAGATCTCGTAACTGATTGAAACCGAATAAAACCGACCGTCATTGACAACTCGTCAATGAATAAAACCGACCGTCCTTCAAATCTCGTAACCCAGCAAAACCGACCGTCATTGGGATCTCGTAACCGATTGAAACCGAGTAAAACCAATCGTCATCGAGATCTCGTTTCCCAACAAAACCGACCGTCATTGAGATCTCATAACCGATTAAAACCGAATAAAACCGAGTAAAACCAACCGTCATCGAGATCTCGTTTCCCAACAAAACTGACCGTCATTGAGATCTCGTAACCGATTGAAACCGAATAAAACCGAGTAAAACCAACCCTCATCGAGATCTCGTTTCCCAACAAAACCGACCGTCATGCAGATCTCATAACCGAATAAAAACGACCGTCATTGAGAACTCGTCAATGAATAAATCCAACCGTCATCGAGATCTCGTTTCCCAACAAAACCGACCGTCATTGAGATCTCGTAACTGATTGAAACCGAATAAAACCGACCGTCATTGACAACTCGTCAATGAATGAAACCGACCGTCCTTCAAATCTCGTAACCAAGCAAAACCGACCGTCGTTGAGATCTCGTAACCGATTAAAACCGAATAAAACCGAGTAAAACCAACCGTCATCGAGATCTCGTTACCCAGCAAAACCGACCGTCATGCAGATTTCGTAACCGATTAAATCCAATTGTCTTTGAGGTCTCATAAAACCCAGCAAAATCGACCGTCATTGAGATCTCGTAACCGATTGAAACCGAATAAAACCGAGTAAAACCAACCGTCATCGAGATCTCGTTTCATTGAGATCTCATTGAGATCGCATAACCGATTAAAACCGAATAAAACCGAGTAAAACCAACCGTCATCGAGATCTCGTTACCCAGCAATACCGACCGTCATGCAGATTTCGTAACCGATTAAATCCAATTGTCTTTGAGGTCTCGTAACCCAGCAAAACCGACCGTCATTGAGATCTCGTAACCTATTGAAACCGAATAAAACCGAGTAAAACCAACCATCATCGAGATCTCGTTTCCCAACAAAACCGACCGTCATGCAGATTTCGTAACCGATTAAATCCAATTGTCTTTGGTGTCTCATAAAACCCAGCAAAACCGACCGTCATTGAGATCTCGTAACCCAGCAAAACCGACCGTCATTGAGATCTCGTAACCGATTGAAACCGAATAAAACCGAGTAAAACCAACCGTCATCGAGATCTCGTTTCCCAACAAAACCGACCGTCATGCAGATCTCATAACCGAATAAAAACGACCGTCATTGAGAACTCGTCAATGAATAAATCCAACCGTCATCGAGATCTCGTTTCCCAACAAAACCGACCGTCACTGAGATCTCGTAACTGATTGAAACCGAATAAAACCGAGTAAAACCAACTGTCATCGAGATCTCGTTTCCCAACAAAACCGACCGTCATTGAGATCTCATAACCGATTAAAACCGAATAAAACCGAGTAAAACCAACCGTTATCGAGCTCTCGTTACCCAGCAAAACCGACCGTCATGCAGATTTCGTAACCGATTAAATCCAATTGTCTTTGATGTCTCATAAAACCCAGCAAAACCGACCGTCATTGAGATCTCGTAACCCAGCAAGACCGACCGTCATTGAGATCTCGTAACCGATTGAAACCGAATAAAACCGAGTAAAACCAACCGTCATCGAGATCTCGTTTCCCAACAAAACCGACCGTCATGCAGATCTCATAACCGAATAAAACCGACCGTCATTGAGATC
Source organism: Elopichthys bambusa (assembly GCA_037101425.1). Lineage (NCBI taxonomy): Eukaryota > Metazoa > Chordata > Actinopteri > Cypriniformes > Xenocyprididae > Elopichthys > Elopichthys bambusa. The sequence goes on from CM074444.1 coordinate 16,436,650, forward strand.
TCGTAACCCAGCAAAACCGACCGTCATTGAGATCTCGTAGCTGATTGAAACCGAATAAAACCGAGTAAAACCAACCGTCATCGAGATCTCGTTTCCCAACAAAACCAACCGTCATGCAGATCTCATAACCGAATAAAAACGACCGTCATTAAGAACTCGTAAATGAATAAAACCAACCGTCATCGAGATCTCATAACCGATTAAAACTGAATAAAACCGAGTAAAACCAACCGTCATCGAGATCTCGTTACCCAGCAATACCGACCGTCATTGAGATCTCATAACCGATTAAAACTGAATAAAACCGAGTAAAACCAACCGTCATCGAGATCTTGTTACCCAGCAAAACCAACCGTCATTGAGATATTGTAACCGATTAAAACCATCCGTCATTGAGATCTCATAACCGATTAAAACCGAGTAAAACCAACCGTCATCGAGATCTCGTTTCCCAACAAAACCGACAGTCATGCAGATCTCATAACCGAATAAAAACGACCGTCATTGAGAACTCGTAACCGAATGAAACCGAATAAAACCGAGTAAAACCAACCGTCATCGAGATCTCGTTTCCCAACAAAACCGACCGTCATTGAGATCTCATAACCGATTAAAACCGAATAAAACCGAGTAAAACCAACCGTCATCGAGATCTCGTTACCCAGCAATACCGACCGTCATGCAGATTTCGTAACCGATTAAATCCAATTGTCTTTGAGGTCTCGTAACCCAGCATAACCAACCGTCATTGAGATCTCGTAACCTATTGAAACCGAATAAAACCGAGTAAAACCAACCGTCATCGAGATCTCGTTTCCCAACAAAACCGACCATCATGCAGATCTCGTAACCGATTGAAACCGAATAAAACCGAGTAAAACCAACCGTCATCGAGATCTCGTTTCCCAACAAAACCGACCGTCATGCAGATCTCATAACCGAATAAAAACGACCGTCATTGAGAACTCGTCAATGAATAAATCCAACCGTCATCGAGATCTCGTTTCCCAACAAAACCGACCGTCATTGAGATCTCGTAACTGATTGAAACCGAATAAAACCGACCGTCATTGACAACTCGTCAATGAATAAAACCGACCGTCCTTCAAATCTCGTAACCCAGCAAAACCGACCGTCGTTGAGATCTCGTAACCGATTAAAACCGAATAAAACCGAGTAAAACCAACCGTCATCGAGATCTCGTTTCCCAACAAAACCGACCGTCATTGAGATCTCATAACCGATTAAAACCGAATAAAACCGAGTAAAACCAACCGTCATCGAGATCTCGTTACCCAGCAAAACCGACCGTCATGCAGATTTCGTAACCGATTAAATCCAATTGTCTTTGAGGTCTCATAAAACCCAGCAAAATCGACCGTCATTGAGATCTCGTAACCGATTGAAACCGAATAAAACCGAGTAAAACCAACCGTCATCGAGATCTCGTTTCCCAACAAAACCGACCGTCATGCAGATCTCATAACCGAATAAAAACGACCGTCATTGAGAACTCGTAACCGAATGAAACCGAATAAATCCGAGTAAAACCAACCGTCATCGAGATCTCGTTTCCCAACAAAACCGACCGTCATTGAGATCTCATAACCGATTAAAACCGAATAAAACCGAGTAAAACCAACCGTCATCGAGATCTCGTTACCCAGCAATACCGACCGTCATGCAGATGTCGTAACCGATTAAATCCAATTGTCTTTGAGGTCTCGTAACCCAGCATAACCGACCGTCATTGAGATCTCGTAACCTATTGAAACCGAATAAAACCGAGTAAAACTAACCGTCATCGAGATCTCGTTTCCCAACAAAACCGACCATCATGCAGATCTCGTAACCGATTGAAACCGAATAAAACCGAGTAAAACCAACCGTCATCGAGATCTCGTTTCCCAACAAAACCGACCGTCATTGAGATCTCGTAACTGATTGAAACCGAATAAAATCGACCGTCATTGACAACTCGTCAATGAATAAAACCGACCGTCCTTCAAATCTCGTAACCCAGCAAAACCGACCGTCGTTGAGATCTCGTAACCGATTAAAACCGAATAAAACCGAGTAAAACCAACCGTCATCGAGATCTCGTTTCCCAACAAAACCGACCGTCATTGAGATCTCATAACCGATTAAAACCGAATAAAACCGAGTAAAACCAACCGTCATCGAGATCTCGTTACCCAGCAAAACCGACCGTCATGCAGATTTCGTAACCGATTAAATCGAATTGTCTTTGAGGTCTCATAAAACCCAGCAAAATCGACCGTCATTGAGATCTCGTAACCGATTGAAACCGAATAAAACCGAGTAAAACCAACCGTCATCGAGATCTCGTTTCCCAACAAAACCGACCGTCATGCAGATCTCATAACCGAATAAAAACGACCGTCATTGAGAACTCGTAACCGAATGAAACCGAATAAATCCGAGTAAAACCAACCGTCATCGAGATCTCGTTTCCCAACAAAACCGACCGTCATTGAGATCTCATAACCGATTAAAACCGAATAAAACCGAGTAAAACCAACCGTCATCGAGATCTCGTTACCCAGCAATACCGACCGTCATGCAGATGTCGTAACCGATTAAATCCAATTGTCTTTGAGGTCTCGTAACCCAGCATAACCGACCGTCATTGAGATCTCGTAACCTATTGAAACCGAATAAAACCGAGTAAAACTAACCGTCATCGAGATCTCGTTTCCCAACAAAACCGACCATCATGCAGATCTCGTAACCGATTGAAACCGAATAAAACCGAGTAAAACCAACCGTCATCGAGATCTCGTTTCCCAACAAAACCGACCGTCATTGAGATCTCGTAACTGATTGAAACCGAATAAAATCGACCGTCATTGACAACTCGTCAATGAATAAAACCGACCGTCCTTCAAATCTCGTAACCCAGCAAAACCGACCGTCGTTGAGATCTCGTAACCGATTAAAACCGAATAAAACCGAGTAAAACCAACCGTCATCGAGATCTCGTTTCCCAACAAAACCGACCGTCATTGAGATCTCATAACCGATTAAAACCGAATAAAACCGAGTAAAACCAACCGTCATCGAGATCTCGTTACCCAGCAAAACCGACCGTCATGCAGATTTCGTAACCGATTAAATCCAATTGTCTTTGAGGTCTCATAAAACCCAGCAAAATCGACCGTCATTGAGATCTCGTAACCGATTGAAACCGAATAAAACCGAGTAAAACCAACCGTCATCGAGATCTCGTTTCCCAACAAAACCGACCGTCATGCAGATCTCATAACCGAATAAAAACGACCGTCATTGAGAACTCGTCAATGAATAAATCCAACCGTCATCGAGATCTCGTTTCCCAACAAAACCGACCGTCATTGAGATCTCGTAACTGATTGAAACCGAATAAAACCGACCGTCATTGACAACTCGTCAATGAATAAAACCGACCGTCCTTCAAATCTCGTAACCCAGCAAAACCGACCGTCGTTGAGATCTCGTAACCGATTAAAACCGAATAAAACCGAGTAAAACCAACCGTCATCGAGATCTCGTTTCCCAACAAAACCGACCGTCATTGAGATCTCATAACCGATTAAAACCGAATAAAACCGAGTAAAACCAACCGTCATCGAGATCTCGTTACCCAGCAAAACCGACCGTCATGCAGATTTCGTAACCGATTAAATCCAATTGTCTTTGAGGTCTCATAAAACCCAGCAAAATCGACCGTAATTGAGATCTCGTAACTGATTGAAACCGAATAAAATCGACCGTCATTGACAACTCGTCAATGAATAAAACCGACCGTCCTTCAAATCTCGTAACCCAGCAAAACCGACCGTCGTTGAGATCTCGTAACCGATTAAAACCGAATAAAACCGAGTAAAACCAACCGTCATCGAGATCTTGTTTCCCAACAAAACCGACCGTCATTGAGATCTCATAACCGATTAAAACCGAATAAAACCGAGTAAAACCAACCGTCATCGAGATCTCGTTACCCAGCAAAACCGACCGTCATGCAGATTTCGTAACCGATTAAATCCAATTGTCTTTGAGGTCTCATAAAACCCAGCAAAATCGACCGTCATTGAGATCTCGTAACCGATTGAAACCGAATAAAACCGAGTAAAACCAACCGTCATCGAGATCTCGTTTCCCAACAAAACCGACCGTCATGCAGATCTCATAACCGAATAAAAACGACCGTCATTGAGAACTCGTAACCGAATGAAACCGAATAAAACCGAGTAAAACCAACCGTCATCGAGATCTCGTTTCCCAACAAAACCGACCGTCATTGAGATCTCATAACCGATTAAAACCGAATAAAACCGAGTAAAACCAACCGTCATCGAGATCTCGTTACCCAGCAATACCGACCGTCATGCAGATTTCGTAACGGATTAAATCCAATTGTCTTTGAGGTCTCGTAACCCAGCATAACCGACCGTCATTGAGATCTCGTAACCTATTGAAACCGAATAAAACCGAGTAAAACCAACCGTCATCGAGATCTTGTTTCCCAACAAAACCGACCGTCATGCAGATCTCGTAACCGATTGAAACCGAATAAAACCGAGTAAAACCAACCATCATCGAGATCTCGTTTCCCAACAAAACCGACCGTCATGCAGATCTCATAACCGAATAAAAACGACCGGCATTGAGAACTGGTCAATGAATAAATCCAACCGTCATCGAGATCTCGTTTCCCAACAAAACCGACCGTCATTGAGATCTCGTAACTGATTGAAACCGAATAAAACCGACCGTCATTGACAACTCGTCAATGAATGAAACCGACCGTCCTTCAAATCTCGTAACCAAGCAAAACCGACCGTCGTTGAGATCTCGTAACCGATTAAAACCGAGTAAAACCAACCGTCATCGAGATCTCGTTACCCAGCAAAACCGACCGTCATGCAGATTTCGTAACCGATTAAATCCAATTGTCTTTGAGGTCTCATAAAACCCAGCAAAATCGACCGTCATTGAGATCTCGTAACCGATTGAAACCGAATAAAACCGAGTAAAACCAACCGTCATCGAGATCTCGTTTCCCAACAAAACCGACCGTCATGCAGATCTCATAACCGAATAAAAACGACCGTCATTGAGAACTCGTAAATAAATAAAACCAACCGTCATCGAGATCTCGTTTCCCAACAAAACCGACCGTCATTGAGATCTCGTAACCGATTGAAACCGAATAAAACCGAGTAAAACCAACCGTCATCGAGATCTCGTTTCCCAACAAAACCGACCGTCATGCAGATCTCATAACCGAATAAAAACGACCGTCATTGAGAACTCGTAAATGAATAAAACCAACCGTCATCGAGATCTCGTTTCCCAACAAAACCGACCGTCATTGAGATCTCGTAACCGATTGAAACCGAATAAAATCGAGTAAAACCAACCGTCATCGAGATCTCGTTTCATTGAGATCTCATTGAGATCGCATAACCGAATAAAACCGAGTAAAACCAACCGTCATCGAGATCTCGTTACCCAGCAATACCGACCGTCATGCAGATTTCGTAACCGATTAAATCCAATTGTCTTTGAGGTCTCGTAACCCAGCAAAACCGACCGTGATTGAGAACTCGTAAATGAATAAAACCAACCGTCATCGAGATCTCGTTTCTCAACAAATCCGACCGTCATTGAGATCTCATAACCAATTAAAACCGAATAAAACCGAGTAAAACCAACCGTCATCGAGATCTCGTTACCCAGCAAAACCGACCGTCATGCAGATTTCGTAACCGATTAAATCCAATTGTCTGTGAGGTTTCGTAACCCAGCAAAACCGACCGTCATTGAGATCTCGTATCCCAGCAAAACCGACCGTCATGCAGATTTCATAACCGAATAAAAACGACCGTCATTGAGAACTCGTGAATGAATAAAACCAACCGTCATCGAGATCTCGTTTCCCAACAAAATCGACCGTCATTGAGATCTCGTAACCGATTGAAACCGAATAAAACCGAGTAAAACCAACCGTCATTGAGATCTCGTTTCCCAACAAAACCGACCGTCATTGAGATCTCGTAACCCAGCAAAACCGACCGTCATTGAGATCTCGTAACCGATTGAAACCGAATAAAACCGAGTAAAACCAACCGTCATCGAGATCTCGTTTCCCAACAAATCCGACCGTCATTGAGATCTCATAACCAATTAAAACCGAATAAAACCGAGTAAAACCAACCGTCATCGAGATCTCGTTACCCAGCAAAACCGACCGTCATGCAGATTTCGTAACCGATTAAATCCAATTGTCATTGAGATCTCGTAACCCAGCAAAACCGACCGTCATTGAGATCTCGTAACCGATTGAAAGCGAATAAAACCGAGTAAAACCAACCGTCATCGAGATCTCGTTTCCCAACAAAACCGACCGTCATGCAGCTCTCATAACCGAATAAAAACGACCGTCATTGAGAACTCGTAAATGAATAAAACCAACCGTCATCGAGATCTCGTTTCCCAACAAAATCGACCGTCATTGAGATCTCGTAACCGATTGAAACCGAATAAAACCGAGTAAAACCAACCGTCATCGAGATCTCGTTACCCAGCAAAACCGACCGTCATGCAGATTTCGTAACCGATTAAATCCAATTGTCTTTGAGGTCTCATAAAACCCAGCAAAATCGACCGTCATTGAGATCTCGTAACCGATTGAAACCGAATAAAACCGAGTAAAACCAATCGTCATCGAGATCTCGTTTCCCAACAAAACCGACCGTCATGCAGATCTCATAACCGAATAAAAACGACCGTCATTGAGAACTCGTAAATAAATAAAACCAACCGTCATCGAGATCTCGTTTCCCAACAAAACCGACCGTCATTGAGATCTCGTAACCGATTGAAACCGAATAAAACCGAGTAAAACCAACCGTCATCGAGATCTCGTTTCCCAACAAAACCGACCGTCATGCAGATCTCATAACCGAATAAAAACGACCGTCATTGAGAACTCGTAAATGAATAAAACCAACCGTCATCGAGATCTCGTTTCCCAACAAAACCGACCGTCATTGAGATCTCGTAACCGATTGAAACCGAATAAAACCGAGTAAAACCAACCGTCATCGAGATCTCGTTTCATTGAGATCTCATTGAGATCGCATAACCGATTAAAACCGAATAAAACCGAGTAAAACCAACCGTCATCGAGATCTCGTTACCCAGCAATACCGACCGTCATGCAGATTTCGTAACCGATTAAATCCAATTGTCTTTGAGGTCTCGTAACCCAGCAAAACCGACCGTCATTGAGATCTCGTAACCTATTGAAACCGAATAAAACCGAGTAAAACCAACCGTCATCGAGATCTCGTTTCCCAACAAAACCGACCGTCATGCAGATTTCGTAACCGATTAAATCCAATTGTCTTTGATGTCTCATAAAACCCAGCAAAACTGACCGTCATTGAGATCTCGTAACCCAGCAAAACCGACCGTCATTGAGATCTCGTAACCGATTGAAACCGAATAAAACCGAGTAAAACCAACCGTCATCGAGATCTCGTTTCCCAACAAAACCGACCGTCATGCAGATCTCATAACCGAATAAAACCGACCGTCATTGAGACCTCGTAACCCAGCAAAACCGACCGTCATTGAGAACTCGTAAATGAATAAAACCAACCGTCATCGAGATCTCGTTTCCCAACAAAACCGACCGTCATTGAGATCTCGTAACTGATTGAAACCGAATAAAACCGAGTAAAACCAACTGTCATCGAGATCTCGTTTCCCAACAAAACCGACCGTCATTGAGATCTCATAACCGATTAAAACCGAATAAAACCGAGTAAAACCAACCGTTATCGAGCTCTCGTTACCCAGCAAAACCGACCGTCATGCAGATTTCGTAACCGATTAAATCCAATTGTTTTTGATGTCTCATAAAACCCAGCAAAACCGACCGTCATTGAGATCTCGTAACCCAGCAAAACCGACCGTCATTGAGATCTCGTAACCGATTGAAACCGAATAAAACCGAGTAAAACCAACCGTCATCGAGATCTCGTTTCCCAACAAAACCGACCGTCATGCAGATCTCATAACCGAATAAAACCGACCGTCATTGAGATCTCGTAACCCAGCAAAACCGACCGTCATTGAGAACTCGTAAATGAATAAAACCAACCGTCATCGAGATCTCGTTTCCCAACAAAACCGACCGTCATTGAGATCTCGTAACTGATTGAAACCGAATAAAACCGAGTAAAACCAACTGTCATCGAGATCTCGTTTCCCAACAAAACCGACCGTCATTGAGATCTCATAACCGATTAAAACCGAATAAAACCGAGTAAAACCAACCGTTATCGAGCTCTCGTTACCCAGCAAAACCGACCGTCATGCAGATTTCGTAACCGATTAAATCCAATTGTCTTTGATGTCTCATAAAACCCAGCAAAACCGACCGTCATTGAGATCTCGTAACCCAGCAAAACCGACCGTCATTGAGATCTCGTAACCGATTGAAACCGAATAAAACCGAGTAAAACCAACCGTCATCGAGATCTCGTTTCCCAACAAAACCGACCGTCATGCAGATCTCATAACCGAATAAAACCGACCGTCATTGAGATCTCGTAACCCAGCAAAACCGACCGTCATTGAGATCTCGTAGCTGATTGAAACCGAATAAAACCGAGTAAAACCAACCGTCATCGAGATCTCGTTTCCCAACAAAACCAACCGTCATGCAGCTCTCATAACCGAATAAAAACGACCGTCATTGAGAACTCGTAAATGAATAAAACCAACCGTCATCGAGATCTCATAACCGATTAAAACTGAATAAAACCGAGTAAAACCAACGAGAAACTCATCGAGATCTTGTTACCCAGCAAAACCGACCGTCATTGAGATATTGTAACCGATTAAAACCAGTTGTCATTGATATCTCGTAACTGATTAAAACCGACTGTCCTTCAGATCTTGTAACCGATTAAAACCATCCGTCATTGAGATCTCATAACCGATTAAAACCGAGTAAAACCAACCGTCATCGAGATCTCGTTACCCAGCAAAACCAACCGTCATTGACATCTCGTAACCGATTAAAACCATCCGTCATTGAGATCTTATAACCGATTAAAACCGAATAAAACCGAGTAAAACCAACCGTCATCGAGATCTCGTTACCCAGCAAAACCGACCGTCATTGAGATTTTGTAACCGATTAAAACCAGTTGTCATTCAGATCTCGTAAATGAATAAAACCGACCGTCATTGAGATCTCGTAACCGAATAAAAACAACCGTCATGCAGATCTCGTAACCGATTGAAACCGAATAAAACCGAGTAAAACCAACCGTCATCGAGATCTCGTTTCCCAACAAAACCGACCGTCATGCAGATCTCATAACCGAATAAAAACGACTGTCATTGAGAACTCGTCAATGAATAAATCCAACCGTCATCGAGATCTCGTTTCCCAACAAAACCGACCGTCATTGGGATCTCGTAACCGATTGAAACCGAGTAAAACCAACCGTCATCGAGATCTCGTTTCCCAACAAAACCGACCGTCATTGAGATCTCATAACCGATTAAAACGACCGTCATTGAGAACTCGTAAATGAATAAAACCAACCGTCATCGAGATCTCGTTTCCCAACAAAATCGACCGTCATTGAGATCTCGTAACCGATTGAAACCGAATAAAACCGAGTAAAACCAACCGTCATCGAGATCTCGTTACCCAGCAAAACCGACCGTCATGCAGATTTCGTAACCGATTAAATCCAATTGTCTTTGAGGTCTCATAAAACCCAGCAAAATCGACCGTCATTGAGATCTCGTAACCGATTGAAACCGAATAAAACCGAGTAAAACCAACCGTCATCGAGATCTCGTTTCCCAACAAAACCGACCGTCATGCAGATCTCATAACCGAATAAAAACGACCGTCATTGAGAACTCGTAAATAAATAAAACCAACCGTCATCGAGATCTCGTTTCCCAACAAAACCGACCGTCATTGAGATCTCGTAACCGATTGAAACCGAATAAAACCGAGTAAAACCAACCGTCATCGAGATCTCGTTTCCCAACAAAACCGACCGTCATGCAGATCTCATAACCGAATAAAAACGACCGTCATTGAGAACTCGTAACCGATTGAAACCGAGTAAAACCAACCGTCATCGAGATCTCGTTTCCCAACAAAACCGACCGTCATTGAGATCTCATAACCGATTAAATCCAATTGTTTTTGATGTCTCATAAAACCCAGCAAAACCGACCGTCATTGAGATCTCGTAACCCAGCAAAACCGACCGTCATTGAGATCTCGTAACCCAGCAATCTCGTAACCCAGCAAAACCGACCGTCATTGAGATCTCGTAACCGATTGAAACCGAATAAAACCGAGTAAAACCAACCGTCATCGAGATCTCGTTTCCCAACAAAACCAACCGATTAAAACCGAATAAAACCGAGTAAAACCAACCGTCATCGAGATCTCGTTACCCAGCAAAACCGACCGTCATGCAGATTTCGTAACCGATTAAATCCAATTGTCTTTGAGGTCTCATAAAACCCAGCAAAATCGACCGTCATTGAGATCTCGTAACCGATTGAAACCGAATAAAACCGAGTAAAACCAACCGTCATCGAGATCTCGTTTCCCAACAAAACCGACCGTCATGCAGATCTCATAACCGAATAAAAACGACCGTCATTGAGAACTCGTAAATGAATAAAACCAACCGTCATCGAGATCTCGTTTCCCAACAAAACCGACCGTCATTGAGATCTCGTAACCGATTGAAACCGAATAAAACCGAGTAAAACCAACCGTCATCGAGATCTCGTTTCATTGAGATCTCATTGAGATCGCATAACCGATTAAAACCGAATAAAACCGAGTAAAACCAACCGTCATCGAGATCTCGTTACCCAGCAATACCGACCGTCATGCAGATTTCGTAACCGATTAAATCCAATTGTCTTTGAGGTCTCGTAACCCAGCAAAACCGACCGTCATTGAGATCTCGTAACCTATTGAAACCGAATAAAACCGAGTAAAACCAACCGTCATCGAGATCTCGTTTCCCAACAAAACCGACCGTCATGCAGATTTCGTAACCGATTAAATCCAATTGTCTTTGATGTCTCATAAAACCCAGCAAAACTGACCGTCATTGAGATCTCGTAACCCAGCAAAACCGACCGTCATTGAGATCTCGTAACCGATTGAAACCGAATAAAACCGAGTAAAACCAACCGTCATCGAGATCTCGTTTCCCAACAAAACCGACCGTCATGCAGATCTCATAACCGAATAAAACCGACCGTCATTGAGACCTCGTAACCCAGCAAAACCGACCGTCATTGAGAACTCGTAAATGAATAAAACCAACCGTCATCGAGATCTTGTTTCCCAACAAAACCGACCGTCATTGAGATCTCGTAACTGATTGAAACCGAATAAAACCGAGTAAAACCAACTGTCATCGAGATCTCGTTTCCCAACAAAACCGACCGTCATTGAGATCTCATAACCGATTAAAACCGAATAAAACCGAGTAAAACCAACCGTTATCGAGCTCTCGTTACCCAGCAAAACCGACCGTCATGCAGATTTCGTAACCGATTAAATCCAATTGTTTTTGATGTCTCATAAAACCCAGCAAAACCGACCGTCATTGAGATCTCGTAACCCAGCAAAACCGACCGTCATTGAGATCTCGTAACCGATTGAAACCGAATAAAACCGAGTAAAACCAACCGTCATCGAGATCTCGTTTCCCAACAAAACCGACCGTCATGCAGATCTCATAACCGAATAAAACCGACCGTCATTGAGATCTCGTAACCCAGCAAAACCGACCGTCATTGAGAACTCGTAAATGAATAAAACCAACCGTCATCGAGATCTCGTTTCCCAACAAAACCGACCGTCATTGAGATCTCGTAACTGATTGAAACCGAATAAAACCGAGTAAAACCAACTGTCATCGAGATCTCGTTTCCCAACAAAACCGACCGTCATTGAGATCTCATAACCGATTAAAACCGAATAAAACCGAGTAAAACCAACCGTTATCGAGCTCTCGTTACCCAGCAAAACCGACCGTCATGCAGATTTCGTAACCGATTAAATCCAATTGTCTTTGATGTCTCATAAAACCCAGCAAAACCGACCGTCATTGAGATCTCGTAACCCAGCAAAACCGACCGTCATTGAGATCTCGTAACCGATTGAAACCGAATAAAACCGAGTAAAACCAACCGTCATCGAGATCTCGTTTCCCAACAAAACCGACCGTCATGCAGATCTCATAACCGAATAAAACCGACCGTCATTGAGATCTCGTAACCCAGCAAAACCGACCGTCATTGAGATCTCGTAGCTGATTGAAACCGAATAAAACAGAGTAAATCCAACCGTCATCGAGATCTCGTTTCCCAACAAAACCGACCGTCATGCAGATCTCATAACCGAATATCAGATCTCATAAACGACCGTCATTGAGAACTCGTGAATGAATAAAACCAACCGTCATCGAGATCTCGTTTCCCAACAAAACCGACCGTCATTGAGATCTTGTAACCGATTGAAACCGAATAAAACCGAGTAAAACCAACCGTCATCGAGATCTCGTTTCCCAACAAAACCGACCGTCATGCAGATCTCATAACCGAATAAAAACGACCGTCATTGAGAACTCGTAAATGAATAAATCCAACCGTCTTCGAGATCTCGTTTCCCAACAAAACCGACCGTCATTGAGATCTCGTAACCGATTGAAACCGAATAAAACCGAGTAAAACCAACCGTCATCGAGATCTCGTTTCCCAACAAAACCGACCGTCATTGAGATCTCATAACCGATTAAAACCGAATAAAACCGAGTAAAACCAACCGTCATCGAGATCTCGTTTCCCAACAAAACCGACCGTCATTGAGATCTCATAACCGATTAAAACCGAATAAAACCGAGTAAAACCAACCGTCATCGAGATCTCGTTACCCAGCAAAACCGACCGTCATGCAGATTTCGTAACCGATTAAATCCAATTGTCTTTGAGGTCTCATAAAACCCAGCAAAACCGACCGTCATTGAGATCTCGTAACCCAGCAAAACCGACCGTCATTGAGATCTCGTAACCCAGCAAAACCGACCGTCATTGAGATCTCGTAACCCAGCAAAACCGACCGTCATTGAGATCTCGTAACCGATTGAAACCGAATAAAACCGAGTAAAACCAACCGTCATCGAGATCTCGTTTCCCAACAAAACCGACCGTCATGCAGATCTCATAACCGATTAAAAACGACCGTCATTGAGAACTCGTAACCCAGCAAAACCGACCGTCATTGAGATCTCGTAACCCAGCAAAACCGACCGTCATTGAGATCTCGTAACCGATTGAAACCGAATAAAACCGAGTAAAACCAACCGTCATCGAGATCTCGTTTCCCAACAAAACCGACCGTCATGCAGATCTCATAACCGAATAAAAACGACCGTCATTGAGAACTCGTAAATGAATAAAACCAACCGTCATCGAGATCTCATAACCGATTAAAACTGAATAAAACCGAGTAAAACCAACCGTCATCGAGATCTCGTTACCCAGCAAAACCGACCGTCATTGAGATCTCATAACCGATTAAAACTGAATAAAACCGAATAAAACCAACCGTCATCGAGATTTCGTTACCCAGCAAAACCGACCGTCATTGAGATCTCGTAACCGATTAAAACCATCCGTCATTGAGATCTTATAACCGATTAAAACTGAATAAAACCGAGTAAAACCAACCGTCATCGAGATCTCGTTACCCAGCAAAACCGACCGTCATTGAGATTTTGTAACCGATTAAAACCAGTTGTCATTGAGATCTCGTAAATGAATAAAACCGACCGCCATTGAGATCTCGTAACCGAATAAAAACAACTGTCATTGAGAACTTGTAAATGAATAAAACCAACCGTCATCGAGATCTCGTTTCCCAACAAAACCGATCGTCATTGAGATCTTGTAACCAATTGAAACCGAATGAAACAGAGTAAAACCAACCGTCATCGAGATCTCGTTTCCCAACAAAACCGACCGTCATGCAGATCTCATAACCGAATAAAAACGACCGTCATTGAGAACTCGTAAATGAATAAATCCAACCGTCATCGAGATCTCGTTTCCCAACAAAACCGACCGTCATTGAGATCTCGTAACCGATTGAAACCGAATAAAACCGAGTAAAACCAACCGTCATCGAGATCTCGTTTCCCAAGAAAACCGACCGTCATTGAGATCTCATAACCGATTAAAACCGAATAAAACCGAATAAAACCAACCGTCATCGAGATCTCGTTACCCAGCAAAACCGACCGTCATGCAGATTTCGTAACCGATTAAATCCAATTGTCTTTGAGGTCTCATAAAACCCAGCAAAATCGACCGTCATTGAGATCTCATAACCGATTGAAACCGAATAAAACCGAGTAAAACCAACCGTCATCGAGATCTCGTTTCCCAACAAAACCGACCGTCATGCAGATCTCATAACCGAATAAAAACGACCGTCATTGAGAACTCGTAAATAAATAAAACCAACCGTCATCGAGATCTCGTTTCCCAACAAAACCGACCGTCATTGAGATCTCGTAACCGATTGAAACCGAATAAAACCGAGTAAAACCAACCGTCATCGAGATCTCGTTTCCCAACAAAACCGACCGTCATGCAGATCTCATAACCGAATAAAAACGACCGTCATTGAGAACTCGTAAATGAATAAAACCAATCGTCATCGAGATCTCGTTTCCCAACAAAACCGACCGTCATTGAGATCTCGTAACCGATTGAAACCGAATAAAACCGAGTAAAACCAACCGTCATCGAGATCTCGTTTCATTGAGATCTCATTGAGATCGCATAACCGATTAAAACCGAATAAAACCGAGTAAAACCAACCGTCATCGAGATCTCGTTACCCAGCAATACCGACCGTCATGCAGATTTCGTAACCGATTAAATCCAATTGTCTTTGAGGTTTCGTAACCCAGCAAAACCGACCGTCATTGAGATCTCGTAACCTATTGAAACCGAATAAAACCGAGTAAAACCAACCGTCATCGAGATCTCGTTTCCCAACAAAACCGACCGTCATGCAGATTTCGTAACCGATTAAATCCAATTGTCTTTGATGTCTCATAAAACCCAGCAAAACCGACCGTCATTGAGATCTCGTAACCTATTGAAACCGAATAAAACCGAGTAAAACCAACCGTCATCGAGATCTTGTTTCCCAACAAAACCGACCGTCATTGAGATCTCGTAACCGATTGAAACCGAATAAAACCGAGTAAAACCAACCGTCATCGAGATCTCGTTTCCCAACAAAACCGACCGTCATGCAGATATCATAACCGAATAAAAACGACCGTCATTGAGATCTTATAACCGATTAAAACTGAATAAAACCGAGTAAAACCAACCGTCATCGAGATCTCGTTACCCAGCAAAATCGACCGTCATTGAGATTTTGTAACCGATTAAAACCAGTTGTCATTGAGATCTCGTAAATGAATAAAACCGACCGTCATTGAGATCTCGTAACCGATAAAAACCATCCGTCATTGAGATCTCATAACCGATTAAAACCGAGTAAAACCAACCGTCATCGAGATCTCGTAACCGATTAAAACCATCCATCATTGAGATCTCATAACCGATTAAAACGAATAAAACCGAGTAAAACCGATCGTCGAGATCTCGTTACCCAGCAAAACCTACCGTCATGCAGATCTCGTAACCGAATAAAACCGACCGTCATTGACAACTCGTCAATGAATAAAACCGACTGTCATTGACAACTCGTCAATGAATAAAACCGACCGTCCTTCAAATCTCGTAACCCAGCAAAACCGACCGTCGTTGAGATCTCGTAACCGATTAAAACCATCCGTCATTGAGATCTCATAACTGATTAAAACCTAATAAAACAGATTAAAACCAACAGTCATCGAGATCTCGTAACCCAGCAAAACCGACCGTCATGCAGATTTCGTAACCGATTAAATCCAATTGTCTTTGAGGTCTCGTAACCCAGCATAACCGACCGTCATTGAGATCTCGTAACCTATTGAAACCGAATAAAACCGAGTAAAACCAACCGTCATCGAGATCTTGTTTCCCAACAAAACCGACCGTCATGCAGATCTCGTAACCGATTGAAACCGAATAAAACCGAGTAAAACCAACCATCATCGAGATCTCGTTTCCCAACAAAACCGACCGTCATGCAGATCTCATAACCGAATAAAAACGACCGTCATTGAGAACTCGTCAATGAATAAATCCAACCGTCATCGAGATCTCGTTTCCCAACAAAACCGACCGTCATTGAGATCTCGTAACTGATTGAAACCGAATAAAACCGACCGTCATTGACAACTCGTGAATTAATAAAACCGACCGTCCTTCAAATCTCGTAACCAAGCAAAACCGACCGTCGTTGAGATCTCGTAACCGATTAAAACCGAATAAAACCGAGTAAAACCAACCGTCATCGAGATCTCGTTACCCAGCAAAACCGACCGTCATGCAGATCTCATAACCGAATAAAAACGACCGTCATTGAGAACTCGTAAATAAATAAAACCAACCGTCATCGAGATCTTGTTTCCCAACAAAACCGACCGTCATTGAGATCTCGTAACCGATTAAAACCGAATAAAACCGAGTAAAACCAACCGTCATCGAGATCTCGTTTCCCAACAAAACCGACCGTCATGCAGATCTCATAACCGAATAAAAACGACCGTCATTGAGAACTCGTAAATGAATAAAACCAACCGTCATTGAGATCTCGTTTCCCAACAAAACCGACCGTCATTGAGATCTCGTAACCGATTGAAACCGAATAAAACCGAGTAAAACCAACCGTCATCGAGATCTCGTTTCATTGAGATCTCATTGAGATCGCATAACCGATTAAAACCGAATAAAACCGAGTAAAACCAACCGTCATCGAGATCTCGTTACCCAGCAATACCGACCGTCATGCAGATTTCGTAACCGATTAAATCCAATTGTCTTTGAGGTTTCGTAACCCAGCAAAACCGACCGTCATTGAGATCTCGTAACCTATTGAAACCGAATAAAACCGAGTAAAACCAACCGTCATCGAGATCTCGTTTCCCAACAAAACCAACCGTCATGCAGATTTCGTAACCGATTAAATCCAATTGTCCTTGATGTCTCATAAAACCCAGCAAAACCGACCGTCATTGAGATCTCGTAACCTATTGAAACCGAATAAAACCGAGTAAAACCAACCGTCATCGAGATCTTGTTTCCCAACAAAACCGACCGTCATGCAGATCTCGTAACCGATTGAAACCGAATAAAACCGAGTAAAACCAACCATCATCGAGATCTCGTTTCCCAACAAAACCGACCGTCATGCAGATCTCATAACCGAATAAAAACGACCGTCATTGAGAACTCGTCAATGAATAAATCCAACCGTCATCGAGATCTCGTTTCCCAACAAAACCGACCGTCATTGAGATCTCGTAACTGATTGAAACCGAATAAAACCGACCGTCATTGACAACTCGTCAATGAATAAAACCGACCGTCCTTCAAATCTCGTAACCAAGCAAAACCGACCGTCGTTGAGATCTCGTAACCGATTAAAACCGAATAAAACCGAGTAAAACCAACCGTCATCGAGATCTCGTTACCCAGCAAAACCGACCGTCATGCAGATTTCGTAACCGATTAAATCCAATTGTCTTTGAGGTCTCATAAAACCCAGCAAAATCGACCGTCATTGAGATCTCATAACCGATTGAAACCGAATAAAACCGAGTAAAACCAACCGTCATCGAGATCTCGTTTCCCAACAAAACCGACCGTCATGCAGATCTCATAACCGAATAAAAACGACCGTCATTGAGAACTCGTAAATGAATAAAACCAACCGTCATCGAGATCTCGTTTCCCAACAAAACCGACCGTCATTGAGATCTCGTAACCGATTGAAACCGAATAAAACCGAGTAAAACCAACCGTCATCGAGATCTCGTTTCATTGAGATCTCATTGAGATCGCATAACCGATTAAAACCGAATAAAACCGAGTAAAACCAACCGTCATCGAGATCTCGTTACCCAGCAATACCGACCTTCATGCAGATTTCGTAACCGATTAAATCCAATTGTCTTTGAGGTTTCGTAACCCAGCAAAACCGACCGTCATTGAGATCTCGTAACCTATTGAAACCGAATAAAACCGAGTAAAACCAACCGTCATCGAGATCTCGTTTCCCAACAAAACCGACCGTCATGCAGATTTCGTAACCGATTAAATCCAATTGTCTTTGATGTCTCATAAAACCCAGCAAAACCGACCGTCATTGAGATCTCGTAACCCAGCAAAACCGACCGTCATTGAGATCTCGTAACCGATTGAAACCGAATAAAACCGAGTAAAACCAACCGTCATCGAGATCTCGTTTCCCAACAAAACCGACCGTCATGCAGATCTCATAACCGAATAAAAACGACCGTCATTGAGAATTCGTCAATGAATAAATCCAACCGTCATCGAGATCTCGTTTCCCAACAAAACCGACCGTCACTGAGATCTCGTAACTGATTGAAACCGAATAAAACCGAGTAAAACCAACTGTCATCGAGATCTCGTTTCCCAACAAAACCGACCGTCATTGAGATCTCATAACCGATTAAAACCGAATAAAACCGAGTAAAACCAACCGTTATCGAGCTCTCGTTACCCAGCAAAACCGACCGTCATGCAGATTTCGTAACCGATTAAATCCAATTGTCTTTGATGTCTCATAAAACCCAGCAAAACCGACCGTCATTGAGATCTCGTTTCCCAACAAAACCGACCGTCATGCAGATCTCATAACCGAATAAAACCAACCGTCATTGAGATCCCGTAGCTGATTGAAACCGAATAAAACCGAGTAAAACCAACCGTCATTGAGATCTCGTAGCTGATTGAAACCGAATAAAACCGAGTAAAACCAACCGTCATCGAGATCTCGTTTCCCAACAAAACCAACCGTCATGCAGATCTCATAACCGAATAAAAACGACCGTCATTGAGAACTCGTAAATGAATAAAACCAACCGTCATCGAGATCTCATAACCGATTAAAACTGAATAAAACCGAGAAAAACCAACCGTCATCGAGATCTCGTTACCCAGCAATACCGACCGTCATTGAGATCTCATAACCGATTAAAACTGAATAAAACCGAGTAAAACCAAACGTCATCGAGATCTCGTTACCCAGCAATACCGACCGTCATGCAGATTTCGTAACCGATTAAATCCAATTGTCTTTGATGTCTCATAAAACCCAGCAAAACCGACCGTCATTGAGATCTCGTAACCTATTGAAACCGAATAAAACCGAGTAAAACCAACCGTCATCGAGATCTTGTTTCCCAACAAAACCGACCGTCATGCAGATCTCGTAACCGATTGAAACCGAATAAAACCGAGTAAAACCAACCATCATCGAGATCTCGTTTCCCAACAAAACCGACCGTCATGCAGATCTCATAACCGAATAAAAACGACCGTCATTGAGAACTCGTCAGTGAATAAATCCAACCGTCATCGAGATCTCGTTTCCCAACAAAACCGACCGTCATTGAGATCTCGTAACTGATTGAAACCGAATAAAACCGACCGTCATTGACAACTCGTCAATGAATAAAACCGACCGTCCTTCAAATCTCGTAACCAAGCAAAACCGACCGTCGTTGAGATCTCGTAACCGATTAAAACCGAATAAAACCGAGTAAAACCAACCGTCATCGAGATCTCGTTACCCAGCAAAACCGACCGTCATGCAGATTTCGTAACCGATTAAATCCAATTGTCTTTGAGGTCTCATAAAACCCAGCAAAATCGACCGTCATTGAGATCTCGTAACCGATTGAAACCGAATAAAACCGAGTAAAACCAACCGTCATCGAGATCTCGTTTCCCAACAAAACCGACCGTCATGCAGATCTCATAACCGAATAAAAACGACCGTCATTGAGAACTCGTAAATGAATAAAACCAACCGTCATCGAGATCTCGTTTCCCAACAAAACCGACCGTCATTGAGATCTCGTAACCGATTGAAACCGAATAAAACCGAGTAAAACCAACCGTCATCGAGATCTCGTTTCATTGAGATCTCATTGAGATCGCATAACCGATTAAAACCGAATAAAACCGAGTAAAACCAACCGTCATCGAGATCTCGTTACCCAGCAATACCGACCTTCATGCAGATTTCGTAACCGATTAAATCCAATTGTCTTTGAGGTTTCGTAACCCAGCAAAACCGACCGTCATTGAGATCTCGTAACCTATTGAAACCGAATAAAACCGAGTAAAACCAACCGTCATCGAGATCTCGTTTCCCAACAAAACCGACCGTCATGCAGATTTCGTAACCGATTAAATCCAATTGTCTTTGATGTCTCATAAAACCCAGCAAAACCGACCGTCATTGAGATCTCGTAACCCAGCAAAACCGACCGTCATTGAGATCTCGTAACCGATTGAAACCGAATAAAACCGAGTAAAACCAACCGTCATCGAGATCTCGTTTCCCAACAAAACCGACCGTCATGCAGATCTCATAACCGAATAAAAACGACCGTCATTGAGAATTCGTCAATGAATAAATCTAACCGTCATCGAGATCTCGTTTCCCAACAAAACCGACCGTCACTGAGATCTCGTAACTGATTGAAACCGAATAAAACCGAGTAAAACCAACTGTCATCGAGATCTCGTTTCCCAACAAAACCGACCGTCATTGAGATCTCATAACCGATTAAAACCGAATAAAACCGAGTAAAACCAACCGTTATCGAGCTCTCGTTACCCAGCAAAACCGACCGTCATGCAGATTTCGTAACCGATTAAATCCAATTGTCTTTGATGTCTCATAAAACCCAGCAAAACCGACCGTCATTGAGATCTCGTTTCCCAACAAAACCGACCGTCATGCAGATCTCATAACCGAATAAAACCAACCGTCATTGAGATCCCGTAGCTGATTGAAACCGAATAAAACCGAGTAAAACCAACCGTCATTGAGATCTCGTAGCTGATTGAAACCGAATAAAACCGAGTAAAACCAACCGTCATCGAGATCTCGTTTCCCAACAAAACCAACCGTCATGCAGATCTCATAACCGAATAAAAACGACCGTCATTGAGAACTCGTAAATGAATAAAACCAACCGTCATCGAGATCTCATAACCGATTAAAACTGAATAAAACCGAGAAAAACCAACCGTCATCGAGATCTCGTTACCCAGCAATACCGACCGTCATTGAGATCTCATAACCGATTAAAACTGAATAAAACCGAGTAAAACCAAACGTCATCGAGATCTCGTTACCCAGCAATACCGACCGTCATGCAGATTTCGTAACCGATTAAATCCAATTGTCTTTGATGTCTCATAAAACCCAGCAAAACCGACCGTCATTGAGATCTCGTAACCTATTGAAACCGAATAAAACCGAGTAAAACCAACCGTCATCGAGATCTTGTTTCCCAACAAAACCGACCGTCATGCAGATCTCGTAACCGATTGAAACCGAATAAAACCGAGTAAAACCAACCATCATCGAGATCTCGTTTCCCAACAAAACCGACCGTCATGCAGATCTCATAACCGAATAAAAACGACCGTCATTGAGAACTCGTCAATGAATAAATCTAACCGTCATCGAGATCTCGTTTCCCAACAAAACCGACCGTCATTGAGATCTCGTAACTGATTGAAACCGAATAAAACCGACCGTCATTGACAACTCGTCAATGAATAAAACCGACCGTCCTTCAAATCTCGTAACCAAGCAAAACCGACCGTCGTTGAGATCTCGTAACCGATTAAAACCGAATAAAACCGAGTAAAACCAACCGTCATCGAGATCTCGTTACCCAGCAAAACCGACCGTCATGCAGGTTTCGTAACCGATTAAATCCAATTGTCTTTGAGGTCTCATAAAACCCAGCAAAATCGACCGTCATTGAGATCTCATAACCGATTGAAACCGAATAAAACCGAGTAAAACCAACCGTCATCGAGATCTCGTTTCATTGAGATCTCATTGAGATCGCATAACCGATTAAAACCGAATAAAACCGAGTAAAACCAACCGTCATCGAGATCTCGTTACCCAGCAATACCGACCGTCATGCAGATTTCGTAACCGATTAAATCCAATTGTCTTTGAGGTTTCGTAACCCAGCAAAACCGACCGTCATTGAGATCTCGTAACCTATTGAAACCGAATAAAACCGAGTAAAACCAACCGTCATCGAGATCTCGTTTCCCAACAAAACCGACCGTCATGCAGATTTCGTAACCGATTAAATCCAATTGTCTTTGATGTCTCATAAAACCCAGCAAAACCGACCGTCATTGAGATCTCGTAACCCAGCAAAACCGACCGTCATTGAGATCTCGTAACCGATTGAAACCGAATAAAACCGAGTAAAACCAACCGTCATCGAGATCTCGTTTCCCAACAAAACCGACCGTCATGCAGATCTCATAACCGAATAAAAACGACCGTCATTGAGAATTCGTCAATGAATAAATCCAACCGTCATCGAGATCTCGTTTCCCAACAAAACCGACCGTCACTGAGATCTCGTAACTGATTGAAACCGAATAAAACCGAGTAAAACCAACTGTCATCGAGATCTCGTTTCCCAACAAAACCGACCGTCATTGAGATCTCATAACCGATTAAAACCGAATAAAACCGAGTAAAACCAACCGTTATCGAGCTCTCGTTACCCAGCAAAACCGACCGTCATGCAGATTTCGTAACCGATTAAATCCAATTGTCTTTGATGTCTCATAAAACCCAGCAAAACCGACCGTCATTGAGATCTCGTTTCCCAACAAAACCGACCGTCATGCAGATCTCATAACCGAATAAAACCAACCGTCATTGAGATCCCGTAGCTGATTAAAACCGAATAAAACCGAGTAAAACCAACCGTCATCGAGATCTCGTTTCCCAACAAAACCAACCGTCATGCAGATCTCATAACCGAATAAAAACGACCGTCATTGAGAACTCGTAAATGAATAAAACCAACCGTCATCGAGATCTCATAACCGATTAAAACTGAATAAAACCGAGTAAAACCAACCGTCATCGAGATCTCGTTACCCAGCAATACCGACCGTCATTGAGATCTCATAACCGATTAAAACTGAATAAAACCGAGTAAAACCAAACGTCATCGAGATCTCGTTACCCAGCAATACCGACCGTCATGCAGATTTCGTAACCGATTAAATCCAATTGTCTTTGAGGTGTCGTAACCCAGCATAACCGACCGTCATTGAGATCTCGTAACCGATTAAAACCGAATAAAACCGAGTAAAACCAACCGTCATCGAGATCTCGTTTCCCAACAAAACCGACCGTCATTGAGATCTCATAACCGATTAAAACCAACCGTCATCGAGATCTCGTTACCCAGCAATACCGACCGTCATGCAGATTTCGTAACCGATTAAATCCAATTGTCTTTGAGGTGTCGTAACCCAGCATAACCGACCGTCATTGAGATCTCGTAACCTATTGAAACCGAATAAAACCGAGTAAAACCAACCGTCATCGAGATCTCGTTTCCCAACAAAACCGACCATCATGCAAATCTCGTAACCGATTGAAACCGAATAAAACCGAGTAAAACCAACCGTCATCGAGATCTCGTTTCCCAACAAAACCGACCGTCATTGAGATCTCATAACCGATTAAAACCGAGTAAAACCAACCGTCATCGAGATCTCGTTACCCAGCAATACCGACCGTCATGCAGATTTCGTAACCGATTAAATCCAATTGTCTTTGAGGTGTCGTAACCCAGCATAACCGACCGTCATTGAGATCTCGTAACCTATTGAAACCGAATAAAACCGAGTAAAACCAACCGTCATCGAGATCTCGTTTCCCAACAAAACCGACCGTCATTGAGATCTCATAACCGATTAAAACCAACCGTCATCGAGATCTCGTTACCCAGCAATACCGACCGTCATGCAGATTTCGTAACCGATTAAATCCAATTGTCTTTGAGGTGTCGTAACCCAGCATAACCGACCGTCATTGAGATCTCGTAACCTATTGAAACCGAATAAAACCGAGTAAAACCAACCGTCATCGAGATCTCGTTTCCCAACAAAACCGACCATCATGCAAATCTCGTAACCGATTGAAACCGAATAAAACCGAGTAAAACCAACCGTCATCGAGATCTCGTTTCCCAACAAAACCGACCGTCATTGAGATCTCGTAACTGATTGAAACCGAATAAAACCGACCGTCATTGACAACTCGTCAATGAATAAAACCGACCGTCCTTCAAATCTCGTAACCCAGCAAAACCGACCGTCGTTGAGATCTCATAACCGATTAAAACCGAATAAAACCGAGTAAAACCAACCGTCATCGAGATCTCGTTTCCCAACAAAACCGACCGTCATTGAGATCTCATAACCGATTAAAACCGAGTAAAACCAACCGTCATCGAGATCTCGTTACCCAGCAATACCGACCGTCATGCAGATTTCGTAACCGATTAAATCCAATTGTCTTTGAGGTCTCGTAACCCAGCATAACCGACCGTCATTGAGATCTCGTAACCTATTGAAACCGAATAAAACCGAGTAAAACCAACCGTCATCGAGATCTTGTTTCCCAACAAAACCGACCGTCATGCAGATCTCGTAACCGATTGAAACCGAATAAAACCGAGTAAAACCAACCATCATCGAGATCTCGTTTCCCAACAAAACCGACCGTCATGCAGATCTCATAACCGAATAAAAATGACCGTCATTGAGAACTCGTCAATGAATAAATCCAACCGTCATCGAGATCTCGTTTCCCAACAAAACCGACCGTCATTGAGATCTCGTAACTGATTGAAACCGAATAAAACCGACCGTCATTGACAACTCGTCAATTAATAAAACCGACCGTCCTTCAAATCTCGTAACCAAGCAAAACCGACCGTCGTTGAGATCTCGTAACCGGTTAAAACCGAATAAAACCGAGTAAAACCAACCGTCATCGAGATCTCGTTACCCAGCAAAACCGACCGTCATGCAGATTTCGTAACCGATTAAATCCAATTGTCTTTGAGGTCTCATAAAACCCAGCAAAATCGACCGTCATTGAGATCTCGTAACCGATTGAAACCGACCGTCATGCAGATCTCATAACCGAATAAAAACGACCGTCATTGAGAACTCGTAAATAAATAAAACCAACCGTCATCGAGATCTCGTTTCCCAACAAAACCGACCGTCATGCAGATCTCATAACCGAATAAAAACGACCGTCATTGAGAACTCGTAAATGAATAAAACCAACCGTCATCGAGATCTCATAACCGATTAAAACTGAATAAAACCGAGTAA
The DNA here is from genome assembly GCA_037101425.1 of Elopichthys bambusa. NCBI lineage: Eukaryota > Metazoa > Chordata > Actinopteri > Cypriniformes > Xenocyprididae > Elopichthys > Elopichthys bambusa. The sequence goes on from CM074444.1 coordinate 16,462,156, forward strand.
AACCAACCGTCATCGAGATCTCGTTACCCAGCAATACCGACCGTCATTGAGATCTCATAACCGATTAAAACCGAATAAAACCGAGTAAAACCAACCGTCATCGAGATCTCGTTTCATTGAGATCTCATTGAGATCGCATAACCGATTAAAACCGAATAAAACCGAGTAAAACCAACCGTCATCGAGATCTCGTTACCCAGCAATACCGACCGTCATGCAGATTTCGTAACCGATTAAATCCAATTGTCTTTGAGGTTTCGTAACCCAGCAAAACCGACCGTCATTGAGATCTCGTAACCTATTGAAACCGAATAAAACCGAGTAAAACCAACCGTCATCGAGATCTCGTTTCCCAACAAAACCGACCGTCATGCAGATTTCGTAACCGATTAAATCCAATTGTCTTTGATGTCTCATAAAACCCAGCAAAACCGACCGTCATTGAGATCTCGTAACCCAGCAAAACCGACCGTCATTGAGATCTCGTAACCGATTGAAACCGAATAAAACCGAGTAAAACCAACCGTCATCGAGATCTCGTTTCCCAACAAAACCGACCGTCATGCAGATCTCATAACCGAATAAAAACGACCGTCATTGAGAATTCGTCAATGAATAAATCCAACCGTCATCGAGATCTCGTTTCCCAACAAAACCGACCGTCACTGAGATCTCGTAACTGATTGAAACCGAATAAAACCGAGTAAAACCAACTGTCATCGAGATCTCGTTTCCCAACAAAACCGACCGTCATTGAGATCTCATAACCGATTAAAACCGAATAAAACCGAGTAAAACCAACCGTTATCGAGCTCTCGTTACCCAGCAAAACCGACCGTCATGCAGATTTCGTAACCGATTAAATCCAATTGTCTTTGATGTCTCATAAAACCCAGCAAAACCGACCGTCATTGAGATCTCGTTTCCCAACAAAACCGACCGTCATGCAGATCTCATAACCGAATAAAACCAACCGTCATTGAGATCCCGTAGCTGATTGAAACCGAATAAAACCGAGTAAAACCAACCGTCATTGAGATCTCGTAGCTGATTGAAACCGAATAAAACCGAGTAAAACCAACCGTCATCGAGATCTCGTTTCCCAACAAAACCAACCGTCATGCAGATCTCATAACCGAATAAAAACGACCGTCATTGAGAACTCGTAAATGAATAAAACCAACCGTCATCGAGATCTCATAACCGATTAAAACTGAATAAAACCGAGTAAAACCAACCGTCATCGAGATCTCGTTACGCAGCAATACCGACCGTCATTGAGATCTCATAACCGATTAAAACTGAATAAAACCGAGTAAAACCAAACGTCATCGAGATCTCGTTACCCAGCAATACCGACCGTCATGCAGATTTCGTAACCGATTAAATCCAATTGTCTTTGAGGTGTCGTAACCCAGCATAACCGACCGTCATTGAGATCTCGTAACCGATTGAAACCGAATAAAACCGAGTAAAACCAACCGTCATCGAGATCTCGTTTCCCAACAAAACCAACCGTCATGCAGATCTCATAACCGAATAAAAACGACCGTCATTGAGAACTCGTAAATGAATAAAACCAACCGTCATCGAGATCTCATAACCGATTAAAACTGAATAAAACCGAGTAAAACCAACCGTCATCGAGATCTCGTTACCCAGCAATACCGACCGTCATTGAGATCTCATAACCGATTAAAACCGAATAAAACCGAGTAAAACCAACCGTCATCGAGATCTCGTTTCATTGAGATCTCATTGAGATCGCATAACCGATTAAAACCGAATAAAACCGAGTAAAACCAACCGTCATCGAGATCTCGTTACCCAGCAATACCGACCGTCATGCAGATTTCGTAACCGATTAAATCCAATTGTCTTTGAGGTTTCGTAACCCAGCAAAACCGACCGTCATTGAGATCTCGTAACCTATTGAAACCGAATAAAACCGAGTAAAACCAACCGTCATCGAGATCTCGTTTCCCAACAAAACCGACCGTCATGCAGATTTCGTAACCGATTAAATCCAATTGTCTTTGATGTCTCATAAAACCCAGCAAAACCGACCGTCATTGAGATCTCGTAACCCAGCAAAACCGACCGTCATTGAGATCTCGTAACCGATTGAAACCGAATAAAACCGAGTAAAACCAACCGTCATCGAGATCTCGTTTCCCAACAAAACCGACCGTCATGCAGATCTTATAACCGAATAAAAACGACCGTCATTGAGAATTCGTCAATGAATAAATCCAACCGTCATCGAGATCTCGTTTCCCAACAAAACCGACCGTTACTGAGATCTCGTAACTGATTGAAACCGAATAAAACCGAGTAAAACCAACTGTCATCGAGATCTCGTTTCCCAACAAAACCGACCGTCATTGAGATCTCATAACCGATTAAAACCGAATAAAACCGAGTAAAACCAACCGTTATCGAGTTCTCGTTACCCAGCAAAACCGACCGTCATGCAGATTTCGTAACCGATTAAATCCAATTGTCTTTGATGTCTCATAAAACCCAGCAAAACCGACCGTCATTGAGATCTCGTTTCCCAACAAAACCGACCGTCATGCAGATCTCATAACCGAATAAAACCAACCGTCATTGAGATCCCGTAGCTGATTGAAACCGAATAAAACCGAGTAAAACCAACCGTCATTGAGATCTCGTAGCTGATTGAAACCGAATAAAACCGAGTAAAACCAACCGTCATCGAGATCTCGTTTCCCAACAAAACCAACCGTCATGCAGATCTCATAACCGAATAAAAACGACCGTCATTGAGAACTCGTAAATGAATAAAACCAACCGTCATCGAGATCTCATAACCGATTAAAACTGAATAAAACCGAGTAAAACCAACCGTCATCGAGATCTCGTTACGCAGCAATACCGACCGTCATTGAGATCTCATAACCGATTAAAACTGAATAAAACCGAGTAAAACCAAACGTCATCGAGATCTCGTTACCCAGCAATACCGACCGTCATGCAGATTTCGTAACCGATTAAATCCAATTGTCTTTGAGGTGTCGTAACCCAGCATAACCGACCGTCATTGAGATCTCGTAACCGATTAAAACCGAATTAAACCGAGTAAAACCAACCGTCATCGAGATCTCGTTTCCCAACAAAACCGACCATCATGCAAATCTCGTAACCGATTGAAACCGAATAAAACCGAGTAAAACCAACCGTCATCGAGATCTCGTTTCCCAACAAAACCGACCGTCATTGAGATCTCATAACCGATTAAAACCGAGTAAAACCAACCGTCATCGAGATCTCGTTACCCAGCAATACCGACCGTCATGCAGATTTCGTAACCGATTAAATCCAATTGTCTTTGAGGTGTCGTAACCCAGCATAACCGACCGTCATTGAGATCTCGTAACCTATTGAAACCGAATAAAACCGAGTAAAACCAACCGTCATCGAGATCTCGTTTCCCAACAAAACCGACCGTCATTGAGATCTCATAACCGATTAAAACCAACCGTCATCGAGATCTCGTTACCCAGCAATACCGACCGTCATGCAGATTTCGTAACCGATTAAATCCAATTGTCTTTGAGGTGTCGTAACCCAGCATAACCGACCGTCATTGAGATCTCGTAACCTATTGAAACCGAATAAAACCGAGTAAAACCAACCGTCATCGAGATCTCGTTTCCCAACAAAACCGACCATCATGCAAATCTCGTAACCGATTGAAACCGAATAAAACCGAGTAAAACCAACCGTCATCGAGATCTCGTTTCCCAACAAAACCGACCGTCATTGAGATCTCGTAACTGATTGAAACCGAATAAAACCGACCGTCATTGACAACTCGTCAATGAATAAAACCGACCGTCCTTCAAATCTCGTAACCCAGCAAAACCGACCGTCGTTGAGATCTCATAACCGATTAAAACCGAATAAAACCGAGTAAAACCAACCGTCATCGAGATCTCGTTTCCCAACAAAACCGACCGTCATTGAGATCTCATAACCGATTAAAACCGAGTAAAACCAACCGTCATCGAGATCTCGTTACCCAGCAATACCGACCGTCATGCAGATTTCGTAACCGATTAAATCCAATTGTCTTTGAGGTCTCGTAACCCAGCATAACCGACCGTCATTGAGATCTCGTAACCTATTGAAACCGAATAAAACCGAGTAAAACCAACCGTCATCGAGATCTTGTTTCCCAACAAAACCGACCGTCATGCAGATCTCGTAACCGATTGAAACCGAATAAAACCGAGTAAAACCAACCATCATCGAGATCTCGTTTCCCAACAAAACCGACCGTCATGCAGATCTCATAACCGAATAAAAATGACCGTCATTGAGAACTCGTCAATGAATAAATCCAACCGTCATCGAGATCTCGTTTCCCAACAAAACCGACCGTCATTGAGATCTCGTAACTGATTGAAACCGAATAAAACCGACCGTCATTGACAACTCGTCAATTAATAAAACCGACCGTCCTTCAAATCTCGTAACCAAGCAAAACCGACCGTCGTTGAGATCTCGTAACCGGTTAAAACCGAATAAAACCGAGTAAAACCAACCGTCATCGAGATCTCGTTACCCAGCAAAACCGACCGTCATGCAGATTTCGTAACCGATTAAATCCAATTGTCTTTGAGGTCTCATAAAACCCAGCAAAATCGACCGTCATTGAGATCTCGTAACCGATTGAAACCGACCGTCATGCAGATCTCATAACCGAATAAAAACGACCGTCATTGAGAACTCGTAAATAAATAAAACCAACCGTCATCGAGATCTCGTTTCCCAACAAAACCGACCGTCATGCAGATCTCATAACCGAATAAAAACGACCGTCATTGAGAACTCGTAAATGAATAAAACCAACCGTCATCGAGATCTCATAACCGATTAAAACTGAATAAAACCGAGTAAAACCAACCGTCATCGAGATCTCGTTACCCAGCAATACCGACCGTCATTGAGATCTCATAACCGATTAAAACCGAATAAAACCGAGTAAAACCAACCGTCATCGAGATCTCGTTTCATTGAGATCTCATTGAGATCGCATAACCGATTAAAACCGAATAAAACCGAGTAAAACCAACCGTCATCGAGATCTCGTTACCCAGCAATACCGACCGTCATGCAGATTTCGTAACCGATTAAATCCAATTGTCTTTGAGGTTTCGTAACCCAGCAAAACCGACCGTCATTGAGATCTCGTAACCTATTGAAACCGAATAAAACCGAGTAAAACCAACCGTCATCGAGATCTCGTTTCCCAACAAAACCGACCGTCATGCAGATTTCGTAACCGATTAAATCCAATTGTCTTTGATGTCTCATAAAACCCAGCAAAACCGACCGTCATTGAGATCTCGTAACCCAGCAAAACCGACCGTCATTGAGATCTCGTAACCGATTGAAACCGAATAAAACCGAGTAAAACCAACCGTCATCGAGATCTCGTTTCCCAACAAAACCGACCGTCATGCAGATCTCATAACCGAATAAAAACGACCGTCATTGAGAATTCGTCAATGAATAAATCCAACCGTCATCGAGATCTCGTTTCCCAACAAAACCGACCGTCACTGAGATCTCGTAACTGATTGAAACCGAATAAAACCGAGTAAAACCAACTGTCATCGAGATCTCGTTTCCCAACAAAACCGACCGTCATTGAGATCTCATAACCGATTAAAACCGAATAAAACCGAGTAAAACCAACCGTTATCGAGCTCTCGTTACCCAGCAAAACCGACCGTCATGCAGATTTCGTAACCGATTAAATCCAATTGTCTTTGATGTCTCATAAAACCCAGCAAAACCGACCGTCATTGAGATCTCGTTTCCCAACAAAACCGACCGTCATGCAGATCTCATAACCGAATAAAACCAACCGTCATTGAGATCCCGTAGCTGATTGAAACCGAATAAAACCGAGTAAAACCAACCGTCATTGAGATCTCGTAGCTGATTGAAACCGAATAAAACCGAGTAAAACCAACCGTCATCGAGATCTCGTTTCCCAACAAAACCAACCGTCATGCAGATCTCATAACCGAATAAAAACGACCGTCATTGAGAACTCGTAAATGAATAAAACCAACCGTCATCGAGATCTCATAACCGATTAAAACTGAATAAAACCGAGTAAAACCAACCGTCATCGAGATCTCGTTACGCAGCAATACCGACCGTCATTGAGATCTCATAACCGATTAAAACTGAATAAAACCGAGTAAAACCAAACGTCATCGAGATCTCGTTACCCAGCAATACCGACCGTCATGCAGATTTCGTAACCGATTAAATCCAATTGTCTTTGAGGTGTCGTAACCCAGCATAACCGACCGTCATTGAGATCTCGTAACCGATTGAAACCGAATAAAACCGAGTAAAACCAACCGTCATCGAGATCTCGTTTCCCAACAAAACCAACCGTCATGCAGATCTCATAACCGAATAAAAACGACCGTCATTGAGAACTCGTAAATGAATAAAACCAACCGTCATCGAGATCTCATAACCGATTAAAACTGAATAAAACCGAGTAAAACCAACCGTCATCGAGATCTCGTTACCCAGCAATACCGACCGTCATTGAGATCTCATAACCGATTAAAACCGAATAAAACCGAGTAAAACCAACCGTCATCGAGATCTCGTTTCATTGAGATCTCATTGAGATCGCATAACCGATTAAAACCGAATAAAACCGAGTAAAACCAACCGTCATCGAGATCTCGTTACCCAGCAATACCGACCGTCATGCAGATTTCGTAACCGATTAAATCCAATTGTCTTTGAGGTTTCGTAACCCAGCAAAACCGACCGTCATTGAGATCTCGTAACCTATTGAAACCGAATAAAACCGAGTAAAACCAACCGTCATCGAGATCTCGTTTCCCAACAAAACCGACCGTCATGCAGATTTCGTAACCGATTAAATCCAATTGTCTTTGATGTCTCATAAAACCCAGCAAAACCGACCGTCATTGAGATCTCGTAACCCAGCAAAACCGACCGTCATTGAGATCTCGTAACCGATTGAAACCGAATAAAACCGAGTAAAACCAACCGTCATCGAGATCTCGTTTCCCAACAAAACCGACCGTCATGCAGATCTTATAACCGAATAAAAACGACCGTCATTGAGAATTCGTCAATGAATAAATCCAACCGTCATCGAGATCTCGTTTCCCAACAAAACCGACCGTTACTGAGATCTCGTAACTGATTGAAACCGAATAAAACCGAGTAAAACCAACTGTCATCGAGATCTCGTTTCCCAACAAAACCGACCGTCATTGAGATCTCATAACCGATTAAAACCGAATAAAACCGAGTAAAACCAACCGTTATCGAGTTCTCGTTACCCAGCAAAACCGACCGTCATGCAGATTTCGTAACCGATTAAATCCAATTGTCTTTGATGTCTCATAAAACCCAGCAAAACCGACCGTCATTGAGATCTCGTTTCCCAACAAAACCGACCGTCATGCAGATCTCATAACCGAATAAAACCAACCGTCATTGAGATCCCGTAGCTGATTGAAACCGAATAAAACCGAGTAAAACCAACCGTCATTGAGATCTCGTAGCTGATTGAAACCGAATAAAACCGAGTAAAACCAACCGTCATCGAGATCTCGTTTCCCAACAAAACCAACCGTCATGCAGATCTCATAACCGAATAAAAACGACCGTCATTGAGAACTCGTAAATGAATAAAACCAACCGTCATCGAGATCTCATAACCGATTAAAACTGAATAAAACCGAGTAAAACCAACCGTCATCGAGATCTCGTTACGCAGCAATACCGACCGTCATTGAGATCTCATAACCGATTAAAACTGAATAAAACCGAGTAAAACCAAACGTCATCGAGATCTCGTTACCCAGCAATACCGACCGTCATGCAGATTTCGTAACCGATTAAATCCAATTGTCTTTGAGGTGTCGTAACCCAGCATAACCGACCGTCATTGAGATCTCGTAACCGATTAAAACCGAATTAAACCGAGTAAAACCAACCGTCATCGAGATCTCGTTTCCCAACAAAACCGACCGTCATTGAGATCTCATAACCGATTAAAACCAACCGTCATCGAGATCTCGTTACCCAGCAATACCGACCGTCATGCAGATTTCGTAACCGATTAAATCCAATTGTCTTTGAGGTGTCGTAACCTAGCATAACCGACCGTCATTGAGATCTCGTAACCTATTGAAACCGAATAAAACCGAGTAAAACCAACCGTCATCGAGATCTCGTTTCCCAACAAAACCGACCATCATGCAAATCTCGTAACCGATTGAAACCGAATAAAACCGAGTAAAACCAACCGTCATCGAGATCTCGTTTCCCAACAAAACCGACCGTCATTGAGATCTCGTAACTGATTGAAACCGAATAAAACCGACCGTCATTGACAACTCGTCAATGAATAAAACCGACCGTCCTTCAAATCTCGTAACCCAGCAAAACCAACCGTCGTTGAGATCTCATAACCGATTAAAACCGAATAAAACCGAGTAAAACCAACCATCATCGAGATCTCGTTTCCCAACAAAACCGACCGTCATTGAGATCTCATAACCGATTAAAACCGAGTAAAACCAACCGTCATCGAGATCTCGTTACCCAGCAATACCGACCGTCATGCAGATTTCGTAACCGATTAAATCCAATTGTCTTTGAGGTCTCGTAACCCAGCATAACCGACCGTCATTGAGATCTCGTAACCTATTGAAACCGAATAAAACCGAGTAAAACCAACCGTCATCGAGATCTTGTTTCCCAACAAAACCGACCGTCATGCAGATCTCGTAACCGATTGAAACCGAATAAAACCGAGTAAAACCAACCATCATCGAGATCTCGTTTCCCAACAAAACCGACCGTCATGCAGATCTCATAACCGAATAAAAATGACCGTCATTGAGAACTCGTCAATGAATAAATCCAACCGTCATCGAGATCTCGTTTCCCAACAAAACCGACCGTCATTGAGATCTCGTAACTGATTGAAACCGAATAAAACCGACCGTCATTGACAACTCGTCAATGAATAAAACCGACCGTCCTTCAAATCTCGTAACCAAGCAAAACCGACCGTCGTTGAGATCTCGTAACCGGTTAAAACCGAATAAAACCGAGTAAAACCAACCGTCATCGAGATCTCGTTACCCAGCAAAACCGACCGTCATGCAGATTTCGTAACCGATTAAATCCAATTGTCTTTGAGGTCTCATAAAACCCAGCAAAATCGACCGTCATTGAGATCTCGTAACCGATTGAAACCGAATAAAACCGAGTAAAACCAACCGTCATCGAGATCTCGTTTCCCAACAAAACCGACCGTCATGCAGATCTCATAACCGAATAAAAACGACCGTCATTGAGAACTCGTAAATAAATAAAACCAACCGTCATCGAGATCTCGTTTACCAACAAAACCGACCGTCATTGAGATCTCGTAACCGATTGAAACCGAATAAAACCGAGTAAAACCAACCGTCATCGAGATCTCGTTTCCCAACAAAACCGACCGTCATGCAGATCTCATAACCGAATAAAAACGACCGTCATTGAGAACTCGTAAATGAATAAAACCAACCGTCATCGAGATCTCGTTTCCTAACAAAACCGACCGTCATTGAGATCTCGTAACCGATTGAAACCGAATAAAACCGAGTAAAACCAACCGTCATCGAGATCTCGTTTCATTGAGATCTCATTGAGATCGCATAACCGATTAAAACCGAATAAAACCGAGTAAAACCAACCGTCATCGAGATCTCGTTACCCAGCAATACCGACCGTAACCGATTAAATCCAATTGTCTTTGAGGTCTCGTAACCTAGCAAAACCGACCGTCATTGAGATCTCGTAACCTATTGAAACCGAATAAAACCGAGTAAAACCAACCATCATCGAGATCTCGTTTCCCAACAAAACCGACCGTCATGCAGATTTCGTAACCGATTAAATCCAATTGTCTTTGATGTCTCATAAAACCCAGCAAAACCGACCGTCATTGAGATCTCGTAACCCAGCAAAACCGACCGTCATTGAGATCTCGTAACCGATTGAAACCGAATAAAACCGAGTAAAACCAACCGTCATCGAGATCTCGTTTCCCAACAAAACCGACCGTCATGCAGATCTCATAACCGAATAAAAACGACCGTCATTGAGAACTTGTCAATGAATAAATCCAACCGTCATCGAGATCTCGTTTCCCAACAAAACCGACCGTCACTGAGATCTCGTAACTGATTGAAACCGAATAAAACCGAGTAAAACCAACTGTCATCGAGATCTCGTTTCCCAACAAAACCGACCGTCATTGAGATCTCATAACCGATTAAAACCGAATAAAACCGAGTGAAACCAACCGTTATCGAGCTCTCGTTACCCAGCAAAACCGACCGTCATGCAGATTTCGTAACCGATTAAATCCAATTGTCTTTGATGTCTCATAAAACCCAGCAAAACCGACCGTCATTGAGATCTCGTAGCTGATTGAAACCGAATAAAACCGAGTAAAACCAACCGTCATCGAGATCTCGTTTCCCAACAAAACCAACCGTCATGCAGATCTCATAACCGAATAAAAACGACCGTCATTGAGAACTCGTAAATGAATAAAACCAACCGTCATCGAGATCTCATAACCGATTAAAACTGAATAAAACCGAGTAAAACCAACCGTCATCGAGATCTCGTTACCCAGCAATACCGACCGTCATTGAGATCTCATAACCGATTAAAACTGAATAAAACCGAGTAAAACCAACCGTCATCGAGATCTTGTTACCCAGCAAAACCGACCGTCATTGAGATATTGTAACCGATTAAAACCAGTTGTCATTGAGATCTCGTAACTGATTGAAACCGACTGTCCTTCAGATCTTGTAACCGATTAAAACCATCCGTCATTGAGATCGCATAACCGATTAAAACCGAGTAAAACCAACCGTCATCGAGATCTCGTTTCCCAACAAAACCGACCGTCATGCAGATTTCGTAACCGATTAAATCCAATTGTCTTTGAGGTCTCGTAACCCAGCATAACCGACCGTCATTGAGATCTCGTAACCTATTGAAACCGGATAAAACCGAGTAAAACCAACCGTCATCGAGATCTCGTTTCCCAACAAAACCGTCCATCATGCAGATCTCGTAACCGATTGAAACGGAATAAAACCGAGTAAAACCAACCGTCATCGAGATCTCGTTTCCCAACAAAACCGACCGTCATGCAGATCTCATAACCGAATAAAAACGACCGTCATTGAGAACTCGTCAATGAATAAATCCAACCGTCATCGAGATCTCGTTTCCCAACAAAACCGACCGTCATTGAGATCTCGTAACTGATTGAAACCGAATAAAACCGACCGTCATTGACAACTCGTCAATGAATAAAACCGACCGTCCTTCAAATCTCGTAACCCAGCAAAACCGACCGTCGTTGAGATCTCGTAACCGATTAAAACCGAATAAAACCGAGTAAAACCAACCGTCATCGAGATCTCGTTTCCCAACAAAACCGACCGTCATTGAGATCTCATAACCGATTAAAACCGAATAAAACCGAGTAAAACCAACCGTCATCGAGATCTCGTTACCCAGCAAAACCGACCGTCATGCAGATTTCGTAACCGATTAAATCCAATTGTCTTTGAGGTCTCATAAAACCCAGCAAAATCGACCGTCATTGAGATCTCGTAACCGATTGAAACCGAATAAAACCGAGTAAAACCAACCGTCATCGAGATCTCGTTTCCCAACAAAACCGACCGTCATTGAGATCTCGTAACTGATTGAAACCGAATAAAACCGACCGTCATTGACAACTCGTCAATGAATAAAACCGACCGTCCTTCAAATCTCGTAACCAAGCAAAACCGACCGTCGTTGAGATCTCGTAACCGGTTAAAACCGAATAAAACCGAGTAAAACCAACCGTCATCGAGATCTCGTTACCCAGCAAAACCGACCGTCATACAGATTTCGTAACCGATTAAATCCAATTGTCTTTGAGGTCTCATAAAACCCAGCAAAATCGACCGTCATTGAGATCTCGTAACCGATTGAAACCGAATAAAACCGAGTAAAACCAACCGTCATCGAGATCTCGTTTCCCAACAAAACCGACCGTCATGCAGATCTCATAACCGAATAAAAACGACCGTCATTGAGAACTCGTAAATAAATAAAACCAACCGTCATCGAGATCTCGTTTCCCAACAAAACCGACCGTCATTGAGATCTCGTAACCGATTGAAACCGAATAAAACCGAGTAAAACCAACCGTCATCGAGATCTCGTTTCCCAACAAAACCGACCGTCATGCAGATCTCATAACCGAATAAAAACGACCGTCATTGAGAACTCGTAAATGAATAAAACCAACCGTCATCGAGATCTCGTTTCCTAACAAAACCGACCGTCATTGAGATCTCGTAACCGATTGAAACCGAATAAAACCGAGTAAAACCAACCGTCATCGAGATCTCGTTTCATTGAGATCTCATTGAGATCGCATAACCGATTAAAACCGAATAAAACCGAGTAAAACCAACCGTCATCGAGATCTCGTTACCCAGCAATACCGACCGTAACCGATTAAATCCAATTGTCTTTGAGGTCTCGTAACCTAGCAAAACCGACCGTCATTGAGATCTCGTAACCTATTGAAACCGAATAAAACCGAGTAAAACCAACCATCATCGAGATCTCGTTTCCCAACAAAACCGACCGTCATGCAGATTTCGTAACCGATTAAATCCAATTGTCTTTGATGTCTCATAAAACCCAGCAAAACCGACCGTCATTGAGATCTCGTAACCCAGCAAAACCGACCGTCATTGAGATCTCGTAACCGATTGAAACCGAATAAAACCGAGTAAAACCAACCGTCATGGAGATCTCGTTTCCCAACAAAACCGACCGTCATGCAGATCTCATAACCGAATAAAAACGACCGTCATTGAGAACTTGTCAATGAATAAATCCAACCGTCATCGAGATCTCGTTTCCCAACAAAACCGACCGTCACTGAGATCTCGTAACTGATTGAAACCGAATAAAACCGAGTAAAACCAACTGTCATCGAGATCTCGTTTCCCAACAAAACCGACCGTCATTGAGATCTCATAACCGATTAAAACCGAATAAAACCGAGTGAAACCAACCGTTATCGAGCTCTCGTTACCCAGCAAAACCGACCGTCATGCAGATTTCGTAACCGATTAAATCCAATTGTCTTTGATGTCTCATAAAACCCAGCAAAACCGACCGTCATTGAGATCTCGTAACCCAGCAAAACCGACCGTCATTGAGATCTCGTAACCGATTGAAACCGAATAAAACCGAGTAAAACCAACCGTCATCGAGATCTCGTTTCCCAACAAAACCGACCGTCATGCAGATCTCATAACCGAATGAAACCGACCGTCATTGAGATCTCGTAACCCAGCAAAACCGACCGTCATTGAGATCTCGTAGCTGATTGAAACCGAATAAAACCGAGTAAAACCAACCGTCATCGAGATCTCGTTTCCCAACAAAACCAACCGTCATGCAGATCTCATAACCGAATAAAAACGACCGTCATTGAGAACTCGTAAATGAATAAAACCAACCGTCATCGAGATCTCATAACCGATTAAAACTGAATAAAACCGAGTAAAACCAACCGTCATCGAGATCTCGTTACCCAGCAATACCGACCGTCATTGAGATCTCATAACCGATTAAAACTGAATAAAACCGAGTAAAACCAACCGTCATCGAGATCTTGTTACCCAGCAAAACCGACCGTCATTGAGATATTGTAACCGATTAAAACCAGTTGTCATTGAGATCTCGTAACTGATTGAAACCGACTGTCCTTCAGATCTTGTAACCGATTAAAACCATCCGTCATTGAGATCGCATAACCGATTAAAACCGAGTAAAACCAACCGTCATCGAGATCTCGTTTCCCAACAAAACCGACCGTCATGCAGATTTCGTAACCGATTAAATCCAATTGTCTTTGAGGTCTCGTAACCCAGCATAACCGACCGTCATTGAGATCTCGTAACCTATTGAAACCGGATAAAACCGAGTAAAACCAACCGTCATCGAGATCTCGTTTCCCAACAAAACCGTCTATCATGCAGATCTCGTAACCGATTGAAACCGAATAAAACCGAGTAAAACCAACCGTCATCGAGATCTCGTTTCCCAACAAAACCGACCGTCATGCAGATCTCATAACCGAATAAAAACGACCGTCATTGAGAACTCGTCAATGAATAAATCCAACCGTCATCGAGATCTCGTTTCCCAACAAAACCGACCGTCATTGAGATCTCGTAACTGATTGAAACCGAATAAAACCGACCGTCATTGACAACTCGTCAATGAATAAAACCGACCGTCCTTCAAATCTCGTAACCCAGCAAAACCGACCGTCGTTGAGATCTCGTAACCGATTAAAACCGAATAAAACCGAGTAAAACCAACCGTCATCGAGATCTCGTTTCCCAACAAAACCGACCGTCATTGAGATCTCATAACCGATTAAAACCGAATAAAACCGAGTAAAACCAACCGTCATCGAGATCTCGTTACCCAGCTAAACCGACCGTCATGCAGATTTCGTAACCGATTAAATCCAATTGTCTTTGAGGTCTCATAAAACCCAGCAAAATCGACCGTCATTGAGATCTCGTAACCGATTGAAACCGAATAAAACCGAGTAAAACCAACCGTCATCGAGATCTCGTTTCCCAACAAAACCGACCGTCATGCAGATCTCATAACCGAATAAAAACGACCGTCATTGAGAACTCGTAACCGAATGAAACCGAATAAAACCGAGTAAAACCAACCGTCATCGAGATCTCGTTTCCCAACAAAACCGACCGTCATGCAGATCTCATAACCGAATAAAAACGACCGTCATTGAGAACTCGTAAATGAATAAATCCAACCGTCATCGAGATCTCGTTTCCCAACAAAACCGACCGCCATTGAGATCTCGTAACCGATTGAAACCGAATAAAACCGAGTAAAACCAACCGTCATCGAGATCTCGTTTCCCAACAAAACCGACCGTCATGCAGATCTCATAACCGAATAAAAACGACCGTCATTGAGAACTCGTAAATGAATAAAACCAACCGTCATCGAGATCTCGTTTCCCAACAAAACCGACCGTCATTGAGATCTCGTAACCGATTGAAACCGAATAAAACCGAGTAAAACCAACCGTCATCGAGATCTCGTTTCATTGAGATCTCATTGAGATCGCATAACCGATTAAAACCGAATAAAACCGAGTAAAACCAACCGTCATCGAGATCTCGTTACCCAGCAATACCGACCGTCATGCAGATTTCGTAACCGATTAAATCCAATTGTCTTTCAGGTCTCGTAACCCAGCAAAACCGACCGTCATTGAGATCTCGTAACCTATTGAAACCGAATAAAACCGAGTAAAACCAACCATCATCGAGATCTCGTTTCCCAACAAAACCGACCGTCATGCAGATTTCGTAACCGATTAAATCCAATTGTCTTTGGTGTCTCATAAAACCCAGCAAAACCGACCGTCATTGAGATCTCGTAACCCAGCAAAACCGACCGTCATTGAGATCTCGTAACCGATTGAAACCGAATAAAACCGAGTAAAACCAACCGTCATCGAGATCTCGTTTCCCAACAAAACCGACCGTCATGCAGATCTCATAACCGAATAAAAACGACCGTCATTGAGAACTCGTCAATGAATAAATCCAACCGTCATCGAGATCTCGTTTCCCAACAAAACCGACCGTCACTGAGATCTCGTAACTGATTGAAACCGAATAAAACCGAGTAAAACCAACTGTCATCGAGATCTCGTTTCCCAACAAAACCGACCGTCATTGAGATCTCATAACCGATTAAAACCGAATAAAACCGAGTAAAACCAACCGTTATCGAGCTCTCGTTACCCAGCAAAACCGACCGTCATGCAGATTTCGTAACCGATTAAATCCAATTGTCTTTGATGTCTCATAAAACCCAGCAAAACCGACCGTCATTGAGATCTCGTAACCGATTGAAACCGAATAAAACCGAGTAAAACCAACCGTCATCGAGATCTCGTTTCCCAACAAAACCGACCGTCATGCAGATCTCATAACCGAATAAAACCGACCGTCATTGAGATCTCGTAACCCAGCAAAACCGACCGTCATTGAGATCTCGTAGCTGATTGAAACCGAATAAAACCGAGTAAAACCAACCGTCATCGAGATCTCGTTTCCCAACAAAACCAACCGTCATGCAGATCTCATAACCGAATAAAAACGACCGTCATTAAGAACTCGTAAATGAATAAAACCAACCGTCATCGAGATCTCATAACCGATTAAAACTGAATAAAACCGAGTAAAACCAACCGTCATCGAGATCTCGTTACCCAGCAATACCGACCGTCATTGAGATCTCATAACCGATTAAAACTGAATAAAACCGAGTAAAACCAACCGTCATCGAGATCTTGTTACCCAGCAAAACCAACCGTCATTGAGATATTGTAACTGATTAAAACCATCCGTCATTGAGATCTCATAACCGATTAAAACCGAGTAAAACCAACCGTCATCGAGATCTCGTTTCCCAACAAAACCGACAGTCATGCAGATCTCATAACCGAATAAAAACGACCGTCATTGAGAACTCGTAACCGAATGAAACCGAATAAAACCGAGTAAAACCAACCGTCATCGAGATCTCGTTTCCCAACAAAACCGACCGTCATTGAGATCTCATAACCGATTAAAACCGAATAAAACCGAGTAAAACCAACCGTCATCGAGATCTCGTTACCCAGCAATACCGACCGTCATGCAGATTTCGTAACCGATTAAATCCAATTGTCTTTGAGGTCTCGTAACCCAGCATAACCGACCGTCATTGAGATCTCGTAACCTATTGAAACCGAATAAAACCGAGTAAAACCAACCGTCATCGAGATCTCGTTTCCCAACAAAACCGACCATCATGCAGATCTCGTAACCGATTGAAACCGAATAAAACCGAGTAAAACCAACCGTCATCGAGATCTCGTTTCCCAACAAAACCGACCGTCATGCAGATCTCATAACCGAATAAAAACGACCGTCATTGAGAACTCGTCAATGAATAAATCCAACCGTCATCGAGATCTCGTTTCCCAACAAAACCGACCGTCATTGAGATCTCGTAACTGATTGAAACCGAATAAAACCGACCGTCATTGACAACTCGTCAATGAATAAAACCGACCGTCCTTCAAATCTCGTAACCCAGCAAAACCGACCGTCGTTGAGATCTCGTAACCGATTAAAACCGAATAAAACCGAGTAAAACCAACCGTCATCGAGATCTCGTTTCCCAACAAAACCGACCGTCATTGAGATCTCATAACCGATTAAAACCGAATAAAACCGAGTAAAACCAACCGTCATCGAGATCTCGTTACCCAGCAAAACCGACCGTCATGCAGATTTCGTAACCGATTAAATCCAATTGTCTTTGAGGTCTCATAAAACCCAGCAAAATCGACCGTCATTGAGATCTCGTAACCGATTGAAACCGAATAAAACCGAGTAAAACCAACCGTCATCGAGATCTCGTTTCCCAACAAAACCGACCGTCATGCAGATCTCATAACCGAATAAAAACGACCGTCATTGAGAACTCGTAACCGAATGAAACCGAATAAATCCGAGTAAAACCAACCGTCATCGAGATCTCGTTTCCCAACAAAACCGACCGTCATTGAGATCTCATAACCGATTAAAACCGAATAAAACCGAGTAAAACCAACCGTCATCGAGATCTCGTTACCCAGCAATACCGACCGTCATGCAGATTTCGTAACCGATTAAATCCAATTGTCTTTGAGGTCTCGTAACCCAGCATAACCGACCGTCATTGAGATCTCGTAACCTATTGAAACCGAATAAAACCGAGTAAAACCAACCGTCATCGAGATCTCGTTTCCCAACAAAACCGACCATCATGCAGATCTCGTAACCGATTGAAACCGAATAAAACCGAGTAAAACCAACCGTCATCGAGATCTCGTTTCCCAACAAAACCGACCGTCATTGAGATCTCGTAACTGATTGAAACCGAATAAAATCGACCGTCATTGACAACTCGTCAATGAATAAAACCGACCGTCCTTCAAATCTCGTAACCCAGCAAAACCGACCGTCGTTGAGATCTCGTAACCGATTAAAACCGAATAAAACCGAGTAAAACCAACCGTCATCGAGATCTCGTTTCCCAACAAAACCGACCGTCATTGAGATCTCATAACCGATTAAAACCGAATAAAACCGAGTAAAACCAACCGTCATCGAGATCTCGTTACCCAGCAAAACCGACCGTCATGCAGATTTCGTAACCGATTAAATCCAATTGTCTTTGAGGTCTCATAAAACCCAGCAAAATCGACCGTCATAGAGATCTCGTAACCGATTGAAACCGAATAAAACCGAGTAAAACCAACCGTCATCGAGATCTCGTTTCCCAACAAAACCGACCGTCATGCAGATCTCATAACCGAATAAAAACGACCGTCATTGAGAACTCGTCAATGAATAAATCCAACCGTCATCGAGATCTCGTTTCCCAACAAAACCGACCGTCATTGAGATCTCGTAACTGATTGAAACCGAATAAAACCGACCGTCATTGACAACTCGTCAATGAATAAAACCGACCGTCCTTCAAATCTCGTAACCCAGCAAAACCGACCGTCGTTGAGATCTCGTATCCGATTAAAACCGAATAAAACCGAGTAAAACCAACCGTCATCGAGATCTCGTTTCCCAACAAAACCGACCGTCATTGAGATCTCATAACCGATTAAAACCGAATAAAACCGAGTAAAACCAACCGTCATCGAGATCTCGTTACCCAGCAAAACCGACCGTCATGCAGATTTCGTAACCGATTAAATCCAATTGTCTTTGAGGTCTCATAAAACCCAGCAAAATCGACCGTCATTGAGATCTCGTAACCGATCAAAACCGAATAAAACCGAGTAAAACCAACCGTCATCGAGATCTCGTTTCCCAACAAAACCGACCGTCATGCAGATCTCATAACCGAATAAAAACGACCGTCATTGAGAACTCGTAACCGTATGAAACCGAATAAAACCGAGTAGAACCAACCGTCATCGAGATCTCGTTTCCCAACAAAACCGACCGTCATGCAGATCTCATAACCGAATAAAAACGACCGTCATTGAGAACTCGTAAATGAATAAATCCAACCGTCATCGAGATCTCGTTTTCCAACAAAACCGACCGTCATTGAGATCTCATAACCGATTAAAACCGAATAAAACCGAGTAAAACCAACCGTCATCGAGATCTCGTTACCCAGCAATACCGACCGTCATGCAGATTTCGTAACCGATTAAATCCAATTGTCTTTGAGGTCTCGTAACCCAGCATAACCGACCGTCATTGAGATCTCGTAACCTATTGAAACCGAATAAAACCGAGTAAAACCAACCGTCATCGAGATCTCGTTTCCCAACAAAACCGACCGTCATTGAGATCTCGTAACTGATTGAAACCGAATAAAATCGACCGTCATTGACAACTGGTCAATGAATAAAACCGACCGTCCTTCAAATCTCGTAACCCAGCAAAACCGACCGTCGTTGAGATCTCGTAACCGATTAAAACCGAATAAAACCGAGTAAAACCAACCGTCATCGAGATCTCGTTTCCCAACAAAACCGACCGTCATTGAGATCTCATAACCGATTAAAACCGAATAAAACCGAGTAAAACCAACCGTCATCGAGATCTCGTTTCCCAACAAAACCGACCGTCATGCAGATTTCGTAACCGATTAAATCCAATTGTCTTTGAGGTCTCATAAAACCCAGCAAAATCGACCGTCATTGAGATCTCGTAACCGATTGAAACCGAATAAAACCGAGTAAAACCAACCGTCATCGAGATCTCGTTTCCCAACAAAACCGACCGTCATTGAGATCTCATAACCGATTAAAACCGAATAAAACCGAGTAAAACCAACCGTCATCGAGATCTCGTTACCCAGCAATACCGACCGTCATGCAGATTTCGTAACCGATTAAATCCAATTGTCTTTGAGGTCTCGTAACCCAGCATAACCGACCGTCATTGAGATCTCGTAACCTATTGAAACCGAATAAAACCGAGTAAAACCAACCGTCATCGAGATCTCGTTTCCCAACAAAACCGACCATCATGCAGATCTCGTAACCGATTGAAACCGAATAAAACCGAGTAAAACCAACCGTCATCGAGATCTCGTTTCCCAACAAAACCGACCGTCATTGAGATCTCGTAACTGATTGAAACCGAATAAAATCGACCGTCATTGACAACTCGTCAATGAATAAAACCGACCGTCCTTCAAATCTCGTAACCCAGCAAAACCGACCGTCGTTGAGATCTCGTAACCGATTAAAACCGAATAAAACCGAGTAAAACCAACCGTCATCGAGATCTCGTTTCCCAACAAAACCGACCGTCATTGAGATCTCATAACCGATTAAAACCGAATAAAACCGAGTAAAACCAACCGTCATCGAGATCTCGTTACCCAGCAAAACCGACCATCATGCAGATTTCGTAACCGATTAAATCCAATTGTCTTTGAGGTCTCATAAAACCCAGCAAAATCGACCGTCATTGAGATCTCGTAACCGATTGAAACCGAATAAAACCGAGTAAAACCAACCGTCATCGAGATCTCGTTTCCCAACAAAACCGACCGTCATGCAGATCTCATAACCGAATAAAAACGACCGTCATTGAGAACTCGTCAATGAATAAATCCAACCGTCATCGAGATCTCGTTTCCCAACAAAACCGACCGTCATTGAGATCTCGTAACTGATTGAAACCGAATAAAACCGACCGTCATTGACAACTCGTCAATGAATAAAACCGACCGTCCTTCAAATCTCGTAACCCAGCAAAACCGACCGTCGTTGAGATCTCGTAACCGATTAAAACCGAATAAAACCGAGTAAAACCAACCGTCATCGAGATCTCGTTTCCCAACAAAACCGACCGTCATTGAGATCTCATAACCGATTAAAACCGAATAAAACCGAGTAAAACCAACCGTCATCGATATCTCGTTACCCAGCAAAACCGACCGTCATGCAGATTTCGTAACCGATTAAATCCAATTGTCTTTGAGGTCTCATAAAACCCAGCAAAATCGAATCGTCATTGAGATCTCGTAACCGATCGAAACCGAATAAAACCGAGTAAAACCAACCGTCATCGAGATCTCGTTTCCCAACAAAACCGACCGTCATGCAGATCTCATAACCGAATAAAAACGACCGTCATTGAGAACTCGTAACCGAATGAAACCGAATAAAACCGAGTAAAACCAACCGTCATCGAGATCTCGTTTCCCAACAAAACCGACCGTCATGCAGATCTCATAACCGAATAAAAACGACCGTCATTGAGAACTCGTAAATGAATAAATCCAACCGTCATCGAGATCTCGTTTTCCAACAAAACCGACCGTCATTGAGATCTCATAACCGATTAAAACCGAATAAAACCGAGTAAAACCAACCGTCATCGAGATCTCGTTACCCAGCAATACCGACCGTCATGCAGATTTCGTAACCGATTAAATCCAATTGTCTTTGAGGTCTCGTAACCCAGCATAACCGACCGTCATTGAGATCTCGTAACCTATTGAAACCGAATAAAACCGAGTAAAACCAACCGTCATCGAGATCTCGTTTCCCAACAAAACCGACCGTCATTGAGATCTCGTAACTGATTGAAACCGAATAAAATCGACCGTCATTGACAACTCGTCAATGAATAAAACCGACCGTCCTTCAAATCTCGTAACCCAGCAAAACCGACCGTCGTTGAGATCTCGTAACCGATTAAAACCGAATAAAACCGAGTAAAACCAACCGTCATCGAGATCTCGTTTCCCAACAAAACCGACCGTCATTGAGATCTCATAACCGATTAAAACCGAATAAAACCGAGTAAAACCAACCGTCATCGAGATCTCGTTACCCAGCAAAACCGACCGTCATGCAGATTTCGTAACCGATTAAATCCAATTGTCTTTGAGGTCTCATAAAACCCAGCAAAATCGACCGTCATTGAGATCTCGTAACCGATTGAAACCGAATAAAACCGAGTAAAACCAACCGTCATCGAGATCTCGTTTCCCAACAAAACCGACCGTCATGCAGATCTCATAACCGAATAAAAACGACCGTCATTGAGAACTCGTAACCGAATGAAACCGAATAAAACCGAGTAAAACCAACCGTCATCGAGATCTCGTTTCCCAACAAAACCGACCGTCATTGAGATCTCATAACCGATTAAAACCGAATAAAACCGAGTAAAACCAACCGTCATCGAGATCTCGTTACCCAGCAATACCGACCGTCATGCAGATTTCGTAACGGATTAAATCCAATTGTCTTTAAGGTCTCGTAACCCAGCATAACCGACCGTCATTGAGATCTCGTAACCTATTGAAACCGAATAAAACCGAGTAAAACCAACCGTCATCGAGATCTTGTTTCCCAACAAAACCGACCGTCATGCAGATCTCGTAACCGATTGAAACCGAATAAAACCGAGTAAAACCAACCATCATCGAGATCTCGTTTCCCAACAAAACCGACCGTCATGCAGATCTCATAACCGAATAAAAACGACCGGCATTGAGAACTGGTCAATGAATAAATCCAACCGTCATCGAGATCTCGTTTCCCAACAAAACCGACCGTCATTGAGATCTCGTAACTGATTGAAACCGAATAAAACCGACCGTCATTGACAACTCGTCAATGAATGAAACCGACCGTCCTTCAAATCTCGTAACCAAGCAAAACCGACCGTCGTTGAGATCTCGTAACCGATTAAAACCGAGTAAAACCAACCGTCATCGAGATCTCGTTACCCAGCAAAACCGACCGTCATGCAGATTTCGTAACCGATTAAATCCAATTGTCTTTGAGGTCTCATAAAACCCAGCAAAATCGACCGTCATTGAGATCTCGTAACCGATTGAAACCGAATAAAACCGAGTAAAACCAACCGTCATCGAGATCTCGTTTCCCAACAAAACCGACCGTCATTGAGATCTCATAACCGATTAAAACCGAATAAAACCGAGTAAAACCAACCGTCATCGAGATCTCGTTACCCAGCAATACCGACCGTCATGCAGATTTCGTAACCGATTAAATCCAATTGTCTTTGAGGTCTCGTAACCCAGCATAACCGACCGTCATTGAGATCTCGTAACCTATTGAAACCGAATAAAACCGAGTAAAACCAACCGTCATCGAGATCTCGTTTCCCAACAAAACCGACCATCATGCAGATCTCGTAACCGATTGAAACCGAATAAAACCGAGTAAAACCAACCGTCATCGAGATCTCGTTTCCCAACAAAACCGACCGTCATTGAGATCTCGTAACTGATTGAAACCGAATAAAATCGACCGTCATTGACAACTCGTCAATGAATAAAACCGACCGTCCTTCAAATCTCGTAACCCAGCAAAACCGACCGTCGTTGAGATCTCGTAACCGATTAAAACCGAATAAAACCGAGTAAAACCAACCGTCATCGAGATCTCGTTTCCCAACAAAACCGACCGTCATTGAGATCTCATAACCGATTAAAACCGAATAAAACCGAGTAAAACCAACCGTCATCGAGATCTCGTTACCCAGCAAAACCGACCGTCATGCAGATTTCGTAACCGATTAAATCCAATTGTCTTTGAGGTCTCATAAAACCCAGCAAAATCGACCGTCATAGAGATCTCGTAACCGATTGAAACCGAATAAAACCGAGTAAAACCAACCGTCATCGAGATCTCGTTTCCCAACAAAACCGACCGTCATGCAGATCTCATAACCGAATAAAAACGACCGTCATTGAGAACTCGTCAATGAATAAATCCAACCGTCATCGAGATCTCGTTTCCCAACAAAACCGACCGTCATTGAGATCTCGTAACTGATTGAAACCGAATAAAACCGACCGTCATTGACAACTCGTCAATGAATAAAACCGACCGTCCTTCAAATCTCGTAACCCAGCAAAACCGACCGTCGTTGAGATCTCGTAACCGATTAAAACCGAATAAAACCGAGTAAAACCAACCGTCATCGAGATCTCGTTTCCCAACAAAACCGACCGTCATTGAGATCTCATAACCGATTAAAACCGAATAAAACCGAGTAAAACCAACCGTCATCGAGATCTCGTTACCCAGCAAAACCGACCGTCATGCAGATTTCGTAACCGATTAAATCCAATTGTCTTTGAGGTCTCATAAAACCCAGCAAAATCGACCGTCATTGAGATCTCGTAACCGATCAAAACCGAATAAAACCGAGTAAAACCAACCGTCATCGAGATCTCGTTTCCCAACAAAACCGACCGTCATGCAGATCTCATAACCGAATAAAAACGACCGTCATTGAGAACTCGTAACCGAATGAAACCGAATAAAACCGAGTAAAACCAACCGTCATCGAGATCTCGTTTCCCAACAAAACCGACCGTCATGCAGATCTCATAACCGAATAAAAACGACCGTCATTGAGAACTCGTAAATGAATAAATCCAACCGTCATCGAGATCTCGTTTTCCAACAAAACCGACCGTCATTGAGATCTCATAACCGATTAAAACCGAATAAAACCGAGTAAAACCAACCGTCATCGAGATCTCGTTACCCAGCAATACCGACCGTCATGCAGATTTCGTAACCGATTAAATCCAATTGTCTTTGAGGTCTCGTAACCCAGCATAACCGACCGTCATTGAGATCTCGTAACCTATTGAAACCGAATAAAACCGAGTAAAACCAACCGTCATCGAGATCTCGTTTCCCAACAAAACCGACCGTCATTGAGATCTCGTAACTGATTGAAACCGAATAAAATCGACCGTCATTGACAACTGGTCAATGAATAAAACCGACCGTCCTTCAAATCTCGTAACCCAGCAAAACCGACCGTCGTTGAGATCTCGTAACCGATTAAAACCGAATAAAACCGAGTAAAACCAACCGTCATCGAGATCTCGTTTCCCAACAAAACCGACCGTCATTGAGATCTCATAACCGATTAAAACCGAATAAAACCGAGTAAAACCAACCGTCATCGAGATCTCGTTTCCCAACAAAACCGACCGTCATGCAGATTTCGTAACCGATTAAATCCAATTGTCTTTGAGGTCTCATAAAACCCAGCAAAACCGACCGTCATTGAGATCTCGTAACCGATTGAAACCGAATAAAACCGAGTAAAACCAACCGTCATCGAGATCTCGTTTCCCAACAAAACCGACCGTCATGCAGATCTCATAACCGAATAAAAACGACCGTCATTGAGAACTCGTAACCGAATGAAACCGAATAAATCCGAGTAAAACCAACCGTCATCGAGATCTCGTTTCCCAACAAAACCGACCGTCATTGAGATCTCATAACCGATTAAAACCGAATAAAACCGAGTAAAACCAACCGTCATCGAGATCTCGTTACCCAGCAATACCGACCGTCATGCAGATTTCGTAACGGATTAAATCCAATTGTCTTTGAGGTCTCGTAACCCAGCATAACCGACCGTCATTGAGATCTCGTAACCTATTGAAACCGAATAAAACCGAGTAAAACCAACCGTCATCGAGATCTCGTTTCCCAACAAAACCGACCATCATGCAGATCTCGTAACCGATTGAAACCGAATAAAACCGAGTAAAACCAACCGTCATCGAGATCTCGTTTCCCAACAAAACCGACCGTCATTGAGATCTCGTAACTGATTGAAACCGAATAAAATCGACCGTCATTGACAACTCGTCAATGAATAAAACCGACCGTCCTTCAAATCTCGTAACCCAGCAAAACCGACCGTCGTTGAGATCTCGTAACCGATTAAAACCGAATAAAACCGAGTAAAACCAACCGTCATCGAGATCTCGTTTCCCAACAAAACCGACCGTCATGCAGATCTCATAACCGAATAAAAACGACCGTCATTGAGAACTCGTCAATGAATAAATCCAACCGTCATCGAGATCTCGTAACCGATTGAAACCGAATAAAACCGAGTAAAACCAACCGTCATCGAGATCTCGTTTCCCAACAAAACCGACCGTCATGCAGATCTCATAACCGAATAAAACCGACCGTCATTGAGATCTCGTAACCCAGCAAAACCGACCGTCATTGAGAACTCGTAAATGAATAAAACCAACCGTCATCGAGATCTCGTTTCCCAACAAAACCGACCGTCATTGAGATCTCGTAACTGATTGAAACCGAATAAAACCGAGTAAAACCAACTGTCATCAAGATCTCGTTTCCCAACAAAACCGACCGTCATTGAGATCTCATAACCGATTAAAACCGAATAAAACCGAGTAAAACCAACCGTTATCGAGCTCTCGTTACCCAGCAAAACCGACCGTCATGCAGATTTCGTAACCGATTAAATCCAATTGTCTTTGATGTCTCATAAAACCCAGCAAAACCGACCGTCATTGAGATCTCGTAACCCAGCAAAACCGACCGTCATTGAGATCTCGTAACCGATTGAAACCGAATAAAACCGAGTAAAACCAACCGTCATCGAGATCTCGTTTCCCAACAAAACCGACCGTCATGCAGATCTCATAACCGAATAAAACCGACCGTCATTGAGATCTCGTAACCCAGCAAAACCGACCGTCATTGAGATCTCGTAGCTGATTGAAACCGAATAAAACCGAGTAAAACCAACCGTCATCGAGATCTCGTTTCCCAACAAAACCAACCGTCATGCAGATCTCATAACCGAATAAAACCGACCGTCATTGAGATCTCGTAACCGATTGAAACCGAATAAAACCGAGTAAAACCAACCGTCATCGAGATCTCGTTTCCCAACAAAACCGACCGTCATGCAGATCTCATAACCGAATAAAACCGACCGTCATTGAGATCTCGTAACCCAGCAAAACCGACCGTCATTGAGATCTCGTAGCTGATTGAAACCGAATAAAACCGAGTAAAACCAACCGTCATCGAGATCTCGTTTCCCAACAAAACCAACCGTCATGCAGATCTCATAACCGAATAAAACCGACCGTCATTGAGATCTCGTAACCCAGCAAAACCGACCGTCATTGAGAACTCGTAAATTAATAAAACCAACCGTCATCGAGATCTCGTTTCCCAACAAAACCGACCGTCATTGAGATCTCGTAACTGATTGAAACCGAATAAAACCGAGTAAAACCAACTGTCATCGAGATCTCGTTTCCCAACAAAACCGACCGTCATTGAGATCTCATAACCGATTAAATCCAATTGTCTTTGATGTCTCATAAAACCCAGCAAAACCGACCGTCATTGAGATCTCGTAACCCAGCAAAACCGACCGTCATTGAGATCTCGTAACCCAGCAAAACCGACCGTCATTGAGATCTCGTAACCGATTGAAACCGAATAAAACCGAGTAAAACCAACCGTCATCGAGATCTCGTTTCCCAACAAAACCGACCGTCATGCAGATCTCATAACCGAATAAAAACGACCGTCATTGAGAACTCGTAAATGAATAAAACCAACCGTCATCGAGATCTCATAACCGATTAAAACTGAATAAAACCGAGTAAAACCAACGAGAAACTCATCGAGATCTTGTTACCCAGCAAAACCGACCGTCATTGAGATATTGTAACCGATTAAAACCAGTTGTCATTGATATCTCGTAACTGATTAAAACCGACTGTCCTTCAGATCTTGTAACCGATTAAAACCATCCGTCATTGAGATCTCATAACCGATTAAAACCGAGTAAAACCAACCGTCATCGAGATCTCGTTACCCAGCAAAACCAACCGTCATTGACATCTCGTAACCGATTAAAACCATCCGTCATTGAGATCTTATAACCGATTAAAACCGAATAAAACCGAGTAAAACCAACCGTCATCGAGATCTCGTTACCCAGCAAAACCGACCGTCATTGAGATTTTGTAACCGATTAAAACCAGTTGTCATTGAGATCTCGTAAATGAATAAAACCGACCGTCATTGAGATCTCGTAACCGAATAAAAACAACCGTCATTGAGAACTCGTAAATGAATAAAACCAACCGTCATCGAGATCTCGTTTCCCAACAAAACCGACCGTCATTGAGATCTCGTAACCGATTGAAACCGAATAAAACCGAGTAAAACCAACCGTCATCGAGATCTCGTTTCCCAACAAAACCGACCGTCATGCAGATCTCGTAACCGATTGAAACCGAGTAAAACCAACCGTCATCGAGATCTCGTTTCCCAACAAAACCGACCGTCATTGAGATCTCATAACCGGTTAAAACCGAATAAAACCGAGTAAAACCAACCGTCATCGAGATCTCGTTTCCCAACAAAACCGACCGTCATTGGGATCTCGTAACCGATTGAAACCGAGTAAAACCGAGTAAAACCAACCCTCATCGAGATCTCGTTTCCCAACAAAACCGACCGTCATGCAGATCTCATAACCGAATAAAAACGACCGTCATTGAGAACTCGTCAATGAATAAATCCAACCGTCATCGAGATCTCGTTTCCCAACAAAACCGACCGTCATTGAGATCTCGTAACTGATTGAAACCGAATAAAACCGACCGTCATTGACAACTCGTCAATGAATGAAACCGACCGTCCTTCAAATCTCGTAACCAAGCAAAACCGACCGTCGTTGAGATCTCGTAACCGATTAAAACCGAATAAAACCGAGTAAAACCAACCGTCATCGAGATCTCGTTACCCAGCAAAACCGACCGTCATGCAGATTTCGTAACCGATTAAATCCAATTGTCTTTGAGGTCTCATAAAACCCAGCAAAATCGACCGTCATTGAGATCTCGTAACCGATTGAAACCGAATAAAACCGAGTAAAACCAACCGTCATCGAGATCTCGTTTCCCAACAAAACCGACCGTCATGCAGATCTCATAACCGAATAAAAACGACCGTCATTGAGAACTCGTAAATAAATAAAACCAACCGTCATCGAGATCTCGTTTCCCAACAAAACCGACCGTCATTGAGATCTCGTAACCGATTGAAACCGAATAAAACCGAGTAAAACCAACCGTCATCGAGATCTCGTTTCCCAAAAAAACCGACCGTCATGCAGATCTCATAACCGAATAAAAACGACCGTCATTGAGAACTCGTAAATGAATAAAACCAACCGTCATCGAGATCTCGTTTCCCAACAAAACCGACCGTCATTGAGATCTCGTAACCGATTGAAACCGAATAAAACCGAGTAAAACCAACCGTCATCGAGATCTCGTTTCATTGAGATCTCATTGAGATCGCATAACCGATTAAAACCGAATAAAACCGAGTAAAACCAACCGTCATCGAGATCTCGTTACCCAGCAATACCGACCGTCATGCAGATTTCGTAACCGATTAAATCCAATTGTCTTTGAGGTCTCGTAACCCAGCAAAACCGACCGTCATTGAGATCTCGTAACCTATTGAAACCGAATAAAACCGAGTAAAACCAACCGTCATCGAGATCTCGTTTCCCAACAAAACCGACCGTCATGCAGATTTCGTAACCGATTAAATCCAATTGTCTTTGATGTCTCATAAAACCCAGCAAAACCGACCGTCATTGAGATCTCGTAACCCAGCAAAACCGACCGTCATTGAGATCTCGTAACCGATTGAAACCGAATAAAACCGAGTAAAACCAACCGTCATCGAGATCTCGTTTCCCAACAAAACCAACCGTCATGCAGATCTCATAACCGAATAAAACCGACCGTCATTGAGATCTCGTAACCCAGCAAAACCGACCGTCATTGAGAACTCGTAAATTAATAAAACCAACCGTCATCGAGATCTCGTTTCCCAACAAAACCGACCGTCATTGAGATCTCGTAACTGATTGAAACCGAATAAAACCGAGTAAAACCAACTGTCATCGAGATCTCGTTTCCCAACAAAACCGACCGTCATTGAGATCTCATAACCGATTAAATCCAATTGTCTTTGATGTCTCATAAAACCCAGCAAAACCGACCGTCATTGAGATCTCGTAACCCAGCAAAACCGACCGTCATTGAGATCTCGTAACCGATTGAAACCGAATAAAACCGAGTAAAACCAACTGTCATCGAGATCTCGTTTCCCAACAAAACCGACCGTCATGCAGATCTCGTAACCGATTGAAACCGAATAAAACCGAGTAAAACCAACCGTCATCGAGATCTCGTTTCCCAACAAAACCGACCGTCATTGGGATCTCGTAACCGATTGAAACCGAGTAAAACCAACCGTCATCGAGATCTCGTTTCCCAACAAAACCGACCGTCATTGAGATCTCATAACCGATTAAAACCAAATAAAACCGAGTAAAACCAACCGTCATCGAGATCTCGTTTCCCAACAAAACTGACCGTCATTGAGATCTCGTAACCGATTGAAACCGAATAAAACCGAGTAAAACCAACCCTCATCGAGATCTCGTTTCCCAACAAAACCGACCGTCATGCAGATCTCATAACCGAATAAAAACGACCGTCATTGAGAACTCGTAAATGAATAAATCCAACCGTCATCGAGATCTCGTTTCCCAACAAAACCGACCGTCATTGAGATCTCATAACCGATGAAAACTGAATAAAACCGATTAAAACCGACTGTCCTTCAGATCTCGTAACCGATTAAAACCATCCGTCATTGAGATCTCATAACCGATTGAAACCGAATAAAACAGAGTAAATCCAACCGTCATCGAGATCTCGTTTCCCAACAAAACCGACCGTCATGCAGATCTCATAACCGAATATCAGATCTCATAAACGACCGTCATTGAGAACTCGTGAATGAATAAAACCAACCGTCATCGAGATCTCGTTTCCCAACAAAACCGACCGTCATTGAGATCTTGTAACCGATTGAAACCGAATAAAACCGAGTAAAACCAACCGTCATCGAGATCTCGTTACCCAGCAAAACCGACCCTCATTCAGATTTCGTACCCGATTAAATCCAATTGTCTTTGAGGTCTCATAAAACCCAGCAAAACCGACCATCATTGAGATCTCGTAACCCAGCAAAACCGACCGTCATTGAGATCTCGTAACCGATTGAAACCGAATAAAACCGAGTAAAACCAACCGTCATCGAGATCTCGTTTCCCAACAAAACCGACCGTCATGCAGATCTCATAACCGAATAAAAACGACCGTCATTGAGAACTCGTAAATGAATAAAACTAACCGTCATCGAGATCTCATAACCGATTAAAACTGAATAAAACCGAGTAAAACCAACCGTCATCGAGATCTCGTTACCCAGCAATACCGACCGTCATTGAGATCTCATAACCGATTAAAACTGAATAAAACCGAATAAAACCAACCGTCATCGAGATCTCGTTACCCAGCAAAACCGACCGTCATTGAGATCTCGTAACCGATTAAAACCATCCGTCATTGAGATCTTATAACCGATTAAAACTGAATGAAACCGAGTAAAACCAACCGTCATCGAGATCTCGTTACCCAGCAAAACCGACCGTCATTGAGATTTTGTAACCGATTAAAACCAGTTGTCATTGAGATCTCGTAAATGAATAAAACCGACCGTCATTCAGATCTCGTAACCGAATAAAAACAACCGTCATTGAGAACTCGTAAATGAATGAAACCAACCGTCATCGAGATCTCGTTTCCCAACAAAACCGACCGTCATTGAGATCTTGTAACCGATTGAAACCGAATAAAACCGAGTAAAACCAAACGTCATCGAGATCTCGTTTCCCAACAAAACCGACCGTCATGCAGATCTCATTACCGAATAAAAACGACCGTCATTGAGAACTCGTAAATGAATAAATCCAACCGTCATCGAGATCTCGTTTCCCAACAAAACCGACCGTCATTGAGATCTCGTAACCGATTGAAACCGAATAAAACCGAATAAAACCAACCGTCATCGAGATCTCGTTTCCCAAGAAAACCGACCGTCATGCAGATCTCATAACCGAATAAAAACGACCGTCATTGAGAACTCGTAAATGAATAAAACTAACCGTCATCGAGATCTCATAACCGATTAAAACTGAATAAAACCGAGTAAAACCAACCGTCATCGAGATCTCGTTACCCAGCAAAACCGACCGTCATTGAGATCTCATAACCGATTAAAACTGAATAAAACCGAATAAAACCAACCGTCATCGAGATCTCGTTACCCAGCAAAACCGACCGTCATTGAGATATCGTAACCGATTAAAACCATCCGTCATTGAGATCTTATAACCGATTAAAACTGAATAAAACCGAGTAAAACCAACCGTCATCGAGATCTCGTTACCCAGCAAAACCGACCGTCATTGAGATTTTGTAATCGATTAAAACCAGTTGTCATTCAGATCTCGTAAATGAATAAAAACAACCGTCATTGAGAACTCGTAAATGAATAAAACCAACCGTCATCAAGATCTCGTTTCCCAACAAAACCGACCGTC
The DNA here is from genome assembly GCA_037101425.1 of Elopichthys bambusa. Classification (NCBI taxonomy): domain Eukaryota; kingdom Metazoa; phylum Chordata; class Actinopteri; order Cypriniformes; family Xenocyprididae; genus Elopichthys; species Elopichthys bambusa. The sequence continues at coordinate 16,494,783 of CM074444.1, forward strand.
ATTGAGATCTTGTAACCGATTGAAACCGAATAAAACCGAGTAAAACCAACCGTCATCGAGATCTCTTTTCCCAACAAAACCGACCGTCATGCAGATCTCATAACCGAATAAAAACGACCGTCATTGAGAACTCGTAAATGAATAAATCCAACCGTCATCGAGATCTCGTTTCCCAACAAAACCGACCGTCATTGAGATCTCGTAACCGATTGAAACCGAATAAAACCAAGTAAAACCAACCGTCATCGAGATCTCGTTTCCCAAGAAAACCGACCGTCATTGAGATATCATAACTGATTAAAACCGAATAAAACCGAGTAAAACCAACCGTCATCGAGATCTCGTTACCCAGCAAAACCGACCGTCATGCAGATTTCGTAACCGATTAAATCCAATTGTCTTTGAGGTCTCATAAAACCCAGCAAAACCGACCGTCATTGAGATCTCGTAACCCAGCAAAACCGACCGTCATTGAGATTTCGTAACCGATTAAAAAACCGAATAAAACCGAGTAAAACCAACCGTCATCGAGATCTCGTTTCCCAACAAAACCGACCGTCATGCAGATCTCATAACCGAATAAAAACGACCGTCATTGAGAACTCGTAACCCAGCAAAACCGACCGTCATTGAGATCTCGTAACCCAGCAAAACCGACCGTCATTGAGATCTCGTAACCGATTAAAACCGAATAAAACCGAGTAAAACCAACTGTCATCGAGATCTCGTTTCCCAACAAAACCGACCGTCATGCAGATCTCATAACCGAATAAAAACGACCGTCATTGAGAACTCGTAAATGAATAAAACCAACGTCATCGAGATCTCATAACCGATTAAAACTGAATAAAACCGAGTAAAACCAACCGTCATCGAGATCTCGTTACCCAGCAAAACCGACCGTCATTGAGATTTTGTAACCGATTAAAACCAGTTGTCATTGAGATCTCGTAACCGAATAAAAACAACCGTCATTGAGAACTCGTAAATGAATAAAACCAACCGTCATCGAGATAGCGTTTCCCAACAAAACCGACCGTCATTGAGATCTTGTAACCGATTGAAACCGAATAAAACCGAGTAAAACCAACCGTCATCGAGATCTCGTTTCCCAACAAAACCGACCGTCATTGAGATCTCGTAACCGATTGAAACCGAATAAAACCGAGTAAAACCAACCGTCATCGAGATCTCGTTTCCCAAGAAAACCGACCGTCATTGAGATCTCATAACCGATTAAAACCGAGTAAAACCAACCGTCATCGAGATCTCGTTACCCAGCAAAACCGACCGTCATGCAGATTTCGTAACCGATTAAATCCAATTGTCTTTGAGGTCTCATAAAACCCAGCAAAACCGACCGTCATTGAGATCTCGTAACCTAGCAAAACCGACCGTCATTGAGATCTCGTAACCGATTGAAACCGAATAAAACCGAGTAAAACCGACCGTCATTGAGATCTCGTAACCCAGCAAAACCGACCGTCATTGAGATCTCGTAACCGATTGAAACCGAATAAAACCGAGTAAAACCAACCGTCATCGAGATTTCGTTTCCCAACAAAACCGACCGTCATGCAGATCTCATAACTGAATAAAAACGACCGTCATTGAGATCTCGTGAATGAATAAAACCAACCGTCATCGAGATCTTGTTTCCCAACAAAACCGACCGTCATTGAGATCTCATAACCGATTAAAACTGAATAAAACCGAGTAAAACCAACCGTCATCGAGATCTCGTTACCCAGCAAAATCGTAACCGATTAAAACCAGTTGTCATTGAGATCTTATAACCGATTAAAACCGAATAAAACCAACCGTCATCGAGATCTCGTAACTGATTAAAACAGACTGTCCTTCAGATCTCGTAACCGATTAAAACCATCTGTCATTGAGATCTCATAACCGATTAAAACCGAGTAAAACCAACCGTCATCGAGATCTCGTTACCCAGCAAAACCGACCGTCATTGAGATCTCGTAACCGATTAAAACCATCCGTCATTGAGATCTTATAACCGATTAAAACCGAATAAAACCAAACGTCATCGAGATCTCGTTACCCAGCAAAACCGACCGTCATTGAGATTTTGTAACCGATTAAAACCAGTTGTCATTGAGATCTCATAACCGATTAAAACGAATAAAACTGAGTAAAACCGATCGCCGAGATCTCATTACCCAGCAAAACCTACCGTCATGCAGATCTCGTAACCGAATAAAACCGACCGTCATTGACAACTCGTCAATGAATAAAACCGACCGTCCTTCAAATCTCGTAACCCAGCAAAACCGACCGTCGTTGAGATCTCGTAACCGATTAAAACCGACCGTCATTGAGATCTCATAACCGATTAAAACCGAATAAAACCGAGTAAAACCAACCGTCATCGAGATCTCTTTACCCAGCAAAACCGACCGTCATGCAGATTTCGTAACCGATTAAATCCAATTGTCTTTGAGGTCTCATAAAACCCAGCAAAACCGACCGTCATTGAGATCTCGTAACCGATTGAAACCGAATAAAACTGAGTAAAACCAACCGTCATCGAGATCTCGTTTCCCAACAAAACCGACCGTCATGCAGATCTCATAACCGAATAAAAACGACCGTCATTGAGAACTCGTGAATGAATAAAACCAACCGTCATCGAGATCTCGTTTCCCAACAAAACCGACCGTCATTGAGATCTCATAACCGATTAAAACTGAATAAAACCGATTAAAACCGACTGTCCTTCAGATCTCGTAACCGATTAAAACCATCCGTCATTGAGATCTCATAACCGATTGAAACCGAATAAAACAGAGTAAATCCAACCGTCATCGAGATCTCGTTTCCCAACAAAACCGACCGTCATGCAGATCTCATAACCGAATATCAGATCTCATAAACGACTGTCATTGAGAACTCGTGAATGAATAAAACCAACCGTCATCGAGATCTCGTTTCCCAACAAAACCGACCGTCATTGAGATCTTGTAACCGATTGAAACCGAATAAAACCGAGTAAAACCAACCGTCATCGAGATCTCGTTTCCCAACAAAACCGACCGTCATGCAGATCTCATAACCGAATAAAAACGACCGTCATTGAGAACTCGTAAATGAATAAATCCAACCGTCATCGAGATCTCGTTTCCCAACAAAACCGACCGTCATTGAGATCTCGTAACCGATTGAAACCGAATAAAACCGAGTAAAACCAACCGTCATCGAGATCTCGTTTCCCAACAAAACCGACCGTCATTGAGATCTCATAACCGATTAAAACCGAATAAAACCGAGTAAAACCAACCGTCATCGAGATCTCGTTACCCAACAAAACTGACCGTCATGCAGATCTCATAACCGAATAAAAACGACCGTCATTGAGAACTCGTGAATGAATAAAACCAACCGTCATCGAGATCTCGTTTCCCAACAAAACCGACCGTCATTGAGATCTCATAACCGATTAAAACTGAATAAAACCGATTAAAACCGACTGTCCTTCAGATCTCGTAACCGATTAAAACCATCCGTCATTGAGATCTCATAACCGATTGAAACCGAATAAAACCGAGTAAATCCAACCGTCATCGAGATCTCGTTTCCCAACAAAACCGACCGTCATGCAGATCTCATGACCGAATATCAGATCTCATAAACGACCGTCATTGAGAACTCGTGAATGAATAAATCCAACCGTCATCGAGATCTCGTTTCCCAACAAAACCGACCGTCATTGAGATCTCGTAACCGATTGAAACCGAATAAAACCGAGTAAAACCAACCGTCATCGAGATCTCGTTTCCCAACAAAACCGACCGTCATGCAGATCTCATAACCGAATATAAACGACCGTCATTGAGAACTCGTAACCCAGCAAAACCGACCGTCATTGAGATCTCGTAACCCATCAAAACCGACCGTCATTGAGATCTCGTAACCGATTGAAACCGAATAAAACCGAGTAAAACCAACCGTCATCGAGATTTCGTTTCCCAACAAAACCGACCGTCATGCAGATCTCATAACTGAATAAAAACGACCGTCATTGAGAACTCGTGAATGAATAAAACCAACCGTCATCGAGATCTTCTTTCCCAACAAAACCGACCGTCATTGAGATCTCATAACCGATTAAAACTGAATAAAACCGAGTAAAACCAACCGTCATCGAGATCTCGTTACCCAGCAAAATCGACCGTCATTGAGATATTGTAACCGATTAAAACCAGTTGTCATTGAGATCTTATAACCGATTAAAACCGAATAAAACCAACCGTCATCGAGATCTCGTAACTGATTAAAACCGACTGTCCTTCAGATCTCGTAACCGATTAAAACCATCCGTCATTGAGATCTCATAACCGATTAAAACCGAGTAAAACCAACCGTCATCGAGATCTCGTTACCCAGCAAAACCGACCGTCATTGAGATCTCGTAACCGATTAAAACCATCCGTCATTGAGATCTTATAACCGATTAAAACCGAATAAAACCAACCGTCATCGAGATCTCGTAACCCAGCAAAACCGACCGTCATTGAGATCTCGTAACCGATTGAAACCGAATAAAACCGAGTAAAACCAACCGTCATCGAGATTTCGTTTCCCAACAAAACCTACCGTCATGCAGATCTCATAACTGAATAAAAACGACCGTCATTGAGAACTCGTGAATGAATAAAACCAACCGTCATCGAGATCTTGTTTCCCAACAAAACCGACCGTCATTGAGATCTCATAACCGATTAAAACTGAATAAAACCGAGTAAAACCAACCGTCATCGAGATCTCGTTACCCAGCAAAATCGACCGTCATTGAGATATTGTAACCGATTAAAACCAGTTGTCATTGAGATCTTATAACCGATTAAAACCGAATAAAACCAACCGTCATCGAGATCTCGTAACTGATTAAAACCGACTGTCCTTCAGATCTCGTAACCGATTAAAACCATCCGTCATTGAGATCTCATAACTGATTAAAACCGAGTAAAACCAACCGTCATCGAGATCTCGTTACCCAGCAAAACCGACCGTCATTGAGATCTCGTAACCGATTAAAACCATCCGTCATTGAGATCTTATAACCGATTAAAACCGAATAAAACCAACCGTCATCGAGATCTCGTTACCCAGCAAAACCGACCGTCATTGAGATCTCGTAACCGATTGAAACCGAATAAAACCGAGTAAAACCAACCGTCATCGAGATTTCGTTTCCCAACAAAACCGACCGTCATGCAGATCTCATAACTGAATAAAAACGACCGTCATTGAGAACTCGTGAATGAATAAAACCAACCGTCATCGAGATCTTGTTTCCCAACAAAACCGACCGTCATTGAGATCTCATAACCGATTAAAACTGAATAAAACCGAGTAAAACCAACCGTCATCGAGATCTCGTTACCCAGCAAAATCGACCGTCATTGAGATATTGTAACCGATTAAAACCAGTTGTCATTGAGATCTTATAACCGATTAAAACCGAATAAAACCAACCGTCATCGAGATCTCGTAACTGATTAAAACCGACTGTCCTTCAGATCTCGTAACCGATTAAAACCATCCGTCATTGAGATCTCATAACCGATTAAAACCGAGTAAAACCAACCGTCATCGAGATCTCGTTACCCAGCAAAACCGACCGTCATTGAGATCTCGTAACCGATTAAAACCATCCGTCATTGAGATCTTATAACCGATTAAAACCGAATAAAACCAACCGTCATCGAGATCTCGTTACCCAGCAAAACCGACCGTCATTGAGATTTTGTAACCGATTAAAACCAGTTGTCATTGAGATCTCATAACCGATTAAAACGAATAAAACTGAGTAAAACCGATCGCCGAGATCTCATTACCCAGCAAAACCTACCGTCATGCAGATCTCGTAACCGAATAAAACCGACCGTCATTGACAACTCGTCAATGAATAAAACCGACCGTCCTTCAAATCTCGTAACCCAGCAAAACCGACCGTCGTTGAGATCTCGTAACCGATTAAAACCGACCGTCATTGAGATCTCATAACCGATTAAAACCGAATAAAACCGAGTAAAACCAACCGTCATCGAGATCTCTTTACCCAGCAAAACCGACCGTCATGCAGATTTCGTAACCGATTAAATCCAATTGTCTTTGAGGTCTCATAAAACCCAGCAAAACCGACCGTCATTGAGATCTCGTAACCGATTGAAACCGAATAAAACTGAGTAAAACCAACCGTCATCGAGATCTCGTTTCCCAACAAAACCGACCGTCATGCAGATCTCATAACCGAATAAAAACGACCGTCATTGAGAACTCGTGAATGAATAAAACCAACCGTCATCGAGATCTCGTTTCCCAACAAAACCGACCGTCATTGAGATCTCATAACCGATTAAAACTGAATAAAACCGATTAAAACCGACTGTCCTTCAGATCTCGTAACCGATTAAAACCATCCGTCATTGAGATCTCATAACCGATTGAAACCGAATAAAACAGAGTAAATCCAACCGTCATCGAGATCTCGTTTCCCAACAAAACCGACCGTCATGCAGATCTCATAACCGAATATCAGATCTCATAAACGACTGTCATTGAGAACTCGTGAATGAATAAAACCAACCGTCATCGAGATCTCGTTTCCCAACAAAACCGACCGTCATTGAGATCTTGTAACAGATTGAAACCGAATAAAACCGAGTAAAACCAACCGTCATCGAGATCTCGTTTCCCAACAAAACCGACCGTCATGCAGATCTCATAACCGAATAAAAACGACCGTCATTGAGAACTCATGAATGAATAAATCCAACCGTCATCGAGATCTCGTTTCCCAACAAAACCGACCGTCATTGAGATCTCATAACCGATTGAAACCGAATAAAACCGAGTAAAACCAACCGTCATCGAGATCTCGTTTCCCAACAAAACCGACCGTCATTGAGATCTCATAACCGATTAAAACCGAATAAAACCGAGTAAAACCAACCGTCATCGAGATATCGTTACCCAACAAAACTGACCGTCATGCAGATCTCATAACCGAATAAAAACGACCGTCATTGAGAACTCGTGAATGAATAAAACCAACCGTCATCGAGATCTCGTTTCCCAACAAAACCGACCGTCATTGAGATCTCATAACCGATTAAAACTGAATAAAACCGATTAAAACCGACTCTCCTTCAGATCTCGTAACCGATTAAAACCATCCGTCATTGAGATCTCATAACCGATTGAAACCGAATAAAACAGAGTAAATCCAACCGTCATCGAGATCTCGTTTCCCAACAAAACCGACCGTCATGCAGATCTCATAACCGAATATCAGATCTCATAAACGACCATCATTGAGAACTCGTGAATGAATAAAACCAACCGTCATCGAGATCTCGTTTCCCAACAAAACCGACCGTCATTGAGATCTTGTAACCGATTGAAACCGAATAAAACCGAGTAAAACCAACCGTCATCGAGATCTCGTTTCCCAACAAAACCGACCGTCATACAGATCTCATAACCGAATAAAAACGACCGTCATTGAGAACTCGTAAATGAATAAATCCAACCGTCATTGAGATCTCGTTTCCCAACAAAACCGACCGTCATTGAGATCTCGTAACCGATTGAAACCAAATAAAACCGAGTAAAACCAACCGTCATCGAGATCTCGTTTCCCAACAAAACCGACCGTCATTGAGATCTCATAACCGATTAAAACCGAATAAAACCGAGTAAAACCAACCGTCATCGAGATCTCGTTACCCAGCAAAACCGACCGTCATGCAGATTTCGTAACCGATTAAATCCAATTGTCTTTGAGGTCTCATAAAACCCAGCAAAACCGACCGTCATTGAGATCTCGTAACCCAGCAAAACCGACCGTCATTGAGATCTCGTAACCCAGCAAAACCGACCGTCATTGAGATCTCGTAACCGATTGAAACCGAATAAAACCGAGTAAAACCAACCGTCATCGAGATCTCGTTTCCCAACAAAACCGACCGTCATGCAGATCTCATAACCGATTAAAAACGACCGTCATTGAGAACTCGTAACCCAGCAAAACCGACCGTCATTGAGATCTCGTAACCCAGCAAAACCGACCGTCATTGAGATCTCGTAACCGATTGAAACCGAATAAAACCGAGTAAAACCAACCGTCATCGAGATCTCGTTTCCCAACAAAACCGACCGTCATGCAGATCTCATAACCGAATAAAAACGACCGTCATTGAGAACTCGTAAATGAATAAAACCAACCGTCATCGAGATCTCATAACCGATTAAAACTGAATAAAACCGAGTAAAACCAACCGTCATCGAGATCTCGTTACCCAGCAAAACCGACCGTCATTGAGATCTCATAACCGATTAAAACTGAATAAAACCGAATAAAACCAACCGTCATCGAGATTTCGTTACCCAGCAAAACCGACCGTCATTGAGATCTCGTAACCGATTAAAACCATCCGTCATTGAGATCTTATAACCGATTAAAACTGAATAAAACCGAGTAAAACCAACCGTCATCGAGATCTCGTTACCCAGCAAAACCGACCGTCATTGAGATTTTGTAACCGATTAAAACCAGTTGTCATTGAGATCTCGTAAATGAATAAAACCGACCGTCATTGAGATCTCGTAACCGAATAAAAACAACTGTCATTGAGAACTCGTAAATGAATAAAACCAACCGTCATCGAGATCTCGTTTCCCAACAAAACCGATCGTCATTGAGATCTTGTAACCGATTGAAACCGAATAAAACAGAGTAAAACCAACCGTCATCGAGATCTCGTTTCCCAACAAAACCGACCGTCATGCAGATCTCATAACCGAATAAAAACGACCGTCATTGAGAACTCGTAAATGAATAAATCCAACCGTCATCGAGATCTCGTTTCCCAACAAAACCGACCGTCATTGAGATCTCGTAACCGATTGAAACCGAATAAAACCGAGTAAAACCAACCGTCATCGAGATCTCGTTTCCCAAGAAAACCGACCGTCATTGAGATCTCATAACCGATTAAAACCGAATAAAACCGAATAAAACCAACCGTCATCGAGATCTCGTTACCCAGCAAAACCGACCGTCATGCAGATTTCGTAACCGATTAAATCCAATTGTCTTTGAGGTCTCATAAAACCCAGCAAAACCGACCGTCATTGAGATCTCGTAACCGATTGAAACCGAATAAAACCGAGTAAAACCAACCGTCATCGAGATCTCGTTTCTCAACAAAACCGACCGTCATGCAGATCTCATAACCGAATAAAAACGACCGTCATTGAGAACTCGTGAATGAATAAAACCAACCGTCATCGAGATCTCGTTTCCCAACAAAACCGACCGTCATTGAGATCTCATAACCGATTAAAACTGAATAAAACCGATTAAAACCGACTGTCCTTCAGATCTCGTAACCGATTAAAACCATCCGTCATTGAGATCTCATAACCGATTGAAACCGAATAAAGCCGAGTAAATCCAACCGTCATCGAGATCTCGTTTCCCAACAAAACCGACCGTCATGCAGATCTCATAACTGAATATCAGATCTCATAAACGACCGTCATTGAGAACTCGTGAATGAATAAAACCAACCGTCATCGAGATCTCGTTTCCCAACAAAACCGACCGTCATTGAGATCTTGTAACCGATTGAAACCGAATAAAACCGAGTAAAACCAACCGTCATCGAGATCTCGTTTCCCAACAAAACCGACCGTCATGCAGATCTCATAACCGAATAAAAACGACCATCATTGAGAACTCTTAAATGAATAAATCCAACCGTCATCGAGATCTCGTTTCCCAACAAAACCGACCGTCATTGATATCTCACAACCGATTGAAACCGAATAAAACCGAGTAAAACCAACCGTCATCGAGATCTCGTTTCCCAACAAAACCGACCGTCATTGAGATCTCATAACCGATTAAAACCGAATAAAACCGAGTAAAACCAACCGTCATCGAGATCTCGTTACCCAGCAAAACCGACCGTCATGCAGATTTCGTAACCGATTAAATCCAATTGTCTTTGAGGTCTCATAAAACCCAGCAAAACCGACCGTCATTGAGATCTCGTAACCCAGCAAAACCGACCGTCATTGAGATCTCGTAACCCAGCAAAACCGACCGTCATTGAGATCTCGTAACCGATTGAAACCGAATAAAACCGAGTAAAACCAACCGTCATCGAGATCTCGTTTCCCAACAAAACCGACCGTCATGCAGATCTCATAACCGAATAAAAACGACCGTCATTGAGAACTCGTAAATGAATAAAACTAACCGTCATCGAGATCTCATAACCGATTAAAACTGAATAAAACCGAGTAAAACCAACCGTCATCGAGATCTCGTTACCCAGCAAAACCGACCGTCATTGAGATCTCATAACCGATTAAAACTGAATAAAACCGAATAAAACCAACCGTCATCGAGATCTCGTTACCCAGCAAAACCGACCATCATTGAGATCTCGTAACCGATTAAAAACAGTTGTCATTGAGATCTCGTAAATGAATAAAACCGACCGTCATTGAGATCTCGTAACCGAATAAAAACAACCGTCATTGAGAACTCGTAAATGAATAAAACCAACCGTCATCGAGATCTCGTTTCCCAACAAAACCGACCGTCATTGAGATCTTGTAACCGATTGAAACCGAATAAAACCGAGTAAAACCAACCGTCATCGAGATCTCGTTTCCCAAGAAAACCGACCGTCATTGAGATATCATAACTGATTAAAACCGAATAAAACCGAGTAAAACCAACCGTCATCGAGATCTCGTTACCCAGCAAAACCGACCGTCATGCAGATTTCGTAACCGATTAAATCCAATTGTCTTTGAGGTCTCATAAAACCCAGCAAAACCGACCGTCATTGAGATCTCGTAACCCAGCAAAACCGACCGTCATTGAGATTTCGTAACCGATTGAAACCGAATAAAACCGAGTAAAACCAACCGTCATCGAGATCTCGTTTCCCAACAAAACCGACCGTCATGCAGATCTCATAACCGAATAAAAACGACCGTCATTGAGAACTCGTAAATGAATAAAACCAACCGTCATCGAGATCTCATAACCGATTAAAACTGAATAAAACCGAGTAAAACCAACCGTCATCGAGATCTCGTTACCCAGCAAAACCTACCGTCATTGAGATCTCATAACCGATTAAAACTGAATAAAACCGAGTAAAACCAACCGTCATCGAGATCTCGTTACCCAGCAAAACCGACCGTCATTGAGATCTCATAACCGATTAAAACTGAATAAAACCGAATAAAACCAACCGTCATCGAGATCTCGTTACCCAGCAAAACCGACCGTCATTGAGATCTCGTAACCGATTAAAACCATCCGTCATTGAGATCTTATAACCGACTAAAACTGAATAAAACCGAGTAAAACCAACCGTCATCGAGATCTCGTTACCCAGCAAAACCGACCGTCATTGAGATTTTGTAACCGATTAAAACCAGTTGTCATTGAGATCTCGTAAATGAATAAAACCGACCGTCATTGAGATCTCGTAACCGAATAAAAACAACTGTCATTGAGAACTCGTAAATGAATAAAACCAACCGTCATCGAGATCTCGTTTCCCAACAAAACCGACCGTCATTGAGATCTTATAACCGATTGAAACCGAATAAAACCGAGTAAAACCAACCGTCATCGAGATCTCGTTTCCCAACAAAACCGACCGTCATGCAGATCTCATAACCGAATAAAAACGACCGTCATTGAGAACTCGTAAATGAATAAATCCAACCGTCATCGAGATCTCGTTTCCCAACAAAACCGACCGTCATTGAGATCTCGTAACCGGTTGAAACCGAATAAAACCGAGTAAAACCAACCGTCATCGAGATCTCGTTTCCCAATAAAACCGACCATCATGCAGATCTCATAACCGAATAAAAACGACCGACATTGACAACTCGTAAATGAATAAAACCAACCGTCATCGAGATCTCATAACCGATTAAAACTGAATAAAACCGAGTAAAACCAACCGTCATCGAGATCTCGTTACCCAGCAAAACCGACCGTCATTGAGATTTTGTAACCGATTAAAACCAGTTGTCATTGACATCTCGTAAATGAATAAAACCGACCGTCATTGAGATCTCGTAACCGAATAAAAACAACCGTCATTGAGAACTCGTAAATGAATAAAACCAACCGTCATCGAGATCTCGTTTCCCAACAAAACCGACCGTCATTGAGATCTCGTAACCGATTGAAACCGAATAAAACCGAGTAAAACCAACCGTCATCGAGATCTCGTTTCCCAACAAAACCGACCGTCATTGAGATCTCATAACCGATTAAAACTGAATAAAACCGAGTAAAACCAACCGTCATCGAGATCTCGTTACCCAGCAAAACCGACCGTCATGCAGATTTCGTAACCGATTAAATCCAATTGTCTTTGAGGTCTCATAAAACCCAGCAAAACATCGAGATCTCGTTACCCAGCAAAACCGACCGTCATTGAGATCTCATAACCGATTAAAACTGAATAAAACCGAATAAAACCAACCGTCATCGAGATCTCGTTACCCAGCAAAACCGACCGTCATTGAGATCTCGTAACCGATTAAAACCATCCGTCATTGAGATCTTATAACCGATTAAAACTGAATAAAACCGAGTAAAACCAACCGTCATCGAGATCTCGTTACCCAGCAAAACCGACCGTCATTGAGATTTTGTAACCGATTAAAACCAGTTGTCATTGAGATCTCGTAAATGAATAAAACCGACCGTCATTGAGATCTCGTAACCGAATAAAAACAACCGTCATTGAGAACTCGTGAATGAATAAAACCAACCGTCATCGAGATCTCGTTTCCCAACAAAACCGACCGTCATTGAGATCTTGTAACCGATTGAAACCGAATAAAACCGAGTAAAACCAACCGTCATCGAGATCTCGTTTCCCAACAAAACCGACCGTCATGCAGATCTCATAACCGAATAAAAACGACCGTCATTGAGAACTCGTAAATGAATAAATCCAACCATCATCGAGATCTCGTTTCCCAACAAAACCGACCGTCATTGAGATCTCGTAACCGATTGAAACCGAATAAAACCGAGTAAAACCAACCGTCATCGAGATCTCGTTTCCCAAGAAAACCGACCGTCATTGAGATCTCATAACCGATTAAAACTGAATAAAACCGATTAAAACCGACTGTCCTTCAGATCTCGTAACCGATTAAAACCATCCGTCATTGAGATCTCATAACCGATTGAAACCGAATAAAACAGAGTAAATCCAACCGTCATCGAGATCTCGTTTCCCAACAAAACCGACCGTCATGCAGATCTCATAACCGAATATCAGATCTCATAAACGACTGTCATTGAGAACTCGTGAATGAATAAAACCAACCGTCATCGAGATCTCGTTTCCCAACAAAACCGACCGTCATTGAGATCTTGTAACCGATTGAAACCGAATAAAACCGAGTAAAACCAACCGTCATCGAGATCTCGTTTCCCAACAAAACCGACCGTCATGCAGATCTCATAACCGAATAAAAACGACCGTCATTGAGAACTCGTAAATGAATAAATCCAACCGTCATCGAGATCTCGTTTCCCAACAAAACCGACCGTCATTGAGATCTCGTAACCGATTGAAACCGAATAAAACCGAGTAAAACCAACCGTCATCGAGATCTCGTTTCCCAACAAAACCGACCGTCATTGAGATCTCATAACCGAATAAAACCGAGTAAAACCAACCGTCATCGAGATCTCGTTACCCAGCAAAACCGACCGTCATGCAGATTTCGTAACCGATTAAATCCAATTGTCTTTGAGGTCTCATAAAACCCAGCAAAACCGATCGTCATTGAGATCTCGTAACCCAGCAAAACCGACCGTCATTGAGATCTCGTAACCCAGCAAAACCGACCGTCATTGAGATCTCGTAACCGATTGAAACCGAATAAAACCGAGTAAAACCAACCGTCATCGAGATCTCGTTTCCCAACAAAACCGACCGTCATGCAGATCTCATAACCGAATAAAAACGACCGTCATTGAGAACTCGTAAATGAATAAAACTAACCGTCATCGAGATCTCATAACCGATTAAAACTGAATAAAACCGAGTAAAACCAACCGTCATCGAGATCTCGTTACCCAGCAAAACCGACCGTCATTGAGATCTCATAACCGATTAAAACTGAATAAAACCGAATAAAACCAACCGTCATCGAGATCTCGTTACCCAGCAAAACCGACCATCATTGAGATCTCGTAACCGATTAAAAACAGTTGTCATTGAGATCTCGTAAATGAATAAAACCGACCGTCATTGAGATCTCGTAACCGAATAAAAACAACCGTCATTGAGAACTCGTAAATGAATAAAACCAACCGTCATCGAGATCTCGTTTCCCAACAAAACCGACCGTCATTGAGATCTTGTAACCGATTGAAACCGAATAAAACCGAGTAAAACCAACCGTCATCGAGATCTCGTTACCCAGCAAAACCGACCGTCATGCAGATTTCGTAACCGATTAAATCCAATTGTCTTTGAGGTCTCATAAAACCCAGCAAAACCGACCGTCATTGAGATCTCGTAACCCAGCAAAACCGACCGTCATTGAGATTTCGTAACCGATTGAAACCGAATAAAACCGAGTAAAACCAACCGTCATCGAGATCTCGTTTCCCAACAAAACCGACCGTCATGCAGATCTCATAACCGAATAAAAACGACCGTCATTGAGAACTCGTAAATGAATAAAACCAACCGTCATCGAGATCTCATAACCGATTAAAACTGAATAAAACCGAGTAAAACCAACCGTCATCGAGATCTCGTTACCCAGCAAAACCTACCGTCATTGAGATCTCATAACCGATTAAAACTGAATAAAACCGAGTAAAACGAACCGTCATCGAGATCTCGTTACCCAGCAAAACCGACCGTCATTGAGATCTCATAACCGATTAAAACTGAATAAAACCGAATAAAACCAACCGTCATCGAGATCTCGTTACCCAGCAAAACCGACCGTCATTGAGATCTCGTAACCGATTAAAACCATCCGTCATTGAGATCTTATAACCGACTAAAACTGAATAAAACCGAGTAAAACCAACCGTCATCGAGATCTCGTTACCCAGCAAAACCGACCGTCATTGAGATTTTGTAACCGATTAAAACCAGTTGTCATTGAGATCTCGTAAATGAATAAAACCGACCGTCATTGAGATCTCGTAACCGAATAAAAACAACTGTCATTGAGAACTCGTAAATGAATAAAACCAACCGTCATCGAGATCTCGTTTCCCAACAAAACCGACCGTCATTGAGATCTTATAACCGATTGAAACCGAATAAAACCGAGTAAAACCAACCGTCATCGAGATCTCGTTTCCCAACAAAACCGACCGTCATGCAGATCTCATAACCGAATAAAAACGACCGTCATTGAGAACTCGTAAATGAATAAATCCAACCGTCATCGAGATCTCGTTTCCCAACAAAACCGACCGTCATTGAGATCTCGTAACCGGTTGAAACCGAATAAAACCGAGTAAAACCAACCGTCATCGAGATCTCGTTTCCCAACAAAACCGACCGTCATGCAGATCTCATAACCGATTAAAAACGACCGTCATTGAGAACTCGTAACCCAGCAAAACCGACCGTCATTGAGATCTCGTAACCCAGCAAAACCGACCGTCATTGAGATCTCGTAACCGATTGAAACCGAATAAAACCGAGTAAAACCAACCGTCATCGAGATCTCGTTTCCCAACAAAACCGACCGTCATGCAGATCTCATAACCGAATAAAAACGACCGTCATTGAGAACTCGTAAATGAATAAAACCAACCGTCATCGAGATCTCATAACCGATTAAAACTGAATAAAACCGAGTAAAACCAACCGTCATCGAGATCTCGTTACCCAGCAAAACCGACCGTCATTGAGATCTCATAACCGATTAAAACTGAATAAAACCGAATAAAATCAACCGTCATCGAGATTTCGTTACCCAGCAAAACCGACCGTCATTGAGATCTCGTAACCGATTAAAACCATCCGTCATTGAGATCTTATAACCGATTAAAACTGAATAAAACCGAGTAAAACCAACCGTCATCGAGATCTCGTTACCCAGCAAAACCGACCGTCATTGAGATTTTGTAACCGATTAAAACCAGTTGTCATTGAGATCTCGTAAATGAATAAAACCGACCGTCATTGAGATCTCGTAACCGAATAAAAACAACTGTCATTGAGAACTCGTAAATGAATAAAACCAACCGTCATCGAGATCTCGTTTCCCAACAAAACCGATCGTCATTGAGATCTTGTAACCGATTGAAACCGAATAAAACCGAGTAAAACCAACCGTCATCGAGATCTCGTTTCCCAACAAAACCGACCGTCATGCAGATCTCATAACCGAATAAAAACGACCGTCATTGAGAACTCGTAAATGAATAAAACCAACCGTCATCGAGATCTCATAACCGATTAAAACTGAATAAAACCGAGTAAAACCAACCGTCATCGAGATCTCGTTACCCAGCAAAACCGACCGTCATTGAGATCTCATAACCGATTAAAACTGAATAAAACCGAATAAAATCAACCGTCATCGAGATTTCGTTACCCAGCAAAACCGACCGTCATTGAGATCTCGTAACCGATTAAAACCATCCGTCATTGAGATCTTATAACCGATTAAAACTGAATAAAACCGAGTAAAACCAACCGTCATCGAGATCTCGTTACCCAGCAAAACCGACCGTCATTGAGATTTTGTAACCGATTAAAACCAGTTGTCATTGAGATCTCGTAAATGAATAAAACCGACCGTCATTGAGATCTCGTAACCGAATAAAAACAACTGTCATTGAGAACTCGTAAATGAATAAAACCAACCGTCATCGAGATCTCGTTTCCCAACAAAACCGATCGTCATTGAGATCTTGTAACCGATTGAAACCGAATAAAACAGAGTAAAACCAACCGTCATCGAGATCTCGTTTCCCAACAAAACCGACCGTCATGCAGATCTCATAACCGAATAAAAACGACCGTCATTGAGAACTCGTAAATGAATAAATCCAACCGTCATCGAGATCTCGTTTCCCAACAAAACCGACCGTCATTGAGATCTCGTAACCGATTGAAACCGAATAAAACCGAGTAAAACCAACCGTCATCGAGATCTCGTTTCCCAAGAAAACCGACCGTCATTGAGATCTCATAACCGATTAAAACCGAATAAAACCGAATAAAACCAACCGTCATCGAGATCTCGTTACCCAGCAAAACCGACCGTCATGCAGATTTCGTAACCGATTAAATCCAATTGTCTTTGAGGTCTCATAAAACCCAGCAAAACCGACCGTCATTGAGATCTCGTAACCGATTGAAACCGAATAAAACCGAGTAAAACCAACCGTCATCGAGATCTCGTTTCTCAACAAAACCGACCGTCATGCAGATCTCATAACCGAATAAAAACGACCGTCATTGAGAACTCGTGAATGAATAAAACCAACCGTCATCGAGATCTCGTTTCCCAACAAAACCGACCGTCGTTGAGATCTCATAACCGATTAAAACTGAATAAAACCGATTAAAACCGACTGTCCTTCAGATCTCGTAACCGATTAAAACCATCCGTCATTGAGATCTCATAACCGATTGAAACCGAATAAAACCGAGTAAATCCAACCGTCATCGAGATCTCGTTTCCCAACAAAACCGACCGTCATGCAGATCTCATAACCGAATATCAGATCTCATAAACGACCGTCATTGAGAACTCGTGAATGAATAAAACCAACCGTCATCGAGATCTCGTTTCCCAACAAAACCGACCGTCATTGAGATCTTGTAACCGATTGAAACCGAATAAAACCGAGTAAAACCAACCGTCATCGAGATCTCGTTTCCCAGCAAAACCGACCGTCATGCAGATCTCGTAACCGAATAAAAACGACCGTCATTGAGAACTCGTAAATGAATAAATCCAACCGTCATCGAGATCTCGTTTCCCAACAAAACCGACCGTCATTGATATCTCACAACCGATTGAAACCGAATAAAACCGAGTAAAACCAACCGTCATCGAGATCTCGTTTCCCAACAAAACCGACCGTCATTGAGATCTCATAACCGATTAAAACCGAATAAAACCGAGTAAAACCAACCGTCATCGAGATCTCGTTACCCAGCAAAACCGACCATCATTGAGATCTCGTAACCGATTAAAAACAGTTGTCATTGAGATCTCGTAAATGAATAAAACCGACCGTCATTGAGATCTCGTAACCGAATAAAAACAACCGTCATTGAGAACTCGTAAATGAATAAAACCAACCGTCATCGAGATCTCGTTTCCCAACAAAACCGACCGTCATTGAGATCTTGTAACCGATTGAAACCGAATAAAACCGAGTAAAACCAACCGTCATCGAGATCTCGTTACCCAGCAAAACCGACCGTCATGCAGATTTCGTAACCGATTAAATCCAATTGTCTTTGAGGTCTCATAAAACCCAGCAAAACCGACCGTCATTGAGATCTCGTAACCCAGCAAAACCGACCGTCATTGAGATTTCGTAACCGATTGAAACCGAATAAAACCGAGTAAAACCAACCGTCATCGAGATCTCGTTTCCCAACAAAACCGACCGTCATGCAGATCTCATAACCGAATAAAAACGACCGTCATTGAGAACTCGTAAATGAATAAAACCAACCGTCATCGAGATCTCATAACCGATTAAAACTGAATAAAACCGAGTAAAACCAACCGTCATCGAGATCTCGTTACCCAGCAAAACCTACCGTCATTGAGATCTCATAACCGATTAAAACTGAATAAAACCGAGTAAAACCAACCGTCATCGAGATCTCGTTACCCAGCAAAACCGACCGTCATTGAGATCTCATAACCGATTAAAACTGAATAAAACCGAATAAAACCAACCGTCATCGAGATCTCGTTACCCAGCAAAACCGACCGTCATTGAGATCTCGTAACCGATTAAAACCATCCGTCATTGAGATCTTATAACCGACTAAAACTGAATAAAACCGAGTAAAACCAACCGTCATCGAGATCTCGTTACCCAGCAAAACCGACCGTCATTGAGATTTTGTAACCGATTAAAACCAGTTGTCATTGAGATCTCGTAAATGAATAAAACCGACCGTCATTGAGATCTCGTAACCGAATAAAAACAACTGTCATTGAGAACTCGTAAATGAATAAAACCAACCGTCATCGAGATCTCGTTTCCCAACAAAACCGACCGTCATTGAGATCTTATAACCGATTGAAACCGAATAAAACCGAGTAAAACCAACCGTCATCGAGATCTCGTTTCCCAACAAAACCGACCGTCATGCAGATCTCATAACCGAATAAAAACGACCGTCATTGAGAACTCGTAAATGAATAAATCCAACCGTCATCGAGATCTCGTTTCCCAACAAAACCGACCGTCATTGAGATCTCGTAACCGGTTGAAACCGAATAAAACCGAGTAAAACCAACCGTCATCGAGATCTCGTTTCCCAACAAAACCGACCGTCATGCAGATCTCATAACCGATTAAAAACGACCGTCATTGAGAACTCGTAACCCAGCAAAACCGACCGTCATTGAGATCTCGTAACCCAGCAAAACCGACCGTCATTGAGATCTCGTAACCGATTGAAACCGAATAAAACCGAGTAAAACCAACCGTCATCGAGATCTCGTTTCCCAACAAAACCGACCGTCATGCAGATCTCATAACCGAATAAAAACGACCGTCATTGAGAACTCGTAAATGAATAAAACCAACCGTCATCGAGATCTCATAACCGATTAAAACTGAATAAAACCGAGTAAAACCAACCGTCATCGAGATCTCGTTACCCAGCAAAACCGACCGTCATTGAGATCTCATAACCGATTAAAACTGAATAAAACCGAATAAAATCAACCGTCATCGAGATTTCGTTACCCAGCAAAACCGACCGTCATTGAGATCTCGTAACCGATTAAAACCATCCGTCATTGAGATCTTATAACCGATTAAAACTGAATAAAACCGAGTAAAACCAACCGTCATCGAGATCTCGTTACCCAGCAAAACCGACCGTCATTGAGATTTTGTAACCGATTAAAACCAGTTGTCATTGAGATCTCGTAAATGAATAAAACCGACCGTCATTGAGATCTCGTAACCGAATAAAAACAACTGTCATTGAGAACTCGTAAATGAATAAAACCAACCGTCATCGAGATCTCGTTTCCCAACAAAACCGATCGTCATTGAGATCTTGTAACCGATTGAAACCGAATAAAACCGAGTAAAACCAACCGTCATCGAGATCTCGTTTCCCAACAAAACCGACCGTCATGCAGATCTCATAACCGAATAAAAACGACCGTCATTGAGAACTCGTAAATGAATAAAACCAACCGTCATCGAGATCTCATAACCGATTAAAACTGAATAAAACCGAGTAAAACCAACCGTCATCGAGATCTCGTTACCCAGCAAAACCGACCGTCATTGAGATCTCATAACCGATTAAAACTGAATAAAACCGAATAAAATCAACCGTCATCGAGATTTCGTTACCCAGCAAAACCGACCGTCATTGAGATCTCGTAACCGATTAAAACCATCCGTCATTGAGATCTTATAACCGATTAAAACTGAATAAAACCGAGTAAAACCAACCGTCATCGAGATCTCGTTACCCAGCAAAACCGACCGTCATTGAGATTTTGTAACCGATTAAAACCAGTTGTCATTGAGATCTCGTAAATGAATAAAACCGACCGTCATTGAGATCTCGTAACCGAATAAAAACAACTGTCATTGAGAACTCGTAAATGAATAAAACCAACCGTCATCGAGATCTCGTTTCCCAACAAAACCGATCGTCATTGAGATCTTGTAACCGATTGAAACCGAATAAAACAGAGTAAAACCAACCGTCATCGAGATCTCGTTTCCCAACAAAACCGACCGTCATGCAGATCTCATAACCGAATAAAAACGACCGTCATTGAGAACTCGTAAATGAATAAATCCAACCGTCATCGAGATCTCGTTTCCCAACAAAACCGACCGTCATTGAGATCTCGTAACCGATTGAAACCGAATAAAACCGAGTAAAACCAACCGTCATCGAGATCTCGTTTCCCAAGAAAACCGACCGTCATTGAGATCTCATAACCGATTAAAACCGAATAAAACCGAATAAAACCAACCGTCATCGAGATCTCGTTACCCAGCAAAACCGACCGTCATGCAGATTTCGTAACCGATTAAATCCAATTGTCTTTGAGGTCTCATAAAACCCAGCAAAACCGACCGTCATTGAGATCTCGTAACCGATTGAAACCGAATAAAACCGAGTAAAACCAACCGTCATCGAGAACTCGTTTCTCAACAAAACCGACCGTCATGCAGATCTCATAACCGAATAAAAACGACCGTCATTGAGAACTCGTGAATGAATAAAACCAACCGTCATCGAGATCTCGTTTCCCAACAAAACCGACCGTCGTTGAGATCTCATAACCGATTAAAACTGAATAAAACCGATTAAAACCGACTGTCCTTCAGATCTCGTAACCGATTAAAACCATCCGTCATTGAGATCTCATAACCGATTGAAACCGAATAAAACCGAGTAAATCCAACCGTCATCGAGATCTCGTTTCCCAACAAAACCGACCGTCATGCAGATCTCATAACCGAATATCAGATCTCATAAACGACCGTCATTGAGAACTCGTGAATGAATAAAACCAACCGTCATCGAGATCTCGTTTCCCAACAAAACCGACCGTCATTGAGATCTTGTAACCGATTGAAACCGAATAAAACCGAGTAAAACCAACCGTCATCGAGATCTCGTTTCCCAGCAAAACCGACCGTCATGCAGATCTCGTAACCGAATAAAAACGACCGTCATTGAGAACTCGTAAATGAATAAATCCAACCGTCATCGAGATCTCGTTTCCCAACAAAACCGACCGTCATTGATATCTCACAACCGATTGAAACCGAATAAAACCGAGTAAAACCAACCGTCATCGAGATCTCGTTTCCCAACAAAACCGACCGTCATTGAGATCTCATAACCGATTAAAACCGAATAAAACCGAGTAAAACCAACCGTCATCGAGATCTCGTTACCCAGCAAAACCGACCGTCATGCAGATTTCGTAACCGATTAAATCCAATTGTCTTTGAGGTCTCATAAAACCCAGCAAAACCGACCGTCATTGAGATCTCGTAACCCAGCAAAACCGACCGTCATTGAGATCTCGTAACCCAGCAAAACCGACCGTCATTGAGATCTCGTAACCGATTGAAACCGAATAAAACCGAGTAAAACCAACCGTCATCGAGATCTCGTTTCCCAACAAAACCGACCGTCATGCAGATCTCATAACCGAATAAAAACGACCGTCATTGAGAACTCGTAAATGAATAAAACTAACCGTCATCGAGATCTCATAACCGATTAAAACTGAATAAAACCGAGTAAAACCAACCGTCATCGAGATCTCGTTACCCAGCAAAACCGACCGTCATTGAGATCTCATAACCGATTAAAACTGAATAAAACCGAATAAAACCAACCGTCATCGAGATCTCGTTACCCAGTAAAACCGACCATCATTGAGATCTCGTAACCGATTAAAAACAGTTTTCATTGAGATCTCGTAAATGAATAAAACCGACCGTCATTGAGATCTCGTAACCGAATAAAAACAACCGTCATTGAGAACTCGTAAATGAATAAAACCAACCGTCATCGAGATCTCGTTTCCCAACAAAACCGACCGTCATTGAGATCTTGTAACCGATTGAAACCGAATAAAACCGAGTAAAACCAACCGTCATCGAGATCTCGTTTCCCAAGAAAACCGACCGTCATTGAGATATCATAACTGATTAAAACCGAATAAAACCGAGTAAAACCAACCGTCATCGAGATCTCGTTACCCAGCAAAACCGACCGTCATGCAGATTTCGTAACCGATTAAATCCAATTGTCTTTGAGGTCTCATAAAACCCAGCAAAACCGACCGTCATTGAGATCTCGTAACCCAGCAAAACCGACCGTCATTGAGATTTCGTAACCGATTGAAACCGAATAAAACCGAGTAAAACCAACCGTCATCGAGATCTCGTTTCCCAACAAAACCGACCGTCATGCAGATCTCATAACCGAATAAAAACGACCGTCATTGAGAACTCGTAAATGAATAAAACCAACCGTCATCGAGATCTCATAACCGATTAAAACTGAATAAAACCGAGTAAAACCAACCGTCATCGAGATCTCGTTACCCAGCAAAACCTACCGTCATTGAGATCTCATAACCGATTAAAACTGAATAAAACCGAGTAAAACCAACCGTCATCGAGATCTCGTTACCCAGCAAAACTGACCGTCATTGAGATCTCATAACCGATTAAAACGGAATAAAACCGAATAAAACCAACCGTCATCGAGATCTCGTTACTCAGCAAAACCGACCGTCATTGAGATCTCGTAACCGATTAAAACCATCCGTCATTGAGATCTTATAACCGACTAAAACTGAATAAAACCGAGTAAAACCAACCGTCATCGAGATCTCGTTACCCAGCAAAACCGACCGTCATTGAGATTTTGTAACCGATTAAAACCAGTTGTCATTGAGATCTCGTAAATGAATAAAACCGACCGTCATTGAGATCTCGTAGCCGAATAAAAACAACTGTCATTGAGAACTCGTAAATGAATAAAACCAACCGTCATCGAGATCTCGTTTCCCAACAAAACCGACCGTCATTGAGATCTTGTAACCGATTGAAACCGAATAAAACCGAGTAAAACCAACCGTCATCGAGATCTCGTTTCCCAACAAAACCGACCGTCATTGAGATCTCGTAACCGGTTGAAACCGAATAAAACCGAGTAAAACCAACCGTCATCGAGATCTCGTTTCCCAATAAAACCGACCGTCATTGAGATCTTGTAACCGATTGAAACCGAATAAAACCGAGTAAAACCAACCGTCATCGAGATCTCGTTTCCCAACAAAACCGACCGTCATGCAGATCTCATAACCGAATAAAAATGACCGTCATTGAGAACTCGTAAATGAATAAATCCAACTGTCATCGAGATCTCGTTTCCCAACAAAACCGACCGTCATTGAGATCTCGTAACCGGTTGAAACCGAATAAAACCGAGTAAAACCAACCGTCATCGAGATCTCGTTTCCCAATAAAACCGACCGTCATGCAGATCTCATAACCGAATAAAAACGACCGACATTGACAACTCGTAAATGAATAAAACCAACCGTCATCGAGATCTCATAACCGATTAAAACTGAATAAAACCGAGTAAAACCAACCGTCATCGAGATCTCGTTACCCAGCAAAACCGACCGTCATTGAGATTTTGTAACCGATTAAAACCAGTTGTCATTGAGATCTCGTAAATGAATAAAACCGACCGTCATTGAGATCTCGTAACCGAATAAAAACAACCGTCATTGAGAACTCGTAAATGAATAAAACCAACCGTCATCGAGATCTCGTTTCCCAACAAAACCGACCGTCATTGAGATCTCGTAACCGATTGAAACCGAATAAAACCGAGTAAAACCAACCGTCATCGAGATCTCGTTTCCCAACAAAACCGACCGTCATTGAGATCTCATAACCGATTAAAACTGAATAAAACCGAGTAAAACCAACCGTCATCGAGATCTCGTTACCCAGCAAAACCGACCGTCATGCAGATTTCGTAACCGATTAAATCCAATTGTCTTTGAGGTCTCATAAAACCCAGCAAAACATCGAGATCTCGTTACCCAGCAAAACCGACCGTCATTGAGATCTCATAACCGATTAAAACTGAATAAAACCGAATAAAACCAACCGTCATCGAGATCTCGTTACCCAGCAAAACCGACCGTCATTGAGATCTCGTAACCGATTAAAACCATCCGTCATTGAAATCTTATAACCGATTAAAACTGAATAAAACCGAGTAAAACCAACCGTCATCGAGATCTCGTTACCCAGCAAAACCGACCGTCATTGAGATTTTGTAACCGATTAAAACCAGTTGTCATTGAGATCTCGTAAATTAATAAAACCGACCGTCATTGAGATCTCGTAACCGAATAAAAACAACCGTCATTGAGAACTCGTAAATGAATAAAACCAACCGTCATCGAGATCTCGTTTCCCAACAAAACCGACCGTCATTGAGATCTTGTAACCGATTGAAACCGAATAAAACCGAGTAAAACCAACCGTCATCGAGATCTCGTTTCCCAACAAAACCGACCGTCATGCAGATCTCATAACCGAATAAAAACGACCGTCATTGAGAACTCGTAAATGAATAAATCCAACCATCATCGAGATCTCGTTTCCCAACAAAACCGACCGTCATTGAGATCTCGTAACCGATTGAAACCGAATAAAACCGAGTAAAACCAACCGTCATCGAGATCTCGTTTCCCAAGAAAACCGACCGTCATTGAGATATCATAACTGATTAAAACCGAATAAAACCGAGTAATTGTCTTTGAGGTCTCATAAAACCCAGCAAAACCGACCGTCATTGAGATCTCGTAACCCAGCAAAACCGACCGTCATTGAGATTTCGTAACCGATTGAAACCGAATAAAACCGAGTAAAACCAACCGTCATCGAGATCTCGTTTCCCAACAAAACCGACCGTCATTGAGATCTCGTAACCGATTGAAACCGAATAAAACCGAGTAAAACCAACCGTCATCGAGATCTCGTTTCCCAACAAAACCGACCGTCATTGAGATCTCATAACCGATTAAAACTGAATAAAACCGAGTAAAACCAACCGTCATCGAGATCTCGTTACCCAGCAAAACCGACCGTCATGCAGATTTCGTAACCGATTAAATCCAATTGTCTTTGAGGTCTCATAAAACCCAGCAAAACATCGAGATCTCGTTACCCAGCAAAACCGACCGTCATTGAGATCTCATAACCGATTAAAACTGAATAAAACCGAATAAAACCAACCGTCATCGAGATCTCGTTACCCAGCAAAACCGACCGTCATTGAGATCTCGTAACCGATTAAAACCATCCGTCATTGAGATCTTATAACCGATTAAAACTGAATAAAACCGAGTAGAACCAACCGTCATCGAGATCTCGTTACCCAGCAAAACCGACCGTCATTGAGATTTTGTAACCGATTAAAACCAGTTGTCATTGAGATCTCGTAAATGAATAAAACCGACCGTCATTGAGATCTCGTAACCGAATAAAAACAACCGTCATTGAGAACTCGTAAATGAATAAAACCAACCGTCATCGAGATCTCGTTTCCCAACAAAACCGACCGTCATTGAGATCTTGTAACCGATTGAAACCGAATAAAACCGAGTAAAACCAACCGTCATCGAGATCTCGTTTCCCAACAAAACCGACCGTCATGCAGATCTCATAACCGAATAAAAACGACCGTCATTGAGAACTCGTAAATGAATAAATCCAACCATCATCGAGATCTCGTTTCCCAACAAAACCGACCGTCATTGAGATCTCGTAACCGATTGAAACCGAATAAAACCGAGTAAAACCAACCGTCATCGAGATCTCGTTTCCCAAGAAAACCGACCGTCATTGAGATATCATAACTGATTAAAACCGAATAAAACCGAGTAATTGTCTTTGAGGTCTCATAAAACCCAGCAAAACCGACCGTCATTGAGATCTCGTAACCCAGCAAAACCGACCGTCATTGAGATTTCGTAACCGATTGAAACCGAATAAAACCGAGTAAAACCAACCGTCATCGAGATCTCGTTTCCCAACAAAACCGACCGTCATGCAGATCTCATAACCGAATAAAAACGACCGTCATTGAGAACTCGTAAATGAATAAAACCAACCGTCATCGAGATCTCATAACCGATTAAAACTGAATAAAACCGAGTAAAACCAACCGTCATCGAGATCTCGTTACCCAGCAAAACCGACCGTCATTGAGATCTCATAACCGATTAAAACTGAATAAAACCAACCGTCATCGAGATCTCGTTACCCAGCAAAACCGACCGTCATTGAGATCTCGTAACCGATTAAAACCATCCGTCATTGAGATCTTATAACCGATTAAAACCAGTTGTCATTGAGATCTCGTAAATGAATAAAACCGACCGTCATTGAGATCTCGTAACCGAATAAAAACAACTGTCATTGAGAACTCGTAAATGAATAAAACCAACCGTCATCGAGATCTCGTTTCCCAACAAAACCAACCGTCATTGAGATCTTGTAACCGATTGAAACCGAATAAAACCGAGTAAAACCAACCGTCATCGAGATCTCGTTTCCCAACAAAACCGACCGTCATGCAGATCTCATAACCGAATAAAAACGACCGTCATTGAGAACTCGTAAATGAATAAATCCAACCGTCATCGAGATCTCGTTTCCCAACAAAACCGACCGTCATTGAGATCTCGTAACCGATTGAAACCGAATAAAACCGAGTAAAACCAACCGTCATCGAGATCTCGTTTCCCAACAAAACCGACCGTCATGCAGATCTCATAACCGAATAAAAACGACCGTCATTGACAACTCGTAAATGAATAAAACCAACCGTCATTGAGATCTCATAACCGATTAAAACTGAATAAAACCGAGTAAAACCAACCGTCATCGAGATCTCGTTACCCAGCAAAACCGACCGTCATTGAGATTTTGTAACCGATTAAAACCAGTTGTCATTGAGATCTCGTAAATGAATAAAACCGACCGTCATTGAGATCTCGTAACCGAATAAAAACAACCGTCATTGAGAACTCGTAAATGAATAAATCCAACCGTCATCGAGATCTCGTTTCCCAACAAAACCGACCGTCATGCAGATCTCATAACCGAATAAAAACGACCGTCATTGAGAACTCGTAAATGAATAAATCCAACCGTCATCGAGATCTCGTTTCCCAACAAAACCGACCGTCATTGAGATCTCGTAACCGATTGAAACCGAATAAAACCGAGTAAAACCAACCGTCATCGAGATCTCGTTTCCCAAGAAAACCGACCGTCATTGAGATCTCATAACCGATTAAAACCGAATAAAACCGAGTAAAACCAACCGTCATCGAGATCTCGTTACCCAGCAAAACCGACCGTCATGCAGATTTCGTAACCGATTAAATCCAATTGTCTTTGAGGTCTCATAAAACCCAGCAAAACCAACCGTCATTGAGATCTCGTAACCCAGCAAAACCGACCGTCATTGAGATCTCGTAACCGATTGAAACCGAATAAAACCGAGTAAAACCAACCGTCATCGAGATCTCGTTTCCCAACAAAACCGACCGTCATGCAGATCTCATAACCGAATAAAAACGACCGTCATTGAGAACTCGTAACCCAGCAAAACCGACCGTCATTGAGATCTCGTAACCCAGCAAAACCGACCGTCATTGAGATCTCGTAACCGATTGAAACCGAATAAAACCGAGTAAAACCAACCGTCATCGAGATCTCGTTTCCCAACAAAACCGACCGTCATGCAGATCTCATAACTGAATAAAAACGACCGTCATTGAGAACTCGTGAATGAATAAAACCAACCGTCATCGAGATCTTGTTTCCCAACAACACCGACCGTCATTGAGATCTCATAACCGATTAAAACTGAATAAAACCGAATAAAACCAACCGTCATCGAGATCTCGTTACCCAGCAAAACCGACCGTCATTGAGATATTGTAACCGATTAAAACCAGTTGTCATTGAGATCTTATAATCGATTAAAACCGAATAAAACCAACCGTCATCGAGATCTCATAACTGATTAAAACCGACTGTCCTTCAGATCTCGTAACCGATTAAAACCATCCGTCATTGAGATCTCATAACCGATTAAAACCGAGTAAAACCAACCGTCATCGAGATCTCGTTACCCAGCAAAACCGACCGTCATTGAGATCTCGTAACCGATTAAAACCATCCGTCATTGAGATCTTATAACCGATTAAAACCGAATAAAACCGAGTAAAACCAACCGTCATCGAGACCTCGTTACCCAGCAAAACCGGCCGTCATTGAGATTTTGTAACCGATTAAAACCAGTTGTCATTGAGATCTCATAACCGATTAAAACGAATAAAACTGAGTAAAACCGATCGCCGAGATCTCATTACCCAGCAAAACCTACCGTCATGCAGATCTCGTAACCGAATAAAACCGACCGTCATTGACAACTCGTCAATGAATAAAACCGACCGTCATTGACAACTCGTCAATGAATAAAACCGACCGTCCTTCAAATCTCGTAACCCAGCAAAACCGACCGTCGTTGAGATCTCGTAACCGATTAAAACCGACCGTCATTGAGATCTCATAACCGATTAAAACCGAATAAAACCGAGTAAAACCAACCGTCATCGAGATCTCGTTACCCAGCAAAACCGACCGTCATGCAGATTTCGTAACCGATTAAATCCAATTGTCTTTGAGGTCTCATAAAACCCAGCAAAACCGACCGTCATTGAGATCTTGTAACCGATTGAAACCGAATAAAACCGAGTAAAACCAACCGTCATCGAGATCTCGTTTCCCAACAAAACCGACCGTCATGCAGATCTCATAACCGAATAAAAACGACCGTCATTGAGAACTCGTAAATGAATAAATCCAACCGTCATCGAGATCTCGTTTCCCAACAAAACCGACCGTCATTGAGATCTCGTAACCGATTGAAACCGAATAAAACCAAGTAAAACCAACCGTCATCGAGATCTCGTTTCCCAACAAAACCGACCGTCATTGAGATCTCATAACCGATTAAAACCGAATAAAACCGAGTAAAACCAACCGTCATCGAGATCTTGTTACCCAGCAAAACCGACCGTCATGCAGATTTCGTAACCGATTAAATCCAATTGTCTTTGAGGTCTCATAAAACCCAGCAAAACCGACCGTCATTGAGATCTCGTAACCCAGCAAAACCGACCGTCATTGAGATCTCGTAACCGATTGAAACCGAATAAAACCGAGTAAAACCAACCGTCATCGAGATCTCGTTTCCCAACAAAACCGACCGTCATGCAGATCTCATAACCGAATAAAAACGACTGTCATTGAGAACTCGTAACCCAGCAAAACCGACCGTCATTGAGATCTCATAACCCAGCAAAACCGACCGTCATTGAGATCTCGTAACCGATTGAAACCGAATAAAACCGAGTAAAACCAACCGTCATCGAGATCTCGTTTCCCCACAAAACCGACCGTCATGCAGATCTCATAACCGATTAAAAACGACCGTCATTGAGAACTCGTAAATGAATAAAACCAACCGTCATCGAGATCTCGTTTCCCAACAAAACCGACCGTCATTGAGATCTCATAACCGATTAAAACCGAATAAAACCAAGTAAAACCAACCGTCATCGAGATCTCGTTTCCCAACAAAACCGACCGTCATTGAGATCTCATAACCGTTTAAAACCGAATAAAACCGAGTAAAACCAACCGTCATCGAGATCTCGTTACCCAGCAAAACCGACCGTCATGCAGATTTCGTAACCGATTAAATCCAATTGTATTTGAGGTCTCATAAAACCCAGCAAAACCGACCGTCATTGAGATCTCGTAACCCAGCAAAACCGACCGTCATTGAGATCTCGTAACCGATTGAAACCGAATAAAACCGAGTAAAACCAACCGTCATCGAGATCTCGTTTCCCAACAAAACCGACCGTCATGCAGATCTCATAACCGAATAAAAACGTCTGTCATTGAGAACTCGTAACCCAGCAAAACCGACCGTCATTGAGATCTCATAACCCAGCAAAACCGACCGTCATTGAGATCTCGTAACCGATTGAAACCGAATAAAACCGAGTAAAACCAACCGTCATCGAGATCTCGTTTCCCCACAAAACCGACCGTCATGCAGATCTCATAACCGATTAAAAACGACCGTCATTGAGAACTCGTAAATGAATAAAACCAACCGTCATCGAGATCTCGTTTCCCAACAAAACCGACCGTCATTGAGATCTCATAACCGATTAAAACCGAATAAAACCAAGTAAAACCAACCGTCATCGAGATCTCGTTACCCAGCAAAATCAACTGTCATGCAGATCTCATAACCGAATAAAAATGACCGTCATTGAGATCTCAACAGCGATTAAAACGAATAAAACCGAGTAAAACCGATCGTTGAGATCTCGTTACCCAGCAAAACCGCCCGTCATGCAGATCTCATAACTGAATAAAAACGACCTTCATTGAGAACTCGTAAATGAATAAAACCGACCGTCCTTCAGATCTCGTAACCCAGCAAAACCGACAGTCATTGAGATCTCGTAACCGATTAAAACCATCTGTCATTGAGATCTCATAACCGAATAAAACCGAGTAAAACCAACCATCATCGAGATCTCGTAAGTGAATAACTGATCGTTATTGAGATCTCGTTACCTAGAAAAATCGTCCGTCATTGAGATCTCGTAACCGATTAAATCCATTCATCATTGAGATCTCATAACCGAGTAAAACCGATCGTCATCGAGATCTCTTTATCCAGCAAAACTGACCGTCATGCAGATCTCGTAACCGAATAAAACCAACCGTCATTGACAACTCGTCAATGAATAAATCTGACCATCCTTCAGATCTCGTAACCCAGCAAAACCGACCGTCATTGAGATCTCGTTACCCAGCAAAGCCGACCATCATGCAGATCTTGTAACCGAATAAAAACGACCGTCATTGAGAACTTGTAAATGAATAAAACCGACCGCCATTCAGATCTCGTAACCCAGCAAAACCGACAGTCATTGAGATCTCGTAACCAATTAAAACCAACAATCATTGAGGTCTTGTAACCGATTAAAACCGAACAAAACCGACCGCCATCGAGAACTTGTAAATGAATAAAACCGACCGCCATTCAGATCTCGTAACCCAGCAAAACTGACTGTCAATGCAGATCTCGTAACCGAATAAAACCGACCGTTATTGAGATTTTGTAACCGATTAAAACCAATTGTCATTGAGATCTCGTAACGGAATAAAACCGACCGTCAATGAGATTTTGTAACCGATTAAAACCAATTGTCATTGAGATCTCGTAACCGAATAAAACCGACCGTTATAGAAATCTGGTTACCCAGCAAAACCGACCGTCATTGAGATCTCGTGACCGAATAAAACCGAGTAAAACCAATCGTCATTGAGATCTCGTTACCCAGCAAAACCGACCGTCATGCAGATCTCGTAACCGAATAAAACCGACCGTCACTGAGATCTTGTAACCCAGCAAAACCAACCATCATTGAGATCTCGTGACCGAATAAAACCGACCGTCATTGAGATCTTGTAACCGAATAAAACCGACCGTCATCGAGATCTTGTCACCCAGCAAAACCGACTGTTATTTAGATCTTTTAACCAATTAAAACTGATCATCACTTAGATCTCGTAACTGAATTAAACAGACCGTCATTCAAATCTCGTAAACGAATAAAACAAACCGTCATTGAGATCAC
Source organism: Elopichthys bambusa (assembly GCA_037101425.1). Lineage (NCBI taxonomy): Eukaryota > Metazoa > Chordata > Actinopteri > Cypriniformes > Xenocyprididae > Elopichthys > Elopichthys bambusa. The sequence goes on from CM074444.1 coordinate 16,527,414, forward strand.
ATAACCAAACAAAGCAGAAAAAAATGGCCGACATTGACATCTTCTAACCGATTAAAACCGATTGTAGTTGAAATCTCGTAACTGAATAAAACCAACCGCCATCGAGATCTCGTAACCCAGCAAAACCGACCGTCGTTGAGATCTCGTAACTGATTAAAACCAACTGTAATTAAGATCTCGTAACCCAGCAAATCTGACCGTCATTAAAATCTCATAACTGAATAAAAGCAACCGTCATTGAGATTTTGTAACCGAACATAACCGACCATCATTGAGATCTCGTGACTGAAAAAAAATGACCGTCATTGAGATCTCATAACCGATTAAAACCAAATAAAGCCGACCAGCATTGAGATCTCGTAACCGAATAAAACCGGTTAAAACAGAATAAAACCAACCGTCACTAAGATCTCGTAACCAAGCAAAACCTATTGTTGTTGAGATCTCGTAACTGAATAAAACCAACCGCCATTGAGATCTCGTTACCCAGCAAAACCAACCCTCATGCAAATCTTGTAACCGAATAAAACAGAAAGTCATTGAAATCTTGTAACCCAACAAAACCAATCGTCTTTGAGATCTCGTGACTGAATAAAACTGACCATCATTGAGATCTTGTAACCGATTAAAACCAACCGTCATTAAGCTCGTAACCCAGCAAGACCAACAATCATTGAGATCTCGTAACCCAACAAAACCGATTGTCATTGATATCTCGTAACCGGTTAACACAAACCGTCATTGAGATCTCATAACTGATTAAAACCAACTGTCATTGAAAGTTTGTAACCAAATAAAACCTACCATCATTGAGATCTCGTAACCCAACAAAGCGGAACATCATTGAGATCTCATATCTCAGCAAAACCAATTGTCATTGAGATCTTGTAACCCAGCAAAACCAACTGTCATTAAAATCTCATAACCTAGCAAATCCAACTGTCATTGAAGTCTCGTAATCCAAAAAAGCTGACAGTCATTGAGATCTCGTAACCCAGCAAATCCGATCATCATTGAGGTCTCGTAATCCAACAAAACCGACTGTCATTGAGTTCTCGTATCCGAATAAAATCTAATAAAACCGACCGTCATTAAGATCTCGTATCCCAGCAAAACCAACTGTCATTGAGATCTCAT